>OV121055.1:3777500-5027500 GCA_921293045.1 Aplocera efformata
TCTTCTCACTAGATTCTAACTTATGTATAAAAATACAGTACTAAAATGGTGTTTGAGCCTTGATTAGTAACAGAGAAACATGATGGATCTGTGATGACTAAACGCCCTTCCAACATCAGCCAGCTTTTCCTCTTCCGCATCGCTTTCCTTCTCCCGCATGATTCCCCCTGTTTGTCCTTGTTCTTCTTGCGAGTCTATAATTCAGCATAATATTTTTAAATAACCTAATTATTAGCCAGGTTTATGGCGTTGGCCGAAGCCGTGGTCAGGCAGCTTACTGCTTGTACTGTTTGTCCTGTATAAATTAGTTTAGTACCTGTTTAGTTACCTGTAGTAATGGTTTGGTGTAATGGTTTTAAAGTCACCGCAGTACACGCACAAATTACTACTTTATTGATTGAATTATATTATCTTCGACCAGTGTGGCACATAATTCGATGGCCCCGTTGTTTTGTTGACCTTCTCACGTGTACAGGCTGACAAAACGGGAAGCTCTGCAAACGTGCGGGCGCTCCACACCCACATTGACCCTGGAATGGTCAATATACAGCCATTTGCCTAGATCTGGTGCGTGGTCGTGCCACTTTTTCAAACAAATCTGTCACTAAAATACATTGACCGGCATGGGTTTTATCCCTAACAATAACACAGAACAGACCACCGATTATGACAATGTACAAATATGCAGTCAGAGTTTAAAATTAATAAATACATAATTTCTTCTATTTCAGTTTCCTTGACGACCTGGATCGGTTAGGCGCGAGAGATTACCAGCCCACCGAGCAAGATATCTTAAGGACTAGAGTCAAAACCACTGGCATCGTTGAAGTGCACTTCTCCTTCAAAAACCTTAATTTCAAGTAAGTACCTGATATGATGAAGATGGCGACATTAAGACTGATGGTTGCGAGATAACTAGGATTAGCAATGTCATGACTAGCTCAATGAGCCTTCATTGGAAAGCAACTATAAAACATTGATTCAAAATAATTATATTTATCGCGTTGATTAGATAGATGGAAAAAAGCATAGACGCCCCTCGTCTACTTATAAACTGGAAGTATGAGAAGTCCCAAGACTTGCGTAGCACCTCTGAGGATCTCGATCAGAAACGCAACGCCTCTTTAACATCTCCTATGGCTGTATTTCTGAGCAGCACCCACACCTTTCCACCGTAAGGCAATGCGAGTGCAACATTACTTGACAGCGCATTGGCGTGGTGGCATTACTTATCTGGGCTCGGAATGTTGCTTATAAAAAAGATATTATTCACTAACAATTAATTCTATTTTAATACTGTATCTCACGTTCCAGATTGTTTGACGTGGGCGGTCAGCGGTCTGAAAGAAAGAAATGGATCCATTGCTTCGAAGACGTCACCGCGATTATATTCTGTGTGGCGATGTCAGAGTACGATCAAGTACTGCACGAAGATGAAACAACGGTAAGGTCAAGTCCTGCTTAAAACAACAACCAAAGATTAAACCTGTGGTCGAAACTTTTGAAGTGCTCAGAGGTTGTCTTCAGACTCCTGAAGAAAACGTCAAAACAACTTGACGCATTGACAACTGCAGGCCACTCGGCTATCTACAATAGTTAAACCTAGATTAACATAGCCGTACACAACTACTCGTCTTCAGACTCTGCATTAGCAATACCAGGAAATTCCGCGGCGCTGGAGACCTGAAGTGGAGGAATTGCCTCCGCCTTCTCCAAGACTTCCGACGGCTGCCCGAGTCAGCTTAGAGATCTCTCTCCCTGTATTGTTCCGCTGCCTTCTTCTGTGAAGTCACATCGTCCTCTCCTGGACTATGTTCTCCTACATAGCCTGCCAAAACCTTGTTATTATTTTCACTATAGCTTGAACTGCGCTAGACAGCGAAAGGTCCTGTCCAACTCCGCCACTAGCGCCTCTCGCTTGACGTTTGACGTATCCAAACGATACTTGAGATCTTAAGGAATAAATGAGTTTGAGCTGCATGGCATCACAACTCTGGTGTGTACTGCGCAGTGTCTTCGGCCGCAGCACAATTTTTACAGAAGGGGCTTACCTGGAAGGCCCACCTAATTTAGTTGGGATCGTAGATAGGATACGAGCACGGGTGGCGACCTAATATGACAAAACGATGCGACAAAGGCATTCAAATTCAAGCTAGACTATGTAATGGGAATTTAGGGCATCATACATTGATGCCCCAAAGATGAGAAATTTTCTTTAAAGGGATTGAACGGCCTCATTGCCCTCCTGATGTGAATTGGCTACCGCCGCCTATAAACAACAGCAACGCGATTATAGTCAGATTAAGGTAATTATTATGTAGTTAGTAAGATTTCCTAGTTTAGATGTCATCAACAAACTTTGTATTAAGCCGATATTTTTTTCCAGCTATAAACTAATTGCTGTATGATTTGAGCGACCTTTGTATTGAGAATCTGCGTGTATACCACTGGGCCACCAGACTATTACTAATAACACCGTTTTGTGATTCCAGAACCGTATGCAGGAGAGTCTAAAGCTATTCGACTCGATCTGCAATAACAAGTGGTTCACGGACACGAGCATCATCCTGTTCCTCAACAAGAAGGATTTGTTTGAAGAGAAGATTCGCAAGTCGCCGCTCACCATCTGCTTTCCGGAATACACGGGTGAGAGAGTCGTTGCATTTACAATATGTGAATTTGTAGTACAGTAGGATTAACAGGAAGTCTATCGAAGTAACAAGGGTTTCTTCGAGGATACATGCATTTTCAGTCCTTTTGCATTATCTGGCTAGGGTTTCACTGAAAATACAGTCTTTTTATGGCAATCACCCAGTTTCTCTACTAAAAGTGTATCTTTAATTCGTTAATTGCTGTACTTAAGCTAATATTTTCGCTGTATATTAGCGTAAAGAGTATACAGGCCGTTTTAAAATATGTAGATCACATGTCGCATGCTCGTCGGCCATTGAAAAGCTAATTCCACAAAATTCGCATTTAAAAAATTCACGCACCATTAACATAAACATAATTAAAATTTTCTGAATTGCTTCCTTAAGCTTTTCTTCTTCACGTAATGACGTCACTAGGACAGAGGGTATAAATTCATTTTCTTATGTTTCAACAATGGTTTTGTATAATATATTTGCTTGTTCCTGACCGCCGCTATGAAAATTTGCCTACGTCAAAATCTTTCTTTTGTCTACCATTGGTGAAAATTCAAGGTTAAAAAGTTAAATAGTAATAGCGTGAAAATCTAACATTGTGTGAGCTGAAATTCTAACAAATGAGCTTCCCAGTATACAGCACCGGTATAAAATAATGTAAAAACAGGATTGAAGGACACGAAATATAACACCTACCTTTTTGGCCAAGAATTATCTAAAACAATGGTCCAGTTAAATAGAAATAAATCATTTATTCATATAGCCCGTGTATACGTCAATAATTATACTCCACTATGTTTCCAGGCGCGCAGGAATACGGCGAGGCGGCGGCCTACATCCAGGCCCAATTCGAAGCGAAGAATAAATCCACCACCAAGGAGATCTACTGCCACATGACATGCGCCACAGACACCAACAACATACAGTTTGTATTCGACGCCGTGACCGACGTCATTATAGCCAACAATCTGCGCGGCTGCGGACTCTACTAGACCGGGCGCCCGGTATAATCCGGTATAAATACCCCCGGTATACCCAGTGGCTCAACCCACGCCCGTTAGGTATCGAATAACTTCGGTCGGTCAACGCTCGCGCCACGCTTCGACTATTCAGATTCGTTGGTGACAGGTTTCGTAAATATGTTCACGCTTTTTTATATGGTCGGCTAGTGGCCCCCGATAGTGTTGTCTTTCAGTCTGCGCGGATGGTAGGAAGTTGTATTAAATTTGCCCCACCTGCGTGTCTAGTTCAGTTCGCGCGAATAATTCAAGCTCAATTGAGTGACTGTTAACTTTACATTTTAAACAAGATCACATGGTAGTAGTAATACATAAGCAAATATTGTTTTGAATTTGAACTTTCGAATTTTTTTTTGAGTATTTCATTGCTTGTAAGGAACATAAGTACCCCAAATAGTATGATCATTCAGTTACCTCTACGAATCTGAGTATTAGGAGTATAAAACGGTTGTCACTTCGCTCGTGCCAGAACACTTGGACTCCGCAGTAAGCATATCTTTGCGAGCGACGCGGCCGTTCGCAGCTACGCGCATTTTATCATATAGCTTACACGATGTGACGTCACGCCCGGGGCACTGCACGCTCCGCCGGTACACGACTAGGACCCGTTCCACCGTTTATTTCCCCCGTGTAATATACAAACCGTTTCGGTTCGGCGGTCACCGTAATTTGGACACTGTTTTGTATTAGCGTTGGATTCTAAATTTTGGTGCTAGGCGTTGTTTGTGGTTCGGTTCGCGTTGCCGGGTCTAGTCGTGCGTTGTGCTATTCAGTGCGTCCTGATCTACTTGGATGTTGCCAACTCAACGGTTACATGTTCATATAGAATATTACTGTACAAGTTACTACAAATCTTAGAGCATTAATGCGTTCAACCTTCTTAATGCACTGACGACGCGAGTTTGGCTGGACTATCGCTATGGGAACCCATTTGTACAACCTCTGTCAGTTGTTTTAACATCTAATAAATTTAAATCGACTTTGTCTGCTCAAAACTTGGTCCTTTATCTATATGAAGAGATGGATGCCCGTTTGATAGTATCGGCATGATAGCTCTAAGATCGCTATGATCATCATAATACGTATCCTATATGCAGCCTAGCAAAAACCTTGATATAATAACTAATTTTGAAAAACGGCTGCTCTGCATACGTTTTATGAATAAATGTCGAAAATTCGTTTACCAAACATTACTATGACGATGAACTTATCAAGCGAAACTTGTAACCGTTTTGAACGCAACAGTACATTAGTTTGAGTTGTATCGAAAGGGGCGCGGACCGCCGAGTCGGGGCGCCGGTTCAATACAACATCCGCTTATATACTCACTCTCTTACGGACCAAACACAGAATGGAACCAATAATTACTAAACACGGTAGTGACACGTACACGTTCACAGGCCTACACTAACTGATTACAAAACATCATTCCATTAAGTATTTAATCTGAGAAATTATTTTTTTATAAACTTTTTAATGCACAAACTAACCGTTCTATCGGAATAAGCGTTATTTTACCTCACGTTGAGTTGACCTGTTGAAGTAATCCACGTTCATTTTATTTAAGCATCCTGTTGCGCACAAGTGTATTTATTCCCGAAACGATCATTCTATGCCATTTAATTTTTCTATATATATTTTTGTTCATATTTTTCTATATAATTTTACTGTAACCCTTAAGATGTAGCCATATAAGATTGTATTCAATTACGTAAATCAAGTTTTAGGTATTTATTTATATAGCGTTACTGGAGGTATGTAATTCATGTTTAATTTTGTATTTAATGGTTATTATCCAATGTTTATGAATCATGTTAATCTTCATTAGTTTGACGGCGGAGTCTGTAGTCTGTATGGTAAGTATCATGTGGTCATTTTTGTAACTAAGCAGTTATATATACTATAGTGGAGATTGGAGGATCGTCGCCGGTCCACGCGGCCCTGTATCTACAGCAACATGTGTAAGATATGTGAGTATATAAACATGTATACACTCGCGAATTGGCGTAATCAAACACTTATATATACTATATAACATAATTTATTAATAATAAAAATAAAAATCTTACTTTTAAGCATTAGGACCGTAACTGTATCAATAAACATTAATTAAAACGCAATTAGACAGTAACCTTTACTATTGTCATAGTTAGGTGATTTTAATTTTCATTTTATGTTTATGATTATGTAAAAAGGGATTTAAATGAAAATGTAACGCCTACATCGTGACCGCGCGGGCCACTCACCGCACATTCGTTCTAAGGTTGATAAACCAAAGATTTTGTTGTAGCTTCTATTTATTATGACGTTTGAGGACTAAATTGTAGTAGAGTAAGTTGCGATCGAACGGTCGTGTGTGACGTTTCGTCGGCGCAACATTTCGATCAGACATCGGGCTATTTGGTATCAGTCTACGGTCTTCTGGTTCCTCGTGTGTGGCCCGCGGCCCGAGCGTCCGCGCTCGCTTGTTGCTAGGTAGGTTTTTTACTGTTATGTAACAATATGTGTACGTAAACTAATAAATGTAATATTAGCGCAGTTCTACATTCAGCCCAATACCTACATTTAAGTAAGCTTCACGATACATTAAACTTTTTATTTGTGGAGTGTTTGTGAGACGAGAGGTTGTGGTTGTTCATTGTAACGTCTTTGTGAAGACTCCATTATTGCTGTGGATCGGTGCGTCAATGTCCCGCGTCGGTCGCGGCCGCCGTCGACACCCGTCGACCGCCCGCTCTGGCGCGCCACACCGGTGCACCGACCTCGTAGGATCTAGTTAAGTCGTCGGTTTCGCACGTCGATGTGTTCCTCTGCCGCAGAACGATTAACTTGTATGCTTCAATATTTCGAGTGAATGTGATGTAAATTTTGTACACTGCCGCATTGTTTGTTCGCTCGAATCACATTTAGTTATAAGATTTACGACAGTGATGGATCCGCACAAGCCCTTGGTAGTTTATTGTTTGACACAAACAATACGTGCGCACAAGTAAACGTTCGTACAAGTTCCAAGTTCCCCGTTCACGTCGGCTCTGTGAGTAGGCTTCTTATGTGAAGACTGAATTGTTGCGGCTCAAAATGTTCTCGCGCTTTATTAGATCCAACTGGGAAGGTTTATTGCAGTTTTTTAAAGGAGTAGTTTAGTGATCGAGTCGAGATGATCGTCTTAATGTAATCGTGATGTGGCATGAGTCCGACGCCTATCGACGAGTCGTTGATATTCGAGAGTTGAGCGACGTTCAGTTACATTTTTTAAATATTAAAAGCTGTCTTCGTCACAATGTCGTCGATCTATATCGATATCACCATGCTTCATTCATATTTGCCAAAGTTAATTACTAACCTCACTATTTATACCTACTGTACTGTATGTTCTTTGATATCTAAATTATGTCTGAGGTTCGTGGCGGATGCGCAGCCGGTGCCCGGCGCTCTGGAGCTCCGGCCGCGTATTGCCGTAACGGTACTGATCAGAGTACAATGTTGGGAAATATCTTATTTAGAATTGATGAACATGTAAACATTTGTTTCTAGTGCGTGTGGAGGGGATCGTTCGGAGTACTATAGATGCGTGCGATCATCGATCACTCACGGTCGACCGTCGCGAAGGAATGCTCGCGTAGCGCCCCGAACGATCCACTCTATTGAACAAACGTATATGAAAGTAAAATTTTTAGTCACTAGTGGGTAATTTTTGAATGTGATTCAATCTTATCTTTATTTTTCTATATCGGGTGACATCATTTGAAATATTTCATTTGTTTAATTTCCAACTTATGTTTTGTATTGTAATGCATTTACTGAAAGCGATGTATTTAACGAACGATGTAATAAACAATATTTTCTCTTATTTGTATCTCGTCTGCACTGGTATTTTTTATTGAATTTACTATAAATGTACTTTTAAGTGTATAATTTTAAATAATTACTGAAAATGATTATATTCTAATTTTTATGTTCAAATAATTATGGTGGTTTTATTTATATCCCAGAACTCCTTGTTATTAGACAATCTACATAAACATACAATACAAATCTGTGAGCTCCGATGCAGTGGCTCCTGCTTGCTATCTACAAGCAAGCAGCCGGTTCCTTTCTCCTAACTTTTATGAATTTTATGTGCTTTTGAATGAATTCATTCAAAAGCACATAAAATTCATAAAAGTACCCATAATTATGTAAAAGTTTCTAACAGAACGTCCAATTTAGTCAGTGTCGTGAATAGATTTGGTGGTATTGGTGTTTGACGATTAATTGCATTAAGATGAAATAAATTTTGAGAATCCAAAAGCTGGCTGTTTGAACTAGGTATAAGAACGAATAAATAAGTAATTTCGGGAAATTTGTCAATATTATTGCCAATTGGGTAGTACAAGATTTTCCCTAGCAATATGGTAATAAGTAATCGGCAAACTATTTTGCTCGTTTTGTATTTTTTTTGTAAATCGCAACGAGTTGTATTGAAAATTTGAAAAAAAAATAAACTTATACTAAAAAGACCATCAAACCCTTACATCTAAAGTTGCAAGTACTTAAAAAGTCGCGTTTTGGTGTACACAATATATAAACAATTTTTTTTACTGGATATCATTAGTAGAATATCATTATGATCGAGCATTCGCTAAAAAATTTTTTTTTTGAAATTGCCCTTTGCGGTTGGTTTTACAGCAGTACAATACATATATTTGTGCTGTGGTGATAAGTCGATAAGTCGGTAGTCGAAAATCATCGATAGCTGATGTTGGTTGGAATCGATTGAAATCGAATTAATCGACTTAAACATCTCGGTCTCGCCCAACGCTAAAAACTCCGGCAAAAGACAAGCATCCCAGCTACATTAAACATAAAGAAAAAAAACTAAACAAACATAACCTCAACTTATTTAGTGTTTGGATTTGTTGTTATTCTAGATTACGAAATGAAGGACGTGATAGATGTGATGGCTTTACAAAATAATAGACGTGAGCGACGACTACCTGATTACCGGAGTGCGCCCGGGCATAGTTTGGCCACCAACTTTATATTTGAGTGTGGCATAAAACTCGGCCTACAGCCGGCCTCAGTTGCTACAGCTGCAATATTCTACCATAAATTCTTCAAAGAGGCTGATAAGAATGATTACGACTGCTACGTTATTTGTACGGCTTGTCTGTGTGCTGCTGGAAAGTCGAGAGATGAGCCAGTGCGATTGAGAGACGCCGTCAACGTTGCGCACAATTCAATTAATCGCGGAGCAGGTCCACTTGAGTTGGGAGAGGAGTACTGGTCCTGGCGTGGAGCCGTTGCGCAAGCAGAACTTCTAGTACTTCGACTATTGGGTTTCAACTTGGATGCGCCGTCCCCTCATAGATATCTGCTTCATTACTTGCGATCACTCCAGGAATGGTTTCCAGCGTCACAGTGGCGTTCGGCGCCCATCGCAAGGACAGCGATGGCTTTCCTGCAAGACTTCCACCATTCACCATCTATACTTGACTATAGAGCACCCCATATAGCTGTGGCAAGTCTGACATTAGCATTGCATGTTTTGGGTGTCTCTGTGCCATTGGCAGCAACTCTGGATGATGATGCAGCCTGGTACTCTGTAAGTATTTTTCTATGAACAAAACTTTCCTCTTCTCTCTTCTCCCATCTGCTTTGGGCCGGAAAATGTATAGTGGTAGTACTTCTCGAAACCAAAGACACACACAGCTATTAGTTTTATGTAATTTATTATTTTTATTTCAGGTTTTCACCAAAGACTTACAAAAAGAGAAAAACTGGGAAATAATGGAGAAAATTATGCAAGTTTATGGCAGAGAGCCAGAACCAATATAAGACAATAAAATAAAATTTGACTTTAAGATTATTGTGTAACTGTGGTGAATAAAAATTTATGTGTCCTTTAAATCTCCATCTTCATTATTCCATTAGATCACATTGCATAGCATAGTTTGGACAAGTCAAAATTTATGTGCACAAATATGCACATTATGCATTTAAACTAGTCTGTTAAAACAGTAACTTCTTAGAATAAGTAGATTAATAAATACTTTCGATACTTAAAATAACAAAATACATTCATACAAACATACAGAAGAATACATACATAATATACAGTGTACTCCTAAAAATTGTTTCACGATGCAAGCTAGGGACCGGACCGGCCTCTTATGACACTGATAAATGTGTCTTTTTAATTTTTTTATTATTTGAAGTAATGACGGAACGAGCTGAGGGCCCACCTGATGGTAAGTGGTGACCCTCACCCATGACAACAATAATGCATACGACTCAGTATGAGATCCAAATGTTTACTGAGTCTCATTCATCCTGCTGCATCCATCACTCGAGACGGGGATGATATGTCTCATGCGCATGAGATCTACAATAATTTTGATAAATTAGAAACTCTGATAGGCTATGGCAGTGACTGAATGGAGGCCTAGAGATATGCGCCAACCTCGAGGCACACAACTTATTATACAGGCATTGGTTGAACGAAATTATAAAAGCAGTAGGAAGACAAATGGATTTTTGATTTGCTCTGGCGACGCTGTTTTCTCCGACAATCGGTTACAATTTGATATTGATTACAATACCAGTTGCTCGCGTCCGTAGGTGTGTACCCTTTGGTTCCCTACACGTACCCTGTGGGTGGTGCTAAAGGAGCAACCAAAAGTAGCAGTAGAACGTGTGCCAAGTTCGTCCGGAGAGGTACTGCCATATCTGGTATCTGCCGCCAAGCAGTAGTGGTTGCATTACTGTGTTCCGGTGGAAGGGTGTGTCTGCCGGTGAAATCACATGCGCATGAGACGTATCATCCCCGTCTCGGGTGATGGACGCAGCAGGATGAATGCGATTCAGTAGGATCTCATACTGAGTCGCACGCATTACTGTTGCCATGGGCGAGAGTCACCACTTACCATCAGGTGGGCCCTCAGCTCGTTTCGTAACACATTCACAAAAAAAAAAAAAAAAACGTTAATTTACATAAAGGCAACGGTTATTTTGACATTACAGAGACTCCAATTTATAAATACATAACCCAAGAGAATGATGTATGATATCGGGACCTTCGGGAATTTTGAGCATCCCTCTGTATTCCAATAAATACCTTGCCGTGGTTCCAGCCTTAAGAAATTCGGGTTTAGGGAAAGGTTATAAATAATCAACACCATTTAGATCTACAAACAAATATAATTCAGTTTTCTAACATTTTACGATACATAATTTATAAATGTACAGGGTAAGCTCATGACGTGGGAAAAGCGGTACTAGTTTACAACTGGCTACCGGAACGTTCATATTAACGTTGGTGGTGCAAATACAATAAAGGGGACGCGGCGGCAGATGCCGCACTGATATGCTTTCCATTGGGTATCACGACTTACATCTACTGTGATCCAATGTTTACCAAAAGGGATACGATTCCGATGTGCTGTCCGGTTACAAATCTAGATTAGACACGAAATGACTAGTATAATTTATAAAAAATTACGCTACGTTTAAGCGTATTAAATTTCAATTTTACACCAGTAGTCCAGAGATAGAGAAAGCAGCGGGCAATGCGTCGGGAGCGCGTCGGCCGAACTCTGTGCCCCCGTGGAAGACAACCGAATCAAAACATCCCATCAAATACGCATCTAGACATTTGTGCATCTATTTTCATATCAATAGGTATACTATAGCGAATCGATTACACATCATTTTATAAATTCTTAATTTTAAAAGAAATGGATATCTATACACATGAAACAGCGTTGTCTAATCAACGCACACCAATGCAAAGTCTCTTACACACCAGTTCGAAGAGAAATATTTACCTTACATTATTTACCAATCTAATAAATAATTTTCACAAAGACGAAATTTAACATATGATATTGCAAACGACATTGATAATGACATTAAATTGTTATTGCACAAATACTATTAACTACTGGGTTCTCAATACACTGGGGGACACACAGACAGACATAAAACGTGGCGGTCACGTGGTGCACCGTACTTGTACCTGTATAACACACAACATTACACAATGGAGAATATCAACTATATTTTTCACAATTTCATAAAATTCACACATTCAAAGCGTTGTATCCAGGTTATGTAGCAATTATTATGGTACGAAGACATGAGCAAAGTGGATAGCAATGTTTTGTTAAACGATAGATGCATGATCATACACATACCTCACAACACATTTCACAATTTCACATAGAAAAGGCAGTACAAGTAAGTTAAAAACACGAGTTTTACATTAATTTTGTTAGCGAGAGAATATACATTAAACAGTTATCAGAGTTTTGTATGAAATAGGCACTTGAAGAGAAAATTTTAACAAAATTGTAGTAACATACAAATACAATTTAATAACAAAATTAAACTATAAAAAAAAATATGTCAACCAGTAAAGATGGGAATGTATCAGCTACATTAACTTTTCATTCTAATTGTTAATTTAGTAAACGAATAAACGAATTATATGCCTAACTAAAATAAATAAATGTAAGGGTTTAAAATAAAATTGTATTTTCTATGGCATCTGAAATTGTACATATTTGTACCCGGTGTCGCAATATGCACCTCACCCTCAGGATTTCGCTATAAATTCCATTAAAATTTCCCTAATCTACTAATATTAAAATTACGATAAGAAATGACAAAAACTAACTACCACATAGTAATTTTATACTTAATTAGCTCTACCCATGTAAACGCGTTCTACTTTGGCTGGACTCACAAATAAGGTGTTCAACATTCTTGTTTAATACTGGAAGGTTAGCCTGAGGGTCGAACAACTAGGTGAGTAACGGTGCAGCTACATACTTACATTATTAAATAAACAATCTGTGGTCAGATCACACCACTGGTGCCGGGCATAGCTTAGCGAGTGGTTTGTTCATTCGCACGCGACATCTTAGCCAATCGAGGAACGACTTGATAAGAATATGGCTTTCGAGCGAGATACCGGTTCTTGGTAGGATCTTAGGGGTGGTAGCTGTACTAACTTGCTATTAGCTAGTCAAAGCATTAGAAATTGTCCCTACCACCTTGTCCAATACTCTTACCACTCATCAATATTAACGGTCTCTTATGACCCCTGCACAAATCCTGTTTGTGACGTTTATTCGAAAATCTATACCCAGCTTAGCAAACGCGCGAAGTTTGACGCAAAATCGCTGTTGTTAGAATCAACATCATTCGCGGTTTAGACTCGAAGGAGTCAATAATTCTCACGGCATTCCTTAGTACATCAAAGGGTTTCTATGCATTGTAATTTAAAAATCAATTCATCTCAGATCTGTTACATAAAATTGTTAAAGACCCAAACAAAACAATAGGAACTCTCTACTACAAAAAGAAGTATTTAATAAAACATAAATTAACTAAAACGACCAAACAAATCTTTTTCCTTAACAAAAGTTAATATGAAATATAGAAATAATAAAAAATACTCTGGAAAACTATATTACCTAAATAAACTTTCAAGTATAATACTATTAAATTTAGTGATCAATGTCATTGGAGACCTCTCAGTTGAAATGAGCATATCCATAGATGACTTGCCCATGTATGATAAATAATGTATTATCATAATTTGGCAATCGATCCACTCAAATAACACCAATATTCCATAAAGAAAAACCATTAAATAGAGTTCAAATAAATTAAAAATTAAACAGTGATAGATTTTATCTAATCACAAAAATAATAACATTATCTACATGGTAGGTAATAGAAGCTTGTGTCAGTGAAAATATCTTACGTTTGTAAAAACGACAATAGAGCAGAGAATACTTCAATTATGAGTGCCGAGTAACATTGCATTGGCATACAATTTCTTAAAATTTTACTGGTTAATCTTTAAGACTAATGCCTTTACCGATGACGCCTCACTGTTGAGCGAAAATCGTGGAAAACAGGTGTATAAATTCATTGTACGCAAATTAAAAAGATTTATTGCAGTCAAGCGGGCGCGTATAAATCTTCATGCTATTTCTAATATTTTCATTTATGGCACATAAAATGAGCGTGTATGTTGTTTTCCGCGTCTTCGCTCGTCTGTGCCGAAGTTGGTACCTTATATAAACTTAGCTACTAAGGCATTTATCTACCTAAATAAGCGTATATTTCGTACCAATGCAATATTATCGGGCGCTCAAGTCAACTCCTTCCAATAGCGTAATCTTACATTTATCGACATGGCACTAATATTGAATGCTGTCTCGTAAAGTATCAATTTATGATAATTTTCGCCCAAATATTATTATTGTAATAACAGACTCTAATACTGTAAATCTGCGTTAGTTTCACAAGGGTTGGAACTGAATAATTTCGAGCCAATATACAGATGAAATAAATAATGAATTTCATGAGCAGTGCCAAGTTTGTATGAGATCAAAATGTGTGAGACAATCAGTGGTTATTTTGTTCTGTGCATTGTTCGTTGCTCATGTTAGTAGCAGATAGACAAGGCAATATCATTTGTTTGAACAAAACAATGGTGAGAAAATATCCCCCACAGCTGTAATGAAATATAATTCCGCAAAAATAGTGATAAAGTCACAAAGGTCACTCTTGTCAAAGAGTAACCTTTGTACTTGTTCGCTGGTTTACAGTTTAATAAAAATCAACTGGAAAGAACCGATAAAAACTTTATCAGTTATCAACCGATCAGTACCCAGAGTTAGGTGGAAAAACCTGTCTGAAAATGCAAATCAAATGCCCTTCAATAGGGACACTCCGATATTTAAAGAAATTGCTGCATTGCAAAGTTCTTGTAATGGCGCAGCCTGGTAAATTGTACATTAATCCATCAACTAGGCAAAATGTCTGGTAGAATTGCATTTTGTTGCACTTATGTTAATGTAAATAAATCTAATAATTTTTTACCGTATGGTCTTAGCAAGTGTTGAAATAATGTCAAACGTTCGCTATTATCATGCATGCATGCGTTCGCCTAACCCACGCTACGTTTTGACATTATTTACAGCCAGTTACAATATCCCAGATGACTGCACAGTTTATGTTGAATATTTATGCTATAGAAACCATATCGGTCATCTATTAATCGCCAGGAAGGCTATGTAGTGTAAAGTAGGAAACCTGAAAGGGGATAAGAGATCGATGCCAAATGATAATGCCTTGTTGGGTTATGCGAATGTTAGATTACGCGCGGCGGGTGTGGATTCATCGTACGTCTGTGAGGTTGCTCTTGTCTCCGAACAGCTTGACGAGTTGTTCCTCGTAGTCGTCGATGTTGCGCTTCATTATCTCCATGCACGGCCCGAGGAGGCGCTCGAATGTCTCCACGTCCAAGACTGGAAGAGAAAATAGAATGAATTAATGAACAATTTATTGTACACCATAAAATTTACATATTATTCATATATATTTATATGAATAATATACTTAGATTTAGTACAATGGGCGGTCTTATCGCTGAAAGCGATTTCTTCCAGACAACCTTAGGATGGAGTTTTATCATGTGTTGCTTCATAGGACAGCGGTATACATACACAGTCTATACTAGTGGAGAATAAAGAAAAAATATAGAGTGAGCGACATTCCAACTGTATTGTATTGCTGAGTTGTATTGTATTATTTGTTACACACATCTATGTATGTTTATTTGTTGATTTCAATTATTGTGCGTTAGTTCATGAATTTTCTATATTTATAACAAGAAATTTAGAAATTAGGAGTATTATTGAACTTTCTCTGTTTTTTTTGGAGTCAATTAAAATACAGCTTGGCATTTTCGTGTCCAATAATACGCTGTCCTGCTCCAATGCAAAACACCCCATCCTATTCCAATCTGTTTTTTTCCCAAGTCTTACAAATATTGTTTACTGTGCTATCAAAATATGGTTCTTCGTCATCATAAATTAACTTGTGTTGTTGTATTGTGTTATCGATGCCCTTGTTGCCTTGTAGTTATAGTTTGCCTTGTAGTTGTAGTTTGACAAAAGGCAAAGTATAAATTATCTTGGTCAAAAACCGGTAATGTGCAGCTTAATACTCTGGGTGAGTAATACTTAATACTCTTTCCGCGCTCGCGAAAAGCCCGCGGAAAGATGCCAAGGCCATCAGCGGCCAAATAACAAACAGTTAAAAAAAAATCCTGTTCATTTACGAACCTAGAAGAATGTAAAGTGACAGCCGAAGTAACATCAATAATCTGTGGCGGGACAGGATATATTGTAACATCTGTAGGTATAATAAAATGGTCACTCACAGGCGCATTTAGTGGGTCCGTGGGCGTAGGCGGAAGCGGCGCGCGGCTTGTGGGTCACTAGAGCGAGCTCGCCGAAGTAGCCGCCCTTGCCTGAAACGTCACAGCAACGGCATAAGTAAGGAACTGGGCGACATGATAAATTATGCAGCCAGTCTATAACGGCCTCAGTCTAAGGTTCTTCATACCATACTTTGAGTTGCACTAAGTTACGATAGCAAATCTACGGTTAAGCGAATAAATGCATAATTTTAGCAATGCTTAATATGACGTCACTAATGTGACATTAACCGCTCAATTTCGGGCGGTTAAGGTTATATGCAAGATGGTGCAACGGTGGATCGTAAATTTTATAGATTTGGTTATACAGGTACAGTTAAGTTTGATCAAAACAACAACGTAGCTCTTGGTGCAACTGTCAGTGTAGTAAGGTCAATTACATCAAAGTACTTCGATCTCTTCACTAGTTAGTATCGGTCGTCGCGGACGAAGCGAATGCTGATAGAACTGTCTTCCAGTACATTGCGCGTCTATTCAATAAATGACATGTAAAAAGATAGGGGTCAATAACACGTACCAAGTAACTTGACCTCGTGCTCATTGCCGTCGTCACGGGCGATGCGGATGCTGATAGAGCCATCTTCGACGAAGTACATTCCGTCGGCGGTGTCGCCTTGCCGGATGATCAGCTCGCCGTCCTTGTAGGTGCGCGGCAGCAGAGCGTCGGCCAAATTGGCGCGCTCGTACGGCTGTAGGCAAAGTTACCAGTTCAATTTTCAAAATTCAAGAGCCGACGGCTTCGGTGCTAGTAGATCTGCCTTCGAAGCGAGGGGTCCCGGGTTTGATTCCCGGCCGGAACGCACCCTGTGTGAACGTGAAGTTTGTTTATGGGACTTTAGTGTTTGTCATGCCATCTGCGACACCGGGAATCCTAGTGCAATAAAATATTTACACACTCATACCCCGAGCGTGCAAATGTTATATTTTAATACCAGTTACAGATTGTATGAAGAAAAATGCATACAATAGAAATGAATAAGTAGAGTAATCTTTAGATCAAGATAAAATTTATTATTATCTATAAATTATATAATCATTTTATTTCTAGACAGAATGCTTTGTTCGTTTGCATTTTATTTAAAAAGTCAAACGAACAAAGCATGCCTAAGAATCATTGCCTTTATATTTTTCAAATCTTTCTATATTTTGTTTGGCTGATGTGGATTACAGTTTAGAAATAAAATGCCTACACCACGCATAACATAAAATTTCAATGTGTACCTAAGGAAAAGCTATTGTAACAAAAAGCGTTACATAACATAAATGCCAATATCAAATGAATATTAATTTCTCACTTGACTTTAGTAGAATCGAAAAACAATATACGGTACGGATAATATTACGTCGGCGACACTAAGGTAAACAGATAACTATGTAGGTTGATAATACACGTGCGGTATAACATTACTATATAAACAACCAGTGGCCTCAGGTGGAATAAATGTTTTTACCTTCGATTGCAGGAAATCTTAGAAGAATAGGATTGAAAAATAATATATCTCGATTACGGTGAACTGGAAATAGCTGTACATTTATTTATTGTGTCCGTAAGTAAATACTCGTGTTTTGTTTATCTCTCGTCAATAAGTAAGATAAATATTTTGAAGGTCATCCAAATGAAACAGAACAACTTTAAAAAGTCTGCTTCGCCTCTGAACTTTTTTCAGATGAGCGGACGTAGCATAAAAAAATATTTAACATACATTGAAACATCGGTAGGCGGGTCTAAATAGCACATGGTTGATTAGTTTTGTAGACTCAATGTTTCCCTAGTCATACCTGTTCTTGTCTCAATTTATATCAATCAATACAATCTTTTGTACCGTTTTCTCCGGGCAAAATTAAAAAATACCTAGGCATACAATCTTTTCTACCGTTTTCTCTGGGTAATGTTACCCGGTTGGGCAATGCCACCCTATTAGGGATTGCAATCTAGCAAAGAGGGATCCCGCAATCCAGCATAATTTTAAGCGCTGCGGGATCCCGCAACAATATAATTACGCTACTGAATCTCAACATATTTCGGATAGAAAACTCTGCAGTATAATTTGTGTTTTAAAAATGGACCTATTTGGACTGAGTTGGTAGTAGCTCAGCTTCTGCGCTGTAGGTCGTGGGTTGCATTTTTTACCCTACTAAAACCAATGCGTGATCCCGCTTAATTGCATTCCCTATACCCTATGTATTTTATATTCAAATATTGTTTAAGTGCAATTGACAATGAAACCGGGCTGCGCTTACCGACCACTCCTTAATCTTGGCTTAAATTAGAATTAACTGATACGAGTATCGTATCAGCTACGTACTCTATCAATGTTCATGTGACGAACATTGTCATTGACTGTATTTGAGATTAACCGATGTCGTGCCAGTACATAGAATACAAATAAATAAGGAACACACGTATATATCATGATATGTATGTTAGTATGATCATGAGTAATAGTGCGTGTAAGGTAGTTGATGCTCGCTACGGCACCATTGAAAACCAGCGCTACAGTAGCCACGATTTCGTAGATTTGCTACGGAAGCATGGCTGACTGGCGGTCGATATGTGACAACATTTCTAAATCACACTAATTTTGTTACTCCTTCACGCTCAAACGGCTCAACGGTTTTGGATGTAATTTGGTACATAGGATGATATAGGATGGCCAACCGCGGGGCGCAGCTAGTTGTTATATATATTTATTCACTGTCTTTTTAATTGTGTGACACAAATCCAATCCTAATATATAAAACCCAAAAAAATATACCTATGTCTGTTATAGGCTTTGAAACCATCCAACCGATGTGCCCCAAGCCGGTTTCATTAGAACGGCACTAATGCGAAGATGATTTTAGAACACTAAAACAAAGCATTAGGCACAAAATGTATTTTCCTTTTTAGCGTAGTAGCATACGCCGGATATCCGCTAGTTACACAAAACATTTTTTTATTCGTGTGTAACATGCATGGGTCTCTGAAATAGACGATTGGCTCGTAGAGTAATTGGATGGGTGAACGAGTAGTTCCACTTTGCGAATCCGGTAGGGTATAGTGGAATGTAAGTTGTAAAGTTTTTGGTTTTGGCAATAGTCACATTCATACTATTTTCAGGTTTAAAATAAACGACAATGACCAACGAAATTTCTTTAGGTAAAACATAACTTTCAAGAAAACACTTTCTTTTATAAAACTACGGTATAGAATCAATCCAAACATCCAAAGCGGCATACCAACTTATGAACTGATGAAGCTATGATTCTGCATATAATGGAATGTAACGGGAAGGAAGGCTCGGGTAGGCTTACCAGATAACTTTATCGATCGCTATTAGAAGTTGTATTATCTATCTATCTACTGGTACTGATGTTGCCGCATTTTACTGCTTCAATAAACAAAGATACATAGATTTACCCACGATATTGATATGTTTTTCACAGTTACTATTGCTTTAATATCATTACAATCCAGATTTTCCAGCTATAACTGTCGATCGGTTGATTTTACGTATGTTCCCAATATTAAATCCTCTTGTATTGGCCCTACAAATTATTTTAAAGCCGACATATTTTTCATTTTTCTGTTCCAATTAGCTCATTGAGAGCCCAGTAGGTTGCGCCACATTTAAGCTCACATTTTTGGTCGACCGAAGATCTCGGAGTTGTATGATTATTATGGATACACCTGTGCTTTCATTTAGCTTCGATCAATCGAAAGTGTGAATAGATTTGAATAAATGACGTTTTTACAATATAAGTACATACCTAAATCTTATAAAACATTTATTTCTCAACCGATATGATTTATTTTAATTTTTAGTGTTAATTAAAATTCATTAAAAAATTAAGACCATTTTTCGCATAGCTATTTACATTTTTGAGTATAATATATGACACAACGTTTTCGTAGACTTAGTCTAAGGCTGCGAAGAAAGAGGTTGCGGCAGCAGCCCAATTTTTTTTAAATTCTTTACATAAAATATATTGCTGTGAAATGAATTATAATTTAGTTGTCCAGACCAAGTGAAAATTTATCGAGACAATCAACATAATATTATTTTAAATTAATAAAAATAGTATTGGCAACATTTAAGGGAATTTTGCACCTGGTAGTAGTAACCTTGAAGCCGGATCTCGTACTCTATCTGTCAATTATTATACTTCTATTACTACGACGTATTTACCGTCCACTGGAGATAGGACCATAAGATGGTTCGGTACTATCAAGTTTAATCATAGTTTGATTATTGTGAGCGGCCGTATCAGATTACGTGTCCAAACTGTGTAAATTTTAGTTGGGGCGTAAAAGACCCTCTTGGCTCGGCGACACAAAGAAAGAACTATCTATTATGTGAGGGGTCAAACGTCTATATTTGGCCCCGAAGTTTCGAAACGAATATAATGAAAACAAAAATTAAGGTTTAATTTATTCAAACATATTAGAAGAAACAAACGTTTTTGCAGCATTTGTTCTAAATATATGGCGTCTGATAATTCCAAATGTGTAAAAATCTATGTGAACTACGCAAAATGCAATTTAATGAGAGTACGCGACGAAACTTCTTATTCCTTTAGATATCAAGATTGTTTGGACACATCAAATTATACACGCATATAAATGAACATATTCGTGCGCATATATCATGTCACGGGAGCTCCCTAATATGTACACAGCTATGTAATATATAGTCAGCTTATTCGTACAGAATATGCCTGATCCTACCCTGACCGACCACGAAATCGATAGATCTATTTATTGCCCGATCGCCTCCTGTTACTGAAAATTTGAAAGTTCGTGAAGTCGTCAATTCTATTTAACCCGATTATGCGTCCACCGTAATGGACGCACTCACCGGTCACTAACAAGCGTGCATTTCCTCCGCTAAATTGACCCTTCAGATGCTCGAGTTTATAACAGGCAATTTATTGATGCAGCGGGGTTGTGACCTCAGATCGATATGATAGAAATCATGCCGTAGCAACATAGTTCCACGTTAGGCGAGTTGAATTCCCATAATTTTTTACGCTTGGTCCTTTAGATATTTAGTTGAAAAGCTCTACTCATTTATCACAATCACAAATAATATAGAGTAATGTATAAATAAACAATGCAAATACTAACGCACTCCTAAATATTTTTGATGGTAACGAAAATAACTTTTGAAACTGGTGTTGGTGATTGGGAAAGGCGGAATTAAAAGAAAAAACAGTTTGAAATTGAAGATCCATTTTGGTCACAGCAAGCCAAAATACTTTTCAGTACACAAGCCTGAATGAAGAGCGATCGTAGGATTAATAGATAGTTTCAGAACTGACACGTTCCTATTTTAGATTCCTATTATAGTACGTAACTCAAGCAATTTCCCGAGCACTTCCCCAGTTGTTATTATTGTCGCCAAAGCCCGATTGAAAATGAACGCAAACTTAATAACAAAGGGCCAAAGAGGTTTCCCCGCAAAATAATTGCTTCCTCATAAAGTAACTAATTATATAAGAGAAAACACTTGCGCACATCGATTGTCTCTTTGAGCATCGACGGAGCAATATTTTCGGGACACTGAACAGCGAAGCCGTCCGTGTGAAAACATGTGGGGTTCCGACTAGGATGATAAAGCTTAGAGACGCAAATACTGGATCGCCGCTAATCCGCTACGTACCAAGCAACATTTAAATTGCTAAAATGCTGTACGAAATACTGGGAAGGCTGTACGCTATGTTGTAAGAACGTGACAAGAGATCTATAGGTATCGTATCGTATCGTTATCGTCAAGTTTGCAACCGGTCAATATGTCCATAATAGCTTTATACCATATCTCACCAAGAAGTATAATACAAAGTAGCTGTTTTCACATGCCTGTTTCTCCGCTAACTTCTTCTTAAACACGCAACGGATTTTGATACGGTTTTCGCTATCATTTAGAGTTTTGTATCTGGGAGGTTTTTATGTATTGTATAATATATGCATATTATAGAAGAGAAAAGCCGACAATTTCAATGATTTTTAATAATGCTGTAAAAAACATATTTTTGGGCGTTGTCATTGCAAATGCTGGCTAAAGCTTACGAGATAGATCAAAATGATGTAAGTACATTTAATTGTTTTGCTAATGCTTAGTCAGACACTTAAATAGTTGCAAATATTGTTTTCGATTGTGAATGAAGAATAAGTTTATCTACTCTATAAATTTTTCGTGTGATTCGGGTCCGAGGGTTGAATGTTCAAGGCGCTTTTAATTCACAACGTGCTATAGTTACTTTGAAACGGTTTATTACGGTGCGTTCGGTAGGGTTCATTAATGTTTTAGGTCAGAAGCGAGTACGGGGTATGTTATTAGCTAACTTAGTAGTGTATTCAGTAGGAGAGGATATGAAGAAAAGTGAGGCAAGGGGTGTCTAGTCTACGCGTCGAGGCAACGTCGTGAATAATTAACTACTAAATTCCGTATAGCTCATTTTTGAACTATTATTACTAGTTAACATTCAGACTCAATATTCCATTCATGCTGGCTTTGCTCAGTTACTCTAAGCTGCCAGTTGTTCTTTTGTTATATTATTACTATTATGACTAGTATTTCCGCAATATTATACGTAAGATGCTGTTTTTATATTAATGAGTAAGTACGAACGGGCCGTCCTTACTCATTAATATAAAAACAGCATCCGTAGAAGCCTAGATGTAGTTACAGCATTTGAACCATTTGGAAGGCCAATTTTTAAATATGTATCGACGATTTATAAATAAAGAAGAAAACTAATGAGAAACAAACTGTTTCAGAATGTCATACATGTCTTACGTAAGGCAATATTTATAAGACAGTGTAAAGAGAGGTGCGTGCATTCGACTGGGCAACCCTGCCATTTAAACTAAGCACAGCTAGCCTCTAACATAAACAGCCGAGATGACAGACATTTTCCAAAAGCCTATGAATAGAGCATATCAAAATAAAATGTGATAGAACACAGACAACCAAATTTCGTTAAAACGCCAACAGAATTGGCAGACGATCAACGTGTTATGACGTCATTCACGATGTAAAAAGCAATGACGCTTGCGAGAGATCAAAACTGTATGACGCAACGATCACAATTAATAAAAGAGTATTATAGAATACCCTGCTGGGTTCTTAACTACATTATTTTTGTAAAAGTTACTAGTTTTTATAGTATTTACCCGCGTAGACATTATAAATATATACCTAAATCTTCAAGTATGATGTTACAACAAAAAAAAATCTGGGTGTTGTGTCCCCCGGGCGATGCAAAAGGAGCAGTAGATCTTGTGGCAAGTTCATCCGGAGAATTACTGTCTCGTGCCGGTGAAACTACAGGCACTTGAGGCAAACCATCCCCGTCTCAGAATGATGGACGCAACGTGATGCATCTTGGGTCTTCCCATACTTTAGTAGGGGATGACCCGAGTCGTATTTTTGTTGTTTATGGGTGGCGTTAACCACTTAACATCAGTTGGGCTGTCTCTTAGTCCCGTCAGAGTTGTCAATAAAAAAAGTGTTCTGTCACACACAGCTGAGATTTAAAGTACCTTGCTAACTGCACCTCATTTGTTTTCTTTTTTTTAACAGTACTTTATATCTTAAATATTGAATCGTGTACTGCAGCATTTTATTCTACTTTTACACACATTTAACCCAAACTTCACTCTGTTTATGAGTTCTCTAGTTCAATTTTGACCTTCAGGACCTCAAAATACAAACTGGCCCAACATCGGTAGGTAAGTTTCAATTTAATTAATTAATTGTCATATTCCTTGATTCATTCAGTAAGTTAAGACATGTTCTTGTATAAATATGTATTGAGTATTGATATGAGTATTGATTGATATGATAGTTCTTCATATAAATATGTATATCGAACATACAATAATTTTAAATATTCAAACGAAGCAATTAGGTCAGATGTTAAAGAAATTACATTAAAATAGTTGTCATGTTTCGTTAGAAGGCTAAATATTTTCGTCTACTTGTAAAGTACACGAAAATATTTAGTAATTGGAGTTCAAAGTCCGAATTTTAGGTCAAACGTTGCCACAAAAACTAGTATAAATTGTTACTGTCATTCTCCAGTAACAAGTGACATTAAATGTCGAAGTATTCAGTTAAAATTTCTGCAATTTTCGTGAGTAAACTTCAATATTTTCCTATTATATGAGTTTTAAACAGTCCAGTTCCAACAAACATCAAGACATCATTATAAATATAACAAAAACCTGGCTATTTGCGGAAACTAGACTGATTGAAAGTCATGGATCAGCATTTCAAATTAAAATTCCCGGTCGATTGAAAATAAAAAATATCAGGTGCCGTTTGGCACAAACAAATAGTCGTTTCTCTGTGACTAATGATTTACTCGACTCACTGATGCATGAGAGAGTTGAGGCACACAACCGGGCTGGTTGGAGAGATTACTACTTTATACAAAACAGAGGTGTATGTATCCCATTGAACACGTGAAGGCGGTATATGATATCCCACATTTGTATCCGAGTATTGCTTCTCAAAATCAGTTTGCTACATGAAGTTTTGATGGCGTTCAAAGTCAATTTTGAAGGTGGAACAGTATTGCTCTACCTTCAAAATTGCCTACCTTCACCTTCAGGGTGGGTTGGTTTAAATGGCATGTTTACAAATTCATACACCCGCTCAGTTGCCGATCGAGTTTTGATCAGAATACGGAAGTAAGACTCGAATCGCGCCTCACATATATGTGCGAAACAACTGTGGTAGCAAGTCACAAGGAAGATGTTCCCTGAACTATTTACCTAGCAAAGTTCTGTTAGCGAGTGGTTAAAGTTGTCGAAGTTATTTGACAGCGTAGTAGTTAGTTTACCCGGTGATCTCGTCAACAGTTGAACTGAAAACTTTAGTCAAAACTGAGGAACTGTTGTTATACTGAACTGAATGACTCAAAAAATGGATCTATTTTCTAGAGCAGTAATTTTGGATCTATAAGGAATACACATTCATTGAGAAAAACCTGTAAGGATTTCTTGTTACCTGAAGAGCCTTCAGCATGGGCACTTTGTCGAGGAGCTCCTCGTACAGCTTGCGCTTCTTGAAAGCACTCTTGAGCAGGATGCGGCGGAAGGTGTGTCTGTCCATGGCCCAGAGGGCGCCGGGGGTCTGGGCGCGCACGGACGCCGCCCGAGGCATGTTGTACATAAGAGCCAGCTCGCCGAACGAGCCCGAGCCTTCGTATGTGTGGACCACCTGTGAAACAAAGGCCAGGTTGTATACAAATTTGCATTGAACTGAAGTCGTTAACGACGAATCTCGGTAACTCTGAAGTTTTCTCTCTACTTTTTATCCTAAACCGTAACCTTTGGCCTTTGGCCACTTGGCCAGTTTTTTATATGTCGTTCTGTTTTTCTCAATTATCAATTATTACTTTCTGCGAGCATTATATTTGTTATTATTTAGGAATTGTTTTTTGTTTCTTTTTTGTATTAAATTCCATTCTAAAGGACTCACATTCCATTTCTAAAGGACTCATGGAAAGAGACCAAATCTTTGGCACAACTGACTTTAAGCCAAGATGACTAGTTGCCAAGATCCATCGCCTGCATCCTAGTTTAGAACAGTTTCGGCGATGAATCTTGGTTACTCTGAAGTTGGCAGCAAAGAGTCATAAAAAGAACCCCTTTCGCAGAAATAAGGGAGAACTTTACGTCCGTGCCGCTCGTTCCGATGACGGTTACATTGACAATGAATACAAGAGTCAAATACCTATAAGTTAGAATTTAATTTTCAGTAAGCAAGACAGGCTTAATCATAACAATGGGTGCATAGCATTTCGTGGTATTTTGTATGGTAGTTATAGAAGCTATTTCTGTTGAATGCCTTATCAATAAAAAAAACTAGGGTTATCATAAAAATGCGCTTTTCTTCCAGACTCGGCCATCCGTGAAACGCGAGAAATTTTAATCAGTTCATCTCCATCGCCTTTTTCCTTCAAACAACCGATATCGCCGTGATTATGAATCGCTGTCAGACTTAACGAACTGTGTATACGACTCAATAACTTACATTATTATGACCGGTGATATTGGACTGAAATAACCTTGTTAATCTCTAAGACTTATTCATTTGCAACGTGACGTACTAAAGTGACATCTTGGCATGAAATTGATTGGCTGCAATCGAAGGTAATATTGAAAACAAGACTTATGGCTAGTAAAGCGAAAAATTAATAAAAGTGAGTAATTTCGTCCCCTTTGTCTGAGGATTGGATTTTTCTTCAAATATCTATGGGACTAACGAGAATGTACATACAATATATACAATATATAGATATCAAATAAAACAATAATCTTCAATATCTGTTCACTATTAGCAATGATATCGCGTAGCAAATATAGGCACTGAAAACTTCTTTATTTTTTTGAAATTGGTTACAAAATAGCAATAAAATTACAGAGGAAACAGACGAAAAGGAAAAATAAAAAAAAGCTGGTCTGTTGGGTCTTGATTTATGGCTTATAATATGGAAAGCTATACTTTGAGTTTTCTGAAGTAGTCTTTGCCAGCACCCCGTATAAGCAGGTTTTAATAAATTCATGATCACTTTTAAAATTTCCCAAAGATATACTCTGTACTCGTATTCGCAAATATTAAATTTCGTAGCAGCAGCGTACGTTATCCAATCTTGCGATAACATGACATTGGAAATCGTGAGCGCTCGTCATCTGACGTCACATTTCACATTCCCGACTGACGTCACTGCACTCGCTCAATATTCCAAGCACTAGTTGTTGGGTGTGAGATAGATAGTAAAAATACTGATCAGTTCATTACTTTACTATGTTACACGCAGATGCGCTTGTTATCGACTAAAACCTGGGCAGCGAGTTCAAATGCAGTCAAATGGGGTACATGTTGCTTGCTTGCGTCAAAAGGTAGTAAGAGTACCTTTTGAATCGCTACAAGTGCACCCGGGTCATGCGAAAGGAACAATCCAAAGCAGCATTAGATTGATTGTCCTAAGTTCGTCCAGAGAAGTACTGCCACCACACCTAGTAACCAGCCGTCAAGCAGTAATGCACTCGCATTGCTGTGACACGTTATATGCTCATGAATATGTTTACTTGTGTGTGTAAAATTTGAAGTGTCCAACCGATACTTGAGATCTAAAGGAATAAATGAGTTTGAGTTTTGAGTGGTCCTGTGTAACTATCAAATCACAGGCACATGAGACATTACATTCCCACCTCAAGAGTGACGGGTGCAACTTGGGTTTTCTCATCTTTCGGTAGAGGTGGACTTGAGACGTTTTGTTGTAGTTTATGAACGGTACCAGTTACCAGATTACAACAGGTGGGCCATCAAGACCGATATGATGGAGTCTAGTGGAGGGCAGCTGCCCATACCTTCCCTAACCCTTTATGTGCTGTGCTCAAGCAACATTATACAGGTTATACTACAATCTAAAATCTTCGACGTTGCACCGTCGAGTACTGTGAACGCATTTCGCTACAACAAATCGCTAGAGACTTATGACGTCATTGTCCTCGTTCCCATAGCGTATGAAGTTAACTATTATTACCGCAAATATCATGTTAAATTATAGTGCTTGCGTTTATACGCATTCACGTCCAACAACTATTGTCACTTGTTATTTACAGCCCAACTGTAATATTATTTTTATTATATTTGTGTAGCTGTGTAGGAAAATTCTCAATCTCTCAATTCTAGAGTACAAAACAAAAATTGTGTAACTGTTGTGAGTAAAACTGTACAACACAATCATACCAATCGTGTGAGTGCATCGCAAAGCACATTCAATGGAAATTCAATATTTATCTTTCTGGAGCGAAAATAAAGAAATTAAGTTCAGCTTTTGCATGAACCTCTGTATTTGGGTAATCCTTTTATAAAAATGTAGGGCTTATATCTGGACTCTTGAATAGATAACCGAATTGTAAGAACGAATGTTAATGATCTATATTAAAAGCGATTAAGTGAGTACATGAAAGCATCAGCTCATAAAGCAGGTCCAATTTAGATCTTGAGCCATTCATTGAGAAGGTTTCAGCATTCGTTCCGAACATTACAAACAAAAAGTTACGTCTCCCTCAAATGAGATAATTTATTTTATTTGCAAAAACAACTCGAATTCGGATCCGTATCGGTAATGACATTAAAACTTGAAATAAGTCTTTTACTTTGGTAATTTTCTTTTTCCGTTGAGCGGAACTGGGAGAGACATCTGTATAAAGGTCCGCTTAGAAACAACACGGGCCAGCACGGAACGTTCTAGAACAAACTGACGGGCGAATGATTTACGAAGAAATATAAGTGTTATATTTGTTTACAAATCATTTATGATTTATTAAAACATAGACACTCATAAACACTCTAAAGGAACATGAAAGATGAAACAAGGAATGAGTTTTGTAAGAGAAGATTGAATTCATTTTCGTTACTTGCATTGGAAAGAAAACATGGCTTGGATTGGCTTTCCATATATTTTCCCCGTTGGTCTTCTTTTTAAAAAGGAAAAAGGCCAAAGTGAATACCCAATGGTATCGATTAATTGTGTGAGATAATTGTAGGTCGTCGACCTAGATTAAAATCGACTATTGACATCATTAACATTATTGTTGTCTCTCTTACTCTATATGGAAGGGAAAGCGAGATAGAATTTGTTGAGATAAGTCTGACACAAACAGAATAAGCACTTTTTACTCAAAATACGGCAACGAGAAGGATGAAAAACGGTACGGCGTGAACATCATATTTCTGCTACCCTATAAATGCATAGACCTGAGAGTTATTGGACCGCGGGTAGCCGCGTTCAATCTACATAACCTGATTACCCTGACAGCTTGGACAAGGTTGAAAAAATACATTGATCGATGAAGCTAAATGTTTTCCTTACTTCACAAATTTCTATCAACACAATCAACACATTATGGGGGGCCCAGTTTGCTCGCGTCTGTGAGTACCTTTTGAATCCCTACCCCCTGGGTAGTGCTAATGAAGCAACAAAAAGTAGCAGAACTTGTGTAAAGCTCGCCCGGAAAAGTACTGTCGCCACATCTAGTAATCTGCCGCCAAGCAGTGGTGCATTCGCATTGCTGTGATCCGGTGGAAGGGTGTGGGTGCCGGTCAAATCCAGATGAGATGTAACATCCCCGTCTCGGGTGACGGGCGCATCAGGGTACGACTTGGGTCTTCGTACTTCGGTGGGGAGGACTTAAGTCGTATTGTTGTTTTGGGCCGAGGCAACATCAAGTGGGCGCTGTTGTTCTTTTATGTGACGTGATTTCGAATCACGCACGACTCGCTCTCAAAGCGATCATCGCCGGATATTAGAACAGAATACTAAGATTCTAAGTGATTTATTATATAAATGGAACAACATTGAAATGAAAATGGAATATCACTCAGTGGACGGATGAGACTTATGACATGAGTTGTGATCCATTGAGAGACTGTTTTAGGAGTGATGGATGGGTATTGCGTTTTAGCAGCGTCCTATCTACACATAGATTTAAGCACTACGAAGGATAAGATTTAAGCAATACTTTTGGTTGCTCCTTTACCAACGGACATCTGCATATCAGTACTAACCTTTTCGACGCGATCGTCGCCCGCTACCAGCACGTCAAACACTCCGTTTTCTATGACGTAAAAGTTGTCACCGTCATCGCCCTGTCGGATCACGTACTCGCCTGGTTCGGCTCGCTTCTCAAACATCGCGTCTAGGACCTGAGGACAAGCGAATGTTGTAACACCTACTATGTCATTATCACTCCAATTGAATCTTATGTAATAAGGAAGCTCCCGATTTATCTTGAAACACTACGTGATTATGACGTTAAATTGCCCTCTCGATGGAGGATGTTGACGATTTCGTGTGTAATGAGATATCCACTATTGTTGGCTGAGAACAGATGTTTCATATTTTTTGTAGTTTTAGGTATCATGGATATTTCAACGGTGATATATATTATTATACCAAAATATCAAATTTTGATATAAAGTACGTAATTTATTATTAAAATACAAATAAAATCCTTTCTTAGTCATACTAAATACCATAGGATGAAACAAAAACGGGATCATATAGAACTTTTTACCTTGTAGTATTAAATACCTATTAAGTATAATATATTTTATTGTCATGTCGGCGACCTTCGACTAGGCGGTTTGAAAATTCTGCGACCAAGATGGCCACTTAGTCACATGAAAATAAGAAGTATTTCTGTAGAATTGACGTCGTCATCGCTAAATCGCTAAGTAATGGTGTTGACAAAACAGTATTACTGGCATTCGTCTCCTATTTTTTCGACTTCCGGAGGAGGTTATCAATTCGGTAAATTTGATTTGTTCTTCGCCCGTTGTTTACCGATTTGGATGTTTCTTATTTTAAATGGTGTATCCCTAAGGGCGAGAAATAAGAGACAATATTTCATTTGCCGCATATGGCCCTAACAGCTTTACGCGGGCTTTTGGCGGGCTCTCAACCAGTTTTGTATACATACTAATCTACCACGACGACATTAAGGCATTCGTTCTTGATTCATTACATAGGTAGATCTCGTACATACATACTTCAACGTACCGGGATAGTATACACATTTGATTGCATTTCTGTTTGGCGGTTGAATGTCTAGAGCTAGTACGTCTACATAAAAACGAAAAACTAGGCTTCAACATAACAAAAGTCAACCTATCTCTGTACGTGTTTGTTGAGCGCACCGTTTTAAGCATGCGACCGAGATACTTACTTTGTGACCGAGTGCGTACACCTATTTGAATTGCACAACATTACGGTCGACCGTGTTGTACCTAATGATATTATACTTCGAGCATAGAATAAATAATACAACCTCGGGCCTATTGGGCGGATGTTTGCAAGAGGTTCTGGCTATCTAATGCGAATGAAAATGAAGTATTGCCGGTTAGTTTGCATGCTTAATGTCGAAATCTTCGAAATACGAAACCGAGAATTGTTTTTTTTTACTCGAATTTACGATTTTGGCCGTAGATGACCTTAAAAACATTGGTGAGAGGGGAAGGCTCTCGACAGGTTAAAAACTAACAATATTAGCAGCAAGCCAAAGGCTCAAAAATCGAGGTGTTGGGATTATCACCTAAATCCCTGGGTTTTATACTGATATTTCTAATCTACGTACATATTTTTTGCAGTGAATTTTAGCATAAAAATGTGAATTAATGTCCTACATGCATAACAAGATTTTTTTCAATGAATTTTGCATAACTATGTTGGCATTTGCTCAGTTTTGTATAGAATAATTTGCATTCGTCGTGTCGGTTTTTTCGTAGATGATCATAGGGTGGATTCTATAAATAGTCAATATATATTCATGGGTATTTCACACAGTGCCATCTAGCCCCAAACCAATAGCCTGGACGGCAGAACTCCTACCAAATGAGATGAAAATCTGTGTCGCATGGATTTGAATTTGTGGGTGGTATTCTCATATTAGTAGTTTTTTCGCCTTTTCAAAAGCACCTAATTTGGCATATCATTATTGAAATCGATAAATCTTAATATTAGTCTAATTTGTATAATATGTTATTGATAAAATACGAAGATTCCTGCAACAACAGGAATAATTCGGAAGTAATGTATTATCGTTAAAATAAATGTATTTATCGCTCGATGGAAAATAAAATACACAAGCTTGTTAACGTCATAAAAGTGCGATGAGAATATTTCATTGTAATAGACAAGGCAATTCTTTACATTGTTGTTTTATAATGGTCAGTAATTTGCTATAGATACCGCAAAGGGAGCCGCCTTACTTGAATGAAGTGGAAATAACTTAAATGGTAAGTCGGTGATTAAATACCTTTAATGGTTACTTTTTAATTTGTCAAGGTTTTAGTAGCTTACATTTCTTAAGTTTGTTAATCTGTATTCATAATCAATTGACGCATGTACGAGTATGAAAGATCACTTTGGCCTTAAAGATGATCGAACCGATTTGGCTGTTTTTTTGTTGGGTTCGTAATTGTCAATTCAAGGTTCCTATAAAAGAAAAAATACACTTCATATTTTTATGCTCAGCGCCCTTATCATTTTCTAAATTAATAAATTGCAACCGTGCGTAGCCGGGCGGTTAATTTATATTAACCGGTTACCCCGAGTGTGCTTCTACGTTAAAAAAAGATATACATTTTGTGCCTAATGCATCGTTTTAGTGGTCTAAAACCATCGCATTATTTCCTTTCTATTGAAACCGGTTCGGGGGAGATCGGATGGATGGTTTCAAAGTCTTATAACGGACATAGGTAGAAACAATTTTTGTGTTTTACATATTTCTTACAACGAAAGTTTTCAATGTTATCCGTGTAAATTTAAGTCTAGATTTGAGATAAATTACACTAAGGTACAAGATGTTTCAAAGTTAATAAGTTGTGCACTGCCTTAACAAGCCCTAACATTCAGTTTCCAACTATGTTGAGAGTTCCAACCTGGAGCAAGACAATGATTAACAACAGCTTTTTGCGTGAAATTTCGGCGAGATAAATTATTTCTTACTCCACTTATTTTCAGCAAAATATTTCAGGAATCCTTGACCGTATTGTTTTCTGAGTTAGTAAGCTAGACCAAACGTTACACAAAAGAATTGTGTATTTTTGAATACACTTCACAACAGGAGGCGAAAGTTTGTTTTGTACGCGTTCAAGCCTAAACCGGAGAATCGATTATTATGAATTTTGATATAAATATAGATGGGACCCTGGGGACGGTTATAAGCTACTTTTTCTCGTGAAAAACTTATGGGAGGGGAGCGGTAAACTCTGTATAAAACAACCGGCATTGGTTTACAAAATCAACATAAAGCGAGCGAATCCGCGGGTATAAGGAAGTATTATTATTATTATATGGAAGCTTGCCTAGTTATTCTTTACAGATCAATTTAAGTTACTCCTCCCGCTCAGAAGTTGGAAGACCGTTTAGTGGGTTGGAGATGCCTAAGATGTAGGTCCTAGCGATACTAGTAATAAGCCGTGAAGCTCTTCGGGCGGCTTGAAAACTCCAACATCACAGTTGCCCACTTATTCACATGAAAGTATTTATAATTATAACTAGGTATCGTGATGAACGCGCCAGCTGCAAAGATTTTACGAATCACGAATGCGGTAGTTATTATTATATCTATCAATTTTTCTTCAAGATGCCATTTTTCATTACATTAAAGCAACTTGTGATTGTAGCACTAAACCATTTTAACGCAGAAATTGAGAATCAACCTATAAAATCTACTAACGCGCGGCACCAACATGTGATTCTAAGAAAATTTCTGCAATTGGATTAATTCGCCTTCATTTCGCTTCAGGTCTGTTCCTGGAATACTGAAAATAATACGGTAGTTACCTGAAATATCCGCTGCGAGATTGAATAGCTATGACTTCCAATATCGGAGTATTTTGTTCAGAATCACGGCTATTTATTAGCAATTTTCCTTGCTAAATCAGATTGCAAGCGTGCCGAGATGCAACGCAATCTGGCGGATTAATTGCACGAAACTCGAAACTTCCTTTGTAACACGAACGCAATGAAACGTTCAGTTACAAAGGAAATTGAGAATAGATTTCGAGTAGAAATCTTCAGTCTGGGTCCTCATAGGCATTACGGCAAATCTAGCCTGAATTTTCATGCGCATGCATGATTTCCCCATCAAATTAGATTGAGATTCATTCACAGATTCATAGGTGTCATAGGAAAATTATTCATCCAAGCACACTTTTTCTGTGAATCTATCTGTACTTTGTTACGAACATAAATTCTCATTTCATCATAGACAAAAATACGGGACTATTTTTCTTTCTAAATCTTGCATCGTGCATCCTCTTATATCCTATGTAAATCTTGATATTGACAAAAAATGATCACTCTTTAGATCACTCTTTCTACTCTTCATGGAAAATGTGCTGTGGGCAGAATAATTTTCCTATTTTTTAACCTAGGATAAAAATCACAGGGATATAGCCGTTGTTATATACCTGCTGCATCTGCTGGGCGTCGAGTGAGCGAAACAGCAGTATCCCTCGCACTGCTTCCGCCAGTCGGGAGCGTTGCGCGTCCGACTTGGGGAACACGACCGGAGCCCCCTCGTCAGAGTCATCTTCCTCTGGGTCGTATGTCTCGGCGAAGACTGACTTGCGCCGGTTGTTGAAGCGCGCCACCGGCGGCTCTGTGGGAGAAGAGGAATGAGAACTCTATTTTGTTTGACGTAGACTCTATGTTATTTATGGATAAGAAGATGGTGGTGAAAGAAGCATAAATTGCATACTACTCATTGAAAAAAGGCTGATCCTAGCATATTTAATGTCATTCTTAACATCAGGATCAGGTGTCTCAAAAATGATATTTCTCAGGACTACAAAAATAAATCTTTCCAACAGACAAACCTCCGAATTTAACAGAATGGGTTGAGTGAGAGTCAACGGGTTGAGGCTTATCAAGTTTATAAGAGACAATGATGAGCAGTTCAACATTTTCAGTGTCTCATCTTCTCTGTGTGACTGACGCAGTGATACGAGCAGTATCCAACTGTTGCTGATATCAAACAAATGATTATCGTAATCACACTAAACTATTTAGACTGAATTTCTGCATCTATACATGATCTGTGTATAAGTGAAGAAATTCAGATAATGATGTCATGAATTCGTAATGATTTGTGGGACGGCCTAATATTTATTGTGTAATTATGCTAAATAATTGTAAGAGACAATGGTTTGCGAAGCCTCTAATTAGTCAAGTCACGACCGCATTCTAAATCACAAGCTAGAACCTGCGCAGTAGTACTTAATCCGTAATTTAAAGGCACAAAATGTTATGCCTGCAGGAGAGTTAAAAATCTTTAGCGATAAACAACACAATAGAAAACACTAATTAATTAGTATATAACAAAACCACGCGCAAAAACAGTTGTTCAAAAGCGCTATTACGTGATAAATAATTACGTGGTCGGGTAAAAAAACGAGCGCTGAAAACCAGTGTTTGTTGAGAGTAAATCAATTGCATTTAATGATAGGGTTGTTAATACTAACAGTAGTAGTGATTATAGTGGAATTGAAAGGTATGGATGCCATGCATTGTGCCTTGCTACTTGTTCTTTACAGATCAAGTTAAGCCACTCTCTGGCCGGTCAGTTATTGAGATGGATTATCGTTGTCTCTTTTTTTTTATGTATTTTTTTTTGTAATTTTACCACTAGTACATATATGTAATGTACCTACACATTGCGACATTAAACTTTCCTTTATTAATAAAAATAATACCTTGTCAATTTGAACTAAGTGCTTTGGGGGGGACATAAGCCCCGACATCTCCAAGTGCTTCTGAGTTTGAGTTATATATATATATAATAACTCAAACTCTATATATATATATATATATATATATAAACTAAATATATATATATATATATAATAATAATTAAATTGCTGTTCGTTAGTCTCGCTAAAACAAAAAAACGGCTGAAACAATTTGGCTGATTTCTATTTCGTTGTAATAGTCAGGACAAGTTTTATACAATATAATTTCTTTGGAAAATTCACAGGAGAAAGTCGGAAATCAGGAAAATGGAAAGTACATTTTTCTATGGTATTTTTGCCACTACGTCTACAGTCGATTGTCAAATCAAGACTGGAAAACATCTGTCGGATCAGCTAGTTAGTAATAACGAAAGGTATAACAGCTGTCACGAAGATTTAGTTAGTTCAGCGTCCAGACCATTAGGATAGATTTATAAATAAGATGTAAAGTTATTTCCACGCATCAGGTTTTTGGTCACTTGGGGTGAATCGTGAATCGAAAGGATAGCAGGGTTGATTGGACGAAATAATACTGAAACATATATGAACAATGATACTGAACAATGATATACTTAATTGCAATCGAAGATTTAGCTAGTATATGAGTATAATGAGTTAATGATAGAGGTTCGGGTGACAAGATAATTCTTTTCCGACTGGAAGCATTTCCTTGGACACAGAGATGAAGTGACAAGGGCATTCGGAAATTATAGGCTTTATGGACAAAACCATTTGTCCATAAAGCCTATATTTATGTTTGCAAACATAAATCCTCAGGTCTAAATGGGAAATATAAAGCAAAAAAAATCTAGGTGGACGTAATACAATGCAGAAACTCATTTTCAGTCAATACGCGTATATTTGAATTGAAAAACACTCGATGATCTATTGAGAAAGTCTAAGGGACGCGTGGCTGTTTAGTATGTAATCACGTATCTTTGTAGAAACGTATTGCATCATTAGATACAGGTCACAAGATTAGCGATTGCCAGTGATCGGTTACGTAATTTATGTAATTGATTCGAGGGCAATAAAGTGCGTAAATTTACAGGCAAAATTACCGTTGGACAAAATAGAAACGTTGCTGACGCTTTGCATATCTATCCCGCGACTGATAATGACACTGATTTATATCGCATCCAAAATTTACTGTCAAAGTATCGGATTATCTAGTAAGCCATGTCGAGTCAGTACTTAGACCATGACATCACTAATACACAACAGGTGTTTACGACTAAACTGGTTGTAGTTAGGTACATTGGAATAATTGCTCTACTTAGAGGCAAAGCTCGTTCATAATGATTTCTTGAAGGCTAATCTGAAAACTGTCTTATCGCTCACATTTGGACAACGAGAGTACCTACATCACAAGCAAATATTACTCAAGGTCTATTTAGCACCTGTATATTGTCGTGTTGTTATATAGGCCCAGCTAATAATAAGAAACGTGCTTGGGAAAAAGGTCAACATCTGGTATGGTTCACGACGTAAAACTCAGCCGCGGACATTAAAAAATAAGCGATCTCATCACTAAACTTCAAAGAGAATAAAAACAAACACACACATATGACGGGCACGGGAGTAACATACCTACCTAGGCATTCATATTACATAGTTTACGATTAGTTTGCAAATTTTCTAACAGACAAGTTTTGGGTCTTTATTAGTTCAGAACTAATATTTTCAGGAATTTGGGAGTATAATAACACGATACCAAAACGAATTAGAACCAGGCATTTGTGACTCGTAATCGGCCTCTGAGGGTTCCGTGCCACAAATCATATTTTTTTAATATTATTTAAGTTTAATATTATTTCGCCCCGGATTGGACCTCGCGAGCGATATCCTTTGAATTGGTATAAAATTAACACACGTGAAATAATTATGAGCAAGACTGAGTTTTTTTTCCCTGGAAACAATATAAGAATCAGCATCGACTTTTTAACCGACTTTAAAAAGAAGACGTTTTCAAGTCGGTTGTGTTTTTTTTGTATGTTTGTTACGCTATATCTTTGCCAATTGTAGACCAATTCTAATGATTATTTTCTTATTTGATGGTGGAAAACTTTCACTATTAAGGTTTTTAAATCAGTCACTAGTTACAGTTACCATTTTGGGTAGGTAATCTGCAAACACTTAGACTATTTAGATTCGAAATTATAGAATAATTAATTAAAATACGATATGAAAATATTGATGTGATTCACCTCATGGTTACCTGAACTCTACCGGCATAGTTTAATCTCCCAAAAGTATTTGACACAAGTTTTACTACAAAACTTTAAGTTATTCCTGTTACGCCACCCACACGTACAAATATATCATACGTACTTACCCAAAACCTAAAAACGTTTGGGCCGTGAGCATCTATTTTCATAATAATTGCAAACTTAGATGTAATTTTCTTCAAATCTTCGTACCCGCGCTCGTAACAATAATTAAGTTTTCAGATTGAGTTCCGTGTTAAATTTACCCACCCTTCCAATGTATTAATCAGTAGAAATAAATGAAACCACGCGATTAAGTATTGCAGCTTCGCTGTAATTAACTAATTTGATTGTTTTGTGGTCAGATACACTTACCTGTATAATAAACTGACCGATTTTATTTTTAAGGAATTAATGTCGATAACTCCGAAAAATATAAAATTTCCGATTCATTATCGGAACATCTCCGAAATTATGTGTTTTGAATTAGGTATGCAGAATGGTGGGCGGGTCTGGGTTTATCCAGGTGGCTTCACTACCTAGATAAGGCCAGGCCTACCTACTCATCCCGTGATGAGTATGGTGGTGAGGTCTTGGGGGTAGCTCACAGTTGCGATGATCCTCAAGGCAAGTCCGGTGGTATCCTTCACGTGGTTCACCAAGCCCGTTAGTACTTACTCCTTCTGAGTAAGGAACTAAAACCACCGGGCGCCGCGCGTGTATGTGGGAGGGGGGGCTATAGTTGATTGGTGGGGTAGGAGTAAGATGGGAGGGTTTAGTTTCGGGTTGAGGATAGTTAGTTTGATTGTTTATCGTATATGTATTTATATATTATATATGAAGAGGAGGGCCGAAATCCTAAGGTTCCATGGTCGCTGAGAGGAGTGTCAGGGTGCGTGGGCTCGGTGGTGTTCCAGACCTTCAGCGTCGTTCAGCACCGAGATCACATACTCTGGCATGGTTGGGAGGACCCCCGACCGCTAGACCAGACAAAACGGGGAGCCCACCCCGAACAAAAAAGACGATGATGTGGAGCATCAAATTAAAATGAACACAAGTAGTTGCGAAAATGGTCCCCAGGTGGGTCCCCGAAAGGGGGAATCCCACCCCTCCACCTCGGTGGAGGGCAGCCCCTCGTACTCTGGGGGGGGCAACAACTGCTTCGTAGGCCAGCAATCCACTGGCCTCCGTGAACACGACTCTAGCTTATTCGATATATCGGACTCTGATACTGCTTACGATTTGGATGGAACAATGGAGATGGAAACGTGCGCCTCAAAGGCGTCCACTGACACCAGTGATGCTGGCTCGCGGAAAGAGCCCCAAGCTGTGGTGTTTAGAGTGCCCGTATCGGGAGAAGTTAAGAAGAGGATAGGAAAGAAAACTGCCGGTGCCATAAGTGCTGCAAAGGAGGTAGCCTATGAGTCGAATGAGGTCGACTTTGGGCGTAAAAGGAATCACTCGGTACTATTATGTACCTCGTCTGGGTCAGACACCGAGACAGAGATGCTTACTACAGCAAAAATAACTACTGCGAGGAGAGGTAAACATCAAGCCATAGGGCATTCAGTGGGTACCTCTAGAGCTAAAACCGATTTAAGGAAGCTCCAAGATGAAGCTAAAGAAGAGGAATTTGAAAGAGTGTTGAGGAGCAGGGCTTTCAGAAAGGAAAAACCTGCTCCTGCAGCTCTTTCGGCTGATGAACCTGAGGAGATGGAATCAGTTAACCAACTCAGCACCCAGGAACTGAGGGCACGAGCTGGAGAAAAAATTGCTTGCATCCTTGAGGTGGCTAAGAAGTCCGGCAATCTGAAAGGGGAGTTCAAAGGCCGACTAAATAGCTCTGCAGCAATTTTAACAGATGTAATAGAATCTCTTGCTACCAGAAATGAAGCAGAAGAAACGCGTCGACTCGCGGCGGATAACATTCGCCTTCGAAAAGAAGTGACATCCCTGAAAGCGGAGATTAAAGCGCTTCGCAGGGACTTCTCTGAAGCCACGGCTGCTGCAGCTGGAAAACAGCAACCAACGGCTGTTGTGCTGGACGAGACTATTCTAGAAGAGCTGAAGCGCTCGCTCATTATTACAGCTGGCCAGATGATTGACGCCCGATTGTCTGATATTAAGGCCGTTCGTCCACCGCTTGCGGCGGACAAAAGAAAAGTAGCCACTCCAGAGGTTTCTCTGAGGACAACTCCCCGGATTGATCACAGGAATGGACAGGCCAAGCCTACGACATCCGGCCCTATGCCTGATAATATACCTGCCCCTACAGTAGTGGGGAAGGTCAGTCAAGTGGCAACTCCCACTCTTGCCTCAAGGGAAATGCATGAGAGCAGCCAGCTTCCAGTTCCTTCTGAGGGTGCCTGGACCAAGGTTGTCAAAAAGAGTAAAAAAGGGAAGGGGAACAAGACGACCCCTCCCGTGGCTTTGAGAGATACTCAAAGTAAGCCACATAAGAATCCAAAAAGAACAGGCAAGGCAAAGGTCAAGCTTGCCCCTCCTCGATCCTCGGCTGTAGTACTGACATTACAGCCTGAGGCTATTGAACGGGGGATAACTTACCGCATGGCACTGACTGAGGCACAGGAAAAGATCGATCTCCAGGAGATGGGGATTGGTCCCCTAAATTTTCGCCAGACGGCTACGGGCGCCCGAATGTTAGAAATTCCGGGCACCGAAAGTAGTGAGAAGGCGGACAAGCTTGCGGAAAAACTTCGTTGCGTACTCGCTGACGTAGCCAAGGTTGGCAGGCCTACGAAATGCGCGGATCTTAAGATTGTGGGTCTTGACGATGCAGCCACGGAAGAAAAAATTACCACTGCAGTTTCTAAAGCTGGAGGATGCCCTCCAGAGCTCATCAAGGTTGGGACAATACGTCTCAATCTATATGGTGCAGGCTCTACGACTGTGAGGTGTCCAGTCTCGGCAGCTAAAGTACTGTCGAATGCGGGCCGAATACTTATCGGGTGGAGCTCAGCCAAAGTGACGGCTCTCGAAGAACGTCCCATGCGATGCTTCAAGTGCATGGGGATCGGGCACACGCGCACCCAGTGCCCTTCGTCTGCGGATCGAGGTGATTTGTGTTTCCGATGTGGGAGAGCAGGTCATAAGTCGTTGACGTGTTCCGCCAACCCACGATGCGTGGTATGTGCTGATGCAGGAAAGCCGCACGGACATATTATGGGGGGAAGAAATTGCAAACCCCCTCCCTCTAAAAGGAAGGTAGCATTGAGGGCCCAAGAGCCCCCGAGTATTGGGTGCAACCAAGAGCACCAAGAGGAGGTTGTGATGTTGGATTGATGGATCAAGTCCAACATCACAATTTCCTACAGACGAACCTCAACCACTCTGCTAGAGCGCAAGACCTGTTCATGCAAGCATTAGCAGAGTGGGAAATAGACATTGCCGTCGCTGCCGAGCCATACTACATCTCACCTCATTGGGCTGGGGATGTGAATGGCTCGGTGGCGATCATTACAAGATATGGATCAGGATTTCCACTATCAGTTGAGGAAAGAGGACCTGGATTCGTGGTAGCCAAATGGGAGGAGATAGCCATCGTAGGCGTTTACTTCTCTCCTAATAGACCTACCTCAGACCTGGAAGCTTATATGGATATGTTGGGCGCCGCAGTGCGAAGACAGGCACCGCGACAAGTGTTCGTATTGGGAGACCTCAACGCAAAATCCCGGGAATGGGGTAATCCAAGAACTAACTCTCGCGGAGAGATCGTTCAGGAGTGGGCAGTGATGTTGAATTTGTCTCTTCTTAATAGAGGAACTGCTCACACATGCGTGCGGCAGCGGGGTGGGTCCATAGTGGATCTCTCATTTGCTACCCAAGCTATCACGCGACGCGTGCACGGCTGGAGAGTCCTCTCTGAGCTAGAAACCCTTTCGGACCACAAATACATTAGGTTTGAGGTCTCTACCTCTGAAAACTGGAGGGATCCGCGGCATAGGCAGAGGTCTGATAACTTTCCGCGCTGGGCAATACGGTGCCTTGACGTGGAACTCGCAAAAGAGGCGGCTATAGTCCAGCGTTGGAGCTTCGCACACCCTGTCGACTCAGACACGGCGGCACTTCAGTTTCGCGGCGCAATGACAGCGATATGTGACGCAGCTATGCCCAGATCGCGACGTCACTCACCGCGAAACCAAGTATACTGGTGGTCAGTGGAGATTGCCAATCTTCGGGTTACCTGTTCAAGTGCGAGAAGACAGTACACCCGAAGCAGACGGCGACTGCGACTCCGGGACCCAAACGCTGACGAACAAAATGAAGAGGACAACCTGCTGTATCTAGCTTATCGGGAAGCTAAACAAGCGCTGCAACTGGCCATCAGTCAGGCAAAGACCAGAGCCCGCGAGGAACAACTAGAAGGGCTTAATAGTGATCCATGGGGACGCCCTTATCGCGCGGCACTAAACAAGCTGTGCTCTAAGGGTCCACCAATAATAGAATCTCTGCACCCAGAGCTTCTCGACAGGGTTGTGAGGGGCCTCTTTCCAGCCAATTTAGATCACACCCCACCACGAATGGCACCACCTGCGCGTGAGGTGCACAGTGATACCGATGTCATACCTCCAGTCGGAGAAGTAGAGATAGAGGTTGCTGCGCTCCGACTCGGATTGAAGAGGACTGCCCCGGGACCAGATGGGATTCCGGGAAAAGTCCTTCGTATCGCCTTTAGGGAGATAAACACACATCTTCGAGAACTTTTTGACGTATGTTTGAGGTCAGGGAAATTTCCTAAGCTCTGGAAGATTGGGCGGCTGTGCTTGTTGCAGAAGGAAGGTCGACCATCTGACTCTCCCTCCGCATATAGACCTATCGTTTTGCTGGATGAAGTGGGAAAGCTATTTGAGCGAGTGATAGCATCTCGCATCGTCCAGCATCTCGAAGACGTGGGACCAGGACTCTCAGAAACGCAATTTGGCTTTAGAACAGGGCGATCCACTCTGGACGCCCTATCTCTATTGAAGACGTGGACAAGACAAGCGGTTGAAGATGGTGACAAGGCACTGGCTGTGTCCTTGGACATAGCCAATGCATTCAACAGCCTCCCGCATAGTACAATTCTAGAGGCGCTCCGCTTCCATGGAGTGCCATTGTACCTGCAAAGACTGCTTCAGAGCTACTTACAGGATAGAGAAGTAGTCTATGAAGGTCGCAGTGGCGTGGCTCGTCACCATGTTGAATGTGGGGTCCCGCAGGGTTCGGTACTTGGGCCACTGCTTTGGAATCTGGGCTACGATTGGGTGCTCCGCGGCGCACTGCTCCCTAAGATGTGTATTATATGCTACGCGGATGACACTTTAGTCGTGGCCCGAGGTGGTGACTTCCAGGAAGTGCTGCGATTAGCCACTGTGGGCACCACTTTGGTGATTGATCGCATAAGAATGCTGGGTCTTGAGGTAGCCCTTTCAAAAACCGAGGCCCTATTATTTCATGGGCCACGAGGAGGACCGCCTCTGGGGGCTAGAATGGTGGTTGATGGATTTTCCATACCAATCGGAACCCAAATGAAATATTTGGGTCTCCATTTGGATGGAAGATGGAAATTCTCTAATCATTTCCGTCAGTTGGCCCCCAAGGTGGTGAGAGTAGCAGCAGCATTGGGCCGGCTACTGCCGAACGTTGGTGGTCCGGATGTCAGCTGCCGCCGGCTATATTCTGGAGTGTTACGGAGCATGGCGCTCTACGGAGCTCCAATATGGGTGGATGCCCTCAACGCTGAAAACAAGGTCTTACTTCGGCGGCCACAGCGTGTTATAGCAGTGAGGGCTATCCGGGGATACCGGACAGTGTCGTGGGCGGCAGCCTGCGTTCTAGCAGGTGACCCTCCTTGGGAGCTCCAAGCTGAAGTCCTCGCTGAAATATATCAGTATAATTCAGTGAGGAGAGGCCAAGGAGAGTACCCTACCACAGAGGAGGTGCGCAGGATAAGGAGCTTGGCGCAAAACGAGTTGTTACGTCGCTGGCAAGAGGACCTGGCACCACCGATCTCTGGACAGAGAACGGTTGAGGCGATTCGTCCAGTTTTGGACCATTGGGTACAGAGGAGACATGGCGCCCTTACCTACCGACTGGCGCAGGTACTTTCCGGGCACGGCTGTTTCGGAAAGTATCTGCACCAGATAGCAAGGAGGGAGGTCACCCCAGAGTGCCACGAGTGTGGAGCAGCAGAGGACACGGCACTACACACTCTAGAGGAGTGTGCGGCATGGGGCCCACAACGTCACACACTCACCTCTATAATAGGAGGCGATCTCTCGTTGCCGAGCGTAATTAATGCTATGCTCGACAGCGACAGATCGTGGCAGGCTATGGCCGCTTTCTGCGAAGCAGTTATGCGGCAGAAAGAGATTGCGGAGCGGGGTAGAGAGGATGACATCCAGGCGGACCCAATCCGGCGCAGACGAGGAGGGGAGAGAAGGAGGCGCTTCGCTCGCCTCCTTCCTCCCCCTCCTCCATAAGGGAGCCATCGGATAGGGGTCGGGGGGCCCCTATCCCATTTGCACGGCTCCCTCCGACTAAGGGGATCTCGAAAATATCAGGGATCCCTCTCCACGAACGAAGAGCCCATACATAGGGCCACTTGTCGAGGCGGGATAGTGAATGCAAGTCCGATCCTATCCCGTCTCACCATGACAGAGGACGGTAACCCGCGGGTTTTTAGTGAGTAGGACGGACGCTAAGTCCGGGAGCCTCACATAACCCTTCAATTCCCCCCGGATCTGAAGGGTAGGCGTAAAGGTCTTTTCCCGCGTAAAAAAAAAAAAAAAAAAAAAAAAAAAAAGGTATGCAGAATGGTAGGTAATCGTTAAATCTTTCTAACTCACTAAAGGGAGGACCACCTGAAATTTTAGTTTCAATTGAGAGGAAACAATATCCAGGTAAGGAAAACAAATTTACTAACCAATATTGCTACCCAACTATAAATGAGACTTAAATCTTAGCCATACCTACTTGTTAACCTGCGTGATATAATGTAAACTGGGATTGGCATAACCAGTTTAGGCCTTGCAGTTACTCATTAACTATAAATGTAATTCATATTCTATATTATTAGGCTTATGTAATTGATAATTATTATTATTATTGTTGTTTTATAATTCATAGCTGAAAATAGTCTCCTATATATAAGTACTCCGTTTTTGCCATTTGGCTATGGAAAAAAATAGCAATATTGTAATAGAGTTGTATTATGCCATTGGATTTAATTTTAATAGTTACTTGGCATCAGTGTACATTAGGTAAAATATTTAACATAACATAAACAGAATGGCAATGTGCCATCACTTTTATTTGTAAGTATTGATGGAAATAAATATATGCTGTTAGTATATGGTCTGCAGTATCATTTTATATAGTAAATAGTATGTAACATATATAAGTACAATAATAAGCAACATGAGCAACAAAAACCTAAGTACAATCTCAGAACTAGCTATTTTTACTAACAAATTATTTCAAAATCACATGAGTGAGTACATAGACATAAAATTTGCAGAGTAAGCCAATACCTAAATATATTCTATTTTTGAAAATTATTTTTGTGCCCATTATTAGTTCAAAAAGGCTGACAATATTGGTTTCATGACATATTCAAGACTGCAGCTCCAAAGCTTCTATTGGAGCTTATATCTTGAATTTGTAAAGAGAATTCCTCAAAGATTTTAAGGCTCAAATTTATTTTAAATAAGTAATTGATATTGATATCATATCTAACAGAAATCTGTGACACAATGCAGTCTTCAGTTTAATCAAACAAGATGGCCATTATCTGTTATGATAGGATTTGATAAACTTATCAAACAGTGACGAAATAGACCCTCAGTCTTGAAACTAAGTCTACGAAGAAACCAGCCTTGGCAATAGGGCATAGAATGGTTATGGTTATGAGCGAGCTTCTTTTAATGGTTTTTCTTTTAATGGTTGTTCTTTGGTTACTTCTTTTTAACTTTGAATTTTTCTTGTAATATTAGCTATTTCTAAAAATGTTAAAATTTTAGATGTGACTTGACTCAACCCAATTACCTTAGGATACAATAAATTTACATAACGCAGCAACAGAAGACACCTCAATAAAAAGTATATCACTGTGTAAAATACAAATACATAAATCATTTTGTATGTGAGCTCCGTACTAGAAATTAGGTCACCATAGCAGTTATTTTTGTTAATTAGGGTGTATATTATTAACTATGAGCGTGGAAATTCTCAGGACCAATAATGATACTGTAACCATCCAGTACAAGTTCATTTTAGTACATTACAAGGTTGAAGCTACTCAGGCAAGAGTTTGCTTTGAGTATAACTCATGCTAAGTGACTTCTAATATTTCAATGCAGGATTTTACTTTTAACCATATATTTGGTTAATTAGTTGAATAGTGAGTCTCAGAGTCAACAGGCTCTTCACAGGTTAGCTAGCACCTTCAGCAAGTCTTACTGCACGCTTTAAACTAAGGTTCTTATGAATTTGGACATCAAGAAAATCTGTTCATGTAGCTTCAACCTGGTGATATTACATGGAGTGAGAGAAGAAATATTAGAGACAGATACTTTTAAGAAGCATCGAAATGAAAAATGAAGTAGCATGACATTTACAAGGAACAAAAATCTTTACGGAAAGCAAAAAATAAAATATGAAATTTGTACAAACAAACATATCAAGCTTTAACCTTTACAATTCAGTGAAACTAATTCAGATATGGTTTAAAATTACGGGTCTGAGGTACAAAATGTCAGTTAGGATTTTATTAGCTAAATATGTTAATAAAATGTTGTCGGTTACCAAGAAATTGCAAGCCTCATACATAGCACAATGCGAGTATTCTCAACCGATAGAGACAAGCACACACTATACACAAGACACCTACACCAATATCCATTCAAGTGGAAGGAAAGAAGGACCCAGTCCGCTGAGGCCCGTGACACCATACACAACCCCACAACACCAATAATCACATGAAATACATGAGTAAAATACCTTCTTCATCTGATATTATGGACTCATCAGGAGTTCCCGCGACGGGCCCTTTCACAATAGTGGTCGTCCTGTTATTCTGTAACCTGGTGAAAAACTCGACCGCGTAGTTGATAACGTCGCCCGGCTGCTCCAGTAGATAACTTATGGTAAACTCCAATAGGATTTCTCTAAGGTCATCGGGGACTTGAATGCGTCCGCCTTGAGGCCTGCTCATTGCTATTAGCGTCGCCTCACTATCACAATTATATTCCGTAAGTACGTCTAAACGACACCGTAGATTAGAACTTCGATTTCATAGCTATCGAATTAGCTAAAGCGACACACCAACGAGCAATTTTACGATTGGGAAGTAGCACTACATACAAACGTTAGTAATAATAAAACCACACTATTAAACTAAAACTTTTTCAAATAACAGTCTTCGGCTACGGTTATTATAATTAATGACACACTTTTTACAAAATACTCCTCGTTCTCCAGCCTGACAATTTTAAAAATCTCCCTTCACTGAAAAGTAAAAATGGCGAATTCGGATCGGCCCACTTCACGTCAATCGGTCGACCCTTACGCCGGGAAACTGTTGCCAATATTAAAAATAAAAGCATAGACAACAGTGCTAAGAAAATGACAATCGATACGAATTATGAAGTGAAGTTAGTGTCAGTCAGTTTCATGTGAGAATTTCTATGAGTGTCGTCTAGCGATGGGACAGTCACCTTATGAAAGGCGCGTGCGGTTATCAAGGGAAAAATAATGTAACACCAAAATGTTACTGCGAACGTTCACCACGGTTAGGTAAAATATCTTGGCGTAGCAGCCTGTGACATTATTGATTTTGACAATACCTGTACATGACAATCAAGCAATAACACTATCAAACTCCACCCACCATTAAGAAGAAGAAGAAGAAACTCCACCCACCTAATTAGAAAAAGGATTGGGTCATTTTCATCGATTCATTTTCCGTCTATGCGTAAATTGGTGTTACGAATCTATTCGCAGAATTTTTGTGGCTAAGGACACAAAAGTCACACTCTAATATAGAAGTCAAGTCAATTAATCTCCCAAACAAATAATTAAAAAAGTGTCTGTTTGTAATATACACATAAAAGCTTTAAGGCATCTTTATTTAAAAAATATATACCTATTGTTTGTCTGTTTGTTTCAGGTAATCTCCGGAAAGGCTGGACCGATTTTGACGGGACTTTAACCGATAGGGTATCGCACAAAAATATTGTTATATTGCACGCGGACGAAATCGCGCGAAAACAGCTATAAAACAAAAATAAAAAAACAGCTTAAGTAAATATACTGTTTCCTAAAATAAAACCTACCGTATAAATATTATAGCAGCTGTTGGGTGGCAACGTTTAGCATTTTATAGGTGGCGACCTCAATGGACTGACTACGGACGCAATGATTTTAGCAGATATATATATTATAAAAAAAAACTGTTATGTAATGTATATTAATTATTACACGCTATGGCCCTCTATTCCAAAAGACGCAAAATAACTTATATCTAACATTTCAATTTTGACTTGGGCCTCCAGAGTAACATAGATATTTTCAAGGACTAAACATCGATGTTTATCTACCATACCATCGATCATCCCTAGCATACGTTCATAGTACGGCAGAAACACAGCGAAGCAATCGAGAATCAATCGTATCGTACATTGGTTGGATTTCCTACAGGCTTGTATGATGGGATAGCAGACTTTCTGAGATTGAATTGAGTTTCTTAATAGGTGATTGTATGTAACAACTTCATAAGAGTAGCTTCTGTAGACACTAATTTAGTTGTCTTTTGGAAATTGGTACTTAAATTATATACCTACATACATAATATCACGCCTATTTCCCGAAGACCCCTTCGGGAAACAGGCGGAGACCATGGTTTTCCCTGTGCTTCGATTCTGTCATACCTCTTTTGCTATATTCACTCTTCATCGCATTCCTCATAATTGTCTCTACATAAATAGGTAAGTACTAATAATTTTAACCCCCGACGCAGAGGGTTTATAAGTTTGACCGCCGTCTGTGGCACCATAGCTTTTAAACGAGTGAACCTATTTGGGTGCGGTTTTTTTTATTTAAAAGCTGGTTTTATAGCAGTTGTTCTTACATGTTTAATCAAAATCGGTTTAATCGTTTCAAGGTCATCAGCTCATTACGAGTATTTTACTTTTTTGTAAAATGAACTCGTCAAACTCAAACACACGAAATCCTTGTCGTTAGGGAGGGCACATTGTCGGTCCCTACTTTCTAGGCAATAAGGCATATCGATCTTCGGGTCACTTACACAAAAGAAGCAAAAGAGTTAATAAAACTACTAGAACTTACTAGAACGTCATTATATTCAATGAACATATTATTTACAAAGCCAGAAAGTAATAACTGGATACTTAATTTAATAATAGGTGAATGTAATTGATCACATACAAAGGTATCTATGATAAGTTTAGAGAAGCATACTTATATAAGAGAATAGTTATTATTTATTGATTCTCCAAAATAGTCTTCCTCAGATACGTGTATCGTGTCACAGAATCCTTCACTGGGAAAGCGACCATTTCATCCGGCGTTTCGTAAGGGTTAAAATCGCCGAACTCCGGAGCAATGTCTTCATCGGAAAATATATCTTGTTCTGGCAGTTTAAGAGTGAACAATTTAATGCATTTTGTCTTCTCAAGAAACACGCAGACGTCTTGTACCGATCGCACAGTGATCAATTCGAAATGGTCGGCTAAGTTTGTAAACGTTACACCGGGGTACTCGAATATTTTGTTCATGATAACGCCAGCCCATTCTAGGAAAACGTCGTATCTGACTTCGTTGTCTATGGTCAGCCATGGGGTGAGAATGGCGTATCGGTTCTCGATTTTCACTGCATAGTGGCTGATGAATTTCGCGTGGATGAGTATGTTGGTGTAGAAGCCAACGCGTTTCACTACGTCTAAATCTTCCAGTTGCGACAATCTGGTGACCAGTGACTGGGTGTCATAAGTGGTTAATTTCTGTAAATAGAAATAAAAACTTGATACATTTCAATGATTTTTATTAACCTCAAACAGAACTGAAATAGGATTCCTTAGGTCACAGGTTTTATAGACATAGAATAACGCAACAAAAACACCAAGACTCAAAATGAACTTCATATTTATCACCGAATGCTTGTCCAACCGTGGTTTGGACCTGCGACCCCTTGGATCTATGGATGTCGCCAGAAATCCTTTCAGGGAGGTGCATTTGCATCTACACTATACTATTGAATCTATTGATGATGGCTAATATGTCACTAGGTTAATGACAAATTCAAATCGTGCGGGTATTTGAATATGCTTCGCACGTCGAATTTATAATCTCTGTGGTGAATAGTTTAGAGAGAGTCTCTAAAATATTCACCAAATAATCAATCTTTTGTATTTGCTATGCTACTATCAAATCTTTAAACAGCTGATATAAAAAAAATAAAATAGTTTCGCAAACTCACACATTGCTGAACCAGTTTTGAGTGCAGCAAAGTACTCATACCAGATACCGTTGAAATAATGTATAACAGATAAATACCTGTAATTCTTTGAACGTCAATCCTTGTTCACCTTTGTCCATCAAGTGTACCACTATGATATCTTTCTGGTTGTATGTCTCGTTTAGATTTTCTTTGATGTGTAGCACTGAATTTCTGAAACAAAATTACATATTTCTTGCTATACCTTTTCAAACTGTCATCCACACATGTGTGCGTGTATTGTCTAGATAGGCAGTACTACTTACTACTCTATGATGTAACTGTTGATAGTGCATTCCCTATGCAGTAAATAAAGGGTACCTACCCCCACAGAACTGCACTCTTAAGTGAACACAGAAACCTACCACTGTAAGAAGGAAGGTAGGCATGCATATATCTTTTGTATGTAATAGGCACAACAAAAAATATATAGATTGGTACCTCTGAATCTAAAAATTGTACACTGATTATTGTTTAGTTCTAGAGTTTGAGTTTGCAATTGGTAGGTACATATATTTTGCGCATTCAATATATTCACCAAGTGAAAAGTAGAGGAACGAACGTAAACGTGCCTATAAAACTTCTCGAAGCACAAAAGTTTGAAGTAACCACAGTAAGTAACCTTTTTGAGGAATGTTTATTGTTACTCCTTTGCCTTGCACCTATTATCCCTTACTACAGTAATACAAGTAAATTTTTACATGGTTCATAAACGCACGGACGCGATCCTCTATGTACGAATTGCATTTGGCCGGTGACTACGAATTATGTAACAAATTCGAAAAATCGAGAAAATATTAAAGGCGATTTTTTCGATCTAGATCTCTAGACTTATTGGTGATAAAACGGCGGTATTGCTCCACCAGTTATAATTTCAATGATACTTACTTTGTAAGCGTCACATTAAATGATTCAAATTCATTAATTTTATACATCTGGGCCACATCTCTGTTAATTTCTTTGCCGGGTTTGCTCAACCATTTCACCGTTCCCGATTTCAATTTAAACTTTGTCTCTATGTCAATCACATTGGCATGCTCATCAGTTTTGTTGTCACTAGTATCCACTATAGCTGGAGGTGTACCGGATTCCAGATCTATTAGATCTGACGCTTGCAGTTCGGATATGAGGCAGTTCATTTCTGCACCGCCTTTGAAATCGTTCTCTGGCAAACCCGCGTCAATTGTTTTCGCTAAAGACACGACAAATTCGGAGTTCAATCTCCCTATCCACCGTCTTTGATAATGAGCAGAAACTTTGTAAGCGGATTGGACGACATCTTCTAGATGCAATCGATGCATTTGATTGTTGAAAATCTTCTCCTTAGCAGACACGGCCCCACATTTCCTTAGCTGATCCACAACGGTACGCAGACTGTGCTCTGGATACATTTTGAATATATTGTAGATCTTTTTTGCCATATGCGTCTTCACTTCATTGTTGTACGTCATAATTATAGTAACGAGTACGGCCTCCCTCAGCGCCGCCAGATCAGGAGATTTGTACAAATTGAATACTTTGTTAGCCGTAGCGGGCACAATGGTATATTTTTCGTGGAACTCTTTAGCGCTTATAGCTACACACGGCAGTCTGCTCTTGTAAGATTCGCAACAGGAAACCTGCCAGATTAAATACACCAATTCTAGCATAGGTGTTCTACATTCAGTGATGAATTTCGACATATTTGTAGAGTGGCGAATTCTGATCCTCTTTATCAGTCCCTCGTATTTCTGAATTAAGCGACGGCGACGTCTCATTTCACTTAAAAGACTGTCTCTTTCATGGATCACTGTAGGATTCGCTTGTAAAATTAAAGCTCGCCTGTGGCAAACGCTTTGAGTCTTTTCTGGGTCCGATTTGGAGAGTATATCTTTCGCGACGAGGTTTCTGATTTTGAGGGAGCCGGGTTGCGATGTCGGACTAGCGATCGTAATGGCGGCTAGGCACATTGTGATTATATTGTCCTCTTTTTTAGACCACGATACGTTTTCTTCTACACGTCGCCTCGCTTTGGGCCTGGGGGGTTTCAGCTTTGCGACTGGGATAACTTTGGGAACGACCTTCTTCTTCCGAGGTACCCTCGGCTTTCTCTTCGGTTTAGGCAACCTCAAAGCTGGCTTTTCTTTCTTCTTCTGTGCCGGTCGCCGTTTTATGTTCCTGACGTAAAATGTCTGCCATAGCCGTTGTATCTCCATGTAGAAACACGAGTCGAAACCGCATGGGCCACCGCCATCTCCGTATCGGTCACCATTGTCGTATATATCTATCTGTTCCTCTCTTCTAACAGGGGGAACGATTTTCTTCTTCAACCGATCGGGTGTGAGTACCGTTGTCGCGACGCTGATCTCGTAGACGTCATTCCAATAGGCCTTGACGTCGTCCAAAGTATTGAATGTGTATGACTTTTCTAAGCTATTGATAGAGACATTGGGGCGAGGCCACGAACCTGTCGTATTAATGATCCTAGCGTTTCTATTCACGTAGAATAAAAAGCTTGACAGTTGGTTGTGACAGTAGTCTGCTGTCTGCACATGAGGCTGATATATCAGTTGTATTAAGCCGTGCATTGCCAGAACCTTCAGGTTCAAACGTATAGCATTCCTCAAACTCTTCGATTTAATTATGAAGTGGCTTATTTCAGCCGGCGTGTCTTTAAGCTTGAGATTTAAATAAGACTCTTTAATGTGCAAGTCTGCTATATCTGACATTCCGTTGACGCTCATATTGCTAATCGCAAACTTGACAGTCATTTGGGGCATTAGTTCAGACACAGACATGAAGCCCGGTTTGAGACCTGTCTGTACCTTATCGAAATACACAATGTTTGTTACGAATTCATGTAGACACTGAATTTTCATATATCGAGGGTTTACAAACATGGATAGAGGTCTTGAGGTGCTTTCAACGGCTTGTGAAGCAGCAGGTCGTTTTTTCGCAGAGGCCCGCAGAAAAAATTCTTTGTATTTAGCCTGGAGAATCGGATGGGATGGTTTGATGTGTGGAGCGCATATTATATTTGTTGAGTTATGTTCGTTCCCCTCGCCAGGCCACCTGACTTTGTATATCTTAAGTTGTCCACCAGAGACAAGTTTTTGCATGAACGATTTCAAAGCTTTAGTCACCATTGGTGGTTCGTTTATTTCCTTGGCAACTAAATTGCTCAAAGTTTGATAGCCGCTGACACATTGCCTCTCATTGATTATTTTCAGAAGGCCATTTGCGAACTTCAGTTGTCTCAGGGTGATGGTCTTGGCTTCGAGTAGTGTGTTCAAGTTGTCACCGCAAAAACCTTGAACTTCCGTGATGTGATCCTTCTCACTGCTGACTTCAGCCATTTCAACGTCTTCGTCGTTGCTTTGCTTCGTTTCACGCGCTTGTTTGGTGTATTCTAGGAATCTTTGCGCCTCATTCATGTATTTTGTGTCGCCTGTATCAGCGGCAACAGCAACATATCTGCAAATTTTAAGAACAATCATTTATCATGATCTGATCTGGCTTTGCCTGCTAAAAAAGGGCAGGATTGGAAAAAAAATATAAATAATTTTAGAGATAATTTTAAGCTGTTTTTTACCCAAAAGTTCTTCTTAGAAAGAATGTTTGTGAACTATGGTCTGAAATGGTCTGAATGTTTGTAATGGAATATTGAAGATTAATAATGTCCTGACAGATCTGAGAAAAACCAATCAGAATTCGCTTGAAGGCCTGGTGTGAACACAGTGGAAAATTTAAGGGCGATGGATAAGATTTAAAAATTTACGGCTAAAAAAACTTACCTGATAACCCTTTGTTTGCCTCTATCTTCGAAAAACTCCCTCACAATCTTTTTAGATTTGAAAATCCTACATATTGTCCTGCCAGTATAAAACTCCACTCCCAACAGCTGTGCCAACTCCATCTGGCTAAGACCGCGGAGGCCTCCGTCTAGAAACCTTTCGTACGCTTGCCTCAACAGGCCCACGCCGACTTTGTACTGGCATTTGAGTGGACGTTCTGCTTCGTCGTCCTCGGATTGGGAGGAATCATTGTCGCTCGGGGGCGATAGTCGCATAATCTTCCTCTTTCGTAAATTTTGGGACGAAGAGTCGTTTGGTCTTTTTATTCGTGGCTGGTCATCTAATTTTACAATTCTCTCTTCCTGTAATTTTTAAGCTTTTTGATGATACAAGGTATGGCAATATTTTGTTTGCTCTATGTTAATATGTTGGTGATAGGTGCAATGGAACAAATAGATGCCCATATGAGTGACATACCAATGCTAAGCGGTATCTATCTTTACTACATACGTAACTTGGGTAAGGTTTGAAGAGACGTAAAGTTTTCAAAATATAGACTAGCTAATACATGAAAATTGACTGGTAATTGACATAACATTATATTACTTACATTCTACAATACAACTCATGGGGACTGTAACCTGTTAGTAATTCAATCCATGAGCATGAGGTTTGATTTAGAGGAATTTAGAAGTCTGGGCAACAAGCTAGTACTTACAAACACAAACACATTCATTGTCTTCTTAAGCCTCTTGGTCTGTGAGCATGTCAACATGTTTTTTTTCCACATGACATCAGTCCTTTCACAATAACCAGGTTGCTGAGACAAGTACTGCACAACATCGTGGATTCTACCTACTTTAGGCATGCTCAGTATGATTGGCTTGTGAAATTTATTGAGTCTGAGTAATAGGCTTTTTATTCCTCTGTTGGCTAGGTTTTGTGTGATGTACAGCACTCGTATCAAACCTAAGTCTTTCAATAACTTTCTGTTGTAGAATAAGTTTTTAGGCTCCTTTATTATTTTTGTCAGGTTCGTAGTTCCTGTTGTCATTTGTCCCTAAAAATATGTGAAGAATGTTTACTTAGTAGACCGGATGTAACTTGTATCCATAATTATTTTTTAATGTAATAATTAAATTTAAGTGACTGTTGTTAATGTCAAAATAAAAGCTTTTTAAGACACGCATTTGAAAGTATATATGGTACATATGTCATAATTAAATTTGTAACCTTTTGTCTGTGTCTGAGTGTTTTGGTTATTTTTTTACACACTTTTATTTGCATACTTTGGCAAATATAAAACTGCTTTCGTGCAACAAAGTTTTTAACTAACACAGGAATCAGTGTTTCAACTTTATTGTATCATTACATCTTGCAAATAAATGATTTGAATGAAATGAAATGACTTTATACATGGAAGGCTGAATAATAGTGTAAGGGAAGTTGGAGACAGCCTCTAGCTTCCTTCCTGATTCAGCTCTCAAGCTCTCTACTTAGAAAATTTCAAGAAATATGTACATTTCAAAACATTTTTATTCACGGTATAAGTATTAAATGCAGGTAATATTTACATTTTCTCTGCTCTTCCCTATTAGTTCCAAAATACAATATTGTATCTGTGTCAACTGGTACAAATGTGTAACAGGCATGTGACCAGCCAAGGCAATCCATCTCTCCTCCTGGCTCGCCACCATAACCAAAGTATTGCCATAAATGGCCATAATTTTGTCACATGTTATATCATCAAATTCTGACTTAGGAATAGTCTTCCGCTCCATCTGGTATTTGCACGAACCAAACTGTCTGAAAGCTGGACAGTATTCATAAGGCCCATCTAAATAAATATCCTGGAAATAACATATTACTGATTCAATTTAGAGTATAATATTGTTACAATTTAGGTGCATCCTGCATTAATTATAAAAAAAATAATATTACAATGAACTTAATAATAATGTACGTGTTATAAAAGGCTACTGAATATTAAAAATGTGTTACTGTGATAAAGACATCCCTCTTCAAGAACTCATAATCAAGAGTTTTCTAAAGAAAGGGTTATCTAGCAGCTTATTCTGTATTTATAGATATATAATTCTGGGAAGATCCAAATACCTCAATTAGACCCATTCAGTTGCTTGATGAAAATTAGCTCAGTAGTCTAGTAGTCTGGTAGTCTTTATTTAAAAAATATAAAAGCGTAATGCAATGTACTCACAGGATTTTTTAGGTCTCCACTGACTTCATCGATGATAGTGAACCTGTCGATTACCTCGACATGAGGCAGCGGCTCAGGCAATTGATACAGAAATATACCTTCATGCTTCAATACGTATTTCCAAAATCTATCCTTCATCTTTCCTGTGATGGAAGTACCGATACGATATTCTAGTCTTCGCCATAGCAAGTCAAGTCCGATACCTTCCAAGCCCTCTAAAGCAATCTCTTCAATGAGTATTTTCTTGTAATTGAAGTCACTGCGTCTCAGTAATATATCCATATCATTAGCCTATCTTCCTATTCTTCAATTTAAACCATTTTTGCAAAAATTAACATCATACAATACACAGCACACACACTGGCCAGAGCACGCTGTACAAGTTTACAGTACACACACTGTACTGTACTGTGTTGATGTTGATAATTTAGTTTGATTGACATTGACGTGACATGACACTCGACAGATGATTACCGAGTAGCAAGGCCTAGCAACTTACAAAATTTATTCTAACAACTCACCCGTCGTGGCTTATCGATTTGTCAAGACGAGGAGATGAGGGCCAAAGAATTAAAGTGATTCACTCTGCCAAGATTGTGTTACGCACAAAACTGCATACAATGCGATCCACTGCAAGCGTAATAAATATACGAGTACTAAGGAATAAAATGGGCGTGATAGTGGCAATACTTCCCAGTTAGCCCTAACGTGCCTGTATCAACCATGGACACTCGGCTACGGCTCGGCTTCGCGAAGCTTCTATTGCAAAAAGTTGGGAAAACAAAAAAAAGTTGAAAAAACAGCAATAGGAAGGTGGGTCGCGGAATATTTCTTCATACTAAAGGGTCCGTGTAATGAAAAAGGTTGAAAAACACTGAATTATAGGAATAATTATTTGATATTTGTCGTAGGAATTTGTTAGAATGGCAGGTCAGCGATAAATAAACAAGGCGTAATATTCAAGTTTCAATATTTTTATTTTACTAAAGAAAAGGAATACATTTTATCATTTTGCTAAAATATTTAGCATAATATTAATAATGTTTTAATGAGAAAATGATCGTAACATCTCAAACAATGACGGGTAAAATATAAAATACGGCCTGTCATTACGGCTCTATTTCATATTTTGCAAATCAGTGCTCAAACTATATGTCTAAAGATGTAAAAAAAAATTGCACACTATACGGGCAGCGAACATGGTGTAACATTCTATCACTGCAAATTGCGTCCTGCATTAATTATAAAACTCCTACTTAATCCTATGCTTACAAAGAAACTAATATAGGCTCCGGTAATATAGTGCAAGGTCAGCACACATTATCGCACAGACTCTCAGAGCGACATCTGCACATTAGCGAATAAGTTCATTAAATAAATAAACCGTACATACCTTTTTAATAACAAAATTAGTTTTTGAATAAACCTGAAATAACAGGCACTTTACACATCCAATAGCCAATCTTTGTACCTTGATACTATACTTTTTTATGTATAGTATCGAGTATATGTATAGTATTAAGTAGGTAGGTATATATAGCTGTGGGTACATTTAATTTAGAGCTATATAAAGGTATAGAGGTATACGAATTTATCAATTGTAATTAAACATAGCATAAGTTATGGAATTCATATTGCAATAACTGTTTTATTCTTAGTAGGTACTATGTATTATTATTGTTGAATACTGTGCAACCGCTCGATTGTCTGTAGATACTGAGAAAACCTAACTGGGTTTAACATTGCACATTGTTTTAACTGTAAAATAAATATTAGTACCTATGCTGATAATTGACAAATAAATAAAAAAAAAAACAGGTCGAATGCATTCATATGAACTGTGTTTGAATATGTGAAATATTTTAAGCTTGAACAAGAACAACAAGCTTATTTTAACAAGTGACACTTCCACGTATTTAAAAAAAACAACGGAAGTGTTGAGCTTGATTTGACTTGACTCAACTTGTTGAATCATGGTTAAATATGGACGATAACTAACATGCTCACGAGGTGTGCAAAAATGTGTGCTGACCACAAGATTCCATCTAAGCCATCAACAGGACCTATAACATTTCAGTATAACAATAGGACAGGCTGATTTGTACTGGGTCTTGAATAGCAAAGAAAGGGTTTACAGTCTTTTATCATAAACTTATTAATTCTATTGATCTATATTTTTCTAAAGGCGGGTATTATGAAATTACGATAACACGCCGTGATATCTATGCTCTTAAAATTATTTATGATTAAGTATTCCAATTTCTTTGAAATATAGTGGCAGTAGCAAGTCCAATCTAGAGGCACTATAATTAGAAACGCACTACCCCATAGCAGAATAAAAAAGTTCAGTCCTATACCGTGACATTTGTCTCTCTCTCTGGTGAGATAGAAAGAGAAAGGTAACGGTATAGATTCAAACTGGAATATTTATAAATTAATGGTCAGTTTATGGGATTAACGGATAGGCGTTAAATACACTACAGGTGCAATTATGTAAATAAGTTAGGCACTTCCCATAGTTACTTTATGGTCTAGATACTTTATGGTACATAGTATTGGGTGTGTGAATATGACTCCGCCCTTTCTCAACAGATGTTGTTTTTAGTATTGTTTACGTGTACTAATAAATGACCATACTTGTATTCGATAGTACTGAATGTCAGCTATCTAACGCATTTTATGATATTTGGTTGAAGTGTAAGCAACAATTGTTTTCACCTTTTCGAAAATGTCGGTTTTTATTCCAAATAAACGTCATTTGCGGGAAGTGTTATTACATTATTTTATTGCGAAGAAAACTGCAGCGGAAACTTATCGTTTGCTTGTGGAGATTTATGGTGAGCATGCTCCGTCTAATACAACTTGCAAGGAATGGTTTCGACGATTTCAAAATAACGATTTTAGTACTGAGGATAAAGAACATGGAAAACCACCAAAAAAATTTGAAGATGCTGAATTGGAAGCATTATTGGCGGAAGATTCTTGCCAAACTCAATCAGAATTAGCTGCAGCATTAAATGTTGATCGTTCAACTGTTGCAAAGCGTTTACAAATGATGGGAATGATTCAAAAAGCCGGTGACTGGGTTCCACATGATTTAAAAGAAAGAGACATGGAACGTCGGAAAACCATTTGTGAAATGCTGCTTCAAAGACAGCAAAGAAAAGGATTTTTGCATCGGATAGTCACAGGAGACGAAAAATGGATACACTACGAAAATCCTAAACGCAAAAAAGCTTGGGTGAAACCAGGCGAACCAGGCCCATCACAGCCAAAAATAAATATTCACTGTGCCAAGGTCATGCTCTGTATTTGGTGGGATCAGAAAGGTATTGTATATTATGAGTTGCTCAAACCCTCTGAAACTATTAATGGAGAAGTTTACCGACGACAACTAATGCGTTTGAAGCGAGCCATAGAAGAAAAACGACCAGAATGGGTGAAAAGACATAACAAATTAGTTCTTCAGCATGACAATGCCAAACCGCATACCGCAGAAGTCGTAAAAAGATATTTAGAGGGACAGGACTGGGAAGTGTTACCCCACCCGCCATATTCACCAGACATAGCTCCTTCGGATTACCACCTATTCCGGACGATGCAGACAGACCTTACTGGAGAAAAGTTTACTTCATGTGAAAGTATCAAAATTTGGATTGACAACTGGATAAGCTCAAAAGACCAGGACTTCTTCCAGCAAGGAATACGAAAACTACCTGAACGATGGGCGAAGGTTGTAGCTGCAGATGGAGCATACTTTCAATATTTTTTTTTTTAAATTTTGTAAGCGAACAAATGTGTTTTATTTTGACAAAAAGGGGCGGAGTCATATTCACACACCTATTATTAAAATCTTGAAGAGTCATTGATTGCAAATGCAAAGCTTTTATTTATAGTACAATATTTTAGTTTGTGGTAAATTAATGGTACAGAAGATATGAGAAATAAATCTTAACGATTTGTGTAATTTAGTACAATCATCGAATAAACAAAATAATTTAAGTAAAACATAACTTTTAAAAGAAAATCCAATGAGAAAAGGAACTGAATATGAAGAGTCTAATAATCAAAATGTTAATGATCGTATAGTTATTTAGATGATTGGTAGTTAATCTACCTAAGTACAAATAATGAACGCGTAGTACTATATATTGTATAAAACGGTCTGGCGTACAAAATACAAGAATTGCTAAGGAGGCTATTGAACAGTTAGAGAATTAAATGACAACGGGCGAACCTCTAGATATTTTAGTACGAAGTTCTGGACAATTTGGTGACTCTAAAGTTTGTTGTAAAATGTTGTCTCTTTCTAAGTTTAAGACATGGTAAAGGACAACACCGTTTCTTGAGGTACGGGATCCGCTAACTTCAGATCCACCAACTTATACCATTTACTTTTTAATAGAGGTACTTGCCGCTTTTTTTAAACAGGTACAATACCGATCTGAGTTGATAACGTGTCTGTAAAAGTATAATTACTAAAGGTTTTCTTAATATTAAAACTTCCAACACTCCAGATTTATAATAAATCGTTAAATCCAATCTGTTTTTTCTTATATTATTTCAATAAAAGTCTTTAATTTCTAACACTAGAGGCGTCGAGTTTCAAACAAAATTAAGCGGTATCTATATTATTTATATATCTAGATAGTACGATACAATCTATATAATTTTCAATATATCAATAGGTAAATCATAGTTTTGCTTATAAGAGTTCCTAGCTGTTTATGAATATATTACGAGTATAAAAGGTGGTTCAATTTAAAGTAGAAATGGTTATTGTACATTTCATCAATATTTTTTAGTTATACAAAACAATGCTTAACAATCACTGTTCAAAATGTTGTCTCTCTTAACACTACAGCGCTTACGTTAAAATTACTTGACGAAACTAATTTACATTACAGAACTCGCTATATACAAAAACTAGCCTCACATACGTTAATGTGAATCTAATTGTTGCAAAATTTAATCTTGTATTATACATACCGTTTGAGGTGATATATTCTCCAAACAACGTCAGTGTCTCTTAGCTGAAAGATATTATATTTGAATAAATGTAATAATGAGATCTGAGTTCATATTGTCACATGAAAGCCTCGGCTAATCATTATATTTCACATAAATTATTTGGACAATTTATCATCTTCAATTTCTATGTTCCACCCAAACTAGTTCATGTAAAAAGCATTATAATTACCGTATGGTTTAATAACTATAAAAATAAATGTTAATCTGTGCGTTACTTTGGTTATCTATAAAAACGTATAAAAATGGCAGTATATTTGTAATAACAACGCGATTACGTAAATTATTAATCAGCATTTACTAGTTTTAAATAAATAATTAACATTAGAAACCATATCTTTGGTATGAATAGTTAAGGAAAATAAATCGAGTATTATTAAAGGCAGTTCTGAGAATGCCGCTTAATTAAAGTGTACAAAAACTGTATTTGCCTTGCAACATTAATTAGTCTATTGACTGATACGGCTAGAGCTGCAAGGAGTCTAATTCTCGATGCGTTCTCTACTGTGTCGCTACTCTACCTTCTAGTGTCCGCGCTAAGTTCAGTCCGAATAAACAAAAACTGATACATTGTAATTACAATCTTGCAGACACTTAGGCACTAGTAATTACAAATAGAATTGACATTTTCTTTACACACATTCAATTGTCAACAAGGGTGCACGGTTTCAGCTTCGACATTCGTTTCATTCAACCGGTAACTGCTAATTACAAAATAAGATTGTCATGCCATTTTTGAATGAACCGGAACGTTCGTAGAAAGAGTCTTCAATATTTGGCCCACATTTATGGAATATTTTAGAAACGATAGTTGTCGAAAACGTGGTTTTTCATAGAATGTATGTACACAATGATCACAGTTACGTATTGTAACTATACAATGGCGCACCAGTAACCTACATCATTGGCATTGTGGCATCACGCTGCCTTCTTACACTATTAATCTATGTATACAGTAATCGCTAAATCTATAACATTATTGAATAATTTATAAAAACGATCTCCTAATAATCTAGATACATCCATAAGAAGCACTTTAATGACAGTAAGTATCAGAACTTTACATTATCATTCTTTTATACACGGTAAATATAATTTTATATTATCATGTTTGTGTCTTTATGTTAGGCTTTAACTTTTTTATTCTTAATCAACTGGCAACATTAAAGACACAAATAACATTATATTTCTCTTATAGCAAGGTAGCGTCGTCGAATTATGGTAATGCTAGAACTTTAGAATAAGAGAACCCTTCCTAAATTAACGACGTAACGCTACAAATAGTAGGTAGGTATGTAAAAAAGCGATTTGTGAAATCATTGCAACATTCCCACATCGAAGAACCCTCTCAACACCATACAGAGAAAGCTGCAATGACTTCCACATTTTCACATTTAACTATTCATCAACATGTTACCAACAAACTTATATTTTTCACCTATATTATGTAAACTATGTATATTCTAAACAATCTACAATTTGTTACAATCTTACTTAGTACAATCGATAATATTGTTCTGTCTTTAAAAAAAATATTTTCATTTATCGTCACGATTTCCCTAAACAGAGATAATTGTGGATCACCAGTACGTATATTCATTTAGCAATGGAAGATATTGTTTTCATCACACGTAACGATTGTGAAAACACTAACATCGAGTCAACATCGAGTGCTCGCGCACATTACAAAATAGCCAACCGTCTTGTACGAAGTTTGTCGGGTCATCACATCAATAACAAATCACGAATATTCATCAACAATTTTATTTGGAATGTCAATCACTTTCACTTTTTAATAGGTCCATATGGCCATGTTTTGGTGCGGGGTGGACTCTAGTTGCGATAGATGTAGGCGCACGGCTGCGGCGCGGGCGGTGGCGGGGTGGGGGGACGCTCGCCTGAGGGGGAAGGCGAGGAGGAGGGCGGAGAAGGCGACGAGGAGGAGCCGCCACTCGCTGATCCAGACCCAGAACCGCTGCTGCGCTGAGACACTACACAAAAACACATGTTATTTGACTATAGTATACAACTAGCTGCGCCCCGCGGTGTTACCCTCGGTTTTCCGATATCAAAAGTAGTCATCTGTTAATCCAGGATATAAGCTGTCCTGGTACCCTGGCGTACCCAGTTTCTGGCCTAGGGGTTTTTAGGCCGGATCGTCCGCGGCTTTTTTGTCATACACACTACACAAACACACCTACATGAAACATTAGGTATATGTAGTGTAGTGTTTGGGGCAAACCGCTGCAAATGATCCTTCTTGGTAGGTTTTAATCGCTTCTTAATTTAAATTTCCAGGGGGGGGGGGGGGGGGGGGAGCTGCTCTACCTGCCCTTTTTTGGGTACGCCCATGTTTACCTGGGTGTTAACATCTACGTATTTACAAAAAAAGGCAATTATCTGTAATCTATCAGTTATCAGTAATCTATCAGTTATCTATAATCTATCAGTTATCAGTAATCTGTCAGTTATCAGTTATCTTCTAGCCCCAAACTAAGGTATGCTTAGTTTGGGGCTAGAATATGTGTAGATAAAGAAATGCCATACCCAACGTATGATGGTGTTGCGTATTATGCTTGTGGTGATGCATCTGGTCGCGCGAGTCCGCCCCGCTTGTTTCTCAGAGATACACCTTCTTCACTGATCGCGTGGTCGAGAAACCGTTGTCATTGCCCCGCCGGTACCCATCGCCCTGCGGTCCGAATATTCCTGCGTTAACTAACATGCTAAGTGAATATGCGGGCGTGGTAATGTATGTCGTGAATGGTTAGTAGCAGGGTGAAATGCACGTTAAGTTTGTATAATCTGTTTCATTTGGAACAAGTTAGGAGAATATTCCAATTCAGATTCAAATAATTTATTGCACTTTAGTTGTATAAACGATCTTAATAAATAAATAAACTTACTGCAAGTTACACTGTGGCTTAGGAATGTAAGCAACTTTAGTCGAGTTTCGACTAAAGTTGGCGAGCAAACCTAGTGTATACCTAGTGTATTAAAAATCTAAATGTACCCACATCATAAAATTTGCGCATTTTGAATTTTTAAGTTGAACTTTTTTAAGTTTTACTGATAAGTTACTTTTTATCTAGTAACTACATTTAACGGCACATATTTTTTATATTCTCTTGTTATTTCTCTATAAGCAGATTTGTACATTTTTATGGGATATAAATATCTTAAACCGTAAAAATACAGCAAAATATGAAGTCAATAGCAATATTGCAATTAACCAAGATAATGAATTTGTATGTAAGTTTAAAAACTGTGCTTAACGAACATTTCATCCACGATTATGACTAAGCAGTAGAGTGACTGGAATGTTAATTAAAAATGAAGAGTAATGAGGTTAGTACATTAGTAATCATGAAATTGTTATTTTCAACAAATTGAACGCGATAATGAGATGAAAATTTTTACATGCAGAATGTTATGGATATAAGCTTGGTGACAAGCTATGACAATATTAAAAAAACTTACTTTACGTGCCTCACAATTCTGAAGAAAAGAATAACTTAGGTGTTTTATACGGGTAGTTCTATATAAAGTCACACAATTTATAAAACAAGATAATATTGAAAGATTGTCACATTTTATGTCTTTGTAGCATCCTCTTGAAGATTTGGGTTTGCTGAAATAAATACTAATATACCAAATAGAAAAAATAACATCGAATAGTCTCATCAAAATCAGGATGTTGGTATATTTTGGATATGCTCCAACCAAATTATCACACATAGAGTATCGATAAAGTCTAGCTCCATTTCCCTCCAAGTTCCTACTCCTTCAAAGTTTCTCGTTGAAGTAAGCTGAAGCCTGACTTTTTTCTATATTCTATGTACGTAGGTAACCTCGCAAAGATCTCAATTTTGCCTCACCTAAACCGACTACGGCTATGGGAAATTTCGCGAATGGTGTAGTATATATGAATTTTTAAACTGACATTCATGAGACTATAAAAGTTAAATGACTAAAGCTCGAAAATCAAATACAGATGATCAATTTAAAATTGAACAAAACCTCAACAAGTCCCTCTGTAATACAGAACAGAGAAAACGTATTTCAGCCAGCATTTCCAAATTATTAAATTATTCGCTGTCATCCATAATGTTATGGATGTCAATTTGTCATCCATAATGGGATGGATGTCAGAAAGAAGATATTTACCAACAAGTGACATGCTAGGTTTGGTTGCTATAGCTGGTAGTAACCAGTTTTTTCGAGCTGTAGTCATCGAAAGCCATGCAATAGAAAAAGAAAGATGATTAACTGACATTGACCTGATGAGAGCGGAGCGTTCCGAAGTTGTCGCGACGGTACGCGTCTGGTTGGAACTGGAATAGCGTTTCGTGGTGGGGGTGGTATGGGGGGTGCTTGCGGAGGGTGGCCCGGGGTGAAGCTGGCTTCGGCTGTGGAGCCAGCACTGGTTCTGCATACGTCACTTCTTCAACTTGTTGGAGAAGTTTAGGCTCCGCTTGGATTCTGTAATAGCGAAATGAATATAAATTGGGTTTTAACAGATAATCGTATGTTTAGCAGATTTTGTTGGCATCAAACATAAAATTTACCTTGTCAGCTTTTCTTACTTTAAAGGAGCAATTCTTGTATATATTGTATATTTCACGAATCTTGGAAATGGCTTTAACGATTGAATGAAATTTTGTGTTTGGATAGGGTGTTGCTGGTTACTTGTATAATTTTTTACGAAAAAACCTTTTCCATATTAAAGGTATTATGTACTGAGAAGGATGCCATGCAGTTTAATTTTACTTCGGTCTGATATCAACAAAATTAGAAGTATTGTCGGTTCTGTTAGTAACGAACTAAAATGGATCAAAATGGCTGCCAAACTGCTTTTATATCATTGGTGTCTCTATTCTTATGTGACACCTAAAATATGGATGGAGTCTTGATAAGATTTATATTCGTTTAACACTAACAGAATCGACTCTACAAGTAATTAAATAATTACATTGAGGACTTACAGATAATGCCGCACCCAAAGTAATTTTTGACAAAACAAGTAATGATTATTAAATAATTAACGATGTAATATGATTAATGCAATGAGAATGAAATTACTATGAGATTGGATTATTAGTGGTTTGTAAAATGTATTGAATTAATGTGACAACCGTGTCAAAATGAAACGGCTTGAGGAAAGTTAGAAGGAATGATAGATCCAACGGTAACTACAGAATGTAGAGCATCAACACTTTCAGACAGTCTACAAACCTGTTTATATTCTGCCTCTGCTCAAAATATTCATACTCTGTATCGGGGTAAGGCATGTTGTCGTCTTCGTCCTTCTTGCATCGCCGGCCGCAGAAGTAGCCAATGGCGAATCCGACGCCGAGAGCCAACAGCCCGGTGGAAGCAACCGATATGGCGACTGTTTCTGTCGAGTACGTGGATACGGGAGGGTCTGCTGCTAGCACTTCTGGACCTGGTAATGATACATTCCAATGCATAACAGTGACTGAAGCGATGTATGAGTAAGTGATATGATGGCTTGTGTGGGAAGTAATGTATGAAATTTATTTTTGTGATGACAATTAATTTTGGATGTTCTAACGATGCCACAACATACACACCCTGGACATGTCTCCCAGAATGTTCTGACGATGCCACAACATACACACCCTGGAATGTCTCTCAGAATGTTCTGACGAAGCGACAACATACACACCTTGGACATGTCACCCAGAATGTTCTGACGATGCCACAAAATGGACACCCTGGACATGTCACCCAGAATGTTCTGACGATGCCACAAAATGGACACCCTGGACATGTCACCCAGAATGTTCTGACGATGCCACAACATGGACACACTGGACATGTCACCCAGAATGTTCTGACGATGCCACAACATACACACCCTGGACATGTCTCCCAGAATGTTCTGACGATGCCACAACATACACACCCTGGACATGTCACCCAGAATGTTCTGACGATGCCACAACATACACACCCTGGACATGTCACCCAGAATGTTCTGACGATGCTACAACATACACACCCTGGACATGTCACCCAGAATGTTCTGACGATGCCACAACATACATAAACTGAACGTGTCATGTAGAACATTCTGGACGACATGTCCAGGATATCCTGTATCTGACCCATAGCGAGAGCCTCTTTAGATAAAAAAAGAAAGAAAGAAATAAAGAAAGAAAGAAAAATTTTATTCTCGAAAACTGTATACAACATATCACAATACATAAAAATTAAAATAATAAAAAAATAAAATTTAAAAAAGAAAAAAAAGTCATGCGTTCGCGGAACGCTGCCGTATTCAGCGCTTGCGAGAAAAGCTCTGTGCTCATCATTTCCTGGGCAGCAGTTGTTGGAAGCTCTTTGCTGCAAGTCCGTTTACCGAAATGACTATCGGGATGATAATCTTTGAGTCCACATACCAGATTGCAATCATCTCGTGGGATAAGTCAAGATACTTGCTAGACTTATCCTTTTCAGCCTTCACCAGAAATATAACATTATATTATTCTTTATTAGGTAATTATTATATTATTAAATATTGTTGTCTTAGTATATTATTCTTTTTAGGTACTAAAGTACCTTCACTGTTGCTCCCACCCTTTCCCTCCTTGTCTTGCACAATATTGATTACTTCTCCTTTGTTTTCACCTCTGGCATCATCGTAAAGGCCAGAACTGAGACCACCTACTGCGCCTGCGTCTTTGCCTGAAACAATGTTAGAGATTGCGATTGTTTACCTAAAACATAATGTGTTATCAAATTAACAGACAGTTGATAATTAATTGTAGAAACTGGCTAGTTTGGAAATCCATTATAATACTGTGTTCAAAAGAAATAGAAGAGATGGACAGACGTAGATTTTAATTTAGGTAGGTAGGAACCCCTAATAATGGGTATCACTTAACTACTAACAGCTAGTTTCAATATTCAAGTCACAGGTTACTAAAGAAGTATTACCGTAGCAACATTGTTATCTTGATATGAACAATGTTGGTATGCCAATCTTTCCGTTTGTCTGTTCTTTTCATGTCAATGCTCATACTCAAATTTTGACCAAAATCTCCACAGCTTTGTCTGATGTCTTAGCACAACGAGCTGGATTCTAGTAGTAGCGTATCCTGAGGTAATATCTGTCCCAATAATAGAGAACTGCTAACAATTGAGCTGTGTGGCAGTAATATCAGCCAGGTGAATATTAAGTATTGTTATATCAGCCAGTTGAATATTATAATTGTAAATGAAAACAGAATAGTATACTCACTGTGAGGACACGCAGCGTGACTGCCAGTACTGACGCTCTGGTAGAACGCGTTCTCGTCCAACCACCGGCTGACTCCGTGCGAGTACGCTCTACACCGGCCCGCTTGTTTGTCCCACGCACAATACGGATCTTGCAGAGCCACGCATTCGCTGAAATAGAACATTTAATATTATTATTGTAGACGCTTAAGATTGAAGATTACTGGGAACAGCCTATATCCATCTTTGCCTGAGGCTGATATGATGGTAGTCTTATTGTTGTGGACCAAAAAACTATTCACTTTTTCTATATGGGCTATAGACTATTTTTAGGCCCGTAGGATGGCCCAGGCGCAGATAGTCTTCAATAATACTTACGAGCAAGAACTGATCTTGTCACTGGAACATCTGTGCAGTCGCAAACTGAGGACTTCTCTATCCGAGACTGCGATCAGTCTCGCGGCGTCTCTCCCCGCTCTGGCGACTCTCAAAGCCCTCACGGGAGACCCAGCAGCGAAGGCTTGCAGTTCCTCTATCACCACCGGGATGGCCTTTTTATTTGAGTCGTAGGAGATGGCATTGATGGCCTTGATGATCTTGCCATTGTCTGTGCCTATGAAGAGGACGTCGTACGCTTTTCCACCTGGTGTCTTCACCTGGGGGTCTACCGCGATTTGCGTGAATCGATAGCTGGAAAATTAAAAATATGTATTAATAATCTATACTGATAAAAACTTAATGTTCTTTGTTAGTAAACGCATCGCTTGACAACGGCTGGGCTAATATGGCTTAATTCTTAAAAGTTAAATGTTCCAAATGTGATTTTAAGGGAAAGAAAAATTTAGTTAATCGGATAATTGGCAGAAAAACATTAAAATTTGATAAAACTGAAAGAGACTTTTCAATATCAATTTTGTCACTACGCAAATGTAGTTTTGCACCCTAAACTTCTTCAGAAAGAGAAGTTTTTTAATTCAGTTATCTGTTATTTTCGTACGTTTTACGCAATATCTTCACTAATTGACGACCAATTTTTTTTAAATTGTGGATTCTTTTATTTTATAAGGTGCTGAAATATGGTAAAATAAAAATGGTCTCAGAAACTTCATAGAACAATTTCACCCCTAAAGTTGAAAATATGGATAAAAGTATTGGAGATGGTTTATTTGACTTACAAATCAGTCACTTGTTTCATTTATAAATATGGAAACCTTGGAAACCTATGGAAACCTTGGAAACCTATGGAAACCTGGTGCTATTAAGACTTACTGAAAACTGGTGCGTATCACGATTGGCTCTCCGAAGAATGCCGGTACCGATTCATCCATCAGCGCGTGAGTTTTGATGAAATTCAATGTTTGATCTGGCAATGTCCTCGAATCGTTGTGGCATGTACCTGGACGCGGTTCAGGCACCTGTGAATATAAAATTAACACTGATGGTTATATAATGAGCGTTTTCAAGGGGGAAGGCAGGGGTAGCTACCCTCTAAAGAAACTTTCATGTATATTTTACTTAACGGTCAGAGTGACAGTATGAACTCGAGGCTTCTGGAACCCTCGAGATTTTTTAAGCTCCGTTGCTGACCTGTACTTTGCCTTGGTTAACAGTGCCATTCCTGGCTAAGGCAAATATAAATGTTCATCACACCAATGCTTGTCCCGAGTGGATATCGAACCCACGACCTATAGCGCAGGAGGCAGAGGCAGAGGATACTCCCCGTCTCGGGTGATGGACGCACCAGGATGAATGCGACTCAGTAAAGATTTGGATCTCATACTGAGTCGCATTACTGTTGTCATGGGCGAAAGTTACCACTTACGATCAGGTGGGCTCTCAGCTCGTTCCGTCAATTATTCACATAAAAAAAGGCCAGTCAAAATGCCAGTGTCACTAACCTTTGCATTATTGACTGGCAACCAATTAGAGTTGATCGCGCTCTGCTCCTTGAAGGTACCCTCGAAGGTGTCGGCTATGTCCTGCATGCTGAAGGCGCAGACCGCGCTCCCAGATATACTGTTGGGCGGAGTTGTGAAGGTTCCATATATTAACTGGGCGCTTAGCCCTCCGTATACACCTTCAATGAGTTCTGTCGTCGATTCTGGAATAAAGATTACAGATTTCATTTATTTAGCCAAATAACAGTGGATGGCAAGGCAAGTCATTTTACATAATTTTTCGAATTAAATTATTACTAGGCTAAAAATAACAATTAATAACAAAAAATGGTTGTTTGTAAAATCGGTTTACGACGATAATTTTACGTGATAACAAAATATTTTGATGTTGCCTCACGATATTTCTAATGATGGAGGTTATTCACGTGAAAAAAGTCCCTGTTAATCTGATCCAACTTAATCCAAATTTTCCAAAGGTAAATGGAAGAATTTTCGCCTAATTTATACCACCGTTTACTTTAACACAAATAAATGGACACATTACGATTCTGACTATTACAACTAGGTCGTCTTGCTGAACAGTAGTTCCAAATATGTAGTAAATAGTAAGAAAGATAACTTCTTCTTATCGTATCAATATTTCTAACAGGTTAAATGATGTTGCGATAGAATTTTGCAACCTCAACAGCTCTATTGGTGGCTTTGTGCAGATCATCCAATGCAGGTCGCAGGGCACAGGGGACATATTAGTAAATGGGACATGGACTGAACTGGGGGTCCAATAGCGCTGCAACTAAAAATAACTTACGAATCTCATTGAAGTAAAAGGGGAAATCCCCTGCCACGGAGCAGTTGAGTCGCGACTTGAGGAAGGATGTCCAACGCTGCTTGAAGCGATGGGGCCCGCCTCTGTCATCGCGGCACACTCTTGCTACGCGGGAAAACACCGACTGAAAATAAAATAAAAATAAAGGCCATTAGAATATGCATTTTGGTGTTTTTATAGGAGCAGTAAAACTTGTACCAAGTTTGTCCGGAGTACCTACTGCTTACACCTGGTAATCTGCCGTCAAGCAGTGATGCGCTCGTATTGCTGTATTCCGGTGGGAATGTGGGCGCCAGTGAAATCACAGGTGCATGAGACGTATTATAACATCCCCGTCTCGGGCGACGGGCGCAACGGGATGCGATTTGGGTAGGAAGACCAAAATCGAATCTCTGTTGCTGTAGGTAACCACTTATCATCAAATGGGCCTTCAGCTCGTATCTACCTCATTAGTATTGTATAAAAAAAGCATTTACTAATCAGTTCTATAAAAATAACATAAATAATGATAAAATTGTGTTTTTATTTCGGACAAAATAGATCCGTAAATACGAGTATTTAGTACACTATTAATTTCAAACTAGGACGATTAAGATAGTTAAAATATTTATGCACATCCGGGACCAGCTTCTTCGGCGATTACTCTCATAATAAAATGTGCCCAAAGGGACATCAAAGTTCCGTGACAGTTTTCAGGACGGTGTTTAGTTGTGTCAAATATTGGTGGCAAATCTTTCAGCTCTTCATCAATCTTCTTGATAAGCGAAAACATTTTTTTTACTGGACTATTATTGTCTACCGGTCACTTGACATCTTTACGTGGGCTTTTGGCGAGAGTGGAAGGCTCTCAATCGGAGTATGCGGACATTGTTTACAAAACAAGGGTTTATATATTTTTTGTTATTTACTATGTTACTACGCCGTATAATTATTCTGTTGTACCTATTTATAGCCCCAACATATATTCCGCATGTATATACCCGGAATATATATACAACGTATACCCGGTCACAGTATATTTACTGCCTCGTAAGCACATAACTGTTTACTGAGGATGAGCACCCACGCATGGATGCTAGTGCAGATCTGTTGACGATGCGTCTAGACTCGCCGCATGAATAAAATGTGGAGAGCTCTCGGGCAGTCATAATTATCTCACTCTTGTAAAACGTAAACCTAATTTTACCATTAAATATTTCAAAAGTGAAATCAAATGTTTCTTAAAAGGTTTTCCACGCTTTCCCGAACATTTCTACCTAGTTTACTATGGCTTTCATGTTTACTTTTACTAACAATCAATCGTTATGATGAGATTTGGCTAGAACAGTAGGAAACATTGAAATATATAAAACCTAGGTCTTAAGCTTAAATTTTGTTTTTTTTTTTTTTTTTTTTTATGTAAGCTCGTCTGCACACTAGTGCAGACGAGCTTGCGGGCCACCTGATGGAAAGTGGTCACCGCCTTTGACATTTTGTCAAATACTTTATATCATATATACTTTATATTTAAATAATAAATGAAAATTACTTTGAGATAAGAAGAGATAGACCTATCGACATATTTATATTCATCAAAAAGGATTAATTAAAAACGATAATGAAAGTAGGTATGTAAAACAGATATAAAACAAAGAATATTTTAAAAATAAAAATTACCTTTCCACAGTTGATGTATTCCACAGCAGTTTCTCTGAAGAAAAAGTACACGAAGTTTCCGTGCACTAATGAATTTACAAAGTCGGGAGCTGAAAATAAAAAAAAGACACTTAAAAACTCAATTCAGTTATAGCTGAATATATATTCAGTTATAGCTGAATCTGATATTATCTTGTTACGATCTCGTTAAGAATAGACTCCCTAAATTATGCAAAGGGATGTATTTAACCCTATTCTATATCCTATTCCGTGTCGATAATTCTAATGCGATCCTAATCGGATTTACCGATTGTTGACGCGTCAAATGTCACTCCAGCGAGTTCCCGCCAAAACCCGTCTGAATTCAATTAAATTGACGGATGTATGTTTGACAGGCGCATTCGATAGCAATCGACCGCGTTTATCGTGTACACAGAGAAATGGTAAACGCAAACGTTTATGTAAACAAATGTTTTACATTTTGATTTTAGGCATGGGATAGGGACAGTTAATTGAATTACAAATCAGTCAACTAAACAGTCTGTGAAACAAAGGCAAAATTTCATCAACTATTCCGTAACTTAAAAATTTACTATGACAAGTTTTCTACCAAGGGAATTTATGTTAACTTTCACAACTTTTGATAATGATTTTACGTTATTAGGTTGATAACCTACGGGCAAAATGTCAAAGAAAGCTGATTTTATCAGTAGTTACTACTACTGCTAACATCCTACATCTTAGAATGTACCTAATAAGTTAAAATTAACTCATTACTCTGTTTTAAGAAATAGTATAACCATAACCAAGTTCATTTTGTTAAGGTTATTACATTACATTACAGCATACTACGAGTATTTAACTTTTTAGACGGCCACATAGCTAAGTTGGTAGGGGCCCTGTTGAGGCGGTCCTGGAATCAATTACCAGTTGGGGAAAACTTTGTATGGTGACCATGAAGCTTGTTCACGGGTCTTGGGTGTTTGCTTTTTGTCTGTCTTCCCATGCCAACTGCCTGAGACTCTGAGTGCCCCCTGCGTTAAGGCTCTCTGTGTATATGTGTAAGAGTTGGTTTCTTTGTTTACTTTAATTGAATGAATTCAGGTTTCCTTAAACTGAACCCGTAATAAAGAAAACTATTATATATAGGTACGTTCTATATAAACAATTGGATGTTAACTTTTCTGAATAGTTACTTTTATCTGCTTACAAACCGTAAGAACTATTCTACCGTACTATTAGTTATTTTACAGAGGCTACCTACTCATTCCTCGTCTACTCTGCATTGCTGTCCATTTTCATACACATCGCCGTCTAAGCGGTTGATGTGACCATCTACATGCAAATTCACGTTAATAACTCTGTCATGTTAACACACAGGATGCACGTTATACGCATGGTTACATTTCATTTCATAATTTACATAATTTCGTTGATGCGGACCGACTTTGAATCAATAACCGTATTATTATTGTTTTGTGGATATCTTGACTTCACCTTATCCTGTCACTGGTTTCTCGTGAGAAAAACACGTACGTTTTTTTAAAATATATAAATACTTCTTTTAGTTACTCGAATCGTATCCAAATTATATTTGAGATCTAACGGAAAGAATGACTTTGAGTTCGTAGTTCGGACTCCCGTGACACAAGCTTAGGGCTAGCTTGTGTCCATAGACAAGATTATCGAATTATTGTTACTTTATTTAAGATAAATAAATAATTTATATCTGTATATATCAAAAAGTGGACTTGAATAAGGAATAGAGGCGAAATTTTTTGATCATTTTAACAAGGATTGTAGGTAACCTAAACCGTACCATGAGGGTAAATGGAACCCTATTACTAAACCTAAAACGTCTGTTTGTCCAACCATGATACGGCTGTGGAACCTGAACAGCATTTCGTGGGTGAAATTTATTCCATTAGCCAAATATTCCTTTGTCATCGTAAACCTTCAGAGGTGGAACTACGGCCCACGCTCATAACAATAGCAATACGACTCAGGTCCTCCCCTATTGACATATAAGTGGACCCAAGTCACTTTCTGTTGTGCCCTGAGACGAGGATGTAGTATTGGTACCCAAACCGCTTCCGCAAATCATGATCACTGCGTGATGTCTGGCATACCAACTAGTAAGTCAAAATACGTGTAGTAGTTACTGATGATACAACCTTATTTTGGCAGGGATATGCTTACCATTTAGCGTCATTGAATCGTAAGGTTCCGTCTGCAGAGGCTCCCGATATATGATTGGCTCCATACCACTGAAGTCTGCTACCGTGCCTGAATATAATTCTCCATCTGAAAATAAATTTGTCAATTAGAAAGACGCAAGTGTTCCTGTTGTTTAATTGCCTCTGAAGTAGAGAGGAACTCAAAAAATGGGAGATGCATTAGTGTAAAAAAGAGCTTCTTGTTACTAAACCAAACTTTAAATTCGAAGGTGGTTAAAATCACGTAATAATATTTTACTTAGAAAATAAATGTTTACTTTTTTGTCTAATCAGTGTAGGATAACATCACGAGATGGTATGGCTTAGAATCAAAAATGAAGATACAAGTTATTCCGAGATAGATAAGAGCGTAATGCCCATCAATTCTCGCATGGCGAGAGTAAGCCGGTGTGTCAATTTCAGTGGAAACATTGATTTCTGAAATAGATATTTATTAGACGTGTTCTACGATTAATTATTTCGCAAATTAAGAAACTAATTGCAAGATATATTATGATAAATTATTTTATATTTTATTCGATAATATGTAATATTCAAGTATTAGCGTTAGCGCGCTCATGGTGAAGCTTGTTTAGATGTTCTTTATAAAGCATCTTAGATAAGTAACTCTCCTCACGTTAATATTTGGATGGGTGACCGTTTAGTCGCATTTGAACTGAGCTCCGCTTCGTGCTTCCTAGGGCATGTGAAGTTGTCGGTCCCGGCTGTACAAGTCGATAACCATATTGGAGGCCTTCGGCGGATCGGATTAAAAACTCCTAGATCAGATTTCTACGCCCATTTATTTTTAAAGGGGCACATAAATCTGAAGTAACATTTAACATATAAAAGAAGATTGAAAAATTCTAGAGTAGCATCACCAAACTATTATTACAAAAAAGTAATTTTCAATCGAAATAACGTGTTTGAGCACCTTAGCAAATATATAACTTTGTAGCTAAATTACGTGGCGCTCAGAATCAGCCTTTAAATCTCACAGGGCTCAATGCGTGGTAGGTAATAGGCGGTACGTAACACGCCATTGGGTTACGTGTTTCGAATATGAGATCCTGGACTAATTGGTCGAAGCGGCCTATTCGACGATATTGCCGTTTTAGCTGACAACCAATATTGGAGGGTTGGCATTGTTATGTATTTATTCAAAGGGTCAAGGCTGTTAGGATTTGAGAAAACGTTTGAGAAGACCTTTAGCGAGCTTTCTATAATGAGTTGCTTGTGAAGAAGATTTTATGATGTGCGTACATATTCCCTTTTTCAACTGAATTCCAAAAGTTATTTATTCGGTTGTTTATGTTCGTTACTTCAGAAGTACCTCATTTTATTAACAGGTTTGAAAAAAAAAATTAAAAAATATACTTTCAGGTTGGTCCGTTAGAAGTTTCATGAAAATCGATTCAAAAGTTTGATTTTTAAATCAAACTAACTGGAAGAATATTAACATATCCCGTAAACGAAATTGTGTATTTTGTTTTCCTGTCACTTTTTACTTGGTCCATTTTGTTTGCAATATTTTTGACTTACTAACTTTTTTCTCTTTATTTGTAAATTATGCTAAGAATAAATCATTTTAACTCAAGCATACTTTATATCTACATATAAATATAGCAAAAGTACAGGGAGAGACGAACATTGTATTTCATTGACCCCTCATACCAAGACATGAAGATAAATAGTCTCATTTTTTTATAATTTCGAGAGCTCGTATTTCTTCTAATCCTGAATATATAGCAGTTTATATAATACAACATAATAATACTTAGTTAATGAGTATACTGGAGATTATATTTAGCCGATTTACACAAAGTGCCTAATATAAAACTTTTCGCAACCGTCAGAGCCCAAACGGTTTCAAACCATCTTGTCTGTTACAGTACAACTGGATGAATGGCTGTCATTTTGTCTTGGTCTCTTATTCATTGACTACCTTTTTTTTTTTACTGTAAACTGCTATAAATAAGTAGATGCGAGCGGTTGTTATAAATAATATTTGATTGATTAAACAGACTTTCATACCTCCATCCCTTGTTTTACGCCCTCAAATAACAAAGAACCAAATCGATCACAATTGGCGAAGAAATCGCGCAACAAGCATATAAACAATAAAAAACATCTGAACTTCCTTTTGATGTTCAAATCGGCAAAAACACTTAAGTTGAGGTGACACGGCACTTGTCACTCATTTACTATTATTTCAATCGATCTAGGCATTCATGTCTTTTGTCAGTCTACATTTACTATACATGTACATGCTATTTTAATATGGGTAAGTATTGTATGTTAATTGATGGATTATGTGAATTGATGTTACTTGTTATGTTAAAATGACCTGATTTGATTTTGCGGAAACTATTTTCCTCATAAAAATAAGAATAATAAAATAATGATATAACTTGGCATTCTTGGTATGGCTTAAGGCTTAAAATATCCATTGTAAAGTCACAAATACTCTACGGGGAACATTGGCTTTAAGGTGCAAACATCTAAACAAAACCGTTTTAAAGACTCCTTAACGATATATACCTACTGCAGTGCAATTAGATGGTGGGCTGCAAGCCGGCCAGTGCTCCCCAGGGCGTCGCTCCGCTTAATTGGAACAGATCAATAGGAGATAACTAACCGTGTCCGTTGGTAATGGACATCCCCTGTTTGTGCGTGTGAAAAATGTCAATGCAGCTTCATCAGTTTTGATACGATGTATTTTTTCATTGCAATGTATCGATTCTATTTTTTTATGTGCTGAGTGACGAGACGAGGTGAAGGCTCACCTGATGTTAAGTGGAGGTAACGCTCATAACTACAGCAATATGATATAGTTTGCCTACGACATAGTCTGTCTATGAGAAGACCCAAGTCGCATTCTGTTGCGCCCGAGACTGGGTTGTAGTCTTATGCGCCTGTGATTTCACCGGCACCCACACCCTTCCACCGGAACAGAGCATATCAAATTATTCAGAGATCAGCCAGTCTGCTTTATTTAAAAATGTTTTTTGTAAAATAACCTTAAAACATATAATTTGCTGTTGTATTGAATGTCTAGATCTTCTGTTGTAACGGGAAGTGCGATACAGTTTTTACTTCTGCAATATCCAACTCATATAGGTATTGATAACCAATACATACATTTAATAAATAAATTTGAAGTTTGAAATAATAACTTTTCATTGTGAACTATTAAGTTGTAATTTAAGTTAAGAATGTATTAAATGAATGTGTTAAAATCCTTTAGTTATAAGTTACATAAATACCTACTTAACATGATTTATTGGTCAGTTAAATTAGCTTCCGGCATTATAGTAAAAAAAAATTTTTTTTAAGATACGAATTACATGTACGCGTTTAACGTACAATAACTATTACAATTCATGCTATCCACAAATACTTTGTTTCTATGTATGCCTAAATACTTGCATACATTTTAACCATTCACTCCTAAATGTCTCTCCCCGTCAAGTTCACCTGCCAAAATTGGTGTGGTCAGCTAAACAAATGATAGGCAAAGCTATTATACAGTTTGGACAGGAGCGTTCCATTCAATAAATCACGAATTTCGCTGCTGACTCTACCTTGATAAACCTTATTGCTGGTTTTGCGCATTGCGTATAAAACACGTGGATGCAACTTGATAGCTACTTGAAATTGCAGGAAAGAAATAACCATTTGTTTTTAGAGGAAGGTTGCTAGCGAAATGTCAGCCATTAAGTCTGTTTACTGCCGAAATATAATTCATCCAGAAATTGCAGGTATTCATTATTTAACGACACGTGTTTTACTGCCTAGTACATATACAAACGTTCATACACAAAATAACTCTCATTTTACGATGAATATATCGGCTTCGCTCAAGCCTTCGTTTACAATACTGAGTTCGGGATATCATTGAAAGCGTCCTATCATTACATACGTAGCTTGAAATCCTCTTTTGGAAGCATCCTAACACGAGTGATAAATGCGTGTGAATTTGCAAGGGGATGCGTTAATGCAAAGAAAATTGCGAAAGGGACGCCCCGCGTAGGTAAATTGATGCAGCACACTGCGTCGAAAAGGAAATTGTTTGTAGGGGTTGAAACTTGCGTGTTTTACGGATCACGGCACGTAATTTATGACTTATTTTCGGCACAAGAAGTGGCACCATAATAGTTTACAAAACTAAAGTCATACATTACACTAGCGAGAATGAAAAACCGTCAGAAAATTTCTTAAGCAATCGAACGTTCGAACAGGTTTTCCGAGTTTTGCATATACCTAAGTAACAACGCTTACTATATAAGTTAAGTTTTTAATTGTAATTCCAATCGAGCCTGGCCCTATAGCCAGACTGGCCCTTTAGCTAGCCTATAAAGGTAGTAGCTCTGCCTTCTACGGTCGTGTCACTCAAGTCAAGCATTTGTGTGACCAACATAAATGTTTGTTTTCTGCCTGGATTTTAATATGTACTAGATGTAAGTATTTAAAATAAAATACTATACAAGTATTCTATTAGTTATCTAGTTCCCATAGTAAAAACTATGCTTATTTTGACTAGATGACGCTATATCAAATGTCCATGAATATTTATTCAAGTGTTTTTTGTATTTTCATACATATTGATATTTCTTGGGCAACATTATTAACTTAATGCCTTTGAAGTATGTACAATGCAGAAGGCAAATATTTTACATCATGGAAGACTGTTTGTTTGGGATAATCTGAAAACATCCTTTGTGGATATGAATCCGAGATACAGAGAAATTTGTTATTGAAAGTCCTACGCAGACCAAATAATGGATTATACGGACATGACTGAATAACAAAGTGGGTTTGTGCTTTTTGTATTTAAGTTACCTTATAACTAGTAATAGGATACAACCACACCGTGATATGGAATATAAGATTAATTTTAGAAAAAAAAATAGGAACAAAAATCACATTTCTGAATTCTAGTTTTTCAAGCTCATTGTCACCACATCTGGAATCTGCCGCCAAGCAGTAGTGTTTGCATTACTGTGTTCCGGCGGAAGGGTGTGGCTGCCGGTGAAATCACATGCGCTTGAGTCATATCATCCCCGTCTCGGGTGATGGACGCAGTGGGATGAATGCGACTCTGTAAAGATTTGGATCTCATACTGAGTCGCACGCATTACTGTTGTCATGGGCGAGGGTCACCACTTACCATCAGGTAGGCCCTCAGCTCGTTCCGTCACTTACACACATAAAAAAAAAGCTCATGGTTACTTACGATTGTATGACAGTTTGGATTGTAAATACATTGTAGCAGAAGATGAAATTTCACACAAATAACATTTATGGAGATTTCCCACAGTGTTGACTAGCCCTAAACTAAGCATGACTTGTACTATAGGTACAGGTCGTTCTTTTTGTATACATATAGTGGATATTATCACCTAGATACAAAACGAACATCTATTTTCGTCACACAAATGCTTGTCCTGGGAATCGAACCCACGACCTCCTCAGAAAGCAGAGCTACAACCAACTGAGCTGTGACGCCAGACAAACTAGAATAGAATAGAATAGAATAGAATGAATAGTAGCCACTATAAAAGCCAAGTAGCAGACGATTGTTTCGCAAATTAAATTTTATAGCATTTCCCAACATTGCATTATGTTTCTTCAGCAACTTATATATAGTCACCTGCACCCAATTAAATGCAGTACGGAGTTTCCTGAGCCGTCTTTCAGTGGGTCCTTCTATCCTATTATGTATAATAGTCACGTTATCCATTCAACACGGGACCTTTTCAATGCAACAATGACAAGCTATTGTACGCCAGTAGACTGTGAAAGTGGGTACAATCAATATGAAAAAAAGATTTTCCTTCTCCTAATTTCGTGACAAAAGGAATATCACGGAATTGTAAAGCATATTATGTGACCTCCATAACGAGTTACTCGAGCAGAAACGTCGAAAGTCTACAAAGGGTTTTGTCTGCGTATATTTTTCACTAACAGTATAGGAAAAACTAAAAATAATTTATTCATGTACTAACTAGTATTTCGAGAGTCAAATTTTTTAACAAATTCGAAAATTGCAGTTACACAATTTATCTGTATGTTTTTATTAGTAACGCGTTATATTCGCCGATTGCAGATCGATTTCGATGATTTTTTTTTTATTTGATGGCTCCTATTTGGCTCCGTAGAACTTATCGTTATCGAAAAATGATAATTATCGTAGAACGGCAATTACCAAAAAAATATTCAATATTAAAATAGCTACCCTGAAAAATACATACGTTTTTCACTCGTCAACTTATTCACGCCTTGTACGGATGCGAGACATTTCAGATGGAGTTTGCGCACTTCACGCCATGACATTTTGAAGCTTAGGTGTATCGGATTAGTCTCACGGCTAATCCAATTACAGTGAGTTCTAGTTAATTGTACTTGGGTGTAGTAAGCCATTAATGTAATGCCTTGTGATGAACTGCTGAAGCGTGATGAGTTACCTTATTGGATTAAAACAACTCAAGAGTGAGTGCTCCGCACAAAGAGACTGTACGCTCTACTAAATTTGAAACAGTGTTAGACGACTGCATATTCATTATTACCATGGCAAAAATGTGATCTGTCAAAAAGTACTTTGATCAATATACAGTGTTGCTAGAAATCGCATTAAGCCATAAAACCACCCGCAGAGATTTATGATTTTTATGTTAGTTTTTATCTATTACATTATTATACTGTCCATATTTTTATTTTGAATATAAAATATCTATTATTAATACAAAATAATAGCACAAGATAGAGATCAAAAGAGGCCATTTTACCGTATTTCAAGCAAATAAACAAATAATAAAGATAACACACTCTCGTATTAGGATTATTGCACAGAAACACAAGACATGGACTCAAAACCCGAGAACGAACTTCACGCTCATCACAAAACGTTTGACCCAGCCGGGAATCGAACCCAGAACACCTCGTTTCGAAGGTAGTGTTATTATCAACTAAGCTACGAGATAGATACCATTTACAAACTTTTCCTGCGAGAATATTACGATTTTTATTAGCTGTACTAGTATTATAAACGCAAAAGTTTGTCTGTATGTTTTTTACTCCTTCATTTCCTACTTCCCTGGACAAAAACAGACTTTATCCCAAAAAAATGTTTATTTTGCGACTTACAAAAACACAACTTCTGTCGCATGTTGCTTTTTAACCGCCGGAGTTTATAATAGCTGTACAACGTGGGGTACTAGATGTGGATATTATCAAGTCAAATTCCTTACCAGCATAAACTGCGGTGGAGTTATGTTCAGGGTCGTAGGGGCACACGGCCTGGCCCGACTTCTCCCGCTCCATGAGGTAAGAGTCTCGTTGGACTCCATACTCTCTGCAGAACGGCCGAAAGCTGTTGGTCCCGCAGACCAGCAGTCTTCCCGGACCCAGAGACACCAGAACTCGAATGTAGTTCTGACAACTCTCCTGAAATGGAAAAGAATAGTATGAAGATATGGATCATTATTCAATTAGTTCATAAGACTCCACACCTGGTAATCCAAGCAGTGCTGCACTCGCATTGCTGTGTTCCGGTGGAAGGGTGTGGGTGCCGGTGAAATCATATAATACACATGAGACGTAACTTATTTCTGTATTTTGTGTATTCAAATAAATGTCTTTTCTTTGTTCTTCTTCTTTCTAACATCCCTTTCTCGGATGATGAGCGTGTTAGATAATTCTAATTATATAGTTAAAAAAAAGGATAAATACTTTTAATTCATATTTATCTATTACTCGAATATCTCAAAATCCAAGCACTGAGAATCTAATCTTATTATTAATCTGATTATGGCGATTAAATGTTAATCAAGGCATTCCTTTTCATTAAAAACTTATCTACAATAGGCACACACACCATATTCTTTGAATTATTTGGAGTATATTTTTCATAATAATCTATCAAGCGCAACGAGGTGTGACTTGGGTCTTCTCATACTTCGTTCGGGGAGGACCTAAGTCGTATTGCAGTTATTATGGGCGATGGTAACCACTAAACATCAGGTGGCCTGCAGCTCGTCCCATCACATTAATTGCATAAAAAAAATCTAGACCAGCTGGGAATCGAACCGCGGACTTTTCGCTTCGAAGGCAGGGTTACTAGGCTACGGAGATTTCAACATACACGTGTTGAAATCTCCGTTTCTTGTTGAACCTTTGTTTCGCAATTCCAAAAGGTTATTATTGTTTACTCGGAAAATCTAACTGAATATTTTGGATTTTCTGAGAATTTTCCCAACAATATTATTTTTCATATAATACTCGGAATATTTTTATTCGGGCTGTCTGATAAGATCATACTGCTGAATAAAAGAGATAATAAACATTGACTAATGAGAACATTATTTATTTCAGTGACCTAGAGTAGCTAATAAGTGGTGGTATGTAAGATCTCATTAATTTTAACAGGAATGATAAGACGATGCTAAGAAAGGAGAAGACTTTTATTCAACTCCGCTAAAATTGCATTGGTATTTACAGCTTGAGAGACAAATAAAACAGCATCTCCTCAGACCAACAATTTTTCCGTCATCCATTTCCTCTTCCTTTTCTCTTGTTAATTATAAGCATGTAAGAGTATGACACTGTTGTCAATTTCTATCGGGTTCGAAGCCAATATCTTCAATAAAAAGTTTTTCCGTGCTGTCAGATTATTTGGGAATTATTTAATTTCCTGAAGAAATGTGTAAGCGGATTTTTTCCTGGTTCTATACTAATAGAATACATAGCTCCCCGTTTGTCACGTATAGGTCCCATGACATTGTAGCTCACAGGGTTAAAAGAGGCCCGTAGGGAACCTAGCTAACCATTTGGGGCAAAAATCGTGAATCTATAGGTCTGTTTATATATCTAGAGGTGAAATCAGTCAATCTTGATTCTAAATCAACCAGTACACAATTATATACAAGTAATCCATTCGATATGTTGAGCTTTGATTACATTTGCATTCCGATGTGCTACCGTTGTATAATCCTATTGCAGTGGGAACTAACCACATGGAACTCTAAAGACGGAACCTACAGTTCTGGGATCCAGGATAAAGACACGAGTCGTGAATGCGACAATATTGGATGGAATAAATATCTAGCGAGAATATTGGATTTATGTTTGTGATGAGATTGGATTAACGACAATATTTGCATGGTTTGAGCGATCTATAGTTATTACAGTTAAATATTTAGAATAACTTAGAATATAACAAATGAGAATAGTTAAAACATGAAAACTGAGTAATTTGACGGAGCCAGGGCTCCGTGGCTTAGTTGGTCGTAGCCCTGGTACTACCAACTAAGCCATTCGGGGTCCCGGGTTCGTTTCCCGGCCGGGGCACACTTTGTGTGGTGACCATGAAGTTTGTTCTCGGGTCTTGGGTGTTGTCTTGTGTTTCTGTATTTGTCCATGCCATCTGCGACACAGGAAATCCTAGTGCAGAGGTATGAGTGTGTTAACGTTGTTGTTTGTTTATTGTTAATGTATTTGTGTTTATATTATTTTTATGGGTTTGTGTTTGTCCGTGCCACCTGCGTCACAGGGAATCCTAGTGTGCAAATCTTTATTATAATGTGCTTAAGGAACTCCCAGAGTCGCAATCTATATAATACGAATATGTTTACTTGTGTGTGTAAATTTTAACTTGTCCAACAAATATTCGAAATGTTTTTTTGATTAAAAAAAATAATAATTGAGATCTTTGGTGTCCAAACGATATTTGATTATCGTTTTTTTCAAAATTTACACTCAGGATATAGGATAAAATAAGTTTGAGTTTGAGTTTTATTTGTGAGTGATCTACGAGTACGGGAAACCGGTAATATTTTCCACACTGGGTGTATCAAACGGAATGAAACGTAGTTGTTGGTTCCCTCAATAGAATCTGTTCGCGCGAGCGTCAGCTGCGACCATTACGCAACCCCATCGAGACGCACGCCGCAATACTTGATAGGGTTGTCACTGTGCTCCAAATACAATATATTCTTTATTCCCACAAGGTATTTTTATAAAAATTACATATAAGGAAAAATATAAAGTTAGAAAATAGAAAATATATGCTGTTCGATTGGACTCATAAAATTTTTAACAAAATCGGTTCAACGGTTGTTAAATCAAAATAACTGGAAAAAAATTGTCATCCAAGTAAACGAAATTGAAAGTAATGAAGCCGGTTTTAAGTAATGGCCGTCTAGGCCTACGCTGTATTTTAACCAATCAAAGACGTTCAAGATGGATTATTGACAACTAAAAAAAATATATATAACAGCCAGCATTTCACAAAGCTAATGTTACTACATTATGAGAAGATGACTGCTTGTTCACCCATATTTTATCTTTTTCACCTTATTCTTTTTGCATTTTCCAAAATAAGCTTAAGTTACTTCTTATAACCTCAGCTATCTTGCAGTGAAAGTCTCGTAAAATCGGTCCAGCCGTTTCGGAATTTAGCCGAAACAAACAGACAAAAACAGACAGACAGACAAACCTTTCAATTTATTTTTTTATTTGTACCTTTTATACTTCCCAACGCATTACGTTAAATGACACAAACAGACACTTCAATTTTATTTATTTGTATACACAATCTGTTTATAAGTGACAGCCCTGGTTCCCATTACGGCTGTTACAGTTCCAAATGTTGGAGCGATACGAGCCGGCGCGTCTGCAGGCCGCACTTGACCAGTTACTTTTGAACTGACGATCGTACGGATTCTGGAAGAGTATTCTACGGGTATAATTCGGTTTCATGTTTGAAACAAGATTGATAGCACATTCAAGCGACAACTGACTACGTGACGCGTATATTACGTGTCTCAGTTATACGTCTTACGCGGTATACATACCTTAGTTATACACGGTATACCATACCTTAATTAGACGCGGTATACCATACCTTAGTTATACGCGGTATACCATACCTTAGTTATACGCGGTATACCATACCTTAGTTATACGCAGTATACCATACCTTAGTTATACGCGGTATACCATAATTTTATGATCTGAACAAATGATATTTACTCGTATACCTTTGCAGATCATCTAGTAATTCCGCAAGATCATGTCAAAATGATTTGTTCAGATCATAAAATTATGGTATACCGCGTATAACTAAGGTATGGTATACCGCGTATAACTAAGTATAACTGACATGATCTTGCGGAAAGTAATGCCTGAATCCATTAAGTATTATAATTTTATTAAAATGGCACTAAAGTGATGATAATAATTATATATAATGATTGAAACTTAGTATTTTTTTTAATATACTAAGTTATAAATTGTAATGAAACCATATTCAAAGGGTGAACGCGATGAATACATACAAAATCGTTTTAAAACAATCTGTTTTGTCTATTATAATGATATTAGTTATAGGAACTAAATGTGTAGCTTATAAATTAATATAACGTTAAGTGTGTACTAATTAAATAGAATAGTACGTATTTCCATCCAGGATCATTGTAGTTACTACACCTACAACTTTAAGTATGGTTGCAATCTCAATTACAGTGGAGTGCCTATCACTTACGGAGAAAGAAAACATAGAAGGAACGGACTGCTTGGTATTAATTGTCAGACATTCTGTGTTATAAAGAAAATATCACAGTATTATTATAGAGGCAAAGCAAAGGTTCGTATGTATGTGTATGTTTGTAACTCCTTCACGCTCAAACGGCTCAACGAATTTGGATGAAATATGGTACCAGGATACCTTATATCCTGGATTAATACATAAGCTACGTTTGATCCCGGAAAGCGCAGTAAGTAAATTATAAAACTCATAGAATTAATATATGACTACAAGTTCAGTACTAGCACGCAATGTGATGCAGCTCCGTATAAGTCTATTATGGCATACTTGAACGGGCGACTATTGTACAAAGTCATGCTTTTCTAGTCCAAATCTAAAGCTAAGATATTTCACTTTTGTTACTTTTTGGACTGACAACGTTACTTGTATGCTTGTATATATTCGTGGAGGCAGTGTAATTAACATAACCAATGAGTTTGCGTGAGTTAAACATACGCGCACATATTTCGGCTACATCTTTGAGCGAAATTTTGGTTGACATTCTCCTTCTTAGTCTTTATAAATTTATGACAATAACATACAAGTGTGTTAAGTATTGATCTCTATGTTTTGTAATATAAACAAGAAGCTTATTGCATTCATAACATGAAGTAATGTTATGAAATGCAATCTGCTTATTCATGTTGTTGATATTCTACTAAATGCTATCTACTTAGATAAATTAATAATTGTTTTTGACCGTCACAATTAGGGAAAACACGATTTTCTAGTCTAAACTACTTGCTGTGATCTGTATGTTTAACGCAACTCGGCTCTGGAAATGTAAATGTGATTCTCCGTCTGGTTGGATGGATGGACCGTTTATACATGAACCGATCATATGTTGAAATGGCGGCTCGAAAACTCCGACTCCAGAGTTACGAAAGAGACTGGAAATTCAACTTAGTTTTTCTCACATATCCGCCAGTTACAAACATCGACAACAAATCGAGATATACCAAAGATTTTCACCAGAATTCTTTTGAGCTGGTCGGAATCGTAGAAATCTGTTTAGAAGGCTGCAGTCGTCGCGTCAAATGCTCACGGCGAAGTAAAATGGCGTGTACCTACCTACATGTAGTGTTACCATGCAAAAGGATTTTTATGTTATCGGTAGGTGAAGTGTGAATATTCGAGATGGAGCTAAAATATTTGCTTTCGAACTAGAGTTTTGGATTTAGTACGGAGGTTTACTGACACGCGTAAGTAAATATCCTTACGTCGTCGCAATTGAAGTTTTCATTTTCCTGAATTTAAAATATTACATCATCAATACTTTTTTGCGGATATGAGATAATTATTGTAATTTAATCAGTACTCACAAAAAAACAGAATGGTTGTTAGAATAATTAAAAAAAAGTACACTTTCAATTTGCTTCCATCTGGAAGATTTCATGTTATATTTATATTATACGCTAACACGAAAATTCTAAATATATCCAATAGAAAATGTGAATTTCTGAAAAAGTATTTCCAGCACAATGAGGTATCCTACACAAACAGCTAAGCTGGACACTCTAGCTCGCAAGTCCACGTTCGCCTTCAATTGAGCCATGAATTTCCGAATGTCCCACGAGCGACCAATCAGGCGGGCCTTAGACGCAAGGGATGGAATGCGCTAAAGGCATTGTCTCACAGGTTTTAATCCAATTTGTGGTGTAGATGGACTTTATGGAGGCTAGACGGCATCTAGGTACCAACTCTAATACTTGAAATGGAGTTTCTGGGCCAAGTACACATACGAGAGTATGTAAAACAAAACTGGTAACAGTTTTGTTTGAAGGTACTTTTGGAAGAGTATGTTGCATTTCAGTGATATAATTACGCGTGTGATACACGCTTTCATTACGAACGCCTTAAACATACATATTGAAATGAATGTAGCTGTTAGCCGTTTTACGTACACAGCAAATGAAGATTCTGTAGATTGAACATTGTCTTGGATTAAGTATATTTGCTACATCAGGTATACGATTGATGCATTGCGCCAAAAACAGATATCCAACTGAAAGTCAGTTTTAAAATAAAACGGCACAGGATCACAAAATAGCTCCGAATTAAATTCCTTAAATATTCAACTATTTAAGCTCTCACATTTTTATGACTCGAACTCATATTTCACGTAGACGTTAAAATTAAGATGCCATTAAGCGAAATTACCTGGTTTTACGATCGTAGGTTATTAGGTACATTTTTACCTTCTACGAGTACTTATTGTATGAAATATGAATGAGGTTGAATGTAAATTACTTTCAAGTAAAGACAGTTGTAGTATAAGTTCTGCTCTGCATATTATGAATGCATTTTATGAAATATATATTGTAGTGGCTAATTTAATTCTTTTATATTTTGACTACTGAAATGAACTCAGAGTAAGAGTCAGATGAATACTTCCAAAGTTTCGAAATGAGTGCAAATAAATATGATTTTGACTTAAATTTACATACTAAAGTAAAATCACAGCTCTATTGAACATTCTGGTTAATGATTTAAAATAAGATTAATTTTACCTAGTTAGGATATAATGGTTGATATGGTTCGAACAAGTATTAATTTGTAAGTAGTATTAAAAAAGCGTATTGTATTGTATATACCAACATTATATTTAAAAAAGTGATGTGTCCAAGTACTTTTTAAGAATACAGTAGAAATTTTGACTCTTACTTTTAACCAACTTGAATTTGTTCAAATATCAATTAATATTTTTTCATAGCTTCTTAGTAAAAAGAAATAAAAATTTCGCAAATAGCTTGCAATCTTCCTATTTGCACTAACAGAGTAGTTTCTACAGCATTCTATACTCAGAAAAAGCTTTGTACAATCATAACAAAAGCTAGTTTTGCTGCCAAATGGCGGTGGTAGTTATATAAATCGGAAGTCATTATGACAGTTTCCTTTAAAAGTGTAAAGTTTTGTCGTTTTCAGAGAGATTCAACAATTCACTCGACTATGGTGAAGCCAAACATTTTTACGATTTTCACCACAGTACCTGATAAACATATAAGTTTGATGACAAATCAAACTTATTTCTATATTATCTGCTTTATGATTTCAAAGGTTTAGAGAATATTCCAATTGCGTTTACTCAACAAGCACGGACATTCTTTTAATCTCATGCAAAATAAACATTTAGTGTAAAAGTTCAGTGCTTAACGACCTTCACTGTTAGGGCTGTAATGGCCGCCCGAAGGTTAATTAAGGCCTGAAAAATATATGCAACAAGCCGGCCTTATTTACAGAATAATCGGGTTCCAATGCTTTTAACTTAAATTAACTGCCAGGGTAGTTAAGCGTAGGTAGCAAACAGCCAAAACAGGGCAGATGGCGATTTCTCGCAACCCGTTGTTTCTGAGCATAATAAACTTACACCTTTCAGATAGGAAAGCTGTTTATATAGAATTCTGACGGGAGGTTTTGATCGAGCTTTGCTCGTATAATTTTGTAAGCTATTTCATAAGAAAAAAACATTTAAAAATGTCGAAGTTCTTAAAACATTTTGACATTTATGTGGCATAACAACATAGTACAAAAATTTAACATGCATGTTGCATTTTTGTTCCATGTTGTCCACCTTCATTATTATGTCAGCTAAATTAAGGCCAGTAACAGTGGCACGTATTAATTTATTTTTGGCTATTACGGCAAATACATGATCTTTTAAATTATGCCTCTCTACACAAAAGCGCTATTGATACGACTTTTAAGTAAGAGTGTAAGTCATTATTGCATCAAAGTCAAAGTCAAACTCATTTATTCCTTTAGATCTCGAGTATCATTTGACATCTCAAGTATGTTATGAGCACGAAAAATATTTCAGCATTTATCTGTAAGAAACAAAATACATCATAATTCTCATATAGAAGAGAAACTGTGTGAAAAGTTTAATTAAAACTTATTTTCAATACGTTGTAATCTCACCCCGACTTCCATAACCTCACTGCCTCACAACGAGGTCTCTCATTAACCTGGACTAAAATAAGGTAACCCCAGGTTCCTACACAAATAAGGTTGGTTTAAATTAAAAAAAGCCGGATCCATGCAAAACATTTTCTATGAATCTGAATAGTAATAAATGTTTATTCTTTGAATATACCTAATTATACTTAATATTCTTTTTTAATATGATTATAGTATAGTTGTACGTATACGGAATTCTAGGACACAAATTGATGTGCCGAACCTACGCGCAAAGCAGGAAGTCTTTCATTATCTTGGCGTGGCGTAGTATCGCACTGTGCGTATCTTTACTGCATGAATGGATTACTTGTATTGTATATGTTTAATTTTAATCTGGAATTTTAAAACCGTAAATGGTACGAATTAAAATTTGTGAAAAATAGTTTGTATTTTAATGATTAAGTGTTCCTACCGTTGTAATGCAATAAGTATGAGTATAATGAGTATAATTAAAAATGAATTGGTTTGAAGAATTAAACTGATGACGTGAGTGAATTAATTAGTTGATACTTTTCAACCATGTTACAGTGGAGGTTATCAATTTGGCTGTATTTTTATTGTTACCTCAGTGCTCCGTCATTTATTAACCGATTTAGAAAATTCTATTTTTATTTGAAAGAATATGCTTTCATATTGGTCTCATTGAAATTTTATAATTGAAATTTAATATTTTCGTAGTTAAATCACAATAAGTAGAATCAAATTATCATCCAAGTAAACGAAATTGCATGTTTTGCTTTAGTGTGATTTTTTTCTTCGTTGTATACCGTTAGCGATATATCTTTTTAAAATGAAATAATTTAAGATAATTTTTTTCGATTTTTAAACCAGTCACTTGTGATAAAAATATATCCATATACGCGATTCTCAACTTTATAGAAACATTAGTAAAGATAGATTAACGTAAGTAAATGTCCGGCTTTATTTAGCTTGAGTCACAACCCTAGGGCTCGTCTTAAACGCGAAGCGAGTTTCCGCTCGATTGACTTTTTAATTTGCCGGTATTCGGTACAGAAGCGATTAGCAGAATACGGCTCCTTGGCAGGTGGAAATTCAATTATCCAGAGGCCAAGTTGATTTTGGATTGAGCGTAATTGTTTTATATAATTAAGTTCCAGATTGAGATAATAAATGTTATGAACTATGAACCGAAACATTGTATTTTGACAAATTATGCGTACTTAAAGGGGATCTATACTGGACTCCTATTTTTGCCAGCACGCCTTCTAACTTCTGAGAAGAATCTCACCATTGTCTTGCCAGGGATCCCCTGCATACGCACCACCACACACCATCTACGGTTACACTGACAGGGTGTGATAGTGAATGCTAGAGCCATCTAATCTCATCTCATGATGGCAGTCGCTAATATCAACAAATTTACAGAAACTTCTTTCAATAGGTTTTGTTTATAATATATTTTATATCTAAAAAATAAGTTCGTGTTGTATGCAATAAAATGAGCCTAATGTCTCACCATTCTCACTGTGTTATCTTTCGGTCAAGAACATAAGTTGCGTCAGAAAGATCATGTTAACATTTTTACCAGCACGTAGCTTCTACGAATTTTAACGCTACGACGTAGCTCCACTACGGTGTAGCCATTTGTCACGTAGCACCACGTTGTTAATGGGGTTAAGGTAAGCTGCACACTGACTACGCATATAAAGTGCCCTGGCAACGTATTACACTTTTAAATATGTAAATACACCACTATAAGTTACAGGAATCCTGAAACCAGACTTCCACTTTGCACATGTGTATTTGCTTCTCTCAGAGTACAATATTATTATTTATTGAAAACTTTTTGACAATTAAATTATATTTAGTATGCCATTCGTAGTATACGGAAAACAATATTTATTTTAGATTTGAATAAATATAACGATTTTAGAAAATAAATGTATAAGATCTAATACAGTTAGTGGTTTTCACACTACCGTGTAATTACTGCTTTAAGATAATTCTAACCTTGGAGCAGTAACTATATACTACTAATATGTATAATATTTTATATCATCGTCTTACCTCGTCCTTTCCTTTGACGACGCACATTTTGACGTCATTCTCAGGAGAGTACCACACCAGTCGACGTTGTTCGGTGAGGTCGGTCAAACTTAAGTTGTAGACGACATTTCTGAAAAGAAAAAAGTAATTTATTCAAGGGCCTTTCTCAGTGAATTATTAAATGACTATTTCATAATTTTTCACAGAAAAAACTAATTTTGTTATCAGTCTATTGAGGTTTAACCTGATTGTCGATGATTTTTTTGCAATTGCGATATAATTATTTTATTATCATCGATATATTGACCATATTTAAACAACAACAATTAATATATGAATATTGCCTTTATGATAAAAATCGCGTAAAATATTTACGTAAACAAGACAAAAGAAAAGACACAAAGCAACTTTGGAAATTATAATGTCTAGATTGCACGCAAATAATAATGTAAATGGCAAAAAATGGCAGCTGCCGCTTGATCTTAAAACATTTCACGGAATAATAATATGAATATTATACACAATCTCTAAAAATACTCTTACGAACGTAGTACAAAAAATATAATAATAAATTTCCTAAAAGGACTTGTTCCTGGTCACTCAGCTTTATGGCTAATATACATAATCCTGGCAACACTGGCCCACAGAGTAAATATCCAACAGTGTAAAAGCTTCTGAGGAAAGTCATGGATAAAGTTACTCGCACCATGTTATTAAACTCCTGCTTTATGCAAGAGCAATAATGTGGTACATTCATAAAAGAATGACAGTGGCTTAATTGTTGTTTTTTATTACACAAAATCCATAGTACGTGGGTTTGAATCAAGTTTAAAATTGGAACTAAGATCCGGGTGCTTAGAATACTGTTTGTATCCAATGTTCTCACTGCTGGGACAACGGCCTACTCTCGGCCTACGGCTCTTTAATGTCAGGCACGGGACCCCAGCCCTTACTGTTGATATCATATGTCATCATATTTTTCAGAGCAGCAATATCGGTTTCATCATGATGTTTTCCTTCATCGTTATAAAAATGTAGTATGCTCACTGTAGGCAATTCTTTCCAAACAAAACACGGTAGTTGGATTTTGGAATACAGTAATGGATGTCCGCAAGATGGCTGACTATATATGAATATTATTGAGTACAATAGCGAATATTTTACATTTGTTATTCTGTTAGATTTTCCCTGTGCCGGTACTGCGGTGGACCATTTAACCGTACTCCTTTGTTCCTCCTCGGTTCATTTTAAGGTGGCGCTGGACTCATAGTTGTTAGCCGAATGTTTGTTCGCGGTTTTAATCGCCGGGAGTTGGATTCAGGTGAAGTTGCTCGGAATGAGAGTTGGTGCTAGTTTGGGCGTTTACTGTGGCTGTGTCGCTAGCTAGTCTAACGTAGGCTTTTTTCGCTTGCGTGAACGAAGTTGGTGCGGTGAGTTTGTGTTTTGACCATTTTGTGGGTAAAAATGCTAGGTCTAACAATGCTCGTAGGTAACATTTGGAAACACTAGTCTTTATTTTTTTTTGGAAACTGTAGTAATTGTCGTTTGTGACCGACATTAATAAGATCATATTCATGGCCGATATTAATAAGATCATATTCAGTACTAGCTATTGGTGACCGATATTAATAAGATCATATTCAGTACTCGCTTACTAAAACATGTCTACAAGCCATAGCGGGGTAAAATTTTCAGACTATGTGTTTCGGTTTAGTTAGATTTGAGTTTGTTACATTTCATTATTTTAGATGATATTTAAATATCTCCATAAACACTCGGCATATTGAGAATTCTAAGACGAGGTCACATTCATGCCAAGATAAAATACACAAAAACTGTTCAGATTGATAATTTTTTTACTGACCCTGTGACCCTTGAGATATTAATATTCAGCCCCGTGGCTTAGTTGGTAGTAGCCCTGCCTTCGAAGCGAGGGGGTTCGATTCCCGGCCGGAGCACACTTTGTGTGGTGAGCATGAAGTTTGTTCTCGGGTCTTGGGTGTTTGTCTTGTGTTTCTGTGTTTGTCTATGCCATTTGCGATACAGGAAATCCTAGTACAGAGGCATGAGTGTGTAAAACGTTACTTATTTATTTATTTAAGATATTTTGTAGGGCAATAAATACAGTCCGTATACGGAATCCGCATGCGTAGGGTCCGCATACTACTACGACTGGTTAGTTCGAGTAGGCTTTCCGTGACGCGTGTTCCGCTGCCCGCGACACTGTGAAATTGTCTTATACATTTCACGAATTAAACTCACTCAACTGTTCACCATGGAATTTCAAAATGAAAGTTCATAATAGTAATGAACCTACGTAGGTAATAACGTAATAACCGAGAATCGTTAACATAATAGCTCGACAACTTCGTGATATTGTCATGAATACTAACTTAGTTTTGTCAAACTAATGTCAAAGTGACATTACGTGTGTGAAGCACTAGGAGAAGTGAACCGAGTGTGTCGATAAAGGGTGGATTCTGATCCAAGTGACATGTGACTATATAAGTAGTTACAAATTAAGATAATTAGTAACGTTCAGAACTAAGTTTTCAGACATCGTTATTTATCTCAACACAACTTTCAGCATGATTAGAATAAATTCATAATAGTTAAATAATCATCTCAACCTCACTAGTGAGGAATATATATTTATTATTAACCGACTTCAAAAAGAGGAATTCAATCTCAATTTGACTGTATGTTTTTGTTAGTCGATTTGACTGATTATTTATTTATTTGATACTAGCTGTTCCCAAAAAATCGTCCGCGTAAGATATACTTAACATTTATTCGCGGAACCCAATTATTTTCTTTTTCTGATATAAAATATAATGAAGTAGCTTAAGTTACTCCTTATAACATCAGTCCCATCAAATTACTCAGAACAAACCAATAGAAAGACTTTTTTTATTGTTTTTATTTTATTCGTAATAGATGTAAACACAATATACATATACATTTTTCACGCAGTGTCCCGGATGGACATTAGTTCATAAATATGTATTAGTATATTTTAAGTATTAATTAGACTGGGTACACATCCCTACCTCTTTTATCACCTCTCACTAGCCTCAAAGGTTTGCTGGAAAAGAAATCTTCATAGGGTTAAGCTCGCTTTTGTACATACTTTTTGTTATTAGTTTATGTTTCCTTTTTTGTTTTTTTTTTCATGTGTGTGTGTACAATAAAGAATTACGAATTATGGATATTTAAGTCACGACCAGAATATAGAGTAGATGGCGGAGCTAGAGCCAGTCAATAAAAAATATTATATTAATTTTTTTTTTTTATTTTGTGGACTCGTAATATAGTATTCGTGACACAATTGCTGTGTTCTAAAACGGTACCTTAACCCACACCTATTCTTTAATGTCGTTACCTGCGCACTGTCTTTCGTAATTGCGAAACTCTGCAACCCTTAATTAAGATATTTAGCGCGAAAATTTCATAAAAGAAATTATGACATAAACTTTGCCAATTATAAAGAAAGAAATAGCCCTTTCGAAATTTAAGATGCATTCAGGTTAAGATTTATGAAATAAACTTTTTACAAGGCATTTCATATTTTCGTTGTAAAATTATAATAAAATAGAGTGCATGGCTCTTCAAAATTAGAGATTGAATGTTTTTTACTATGAGAAATGATTCGAGGGAAATTGAAAGGTTTCGTTGATTCCTCTGATGTTCTACTTTTCACTTAAAAAGTAATGTATTTGCTGATCGATTTGGGTTGGTCCGGTTATTTATTAAGAAGCCTACTTTTGAAGTAATTTTCTTTTGAAGTCTGTTAACAATAATTCTACGTGTGTTTTAGCAGTATTTATAAATATTCATGGACATTTTAAACAGCGCAATCTTGCCCCAAACTAAGTATAGCTTGTAATATGGGAACTAGATAACTGATAGAATACTTATATACCCCTTTTTTATCATCAAATTAATAAAGTATAAATGCGTTGGTTTGTCTGTATGTATGTTTGTTACATCCACGCGTCTCAACGGCTGAATGGATTTGGATGAAATTTGTTATGAAGTTATGAACCTTGGGTTAACACATAGGCTACTTTTTATCCCGAAAAAGTAACCGTGGGTAAGACCGTGGGGCGCAGCTAGTACATCCATATACAACATACTCGTATTAACACCCAGACACAATACATACAGAATAGAATAAAATAGAATATTACTTTATTGTACACCATAACATTAAAAGTAATCATACAAAAATAAATATAACAGATAGGTGGCACAATGGGCGGCCTTATCGCTAAAAGCGATCTCTTCCAGGCAACCTTTAGACATCTATGTTCGTCCCAAAAATGCTTGTCCTGAGTAGGAATCGAATCCAAGATCAACAGCGCAGAAGACAGAGCCACTATCAACTGAGCCGTGAGGCCAGTCAATCATCTCTCTCATCATTTGATTTAGATTCGCAGTGTGCGCGTATATTTTACCCAAGATCAAAGTCAATAAGAACTTGAACAAAAAGAAATGGAACTAAGATACAAAGATTTGTGTATAACGAAAAGATCCATCTAAATGCCGGTGAATGGTCCTTATATAAGTAGGGTTCTACTGTATAGATAAAGATATCTTAAATGATGATACTGGTGACAATGCCTCACTGGATCACATTGCTTAATCTTTTGGTCTCTGAGCCAGGAAGCTTGTTTTAAGCGTAGTTTCAACCCGGCGCTCTTAAAGAATAAAAAAATGCGTGATACTCTAGTTCTCAATCGAGCTTTATCTTCCCAAAGGCATATGTAATCTCTAGCGAGATACTTGAGCTCATCAACAAAAATATATGAGAAACTTAGGCTAATTTTACTTTTAATGAAGTTTTTAAATTCTACGCAGACGAAGTCGCGGGCTAGTCTTAATATATAAAACAAAGTTGGGTTTTTTCGAACACTTAACTCGAGAACAGCTGGACCGATTATCATGGTTTTTGATTTGTTGTATTTGTCTTCGTCCCGAATATCATAATAACTATCAAAAAAATAACTATCAAAAAAATTGATGAAAAAATATATAAATATTTATCCCCGTATTCCCACGGAAACGGGAACTATGCGGGTGAAACCGCAGGGCGCAGCTTGTAGTTCAGAAAAATGACCAGTTATTACATTCTTGGACTACGGCCATTTATAGCACGCCAAGCACTTTGTCTCAGCAAAATAGACAAACTTTGCAGTTTGACCTATTAGAACTCATAAGACACTAGATGCATCCCAACCTTTATGTTATTGAAACAGAGACCAAGTTCGGCCGACTTCGCTATAGGCGATGTAACTTGAATTTTATTGATATTACAATAAGAGCCTAAATGGTCGTTTTATGAAGTTTTAATAGGTGTTCTTTGTTTGAACCGACATAATATTGGCTTGCTCGAATTGGACTGATTTTACTGCTGTTTTAGTATTAATTTTTATGCTGGAGTTTGCTTGTTTATACCTGTTGTTTATGGATGGAATTTGTAACTATCGGTAACAAAACATCTCTTAAAAATTTCAGCGCCAGATAACATTATTCCACTGGACATAGTTCTCTTTTTTACTTTTATTAGATTCAAGTTAGTAGGTTATTATTATTTATTATGATCAAGATAAAAACGCTGAAAAAGTTTACGGCGAGACTGCCGATTTAGAGGTTTTTTTTGGGTAAATTATGTGTCTGATAATTAAAAAAAAAACACCCATTCTAATCATTCTTATTATATTTTATTCTCTTGTAGAAGCGGTTCGGAATATCGAACCGTACTGTTTTCCTAAAAGACGTCACTACAGGAAAACAGAACCCCACCACCCACCCCTCAGTTACTAAGGAGACAAACATGTGTCTCAGCTATTTGCGTAAACTACTAATTCATAGAACAATTAGACGTTCATGTCTGGGTTCAGGAAACTTTATAAAAAACCAGCTAAGTGAGATTCGCACTCGCACACCGAGGTTCCATACCACCGATTTAGATATTTTTGTATTATATCCAGAGTTCATCCAAATGACTACAAAATTCTAAGAATATCCGCCAAAATACCACATTTTAACTTATACTTTATTATAGAGGTTATCGATATTTTTTCTACAACTTGCGTTCTCCCACCAACCCTCCAGGAATGCCTGTAGGTCGTTAAACCAACATGCCAACATTTCTTGGGTATGCCTCTTCAACGCTGCCCTTCTGAAGGAACCCATTAGGTGGCGACTGTAGCCCATCTATCGATATGCATTCGGCTTACGTGACCCGCCCAATCCTATTCCAGCCTGGCTGTTTTATTTCTCACGTCCTTATTACCTGCCTTTGAACGTAGTAAGGTATTCCATATACGTATATTTATTATACCATATATTCGGTGAAAAATACCACAAGTTTTCTCACTGCTAAAATAGCTATGCTTTAGGTGCTCTGCTCATGTTGACTCGCATAGTGACAAAAACACAAGTAACACCCTTACTGAACACATAAATTGTATATTTAATTGCAGGGTATGAGGGCAGGATAGAATAGAATTACATTTATTTGCATCACGATACAGATAATTAATAATTATCCAAATGAAATATATTGCTTTTTCTTCCCCATGGAAGGTCGGATAGGGTTTGGACAAACACTAAACTTAGTTTTAAGAACGTATGCTCTACGAGAGCATTTATTTATTTAAAAAAGAATATGACGTTTTTTTAAGAATTCAATGGAAATAAAGATTTTTGACTTTGACTATATTTTTAAAACATTGATTGATATGAAACATTGACTATCAATTTTGATTATCAAAAGGCCACCAAATTTTGATTGCCAAAGATAATTTATGACGGTATGCAAGCATTAATCGCTGGTTTTTCTTTAGGTCATATTTTACGTAGCTTAACAAACTAGCAATGTAGCGTTCAAATTGCTTATGAACTCTACGTATCAGTAATGGAAGGTTAACGTGGTGCATGGACAGCCTGATTGCATTAGCACTTCGTTACACCGCAAAAGCGGGTAGGATGTAAAATATGGCCAGGGGACGGAATTGGCTTCCCTAAACTTGCCAAATAACGAATTCCCTGCGGTAAGCACCGAGTGGGACAAACACATTTGGCCTACAATATGACTTAACTATGTATTTCTATTTATGCCCCAGGATATAATATACTAACATAGGTAATAATAAGAATAAGAAGGCATTTCTCACACAAACTGTACACAATAATGAACAACAAAATCGTACACAAATAATAATAAAAATAGTGAATAGTACTGAGCTTAGCATGTGTCGTAAGAAGCATCGCAGATTTTCAGCTTAAGGCCACACTAGGCCCACTAACTATATTACATGTCCATGAATTTGTACATTGACGTTTCCAAGTAATTTTTAAGAATTTAATGGAAATTTTGACTTTGACTAGACTTTGACTACGTGATGTTGGTACAGAACCAATAGTTAAATAGTTAAACCTTCTCTCTGAAGTCCATTTTTCCTTTTGCATTATAATCAAATTTCTCTAGAGTATGATTTTAACATTCGACATGACTCCCTAATAACCGCCAGTCTCATTAAGTTCGACTGAGTTTCATTACCCTCCCAATCATGCATATTAATTTGAAACGATGAATTGTGTTGGTGAGCTACAGTTTTCCTCTAGGGACTTTAGTTGAATACATTATTTTGGCAGAAATTACAAATGAAAAAGATACGAGATCATTTTGTTTGTAGGTATTAGATGGCACTTATTTCAATGGGATTTCTTATTTTGTATACCTCAATTGTATGAGAAAAGTAGTGGTAACATTTTGGAATATTCCCAAGGCCCAAAAAGTAACACAGACAGTATCCTTGTGTATCCTTTGTCAATTATTCGCTTCAGTGATTCCCGCCAAATAGCGGCCGCCATCTTGGTCGCGCGTTCGAAGTTTGAACTTGGTCTGGTATAATAAGCGCTGCACAGACAATTTTGTTATTTATGATTAGTTTGTTAAGCATTAAACATAAATATCCATATAGATACCTTAAAGATGTATGTATGTGACTATGGGGTTTTAAGAGCATATATTTATAGAGTTTCCTTGATACATTGTTTACTCATCATAAACAGCAAAAATCATGGCAAAGTAATGATAGCTGATATAAGAAAATTGAAGATTAGAATTTGTTCAAATATCACACTTATATCAAAAAGGCGAAAGTTTGTATGTGTGTATGTTTGTTACTCTTTCACGCTCAACGGATCAACGGATTTGGATGATATTTTGGTACCATAGCTTATATCCTGGATGAACGCAACGCGACACAACTTGGGTCTTCTTATACTTTAGGTATGGCGGTAACCACTTAACATCAGGGAAAAGAAAAACATAAAAAACTCAGTCTGCGTGTTACTGTCAGATTACTAAATCTGTATCTATGCTGAAGTATAGATAGATGATCCGTTGTTCAGTCACTTGTCCATGTTATTTCTTTGTCCATTTCCTTGCCTTGATTGATGATGCAAAAGTTACAATTATTTTCGTGTTTCCGTTGTGATATCTTGTTTTTCGAGTCCATTCTTTGTGAAAATTAATCCGTTTCCTTGTTGACTTTTCAATTACGGACGCAAATTAAATTTCCTCGTATCAAACGAAACGCTATTGAAATACAAGATTTTCTTTTCGGGGAAACGGACCAGGCTACACGTATCATTGATCAATCATGTCAGCTATTGATATCACTGAATTGATTTTCAGAATCAATACCCGGAAAAAGTGAAGTTGACCACTGATGGGTTGGTATAACTAGGAGTTTCCGGAAATAACCGACAAATCATTCTGATCCTAATATATAAAATACAAACAAAACAAAATTGTTTGTAACTATAATATGTCCGTCATAGACTTTGAAACCATGTAACCGATGTGCCCCAAACCGGTTTCATTAGAAAGGCAATAATGCGAAGATGGTTTTAGATTACTAAAACAATGCATTAGGCACAAAGTGTAATCCTTTTTTCAGCGTAGTAGCACACGCCGGGTATCCGCTAGTCCCTTATATAAAAAGAGTTTCGAAGCTTAGTTAGTACTTGTTCTTTCCACAATCTTAGTTATGCAACTTTCTGGTCAGTAGTGCGCTTCTCTATTCCAGCTGTACGAGTAGATAAGTCATGGCGGTGATTTAACGTGCTTTGAAAAATCCTATTCTAAACGGCTACTTTCTCACGAAAGATGAATAAAAATACACATTCTAGCTCACTAGGCAAAGGCCTACCTATCCGTAGTACTGAACCCTAGTGTCAACCTTAGTATGCCACTCGCATTCAGTATGCATATAAATTAATTTCAATGGAACACAAACTGGCAGAGCCAATCAGAGTAACACTCATCAATAAACACGACACGCAATGATCGAGTCGAAACGAAAACGTCAAATGTGGTGCTTTTAACGAAATATTTGCGTAAAACATTTTATGGGATCGAGTTCCACGGTCCAGTGCTTGGTAACTATAAATGTGTTATGCGACAATTTAGTTATCCTAATTTAGAAATGCGCGTTCGAGAATGGTTATTCCAATGGCTGTATACAAGCCATTGGACAAAGGTTTACTACAGCCAAAGGGTTACCTGTATAAAGTGCATATAAAACTAATCTACAACGAGATGAAGGTATTGATGTTGGTTTATTCGATTCGAATCGATAAAGCTCGATATGATAATCCACTTGAGGTATTGCAAGTGGAATATTTTATCTGTGTTGAGTCTGTGTTCCCCGACTACTACAACCTTGGGAGTCTTCAAGCGTAGAGTGAATAGGTTTTTCTTAGAATAGTGTGTACGATCATCAGCTACGTCTTCACTTTCTATGAGGATATAAAAGCACTATAAAAGTTTCTTGTGTGTACCAACGTAAGTGGCATGAAAAATCAACGGCACCATACAACAATCAAAACCCGAGAACAAATCTATAAGCACAAATACACATAGAACAAGTTTTTGTGTACCCTGGCCGGGGATTTAACTCGAGACTCTCGCTTCTAACACAGAGTGGTGTACCACAATTTTGCAACTGTATTGAATCTACTTAGTCTGTGGTTAGTCTCGAATGAATGATTGATATTACAAATAAAGATCCTGAAAAAATACTCAAGAGAAGTACATATTAATTGGCAATTATTAAATTATTTTTCACAGATAAATATTGTACATAAAATATTAGTAACAAAATATTTCGCCTTTTAAACTAAGCAAATGTAATATCATTTAGATTTAATTTCTCTGATGTTGAGAAGATTACTTCTAAGCCAATTATTATTTTAGCTAGCAAATGACTAATGGCTCTTAGCTAGCATTAGCAGTACCTTTGGGGCTTATATCAAGAGCTGCTAAGAGGATTTAAGTAAGAGAATAGTTGCTGTAATTTTGTTACGAATGACCTGGCCTAGATTTAAGATCACGAAAAATTTCAAACTACAATATACAATATACAAAATACAATACATCCAAAGGTTGCCTGGAAGAGATCGCTTCTTAGCGATAAGGCCGCCCATTGTACATTGACTTGTCTTAAAGTAAGTTATTTATATTTGTTCATAAAGTGTGGTGTACAATAAAGTATTTTTGTATTGTATTGTATTGTACAATAATAAAATTATTGTTTTTATGTTTCACATAATAAATATTACATTCACGTTTACTAATAATTTTAATATATTAGGGTACCGTTGGAAAGTCATTCCTAATGAAATTATATCAATACTTTAATGATTATACCAGAGATTAAGTATTCTGTTGAAAAATGCTCTAGCAGATAAATGTTTTTCGGTAACAAGTTTTTCACACAAACCTTTTTCATCATATTCTTTAACAATTCAAGCAGACTAATCTGTAACTGTCAGATTTGCTATTAAGAGGAACATGAAAGTTAATATGTGGTTAGGCGGTAAAATGCACAGGCCAATAGCTAAAGGGTAAAAATTGTATGTAACATCAACAGACAAAACAGCAAATATCATCAATATTTCTGAATTGCCTCCACTCTACAGAAGCGTAAAATAAATAATTCAATCGTTACAGGAAACCTTCAGGATACGACTTCGAGGACGCCAGGGATTACTGTAGGGTCCATAAAATGTCTCCTAACTAGGTGCAGTAAAACAGACAAAAGAAAACATTGGGGGATGTCGTCGCCAGAATAAATTATAGATAGTGTACAAGTGACTTTATCTCCGATGTATCCCCCTTAGCGTCTATGTTTCTATTTGTAATCTTGTTTTGTCTTTTTTATGTGAGGTGGATTTGTTATCTTTTAATGTTATTGCCGATAACTGTAACCATAATGATAACTTGTGTTTGAAATCTTATTCTAAATCAACTATATAGTATTTTATAGCTTATCCTTAAACTGTTATAATGAATCTATCGAAAATGTATGCTTGTAATACTCGTACAACTAGCTACCCCTCCATGGTATAACTCGCGTTTTTCGGGATCAAAAGTAACCTATATGTTAATCCAGAATATAAGCTATCTATGTATCAAATTTCCGTTGAGTCAAAAAACCGTTGAGTCGTTGGACCGTGAAAGAGTAACAAACATACATAGAAACATTTTATAATACAAGGGTGAAAAAACTCCAGATTTCTTATTGGTGGTCAGTTTACAGAGTATTTATTTTATGAACAACTTATAAACATCATAGAAGCCCAATTAATCAAAAGAACAGGCCCTTGGGTACCTGAAATGGGAACATTAGAGGTTAGCACAACTATACAAAATAACGTCCATGTTTATAAAACACACCGTGCATCAAAAGGCAAGGCCTTGGAGATACGATACGTCATGAATCCGATGATATAAACGATGGATATTGTTGAGAAACAATTGCAATAAATCTAGCAACATGTGAAGCGCAATTTCTCGGCGGGAGGCTGTGGCACGCCGAACTTTTGCAATATTGAAGGAGGCCAACCGCCGCGCATGTAAAAACGCCAAGACGCCTCAAGTTATATATCAGCCGTCTCTGGTGCCCATTTGGCAGTCAAATGTTGATGACAAACAGGAAACTCGATCGAAGATTTTGCCGCGATTCGCTTGTTTTCACAGCGAATGTCGAAGGTTGCAAGTGCTTGAGGCTATCATAATTCAACGTTTGCTAAGTTGTTTTACAATTCTATAATATGATTTCGAAATTAAAGATTTCTTTGTTGCTTACTCTGAGTATTTCTAGAGCTTTCTATACTAATCAACTTATTTTTATAGTCTAGACGAGCGAGAACTTTTGTTTTATTTCTCTGAGGGCGGACAGTTTCTTTGTCTATTGCAAATGGATTTACATATCATTTATGCTCCGTAGCTTCAGGGGAATTCCAAGTTTGATTCCTGGCCGAGATAGACTTTGTGTGATAAGCGTAAAATTTGTTTCCAGGCTTTGTATGTTTGTTTTCTTTCTGTCTATGTCCACACCCATTAGTGATGTTCTAACGTTATTTACGTAATTTGTATAAACGTTATTTTACAAATACTATGAATCATACTAATTCACGGCGTTCAAGAATATTATTCTTTGAGATGTATCCAAATTAAATGGACGTCTGTCCAGCATCTGATGTTAAGTGGTTACCACCGCCTAAATAACAAAAATACGACACAACTCGTCCCTAAATTGATTTGATTCCTAAATACTCACCGCTACGAACAGTTTCTTTCAATTTAAAACTGAACAATCTCTTATTTACATCAAATACGTTAGCATTATAATGATTTTGATCCCTATTCGAGACATATTATATTGTACATAAGATCTACAAGACCGACTCTAGTTTTCATCACCCTAGTTCGAAATCACCCAGCTGGTCATGCACGTTGCACGTGTATTGATATTGTTCTAAACGGAATCTAAAGTTTTCCAATATCGACGCCGTGTCGGCTGGGTGCAAACAAATAGGACTTCGCTTGGTCGGCGGTGACTGTGAGATGAAATTTGAATTTTCTGACAGCCGGACGGTGAATGGTGAACATTTACAAAACCGGTCCGTTTAATACGGTGTATTTGTTGGTGACACCCCTTTGAGCTACTAAATAGGCTAAAAACAGTGTAAGTGTATTTACAATAGCGATGCACAAAAGCGTACTTATCATTTTGCCAGTTTTAGACTCATAGGCCAAAAAGCCATTTTTAATAGGTGTGTGAATATGACTCCGCCCCTTTTTGTCAAAATAAAACACATTTGTTCGCTTACAAAATTAAAAAAAAAAAATATTGAAAGTATGCTCCATCTGCAGCTACAACCTTCGCCCATCGTTCAGGTAGTTTTCGTATTCCTTGCTGGAAGAAGTCCTGGTCTTTTGAGCTTATCCAGTTGTCAATCCAAATTTTGATACTTTCACATGAAGTAAACTTTTCTCCAGTAAGGTCTGTCTGCATCGTCCGGAATAGGTGGTAATCCGAAGGAGCTATGTCTGGTGAATATGGCGGGTGGGGTAACACTTCCCAGTCCTGTCCCTCTAAATATCTTTTTACGACTTCTGCGGTATGCGGTTTGGCATTGTCATGCTGAAGAACTAATTTGTTATGTCTATTCACCCATTCTGGTCGTTTTTCTTCTATGGCTCGCTTCAAACGCATTAGTTGTCGTCGGTAAACTTCTCCATTAATAGTTTCAGAGGGTTTGAGCAACTCATAATATACAATACCTTTCTGATCCCACCAAATACAGAGCATGACCTTGGCACAGTGAATATTTATTTTTGGCTGTGATGGGCCTGGTTCGCCTGGTTTCACCCAAGCTTTTTTGCGTTTAGGATTTTCGTAGTGTATCCATTTTTCGTCTCCTGTGACTATCCGATGCAAAAATCCTTTTCTTTGCTGTCTTTGAAGCAGCATTTCACAAATGGTTTTCCGACGTTCCATGTCTCTTTCTTTTAAATCATGTGGAACCCAGTAACCGGCTTTTTGAATCATTCCCATCATTTGTAAACGCTTTGCAACAGTTGAACGATCAACATTTAATGCTGCAGCTAATTCTGATTGAGTTTGGCAAGAATCTTCCGCCAATAATGCTTCCAATTCAGCATCTTCAAATTTTTTTGGTGGTTTTCCATGTTCTTTATCCTCAGTACTAAAATCGTTATTTTGAAATCGTCGAAACCATTCCTTGCAAGTTGTATTAGACGGAGCATGCTCACCATAAATCTCCACAAGCAAACGATAAGTTTCCGCTGCAGTTTTCTTCGCAATAAAATAATGTAATAACACTTCCCGCAAATGACGTTTATTTGGAATAAAAACCGACATTTTCGAAAAGGTGAAAACAATTGTTGCTTACACTTCAACCAAATATCATAAAATGCGTTAGATAGCTGACATTCAGTACTATCGAATACAAGTATGGTCATTTATTAGTACACGTAAACAATACTAAAAACGACATCTGTTGAGAAAGGGCGGAGTCATATTCACACACCCATATATAAAAAAAAACAATGTAATCGGTAAAATATTATAAACACCTGATTATCAAAATCTCTACTTATATTTTAAATGCCAAAATATGAGCGTGAATTTTTGTACTAGTAAGCGAAGTGGGCTTGTTCACTTGGTAATAATACAAAACCGGGTCCATTTGCCGTGGTGGAACCGTAATCATTGTTTTACTTAAGTGAATACAGTTGATAAAGTGACACAGACACACTTTGAATGATATTTACTGTTTACTGTTTCACGCAGTCTCAACTTTACATTGAAACCCATGGATCTGAAATTCAATAGCGCCAACCAAAAGCCCAAATATAGACCGGCGCTTATATTGACCTAACGAACCGAAATGAATACAAAATAACACCACACAGACCAATACATACCGCTGGCATACGCAAATGAATTAAAATTTTACGATTTTTCTCGTTACAACCATCTAAATTTATGTAGCCTTTTATTCAACTTACCTACACTTTTCAGCAACCCGAAACCAGCGAAGATGGAGCTTTACGTACCAATTCAATGTTCGGGATTCGGGTGAAAAATGGGGGTCTTATGAAGCTGGCAACGCAAGCGGTATGCGGGCATACAGAGTTGGTACAAATTCTTAACATTTTAATTAAAGCGCTCAAAGTGTTCAAAATGCCGACCGCACTGGGCCTCTATTGTCGTCTCGTTCTGACATCACAGTGATTTATGGCACGTAAATGGGAAGGGTTGCTTTCATCTTCCGCGAAATATACGAAGTAAAATTTGACATTTTTGTGACAAAACAACGAGGGTAATTTACATTGTTACGATATTTCGCTTGGGTGCTGATGAAGATAAACTACAGTTGTGGAACGTTACAATACGAGGCCTTGAATGCTAGATTTGAATTGTTATAACCTTCAGTAATTAAATATATCATATAAAATGTACAGAATAAAATGTATGTTCATGGCTTTAGAACTCATTCAAAAATATGGCTTACGTTTTCTAAACAAAGCAAAGGAATTCATTTGACGTTTTCCTGCGACGAAGAAGAGTCGCGAGCAACATGTACTCCTAAATGTCCCTAAATGCTTCATCTCATACTAATAAATATATTTATAAATAATGTTTATGTTTGGATTCATGGGATTGATCTGGAAAGAACAACTAGGCAGCCTCTTGTAACTTATTTTCTGTCTGAAAGGGATTTCCATTTTTATTAATTATTCGGCAACATTTTATTCACTACTAAACATCATTTAATAAAAATAAATAATATAATTAATAATTTAATAATTTAAAAATCAAATAAAGGGACTTCAACATTTTCATTACTTATGGCTAAAATAACTTCATGAAATTTAAATTAATAAATTTGTATACCAACCTATCAAATTAAAAAAGAATTTTCCATACCGGTCCACAGAAGGTGAAGAAATGGCAGAGCAAACATACAAAAAAACATACAACTGAATCGATAACCTGTTTTTGAAGTCGAGAAACTGTGAACCACCGGCGAAGATATTTTTGATGCAATTTTCCGAACAAAAGGATAAACCTATGCTCGTACAAACGCTAGTATAGTATATTTTCTTTGTGATGCGATTTAAACTTTAATAATAATATACCCACGTATTTTCGAACAAACATATGAATCTTTACATATATCCAGTCTGTGCAAGCTCCCAAAGCCACAGATGCTCTTTAATATCCCAATTATCTCATCTAGATATTGATTAACTCGTAATTGAATGATGCGACAGCGTAACCTAACTAGCAAAATTATCACGAACGAAGTTTCTCGGCAGGAATTTACCCATTTACCTGTACCCGAGTAATCGGGTAGAGTGAGTGATTGACATGTTTATCGTTAAATATTTAGCCAGTCGACCCAGACAATCGATAACCTAATATAGATATTATTGAGTTGAGTGTATCGGAATTTCGGAGGTTGAGATTCTGGGGGGCGTATTCGTCTTCGCGTTTCGGCTTTGATCACCAGTGTGTGACATTAAATCAGTGTGTAGTCAGCCTTCATAGCCTTGTTATTGTACACATAAGATTAAGATTTGCTCTCGTATAAAGTCGCGTATAGCTTTTAGTTATTAATCTATATAAATAAATATGAATAGCAAAATTTTTTGCTAAGCTCCGAACTCCGTACGGCTGGACCAATTCAGCAATTTGTTTTTCTTGTTTTGTTTGTAATTGTCAAGACAAGGTTTATGCAAGAGAATTTTTTTGGGAAACTCGCTTGAAAAGTCGGAAATATGGAAAAAACTGAAACCACATTTTTCTATGAGATTAGCTAGTAAATAAAATATTGTAATAATAGAATCACTTTAAGCGCTATTCATTAACTTCGAAGTCAGGAGGTTCTGCAACCCGGTCGATGGTTTAATGTTTCTTAATATTCTCTCTATGAATTCTCTATGAATCTCTATGAATCGAAATTTCTTGAATAGTAAAAACAATACGTATAAAAATGGGTTAGCGTGATTCGGACATGCAAGCGCAATTCCATGGCAAAGGTTTTATATTTAAATTATTATAAACGCATACTTTGTGAAAATATCAGCTTGATTATGATTCAAAATATACAACCCTTTAAAGGACAGGAGACAAGGTGTATTTGTGGGTATAATATTAAAATTCCCTTTACATACTGGATACTGAACCCTACAAAAACTGTTTCCTACTGGAAGTGTGTAAACATAATGGTGGTTCTGAGTCATCAGTTTTTAAAGCGTCGTTACTCCTGCGCCCGTCATGCAAATTTAAAAGTTTTGATTCATTGGAAGAGTTCGAACGAGTACGAAGGATCAAGGTAATCATGGCATTCATCAGATCCTCAACCGGCCTCCAGAGTCCACTGAGCTTGATTGTGAAGTATTCCGAAAACCTGAGCTTCTGACGGCAAATGATGAGGTGGCCGTTGGGGCAAATTGGCGATTTATTTCAATCTATTTTGGGATTTACCTGGGTGGGGGTACATTTGTATTTATTTTACGTAGGTGAACAATCTGTAGCTTTGATTTGCACTGCTGGTATGCCAATAAATATGTAGGAAACTAATTTAATGTAATTAGCATACTTGAAATGAGTAATACGATTATTAAGACGACGAACACACAGTCGATTAAACAATTTGAAGTTATCATGACTTACAAAGGAAGATTAAAAAAAATTGCATTTTGTCATCTTTTTTTATTTTTCAGATCTCCGTCATTTATTAACTAATCAGGAAATTTTATTTTATTAAAAGTAATGTCATGAAGAACGGTTTAACAGTTTGGTTTTTTCAATCAAATACTCGAAATTGCGTTTTTTGATTTCCTGTGAATTCTTTCATCCAATTGAAACGATTTGGTTGTTTCGTTTTTAAAATGGTTTATAAGCGCGAAAAATAGGGCCTGAAAGTATTGAATCGAGTATTTCGATTTTTAAATCCGTGAAATATGTTTCAATATCTTTTTTATTTTAAGGTCAAGCCTGTCAGTTTTAGTTTATTTTAATTCGTTTTTATATTGTATATATATCCCTGGTGGCTGAAAATTATTAAGAGAAATTACAAAAATGTACAGGAAATATCAACCTTAATGTCAAAGATAATTGATGGGTTTAGGCGTTACTTTGTGGTAATCCATGTTATCTGAAAAAGGTGGAAATGAAAAAGTTCTTTATTTAACTCTAACGTGCTGTACAGCCTTTTCTTTAATCTATATTTTTTTTCGACACTTTTAACTAAATGTATGTCCCATCATAACTTAATTTACACCATTTATTTCAAAGTTTTGTAAAGAAAACATGCCGCAATTGACAAAGGTTCTACTATACTATAGTACCTGATATAAGAACATTTAGGAATGTTAGCAGAACATATTTAAGTTTCATCAGATACGTTATTTTATTTTATTTATTTACTTAGGTTAACATCATTACAGGTTAACCCTAAGGTGATGATATACAATATGTATGTATTTAATTTAATAAAAGAACATTTTAAATGAATTTTTGCAATATTTATATCCAAGAATTTGCGTAAATTAGTAAGGCATTTAAATCCAAACAATAGGTACACATATTATATCATGTACTTACCGGCACTCCCAAATTAGTATTTATTGTGCAAACAAAGTGAAAGGGGTTGCGTGGGGCTGTAACTACCCTTCAATTAAAATTAGCCAGACGAGGAGGGCATGAAAACTTCAATTCAGTAGAGAATAACATAACTCAATACCTCTTGCTATTCAGAGGTAATTTCAGCGAGATTTAACATTTGTACCTCAGAACTGTGATAATAGTGATGTGAGGTTCTTATAACTTTTGATTGTTTCAATCTCTGTTAATCAGTAGTAAGTAAGAAGTGGATAAGAAGACCCGAAGATCGGGTTCCGTGGCGCTTACTAGGAGCGACTTATGTCCAGCAGTGGACAAGTATGATGATGACGAAAATTGTGGTTTTTTGTAAGTCATTAAACATATTATGTTACTCTTTCGCTTAATCAAAGGCATGAGCTAGTTAAGTAACAAATTTCATCCAAATCAGCCATTGAAGCATGAAGGTAAACTTTCGAATTTTTAATATTAGTATGATGTATAAATATGTTATTGAAATTGAAACAAAAGCTATGTAAACGATATGCTGATCAATTGAAATCATATGCAAGCTTAATTTACAACATGAAATAGGTGAATAAATAGGTTAACTTAATCGAAGGCATACAATTTAAATTGAATAGTTATACGACTCAGCTGGTAGGCTCAAGATGTGCCTCATGTCGGTAAATCTGCCACTAAGCATCTAGCGATTTGTTCCGGCAGAATAACTTGAGAGCTAATTCCCAATACGGCTCTTGTGGCACCATCTTATGGTAATTTATTCATTATGATGTAGTAAACGCAAGTTATTACAAACAACTGTTATAAACATTGAATAACAATATTCAATAATTTTATTCCTTCAAAGCTGAAATTTCTTTATGAAATTTCCATGAAAATACTTCTCAAATAAACCCTTTCAAATTAAAAATTATCATAAAAATCGGTACGCAATTAGCGAGGAAATCGAGTTACAAACTTACAAAAATACATACAGCCCAAAACAGAACCTCATTTTTGAAGTCTGTTAAAAATGCATTGTAGTTGACCATAAAGTAAATATTTCCATATTATTATACAAAAGGAAACGGGATTAACATAGCGCCAAAAAACCACTGCTGAATTTTCTCGTATTTAAATAGCGCCAGCAAAAAACCAACCAGTTTTATTTTATTGGGGCGTTATCAAAATTGATTTTCCGTGCGAACGCCAGAATGAATATCATTAATTAGAATCCGATTTATTTATTCAAGCTTAACACATGAAGGCCCGATTCAGTCATACAGTGACTTTGCATGGAATTTAAGTCGTATTGTTATGACTTTAGTTTAAGAGTTGTATACATTTACTGGAAGGTAAAATCTGGATTTACTGTTTATTATTAGTGATCCAACTTCAGAAATAGGTTATAATTGATACTGATATGCCCAAGCTGTAGGTTTATCATCGAGTTAATTACAATACAACGGTTATGGCAGTGTGTAAGTGTATCCGTGTGTGCGTTACGATTAGAATACATTTGTAATTGAAAATTGATAAAAGTGGGTCCATTTTAACGTTTTGTATATTTTTCGTACTTTGATTGTAACGTATGCCCTTGTTATAGTTATTAATAAATTAGCCGTGCCCCGCGGTAATACCGGTTGTATATGTATATACATATACAAAAACTTTCGCCTTTATAATGTAAGTGCAATTTATTTTCATTCTTTTTTCTTTATTTTGTACGTCCAATAATACTGTGGCTATTATTGGCTGACGCAGCGATCTCGAGTGTCACAAGGATTTTTGGGTGTTTGTGTTGTGCGAGTGTCTATATTTTTTTTAATTATTGTTAAAAAACTTTTAAAATAGTTACCCTTGTCATTTACGTAATTATAATGCGCCCATATCGGTTTTACGTTACGCCAAAGTTTTGAAGAACTCCAAACATAAACATTAAAAAAGAGCATATATCCTCCTTACTGGTTTACTGGGTTCGATATTCGAAGCATAATATTATTTCCACCGATTTCCGGAAAATGAAAATACGAAGTTGTAACAAGCTTTCCCAAACAAAATTCGTTACAAATCGCGACACTCTAAGGTGCCGCAACTAACTTAGCTGATCTGTTTTCCAAAACTACTTTATTTGTTTAGGCCACAACAAATGGTAGTCCAAGTTTCTTGGGACTTGTATTGTTTAATCAAACGTCGTATGTACCATGATAACATTGTTTGCTCCTTGTGATTGTATTAAGTTTATTGTTTGAACGCAGGTAGCTAGGGGTTGTACGTATTTTATAATGAAATTACGTTTTTTTTTCAAATAACAGCTAACAGGAACACCTAAAGTCAGAAACCTGATTTCTGAGCTTGGAAATGAGCTATTTGCTTGCAATACTCCTGGACACAGCAGGCATTGTTAGGAGATTCCTCTCTCTGCATCCTTAGCCTCCGACCGCTTGGATCAGTGGTCCCCCGTTTTTATATATACTCGTATCTTTATATTTAAAAATAATAACAGGGAAAGTAAGACCGTAAGGTGAATCACGTGATTTATCGAATGAGTATGTATATCTTAGTAATGATATTAACACAGGTATTTCGCAGCTAATTGTCGGGAAGAACAAGCAAAAAAATTTAAAAATTGTTACGAATGTTTATCTCGCTGAAAAATGTATTTTAAAAAGTCAAAAGCACAGTGGACGTAGCAAAATTCAATTTCCACGGAACATAGAGTCAGCGTTATCACGTAAGGTACATTCTCGTTGCAAAGAGCTGCGAATGTCCAAGCCATTATCACGTTAGGATCCACTTTTACATAATACCCGTTAAATTCAACCTGCTGAGTGGGCGGTACACCTGCCTTTAAAGCTTGTGCTTCATATTTTGTTTAAAATGTATATAGAGATTCAGTATTCTTTTTAAATTTATTTATTCAGCGGACCTTAAATGGTTTTTATGATGCTAGTGAATCGTTTCTAACATACGATATGTTTACATAAAAAATTAACAGTTCCACATGTCATTTTCGTTGATAAATCATAATAAATAAAAAAATATATATTACGGTTCGTATCGTACCGACACCGTGGGGTTTTAGTGGGTCTAGTCCCACATAAACGCTCTGTCTCCCCGTGGCAGGGCGGTATGAGAGTGCATTTCCCCACGAAACTATTTAACGAGACTATTTAAATGATAAAGACGTTTGGTCAAGTTAAGAATTTCACTAATCTCTAATTGTTCAATCTATTTTTCTTTTTTGTTTTTTTCCTTTTTTATTATGACTTGACAAGGCGAATTTACAGCCGCATTCTAAAATATACTATATTACTACATTAATATTTTGTATTAAATATGTTTTATTTTTGTAATAAAGTTAATGTTATATTTAACAACTGACAAGGCATATGTGCAGCCGCTACATACTTGTAAGCAACGAAACCGAGTGTCCAAAATGTGTCCTAAGGTGAATAAATAAAATGAAATGAAATGAAACAAAAAAAAAAAAAAAAAAAGGATTCGTATTATTTCAGACTCCAGACCTATTCTAATTTGTCACGCTAAGAAACAAAATCGAAATAAATAACTAATAAATATAGCTTTTCTTAAATTTAATAGAAATTTGGAAGGCTTATAATTTGCAATGACCACTTCAACTTCGAAGCGAGGGATCTCGGGTTCAAATCCACGCCAAACTTTGTATGATTTGCGTAAAGTTGGTTGCCGGGTCTTGGGTGTTTGTTTTGTGTTTCTGTGTTTATTCATACCCCTTCCGACACAACTAATCCTAGTGCAGGAAATGTGTTTAAGTATAAAAAAATGTCGGGTATCAGATAATTATAACAAACATTTCGTCGACTCTACTTTGTCACTCTTCATTCTATAAGGTCGTTTACAGCTAATTCCTAGCAGAGACAAAATTTAACAGACGCGAACCATTTTAGCGTCTCTCGTAAACCTTAATTTTATAAGGTACGTACTATTATTCGGACCGCGTCCGGGTAATGTTATTTTGGCGGGAAGCCTTTTAACGAAATTAACACTGCCCCATAACTATGGGTGTCACTTATGGGTATAGTAAAAGATCGGAGGATGAAAATGGGAAATTTTGAAACATTACCCTCGTTTGTGTTGCGTTGGGTTAATAATGTTAAAATAATTTATTACAAAAAAACACGTGCGTGGCGGGAAAACTTATAGGTAAACACGTGTAACTTCAAGGTTTTTCACGAATTTTTTTGTGATGGCTAGTTAGATGTTAAATTGATTCATTAAAAAACCAGCCACGTGCGAGTCGAACTACAAACTTACAGTTTTCGGATATTTCCCTTTATTTGTGCTATAAAAATGCGTCTTGCCATATTTCATGATTTTAGGTCAACAGCATGTAACATGTAGGTATTAATTCTTTTGCAGACTAAGTATTTGATATTAATTTCAACTTTATACCTCTCATGGTAACTCATAGTAATGTACAAATGACACCATCTAATCTATTGCTGTTTGAAATGTTCATATATATTTATAAATACTGCGCATTCGTCTTTATTATATAAGTAAGATGAAATGAGTATAATTACCAGAAAATGATATCAACATTTTGAAGAAAGTCGTGCGAAAATCGGCATGCCCTAGAAATAAATATTCACCTACGTGTAATATCTACCAACTGTGCTTCCGTGGTGGAGTAACGCCTACGCACTCTCGTTTGTCGAGAGTAAGCCTGTGCCTCTGAAATAGGAATTAGAGGCTGGTACTCGTAACCCTAATTTGATAAGGTCGCTTACCATTATTCGAGGCGCGTTCTTGTAATGCTATTCTGTCGAGTGTAATCCTTTTGCCTTTTAGCGAAATTAACTTTGTTTCTCCAGCAGTCGCCAGATATCAGTGTGCAGCTGTTTCAACGTGTTATCAAAGCTGTACAATCAGATTAATCAAAGTATTGTGTTTTTTCTGAAGATAATTAAGCATCTCGATCGTAAGACCCTCCAAAGACACCGTGAGTTCTTAAGACTTTCGTGAGACATTTTGAGCGATTTGAAATTATATTTTTAAACTTAATATGTTAAATTATTTTTCGAATATGTTACCGTTTAATAAACATTAATCGGCTGCGCCCGAAATCTGCAACTATATCCTATAAAATCGCCGCGTTTTAATCGCGTTCAGATCTTTTATTGTTTTCCTTTGACTTTCAATTGTGTTACAACAACCGTGGTCACACGTAGACTCATATCTAGTCATGGGATACGATAAAAAATAAAGATCGATTGAATTAGTCGAACAGTATCACTTTAGAATATTTATCATGAATCGATTAAAAATCAAAACAGCACGTATTGTTCTAAACTGTAAAACAAGCACACACAATATAGTAGATCTATCTATAGATTCAGGCGAAACTTTGTGGAAGTCCGTCTTAAAATGTAAAATTGTTATTTCCACCGCATACAAACTTGTTATCGATAGTATTAAGCTCGTTAGATAAATACGGTCCGTAATCCGCCTGTTTTCAAGCCTCCATTGATCGTTACATCGGTTTTATTACAACCCACAATGTGAATTTCATCGGGCGACCGTGACCATTGTCATGCAAATCTGATTTGGAAAGAAATGCAAACTTTGCTGAAACGAATGAATATTTCAAATTATACCAGTCGACGTTGCCGTGGAAATATTGTCCAATTTGCTACATATACCATTTTTCAGGGACTTATTTTGTGAGGGATTAAAATCAGAATAGACGGTCGGGTAAAAATAGTCAGTAACTGTGTCACTTTTAATCCCTAGGTCTTGATTCAAACCCTACGCTACACTAAGAATTTTTCGCTTTAAACACTAATATGCGCACTATGTTTTTTTTTTTTTTTTTTTTTTTTTAAGTTGCTGTAGAACTTGTGCTAAGTTCGTCTTTAACGTCTGGTAATCTGCCGCCAAGTAGTGATGCAATCATATGGGCGGAGGTAACTACTTAACACCAGGTGGGCCTCCAGCTCATCCCGTCTTCAATAGTATAAAAAAAACATATATATGATAAATTAATATTATTTTCGTTTTACGTTTCGTTTCGGTGAAGAAAATGGGCCTGTACTACAATAAAACAAAACATTTTTACGGACTAAGCTATCGTAGTAGATCAAATCCCATTTACTCCCACTTGTCGATAATAGGCCCTCCAGTGAGAAAACATTAGAGACTTATACGCATACAGAGTGAGCGACTAAAAGCAATGTCCATCGACTTTAAATGGTGGAATCATTATCTGTTTAGGTCTGTTTAGTGATAAACGTGCTAATAACCATAAATATACTAAATTTAATTCTCTGCCCATTGAATCGTTTGAAGATTTAAGTAACCATGTCTTTTTGATCATGACTCATTGAAAAATTTGTAGTGGCATTAATTTCATCGCAGTGTATATTTTAGGAGGGAATTTAGTGATACCAAGCATGAATACTTGGCAGCAGTAATAGGTTTAGTACTGATTTATAGGTTACTGTAGGTTGTACCGCAATATTGTTAGACTTTAAAGACTGTAACAATTAAAGTGTTTGCATGCAAACAATATTTTGGTAACGTTACCCAAAGTGAAAGGAATTCTTCTAATAAGTTAATACAGTTTGAAGTTAGGAACTTTGAAAGGTAAATCCTTTTGGTAGCCGGATAAAATTTTCACCACCCATGTGTTATTAATCAAAACAAATAATCAAACAATCAGTGGTACAAAACACGATGTGCAAGTCCAAATCGCATTTGCGAGTTATTGGCCATCATGTACAGCTTGGTTAAGCTGTACATGATGGAATTGATGGCGATTGTGTAACAAACGCAAAGACAAAAGATAAAGTAATTACGCGATTAAAATCCGTCTGAATTCAAATTTTACTGAAAATTCTGAAAACCCAATGAAGATGTATTATAGTTTTTGTCTTTGTGGAATTGCTTGCAAAAATAATTTCAACAAAGTGTGGAGTATTTGCAATTTTCTTTTTATATCTCGAAAACTCAACTCTTTTTAGGGAAATGACCATTTTCACCCGATTACAGCGAAAATCTTCACAGCAATAGTTGCCAACTTGACTTTTAACTTACAAACTTATATCGACTTGCGTTTGGTTCCACTTTTATTTGAAAACTGCTTTGCAACATATCAGAGAACTTTTGTTTGAGAAGAATTGATCAGTTTTAACTTTGAGAACGTTTGCTTTCGCTTGGTGATATTTATTGATTCTTATCTGAAAGTTTTTATAATAATAATATGAACGGTATTATTTTTGGGTTTTGGAGTCAAGGGTAAAGGGAACTTTCTTAACTTTACGTCTAATGCCACTAATGGAAGTATCTTTTCAATCGCAATAGGTATTACTAGCTGACCCGGCCACGCATTGCTGTGGCTAACTTTTTTGTAATTGTGACTGTCAAATAATAGACAAATAATTTGCAATAAAATAATATTGCGATCATAAATTGAGATGTGAGCTATCCTATCTTTCAAGTTGGATCAAACTGCACACGTTGTAATTTGATTAAAATCGGTTAAGTAGTTTAGGAGTCCATCGCGGACAAACATCGTGACATGTATTTTATATATATTAAGATATAATGACGGAAATATACCTTCTTACCTTGTAAGAAAATATACGCGTTGTGCAAGTCTAAACTTTTATGATAAAAAGAGTAAGCTACGTGCCAAATATATAGAAGTGTATTTATTATGATATTATTTTAGAACAATTATATTGTTTACGAGTCGATTTTACTGCCAACGCGCGCCAATAGAAGTTTCACATTAAAACTTCTTATGGTTTTCATTAGTTTTGCTTTACACATATTTATAAATTTTAGTATAAATATTAAGAAAATATTACGATACATACGGTATGCGAGGTGATGTTATAACGAGTAATCACAAAGAACCAAATATTAGGACAAAAAATGGTACCTATGGAAAATAATAACTGAGGTATTATGCAAATTAGTGGGAACATTGTCTTCCTACTTATCACGTATACAGCAACTTCTCGGTTCAACTAATCTGCATAGTTTTAGTCATCAAATTATTATCTATACAGTTGTTCGTACTAATATTTTCCTAATATTTACTCGTCATAGCACTTTTAAATCTGAATTAATCCAAATATATTCAAATCCTACTTGTTCTGGCCTTCTGCAAAAAGACTGATAAACGTAGGATTTTATAAATTCGAGATAAAAGCTAGTCTCTAAGCACTACCATTAAGGAAAGTACAATTTGTATTCTTCACTACTAATCTTTGCCAAGTTTTGCTTATTTGCTATAATACACTGTGTATTTAAAAATCCTCATGTTTATTTTAAAAGCCGAATAATTTCAGCTCTCCACAAGTAATATTTGCGAACAAAGAATTATACTCGGGAATGTAAACAGCCATCGCGGGCAGATGTGTCGCGCTGTGCGCTAGGGTTTGTCTGGAAATGTCGATAAATTTAGATTTTTCTGCATATAAAGGATTCTGTATTAAGCTAGTATCGCCAAACATTTTATTCTTTTCATTAATTCATTTAAAAGTCACATCCTGTGTGCTACACGCGACATGTGGAATGAGCTTCCGTTGGAGATGTTTCCAGTGGGGTTAAATTAAATGAATGTTAAAAAGTATTTAGCTGGTAGGCACCGCGTCGCCTATACGCCTGCGAGACTTGAGGTGTGTAGGCGACGGTAGCCATTTACAATCAGGTGGGCCGTTACCTACTTTGCATCATTAACCACAAAAAAATGCAATATTACTTCTATCTAGCAAAATTTTATTATTCTGATAGGTATTCAATTTCAAACACAAAATGTAACCGCTGTGCTGTTTAAACACTACCGACATGCTACACGAAATTATGGATAAAATGGTTTCCGAAAAATCTTGGATAAAACAAACATTGCAGCTGTGTCTGGAATTTTTATATCAAACAAAACTTTTTATAGAACCTTCTATATATAAGATACTTATACATAACTTAGATATTATTATATTATCTAAGTTATGAAATTTCATATTTTTCAGTAGCTACACCTGAATGCCCCGTATAATTTCAATGCTATCCTGTCCATTTGGTTGTCTTGAAGAAATCGCTTACTAGCGATAAGATCGCCCACTGTTTTATGAATTTATGTTTTGTTTACCTTATCATCTGGTGTACAATAAATTCTCTATCTATCTACGTCGGGGAGGACTATTATTGTTATGGGTGGAGGTAAACACTGAACATTAGGTGGGCCTCCAATTCGTCCCGTTACTTCAATAGTATAAAAAAAGTGTCGTATATCAACGAATATTCATTTATCGACATCGATAAAATGACATTTAAATTGCAATGGCTGCAACTTCGCCGGGCGTGAGGGGTGTTTTCAAGTCGTCTTACCTCCATCAAAACACAGCCCAAAAATCTTTATAAGTACAAGTGAGATAGCAATATACAGCCTTATCCGAGAACGACAGAGAAAGAAACAGATGCATTCGTCCCTGTTGCCTAGGGTAGATACAGCACGTTCTTACCCGCCAGTCTGTGGTTAAGGGTACCCCAACTTTGCAATGAATTCAAGTGGAGTTGGAAAAACAAATAACTAAGTATCTCATTTGAATGTATACTTTGAGTCTTTTAAAATGAAATAGGTGTTACGTTGCGAGTAATTTTTGTTTCTGTATTTACGGTGTTTACTCGTATTAAACATGTTACAGTGCTCTTGTTGTTTTCCATTTGGGGAATGGAAAGAGCCGGGGATTTGAGGCTTCACTTTTTAGGATTAGCATTCAGACTCATTACTATAAAACCCTTTCGTGTTAGGGATACTATGTGAGCTATAGTCGGAAGTTTTAGCTATTTATACCATACGGACATAGAATTAATATGGGACTAGAAGCCTACTACTTATATTCAAAGTGATGCATACCCGTTTAAGACTATGGTGACTTAGTTTAAAGGTTGACTCTAGTGCAGCGCTTTGGTCGGCAAAAAAAAATATTTTTTATTTTATTTTTTTGTCTGTCTGTTTTGCTCTCTGCCTGTCTATTTGTTTCGGCTAATCTCCGGAACGGCTGGACCAATCTTGACGGGACTAAAAGATAAAAACTAAAAGAATTAGAATACCGAGCAAAAGAATTGGTTCATTATGATATTTAATAAGTAGCAAGAACTAGTTAGGCATATATCAATAAATGTATATTTTTTATTGCTAACTATTTTGTAAAGGTCCAAAGCCAAAAGCCTTCACTTTGTTTTGCCATATGTCCAGTCCAACGCCAGTCGAGTTTCACGATCTAATAATATAATCCTGCTAGTTATATAGCGAGCTCTACATAAAACAGAAAGTATCCATTTCAATTTTTGAACACCCTCTCGTGTTTTTCCAACAAATTGGAATTTGTTATTCAAGTAGTCTGGAAACTTTTTGTCATCAATATTAATAGCAATAATCATGGAAAAGTTTGCTTACTGAAAGTAGGGCATAAGCATGTGTTTTTCATGAGTTTGGAAATGTTTAGAGGGAAACATAAGCTGTTAATTATCAGAAATTTCTGTTTAGAATGTTTTTAATGCACCCAGAATATATTTTGGGTTAGTACCCAATCAAATTATCAAATTTCTTACGGTTTAGTAACCGTAAGAAATTTGATTCAAGTTAATTAAAAATAGAATCTTACTTTACTTTAGAAAAATTAAAAAAGTGTGCCTAAAGACGTGTAGTATTCTTGTTCGCTTGAGAATGCAAAGGTAACAAAATAAACGTGATACAATACCAAGTCAGTTATTAAAAAAAATGATATTAAAATTATAAATATGAACTCACCTGCCGCCCACCAAGAGATAATTGCCATCTCTTAATAATAATCTGAAGAAATCTGTATGTGTCTCATTCCCGAGGAATTTGTGCGTGTCGTCGACCCCTGAAACAAAAAAAAATATTGTATAAGTTACCTAAATCCTAATAAGTCATGTTAGTGGATTGGTATCTCCAAAACGAGATTGCCACACGAAAGAAGAACCTTTTTTCTGATTTATTCAATTCATTACTAGGGCCTTATTTTGGTACGTAGGCATTATTTCGAACCGATTGCAAAGTGCTTTAGAGTAAAATTATTCTGGTACTGTCACAAGGAATTTAGACTACGTATTGCAGCTAGACTTATTTTATTGTTATTTAATTACAATCATAATAAACATAATCCGCCGTTTCTCGCAGTTAATTAATATTAAATGGAGACTTTACAAATAAAGTTGGCCGTCACGGGACGCCGGCAGGTATCAAACATGACGGCATACGAGCGTAGTGTTATTTGCCGTCACGTCATTATTGCTGTCCAGGCGCGTCAATAGATATTAAATGTTGTTAGCAGTATAGTGGTATGACTCTTAAATTAATGTTATTGGGCCAAATTTTCGGGCAAAACAATGAATGATTGATTGAGAAATTTGAGATGCGAGCTAAGTTTTTTATGAATTCCGGTAAAATTTATAGAATTTGTATAAAACCACCTATGCCCCAAATATATTTTAATCAATACTTTTTTAATACACCCCGGTTTAACCCAGAGAGGACTCAAAATAATGAGTGTGGTCCTCGTTAAACTCCTTTTGTCATGACCCAACGCTGGTCTTTTGACATCCGATTCCCTTTATATTTGCCAAACGATTTCAAACGTTAACCTCCAAGTTTCACCGCCTTTTATTGTGGAAAGGATAACCTGAAATGTTTTAAAAATCGTTCTCAATGCTTTTCCCTTTGTGGAATATATGTCTACCTTTTCAAATATCAGCTTAATCGTATTTTTCGTACATATCTATGCTAACTCAAAATTTATGTAATGAAATGTGTTGCCATATTAAATTGCATTGATTTTGAGTTTGAACATAAACACAATCGAAGTTTTGTAAACTATTTTAAGGTCATGGTAATCTATAAAGTATACATACACATTTTGTACATGAAAAGTAGATATAAAATGGGCTTATATCAATCTCTTCTTTTATTCAGAAAGAGACACAATACAAGTATATTTAAACTACCTACTTTTTATGGGGAAAAATTAATTATCCAAATCGGTCTTCAGTTAGTAAAGAAATCGAATAACAAACATACAAAAAACATTCTGTTATTGCTTTATTGAAGTATGAAGCTCAGAACACTCCGAATGACGCACTTTTACATGGAGATTAATCTACGGATTCTTCGAATCTAGGACACTCAAGTAATCCGTACTTCGTATCTATCCAAAGATCAAAGTACAATGACGCGTAAAGCGATATTCATAAAACTCAGGTCCCTGTTTGAGAAACATAAAAATTGGAGTGAGAATAAGATGACAAGTAAAAAACTTGGGAGGCACGTACGATAAAATCGGAGATTACTCAAAAGGGCCGTTTTATGTTTGGTACATGGAGTTGGTGAGTCCGTCTTTTTATTGAGTATGATTTCTGGGTAAAAATTGCAAAGTATGGATGGATCATTGCTAGAATAATCTTTAAGCGTGACTGGTACTAACTTAAGAGGTGTTTCCTCATGAAAAATGTAAACAATGGCTGATGTAAATATGCAATTGCAGGCGTCAGTAATTTGTTTTGAGTTTGAGACCCTTTGTTCTTTCACAAACTTTTTTTACGGTATGTTAAATTTTTGTGAAAGTCGCGGGACGAGCTGAAGGCCTGCCTAAGCTTGGTACTCTCCAACAGCTTACTTAGGTACTCTCCAACAGAAGTATGAGAAGATCCCTAATCGCATCTCGTTGCGCCCGTCACGTAGACGGGGATTTAACGTGGTCAAACCATGCACATGTGATTTGACCGGATCCCACACCCTTCCACCGGAACGTAGCAATGCGAGAACATTTGTGATTGGGGGCAGATTATTGTTAAGAAATTACTGCGGCATAATATCAGGACTTAATGTCTATCAAGTATCGACCAACTTTCTTCTAGCATAGGTTGAATAACCGACTAGTTTTAGTAAAGTCCGACTTTTCCAAATATTGTCTCCACTTTAGAGTTAGGTCACGGCTTGATTTTACATTGATAGCTTTTGTCTGCTCTATATACTTTTGTACCTAAAATATGTGGAGTGATCCTTTGCGATGCTCTTACGAGGAATCTGACTAGATTACTAAAAGTATTATAAAAAATCCGAAGAATTAGCTCTATGATGGTTGAGAAAATCTATAGTAGTAGTAGTAGTATAGTGCTTTGACTGAGCACAATTAACATTATAACTAGGTATTACAAGAAATCAGGTCAAGAATGTAAATCGTTTTATAGTATGTAAATCGTTGTAACTATTATATAATATAATGGTTAAAGTATTCATAAAAATGTTTAGAAAATATATTTGAGATTATTAGTGGAGCGTTTAGAACAAAGAAAAATGTGTGTCGAAGAAGCTCAGAAAACACATTTTGATTGAAAAATAATTAGTAAATTGCACCCGTCCCACCTTAGTGCGAGTGCAATTTACTAATGAAGAAAATGGGAAGAGTTCTAAGGAATAAGTATTGTTGTATTATGTTAAAATATTGTAAATTTGCCTGTATGTATGATAAAATTTGTTATGAAGGTAGCTCATACCCTGGATTAACACAGGCTTTTAATCTCGAAAAAAGGAAGTATTTTTTTAGTGACTTGCAAAAAATCCAAGTTTTGACAGATTTTTCTCATCGCCATGTTGACTTTTTAACCGCTTCTAATATTTTAGCAGCTAGCAACATAATAATATTGCTTACAGATAAATTTTGCGTTAGCAAAAAAATCATTCTAATTTTGGATTCAAGGAAAGTATTCTGAAATAAAATGAGTAATGCGTCCACATCCTTAAAAGGGGCCACGAGCATCCTTTTCGTACATCACAAAAAGACTCAATCTTTCATCTCAGTTACGATTAAATCTGGGGAAAGAAGTTATCAGAGAGAACCTTCAAAGTTCCTCAGAGGATCTACGGCTTACATAAGTTTTCAGTTCACTGTCTCAATTGATAACGCACAAAGACGAGGTTTTATGAAAAAAGGCCCTCGGTTTAAGACGTCGAAGTTTCAAAGAACCTGAGGAATGGAAGCTTGAATTATTGGTTAGGGAAATAAAATTTAGGCTGTTCTCGTAGAGTTGGGAAAAATGATCTCTCATATATACGTCAGTAGCATACAACTTCCTAAGGTATTGATATATTTCAGCTCACCTAGAACACTATTGCAGTTAGTAGTTAGATACAGTATGTAAGCACTTACTTCTTAATGTTTTAAGTCATCATTAGCCCTTTTTTAATAGATACACCAAAATGCCCCGTGTAAATCCGTTACTTCTTGTCCATTCAAGGTTGGCTATAAGAGATCGCTCTAGAGCAATAAGACCGGCTATTGTATTTAAAATTACTGTAATCTTGTTTATGGGAGCAATAAAGTGTTATCTATCTATCTATTGTATTTCGTGAATTGAAGATCCTAGCAATGAGGGTTAGGCAGAGATCTTATTTCATTTTTTTTTTTTTAACTGTTAAATACGAACTTGGTCCTCCCGGACCGAAGTATGGGAATACCCAAGTCGCATACCGTTGTGCTCGTTACCGGAGATGGGCATGTAACTTACGTTTCATGCATCTGTGGTTTCACCGGCACCCACACCATTCCACCGGAGCCTTTGCGGGCAGGGCTACTACATAGGGACATATGGAGCCGTAAATAGTTATTTATATTAATTTATTTTTAGTTTGTATCTTCTTATTCGTATTGTGATCAAAACTGCAATTTCGTGACTTAATACAGAGTTGGCTAGTTTTATCCCCACTCGGCGATGTGCTAGGTTCGTAGAGATAAATTAAAATGTATGTTCTGCTCTGTTGGGACTTGTCTTGGGTCGTGCGAGTACAACGCCCGTCTGAGTTATACAGAAATATAAAGATTCAATATTTTTTATTATATTTTACGTGGCCATGTTTCAATGAAAAAGTACACCTCGTTTTAATTCTGTTGGCATTACATTAAAGTTTAACGATTTCTCCTTCCCAAGAGCGAAGGTGGCTCAGAGGCACTGACGCCAACTTTCAATCTGAAGGTTGCTGGTTGAAACCGCCACATGCAAGGAGTTTTTCAATTGAACAATTTAAATGCGCCATACTACGTTCTGCAAACGGTGAAGGAAAACCGATTTGGATTTTGGATGATGACGATACCTAACGATTTTGGATGAACGGATTTGGGGATATCATGCGCATGTGATGTCACCGGCACCCAAACCCTTACACCGGTACACAGAAATTTTACTGCTTGGCGGTACATAACCAGATGTGAAAATTTAAAGTACTGCCTACTTTAAATTTTCACAAGTTCTACTGAAAATTAATGATAAAATGATGCAGTCAGTTTGACAATAAAGCCAGAATTTTCTGTAATTTATAAAATCTTATTAAAAACATTTGTCGACAGAAAACTAATTTATAATTTTCTTTGTATTACAAATTGTGTTCTTACTGATATAACAAAAAACGCAATAGTAACGGGGTTTTCAGCACATTTCCATCACGCAAGCAATTTCGCCGTCTCAAAGTAATATGTATTTATTTGTTCCATTGCAATTCCAAATATGACCTATATTCGTAACGTTCAATGATCACGAAAACTGTTACAAAAATAACCATATTACAAGATCTCATACAGTGGGGTATTTCAGGGTGGAAAGTTTTTTATAGCACCGCATGGCGTGTTTACAAACTAAAACCTTCCGTGATTTCTTTTTCACGTTATTTTTAGGTTCTTTAAACGATAAACTCCTTTAACTTTTTGATTACAAAAGCTCGTAATCAAAGCTGTTTCGCTTTTCAATTTCATGTTGATAAGTTCCTACAATTAGGGGATTACAATTACAAGAGAAAAATGGTACAAACAATTATTTTCTGGTTCACGAGATACAATAAAATAAAGCAAGAGATACCCTTCAGAAGATGTGACGATGAAATAGAGGCTCATGACGCGTGGACCAGAACAGCAAATAGGAAAGAAGAATGGAAGCAGTTGGAAGAAGCCTTTGTCAAAAAAATGGCAAACGGACGAAGTCAAGGCAAATTTATTTAAAATTATTTGTAAATGCTTCCGTTTCAGCTTCTAATGTACCCACTGTGGAAACACCGGCCTACTTTCCATAATTGAGAGTGAATGGGCTCTAATCTTTTACGGGAGTCCAATCCAGATTGGTAGATGCCACATGTCATCGAATATTGGGTTCTAAGAAATACTCGGTTTCCTCACGATGTTTTCCGTCACTGTTTTCAGAACGTGATACTGCGCACATAATTTTTTTGCCACCACGCTTAATAAATGTAATCCAAAAAGTATCTGTCTAAATAAAGGGCTTTTATGACTATTAAGTTGAATAACTATTATATTATAATAATTTTAAAATCATTATTGGAAGTATTATTGGTTTCATTTCATTATAACTATCACGCTAACTGTATTAAAAATAGCATAACAAATATATATGATCGGATAATAAAGCTTCTTAAAAACGGAAAGCATTGCCCGATAGCTCAGACACGGATTTTCAATTTAACGTCGCTGGCTCAAGGCAGAAAAGAGTTTGTTACTTCAAAAACAAGTGCGCAATACAATCTTGCTTCCACGGGGACATTGCTATGTTCCGGTGGAAGGGTCTGGGTAATGATCAGCTCATGGGACGTTCCAACCCCGTCTCATGACGTGCGCAACGAGATACTTCGGTTGTGTCCACATCCAGTCTGTGAAGCAGTATAAAAAAATGTATAATTGTTGTGCTCCGTTACCCAAAAGTGGTTCCCATACATTAGAAAGCAATGGAGCGTGCCTTTCATTCATTTATTCTGTGGTAAACTATGTAATATCCATCTTCATTAGGACGACCGCTGTTACAGTCACGATCACGAGTGGTTGAGAAATAAATAGCAGCGGGACCAATTGGATAGAAAATACTTTTTTGCTGTCTGTACATGACATCAGCTTGCTCATTGAAACGACGTGTCTGAGTGCTGTATTTTTTCTGGTTTACACGATAATTGCAAACGATAAATAAATAAACGTTTACACACTCATACCTCTGCACTAGGATTCCCTGTGTCGCAGATGGCATGGACAAACACAGAAACACAAGACAAACACCCAAGACCCGAGAACAAACTTCATGTTCAACACACAGAGTTTCCCTGGCCTGGGCCAAAACCCGAACCCGGGACCCCACGCTTCGAAGGCAGGGATACTACCAACTAAGCCACGGAGCCGTCTATTATTATTTTCTATCACAAAAAAAAAAAAAATTGTGAAATAAAAATTGTGAATCTGTTTGTTTTTCGATGCTCGCTTACGTAGTATTGCTGTGTTGAACTTATACCCTAAAAAAAGCAAAAATACAAGCATACTCAATTCAAGTATACAGAAATGTAAAACTAGTATCCAAGAAAAATAGTAAACTAAATTAAACTCCTTATAGCATAATGGTCGAACATGGCTTTAAGCCAATAACAGTGGTTGGCAACAATTTCAACTCTAATTCATTACTGCAACATAAAAATATTTTAAGTTTTGTAGCCAGTATAAATTGATAAGATATTGCCAAGTCAAGTGCAGTACATTCTCTACTTTTTACTCTATTTTTATCTATATTTTTAAGGAATATGTTTATGAGGGGTTATTTTCTACAGACTCCCAAAGGAGGTTTTAAATTCAGTTTTTTTTTTATGTTCGTTACCTTAGAACTTCGTCATTTATCAACCAATATGGAAAATGCTTTTAATTTGAAGGATTCACTTTCAAATTGGTGCCATAGAAATTTCATCGAAAGTGGTTAAATAGTTTGGTTTTAATTCACCATTAAAATTCCTTTAAGTTTAAAATTCTTCTAGTATAAGAGATACACGCATTTTCATTCCATAGGCTATTTCAATATTTGTCATGATTTTATGCACGTTGAAAGTCAACACTGGAACAATCTGTATTATATCATCTGTATGGTAGGTACACCTACCATTATTCTTCTTCAAGAAGGAATGCCTAAATCTTTTCTGTATGTTTAACTTGAGGCATCTAAGTGACACAAAATTATAAACTTTAAGTTGTTAAAATTTATCTGTGCGTATGACATTCTATCATAGGTTGTTCTGAAAAGATTTCCGGATTATGATTTGCAATTTCATTTGTAGATTTTATTGTCCCGTTTATAATTATAAAGGTTTCGAGTATAAAATAGGGACTTTTGTATCTTAAGAATAAAAAGCACAGCATAGCAGCCACATCAAATTACTGAGGACCATAGTGTAAATAAAAGAGCCAAATAAAATAAATTATATCCACTAAAACGTCGCAACTTTTGATTGTTGTTATTGTGAAACCAACTTTAACCAAGAAGCATTCGGATCTTTTTCCAGTGATTGAAGATTGTGTCATTTGTAGGTACAGCAGTTAAGAACGGTAAAGGTGGTCGTTGTCGGACATTTTGTCCTGTTTCGAGTATAGGCTCGTTACGCCTAATGGCCACGACTGTAACTCGTAACGACGCAAGTGTAAAAGCTTTCTTTTTAAAAGACAATGCGAGGAACTTCGGCTTTATCCTTGGAAAACAATAAATGGGCAATCTTGCCAATATATCTTGCCAAAACAATAGATACAGCCGAGAACTAATCTCTACAAATTGATTGGAAAATTAAATGATTAAGTTAAGTAATAGTACTTACACGTTTAACGTAAGCCAAACATAATTATGCAGAGAAAGAAGAGACTTCAAGTCGACGGGTACTAAAAAACGTAATTTTTTTGAATGACCGATACATAAACAGTGCTCGGTGACGCTTCCTAGCACAGGTTTTTGCCCAGACGTAGGACAAAATAAACAAGATTTCTACTTTTGATTTTCTTCGGATTTGTGTGGTAGAATAGGAAGATCACTATGATAACCTGACATTTAAAGTCACACCTAACAAAATAAGAAGAAATTTCAAAACAGAGTCGATTTTTATAAAATTAATAGCAAATGAGCGATTAATTTATCGTGAAACTTCATAGAAAATGATATCCTTTTAATTTAATCCTTGTGGGAGTGCTTAGTAGGTCATGAAAACTCCAACAACAGCTACCGTACCACTGCAGGGATACTGCAGTGGGAACATTAGAGGATACGTACCTCTAATTTTCCCACTGCAGGGACACCGGCCTACTCTCGATAATTGAGAGTGAATGGGCTCTGATCTACCACGGGAGCCCAATCCGGATTGGTAGATGTCACATGTCGTCGAATTTTTGGTTCTAAGACATGCCGGTTTCCTCACGATGTTTTCCGTCACCGTTTTGAGAACGTGGTATTGCGCACATAAATTTTTCAAGTGCAAAAACTCATTGGTGCATGTTTGGGTTTGAACCAGCGACCTTCAGATTGAAAGTCGGCGTCTGTGCCCCTTGGCCACCACGCTCTCAACAGCTACACGAAAGTCGAACTGATATTATTGTTATAAGAGAAAATTTCTCGCAAATTTTAGTTATAAAATGTTATGACATGTGTTAGTTTACTAATACCCTATAGTGTATTTAAAGGAGAACTGGCTTCACCCTGTTTACAAGTATCTATCGTCTTTCATGAAACTTGATAGCACTTAGAGTTCTCTCGAGGCTGTGCTAGACTGTTAATACAGTTTCGACTGTGTATTAAACCTGAGCTGTAGGGACACACAGTCTTTCCGTGTATATAACTTCACCATAATACGTGATGTATCACGTATTATAAACGTTATAAAATAAATAAACGTTTACACACTCATACCTCTGCACTAGGATTCCCTGTGTCGCAGTTGGCATGGACAAACACAGAAACACAAGACAAACACCCAAGACCCGAGAACAAACTTCATGCTCACCACACAAAGTGTGCCCCGGCCGGGAATCGAACCCGGGACCCCTCGCTTCGAAGGCAGGGCTACTACCATCTAAGAGACGGACGGTAAGAGAGCAACTGGTGCTGTCTATTTATTTTTATCGTCAGATATTTCACACAGCCCCAAACTAAGCATAGCTTGTAATATGGGAACTAGATAGCTGATAGAATACATTTAGTACTTTTTTTTTGTAAATACATTCTTATAATACATATTAACACCCATAAGAACAAACATTTATGTTCGTCACACAAATGCTTGTCCTGGGTGGGAATCGAACCCACGACCTACAGAGCAGAGGGCAGAGCTACTACCAACTGAGCTATGAGGCCAGTCAATGTACATACAATAAAGAGCGTAACTATTTATATGTCAATCTAAAAAGACGTTAGGTACCACAATACAATACAATACAATACAAAAATACTTTATTGTACACCACACTTTATGAACAAATATAAATAACTTACTTGAAGACAAGATAATGTACAATGGGCGGCCTTATCGCTAAGAAGCGATCTCTTCCAGGCAACCTTTGGATGGAGAGGAATTTTAAAGTAAGCTACATTGGTCGGCGGTGTAAATTGCTATGGGGACCACCATACCACCTGACTTGGAAACCACATAGTTCTCAGCTAACAGGACTTCAGCCAGTTTCAAACCTTCAGTGAACTCACAGCCAGTGTGTCAGGCATTACCTGGCTCGCATTAGACACACTAGCCAGCTTACGTTGGCTTAAGTTTGGACAACAGTGGCAATTATTCAAGTAAACTTAAGCTGAGTTTCGAGTTACCGTCTATTCGAGACTTATAAGATGACCCTGAGTACCCGCCATTAAGTGTTAATTTCGACACTTAAGATCTACGTGAAGTATTTAGTAATTTAAGTGCCAGCCACTAATATTTCGGCAGAATTTTCGACAGAATTTTCGGCGTGGTTTCGGCAGAATAACAGCGTCCACTGTTAAAATAGTGGGCTTGCCACTATTTTAACAGTTCTCATTCATAAATACTTAGTAATAATAAGTATTCATGTTCTTATTGAAACTAAGATATAATAGTTTGTAAAGGTTGGTGTAATAATAATTGCCGTATGCTAATTTAAACGAGTACCTAAGTTAAATTATTTTTCTAAAATGGAAACAAAAAGCAAGAATAAAATTTGTATGTTTATTCAGTTCGTAAAATCGTCATCTAAAGAACTCCGAAATTGGGGCAAGGACGAAACCACTCGTGTGTGTATTCAGAAAGGAGGTAGGTTCGTTTAATTATTTGACTAGTAGGTATTCACGTCGTGGCTTAGAATAATGATGTAAAAATATATTATGTAATCACTGTTTGTGTCCCAAATTTTGCCCGACGAGTTAAAAGAATGAATCCGACAGAGGCACATCTGGAATCCGACATAATTCTTCGCTATGTATAAAAGTCCGTGGCTTAATTGGTAGTAGCCCTGCCTTCGAAGCAAGGGGTCCCGGGTTAATACCGGGGTCCCGGGTGAGCCGTCGATAATACATAACGTTCCAAGTATTGAGGTCATCAGCATCATTGCTTGTCCAACGTCTCAAGACAGCTGAAGGGCTGAGTAAACCTCTGAGTAAGTCTTCGGTAAATTTATAATGCTCGGCAAAAATTTAAGTTCAATTGCGATCGCGATCCTTGCGTAAAGGATAAACGCAAGATCTTTAAAAAAAAATTACCTATAGCTGAATTATCATATTTTTTATATATAACATTATCATATTATATATGACATAAGTCGCTCAAACCACTGAGCGATTCAGGTCTTATTTACTCACAGATACAAGCAGACTTTTATATTACCCTCATAAATATGATATTGAATTCGTACCTCGGTCATGTAAAACAGATCTCCGAGGGTTTTCATTGAAATTCTCCCACACAAACTCTCAACGAGCGTTTTCTTAATCGAAAAATGCTAGTGGCTCAAGATTATTAAGTAAGGTGGTAGTGATTTAATTTCCTGTGCACTCCACTTTAGACCGTGCACGGATTTACCCCTGCCTCCCCACTCTCCTTAAATTTAGCTCGGCTTGAGTACCTTTAGAAATCTTTCCTAATTTTGCAAAAATAAACTGCTATTCTTGAATAATATCATCAAACCTGTATCGAAATCAAAAAAATGGTAGAAGAATACGTTGAACACTAAAATATTCTTCAAAGCAGGCAGAAACGTCTTGGAACGGAACAAATTTTGATAGGAAGTTGTAGTTTTGATTTAAATAACGAATAGAAAATGGCGTTCCTATTCATTTTTACGGTTTTTTTACTTATGGGTTCGTCACTAACCCCCATTATCTGTGAATATGTATGATGTATTCTACCAACGTCAATTTTTGTACGAGACGCTATTGTTTTCCATTTACGTACTTATGTCACCTATTGAAGAGTTGTGATAACGAATGATTTGATTCACTATATCGCAGTAAGACTAACAGTGTTAGTAAATGTACGTGTGCTTAGGTAAGCTACGGGGATGTCAAATGGTTTAAATATTCCAGGAAGCTGTCAATTTATCGAAGTACTTGCGGTCAGGTATGTATTAGATCGTATCAGCAACCACTTAGAAGTAGCATTCGTAATTACAAGATGGCCGCTGACAGATATCAATGCGTCTTTGTAACTTTGCTTGTCAATTAATCTCGAACATATTATATTTATACGAGTAGGTATAGAAGAATAAGAAAATATTTGGGTGAATAATTTGTATTATGACTATGCCTATCTGTATCTCTGACCAACCTTTTAAAAGGCTGCTTGAATTTTTTGATTTATTATGCGTTATTGGGGCAGATATCCTAACAAAAATACAATTGGTGGCACGAAAACCTCAGTCTAATATCTGTTTGTCTCGAAATTTATTGACAGAATAATTATTACAGGAAAATCTTAAATGATTTCAAATTCCCGCCAAAAGGCCTTGCCCCGCTCAGGCTAGCTGGCTTATCAATGTCAAGGCTTGTCATTTGCATGACTGAGGCCCGACTGAGCCATAAAGGAGACGTGAGGCGGACTGACTGTTTCATTCTACCCCATAAGAGCGCTTGATGCAGTCGGATCCGCATACATATTTACGAGATGGCTACTTGACAGATATCGATGCGTTTCCGTTTCCGTGTCAAGTGGATCTGTCGATTAATCTTTCACCTTTGGAAGACCGACGTGTTTTGCTTTGGAATTTGTAATGAATTTCCGAAACCATTTGCGAGCCCCATCGAAGGGGTAAGTCATTTTGGAAAGCGATCAGGTACAAAAGACTGCGAGTGCATTTCAATGAAAATACCCAGGAAATATCATAAACTTATGTACCTATACTTACCTTCATAACAAATTTCATCCAAATTCTCACCATGCATTCATAATATTAGTACCTATAATTCATCATCAATTTGCAGTTTCACTAGCAACTAATCAATTTTCCATTCAGTAATGATGCAAATTGATAATAAATGATTAACAAAAAAAGCCTTAAACATTAATTCAAATTATTAATCATTTGATGTAAACAAAAAATAAATATTACAGTTTTCAGATTCATATAAATATTTGTTATAGTTTTAGTTTTATACTGAATATTTTATCTTTTTAGCTTGCTAAACTTTATTATATCATCTGAAAAGATTTTAATCATACATCTATTAATATTAATATTAATCATTAATATTAATCATGTAATTATATGCATTCTTACATATCTTTGTCAATCAATCAGCAAATCGAATCAAAGCAGAGCGATTATCGATCGAAGAAACTAGATTTGTCCGTAAAAATAGGAAGTATCTTTCTCGAAGCTTCCGATCTCAATGTTACTATAATAAGCTAACTAGAATAAGCAAGTTTGAATCTTAACACGGCAAAACATAGAGCAAAGTGGCTTGGAGACTCCATTAAGTAAGGGATCTGTCATTCGCAGGGTAAGTTGTCGCTGCTTTATCTTGTTCGGAATCTTTTTACCATAGTAAGCGGAATTTTGATTAGTGTTGAGCTTGTTCAACCAGTCTGGCTGATATGGATAGACTCGATAATGTGATAGCTCAGCATGCATAACGTGATTATATACACTGTATGTACATTATTAAGATAGGGGCATACATGCTGTCAGAAAATACAATCGGTTGGTATTTTATATCACATGCGTTTTTGGTACGCCATTGTTAGATAAATTTTTGCGATAATAGTTTCTTCCCCTCGGGTTGGTCGTAGACGTAAATTTAACAAATAAGATTAGCTAATCATGAACACTGACTGTAACTTGACTTACGTGCGTCCATGTAATTGGCCTAAGAACTTCTGTTGCACGTTATATTTCCCAAATATATTTTTACTTGAGCGTGTAAAATTTGACGTGTCCATACGATATTTGAGAAGTAAAGGAATAAGTAAGTTTTGAGTTTAATGTTTCTCGCGCATCTTTCTTGTACACGGTAAATTATCAATATGCATTTTATAAAGCATACACTGCATTTCATCGTAAATCTCATCAATAACAACAACAACAACAACAACGTTAACACACTCATACCTCTGCACTAGGATTCCCTGTGTCGCAGATGGCATGGACAAACACAGAAACACAAGACAAACACCCAAGACCCGAGAACAAACTTCATGCTCACCACACAAAGTGTGCCCCGGCCGGGAATCGAACCCGGGACCCCTCGCTTCGAAGGCAGGGCTACTACCAACTAAGCCACGGAGCCGTCAATAAAACTCAGTAACAGATTGAGATACAATCTTTAGATAAACCATAGACCAGACCGTCAGCTTATAGCCTTGTTTTAATCAAGCACCATCAAATATTGACGCAGCATCCATTGTTATCTGCTCAGCAAAATGGCGGAGTGTAGTTTACGTCTCTGGGGGACAATTAATCTTGTGTACTCACTTATTTTGTGCCGGACGGCGAACTTCGGGCTTATTACGTATCGGAAGCGACTGCGCTGTACCACTAGCCTGTCGGAACTTGGGCCCGCATTCCGGAAGTCAAGCGTGAATTGGCTTGACTAAGAGGTTTTCTCTGGTCCCCGTACCAGCCTCTAATGTTCCCACTGCAGGGACACCGGCCTACTCTCGATAATTGAGAGTGAATGGGCTCTGATCTATCACGGGAGCCCAATCCGGATTGGTAGATGTCACATGTCTTCGAATTTTTGTTTCTAAGACATGCCATTTTCCTCACGATATTTTCCGTCACCGTTTTGAGAACGTGGTATTGTGCACATAAATTTTTTTCAAGTGAAAAAACTCATTGGTGCACGTGTGGGTTTTGAACCAGCAACCTTCAGATTGAAAGTCGGCGTCTATGCCCCTGTGCCACCATGCTCTTTCTCTGGTCTATCTTTTGAAAATCATGATTATGAATATTATTTTAAGAATTAATGATATATTTAACATGATTTTAGAGTCTTTTTTGACGTGAAATTGCGTTGAAATATATTATAATACAATCAGTTGTCAACTGATAAAATCATCTAAACTAATCTTATTTTATTATTTAAACGAGCAATTTTTGTAAATTTACTTATTTCGCGTTGCGTTGCGTTTTGCGTGAATTTGGATGCAATTTTGAATTTAGATAAGGTTTTGCTGTTTAGTAGTAAATAAGTAAGTATTTACATCCGACCTTTCGCTTAGAAGTTAGGACGGGTATAAAATTATAAAAGTAAGAAAAAGCGCCGCGGTGTGAGCAAACGCTTAGCCTATAGTTACGAGACTACAATAAAGCATTAAATAAATATTGGTTTCTGTCTAAGTTTTGTTGTTATAACAAGTAGAGGTTACTATTGAATTCGAATATTGGTTAATTTATCATCGCTGAGCAAGAAACACAATCGACAGTTTCGCGGCTAAGTTTGTAGTAGAATTCCTTGAAAATGAGGTTGCAACAGTTTCGATCACCGACAGGGGAATACGTTTGTTGACCAACTACAAAAAAGGAGGAGGTTTTCGATTCAATATTATTTTGTGTATGAGTTTTGTGTGCTCGATATAGATGATTAATAATATGATAACTACTAGCTGTGCCCGCGACTTCGTCCGCGTGGACTTAGATCTATCCCAGCCTAGAAGATAGAAATATAATGAGATGCTTATTATGTCTGGTCGTTACTATTGTATTAAAATTATGTTATGATTAAATCTCAAAATACTTTATTTCCGTTGGATTCTTACAATATTATTTAGGTTTTGTTAACTGGGAAAATTAAAGACTTGATTGGATGATGAACTACGTAAGTGAAACTGCAACCATTGCAAATGTATATTTTACAATAATGCTTCTCTGTAAACTATACTATAGAAGTCGTTTTTTCAGGATATTTCAGGAACGTGCGCATAAAAAATATTTGAATTGCTAAGGCGGACTGTGCAAAAAGCAACTCAATATAAGGACTACGTCTGATCACTGCGGAACATAGGCTCACCGGAGACTGAATGCGTTTAAAACTAAATGGACAGTTGATAGGAATGAGAGGAATTCTCTAAACTCTTGACTTTCAATTTGGTGCTGTAACATAATTTAGGAAGACATAAATTTATAAAAGAGCAATGGGCATTCCGACATTTAGTTTAATACAATATATTGTGTGATGAGAGTCCAGATGCACTCTAGAAATTTAAACATTCGATGGGATAGATGGTAGGGTCTTATTGTTCCCGCCTGACCGCAGCTATAGGTAGAAACTTTTTGCTGTCAACTATGGTCTTATCCATGATTGACAGCGGGAGATCTTGGGTGGCAGCTCAGTCTTTCTGCAAGGAAGTAACCTCGCAGAAAGAAGCAGCCGCGAGGGTGAGGGAGGAAGAATCTCCTCACCCTGGTAGACGCAGGAGAGTGGGTCGGCGAAGGCAGGCGCATGAGCGCCGCCTGTCACCCTAACGGGAACCTCCTGGTGGTAGATCCGGGGAATCTGCCGTCCGACGGATGAGGTCCCCACAGGAGGATGGCGTGCTTCGTGCATCGTGTTGGGGTCCCGATACGCGTAGACCAACGCTGCTGGGGCCGCTACCGTACCCGTAGCCCAAGCGTGAAGGCGAAGTGCAGGAACACCAAGGGGGTTTAATGTGTATTTCCCCAGTACTGCTATTTCTGAGTAGTGTTGGGGGTGAGTCACACATAACCTCACGCCTCCCCAAGGTATACGCAAAGTATTTACCCATTGACAAAAAAAAATCGTCTTATTGTTCCACTTCTCTGTTAATGATGTTGAATGGTGTTCAATGCCATTCCCTGGGACACTGCTCAATGTTGTATCAGTGTTGTTAGATCATCATACACAAAATACATAGGAGGTGTGTGGCCGCATGTTTAGTGTTCAATGCATTGGTATAACGTTGTCCCACAGACTCGAACATTAAGACATGCGTTAATTTCATCAACCTTAGTATCTCCATTTATAAACACCACATAAGAGCATGGTGATATCTATAGGCGGATCTAATATATCGCAGTGAGTTCGGTCCATCGCTTTAACTGTTTTACGGGTTGCCATTGTGCACTGATCCCATACTACTAAGCACAATCACGTAGAACCTTTGCTTTGTCGCTATTTCTAGAAATGTTGCAAACAGGTCTTCAAGTTCCAAGTTCCAGATTCAAAGACTTCCAAGTTTTTGGGATTTTAAACATTTTGTTGGCGGTTTTAGTTTCATGTAACTATGTGTATAGCTGTTTTACCCAATTAGGAAACAGAGGGAGCAATTTTATTTCGGTTGCGTATTTGGGTCAATACGGCTTTGGTGAGAAATAAGTCTCCCGTACCAATTTATTGGATCTAGTTGCTCGCGTCCGCAGGTGTGTATCCTTTGATTCCCTACACGTACCCTCTGAGTGGTGCTAGAGCAGCAACCAAAAAGTAACAGTAGAACTTGTGTCAAGTTCGTCCTGCGAGGTACTGCCAATACACATGGAATCACACAAGCAGAAGTGCTTGCATTATATTTGCATGAGACGTATCATCCCCGTCTCGGGTGATGGTCGCAGCAGGATGAGTGCGACTCAGTCTAAGATCCAAATCTTATACTGAGTCGCATAACTGTTGTCATGGGTGTGGGTCGCCACTTACCGCCAGGTGGGCCCTCAGCTCGATACGTAACTAACTCAGAAAAAAAAAAAAAAGATAGCTAGCAAGCATCGATTTATGTTTCGTTATCATTGTTGAGCTGCATATTCTTTGACAGACTTCCGCTAACTTATAATGATACTTTTTCAATAAATGTGCTGCATCTGAATATCCAGATAATATCAGCAAAATCGATAACAAATGTCGCAATGGGTTATGTACTTTCGCCCCTGATGATGATGATGATGATGTACCCTGAAGAAGATTTACCTATGCGGCCATTTTCAGCCGGATATAAGGCCATGGCGTTACTCCAGTGTAATGTAGGTCTCCATCAAGTATTGTAAATGACTCGTTTGACAGGCAGCTTAACTCGTAATCAAACTTAATCAACTTTTCGCAGTTCAAAGTACAAAAAAAAAAAAAAACTGCCTTTAAACTAATTGTCTAATTAACTAACCCAAACTACGACTAAACGTGTCATCTGCCTTCAAGCGCCTGCTCGTATTCATGCTGCAATACACCGGCTCGCTACACCGAGTCAAGCATGCAGGATTCGGCAGGCGCGTTAAAACATTGAATAACTTTTGATTTTACGAGTCGATTTTGATAAAATAAACGGTATTCATTAGTCGAGACTCAGCTTAATATATGTTAGTAATTAGATTTTGATAACTATCTATGGTTTTTGCGTAAAGTGCGCACAAACATTTTTGAATAAAACATTGAATAACTTTTTATTCTGTAAGTCGATTTTGATAAAATAAACCCTATTCATTATTCGAGACTCCGCTTAACATTTGTTAGTACCAAGATTTTGATAACTATCTATGGTTTTTGCGTAAAGTGCGCACAAACATACAGACAAACAGACAAACAGACAAACAGACAAAAATTACAAAAAATGCTTTTTTACGTTCTATTACTTATTCCTAACGTCTCCCAGTTATTATTTTGCAAAAATCTTTAATGTACAGACACGGCAAGTCTACAGTTTTATTATATGTATAGAATAGATATAGATTATTTTGTTAGGTGTACGTCCGAGACGGTCTCATAAAGAAATTACACAAAAGAAAGTATTAAAGCTGAATTTTTTGGACTTCTAAAACAATCAATTTTATGTTTCAAATAAAAAATGTTTTCGAGATTATTAGTTATTGCCACAGCAGAGAATCTTAAAATAAGTACCTTATTAGAAAATTATAATATAATTAAAAATAATTGTCAATTTAGTGTTCTTAAAATTTATTTCCAGTACAGGATAAGTCCATCCGAATTCTCTTCGAATTGTCTTCGAGAACAAGTAGAACAACGGATAGCAGAAAGCGATTGTGCGCGATTAAACCTCAGGAATACATCCTTGGTTAATTCCTGTCTCTATCGCTTCACTGTTCGCTTGTTTTGTTCTATCACTGATTGCAGCAAGGAGATTTTCAGATAGGCAACCCTTAGTCATTTGTTTTGTAGAATAATAAAAGAATGAATACAAATAGAACATTTAGAAATATATTTTATCTGCATATTTTTTTTTTAACTCTTGTTGAAGATATTTTTTACTTGACTGCGCCAGAAGAAAGGTTAGTTTTTGAGTGTATGTATGTGTATTTCTTTGGCATGCTCTGTAGCCTAAACGACTTGATGGATTATAGCTTGAAAGGTATCCTTAATTGTGAGAGTGTTTCGTCTTAAATGTGAGAGTGAGACAGACTGCAACAAAATTATAAACAAAATAATATGGCTGGCAATCGGCGCGGTATTCAAAAAAATATTTTTCCTCAATATCTATCGAGTGTGGTATCTAAATACAGTGTTTAATAAATGGTTTATAAAAATATATACAACTTAAATGTAATTAGTAATTTGTCACGCAGTCGGGTTTTTATTTTTTTACCTTATGTTAAGTCCATAATACGACTTAGGTCTTCCACGTCACAAATATGAGCCCAGTCTGAGTAGCATCGCTTTGCGTCCGTCACCCGAGACGGGGATGTAGCGCCTGTAATTTCCCCGGCACGCACACGCTCCCATCGGAACACAGTATTATACTACAATCAGAAAAACTACCACTACACCTGCTAATCTTAGTCTGGAGACAATACCAGTTCAAGTTCTTCTGCTACTAAAATTTAATGCATTTTCAAAGACAAGACAAAATCCTAAGTAAATAACGTCATTCTGAATTATTACACTCATATTTAGCATATCGCGGTAACTTTAGAAACTTTTTGTTTAGAAACGTATTCAATAATCATTAAAGGAAATCTAAACCACAATTATTTACTTTTACTCACAGCACAGATAATACTAAACTCTTAGAATGTAAGCAATGTATCCACTGTATTCACACAAGCGTGTGCTTAGCGTTAATATATTTCTGTAATCACTTGCACAGAAGTGAACCATTTGTCTCCTATTAATGCAGGAACTACACATTCAAGGCACTCAGACGACCAATTAAAAAGGTCGTCAACAACCATAACCCCCAAAAACCGTACCCTACAAACTATTGCATAATTCAACAACCTGTTATCTACAGGCGTTGCATTGTACTTTATTAAGGCGCGGAGCATTGCATAATCTAGAGATGCCGGGCCACGAACGTCTAATATTTTACGTTGGAGTACGTGAGACTAGTGTTGCCGGAAATCTACGTGGCCGGATATAATGGCCGGATAAAATAAGCATTGTTTGGGCCACAACTTACAATACTTTATGATTTTAAAAATAAAAAGTTTATTTTTTTTTTTTTTTTTATTTATGTTATAAATAGGCAAACAGGCATACGGCCCACCTGATGGTAAGTGGTCACCGTCGCCTATTGACATCTGCAACGCCAGTGGCGTTGCCGGTGCCTTGCCTACCCTGAAGATATTTTTGAACACTTTTCTTAAACCTGCCCATGTCGTATCGCTCGGGGAAAACTTCCGGCGGTAGCGCATTCCACAGCCTGCACGTGTAGGGAAGAAAAAACTTCGTAAAACGAGTTGTGCGTGATACCCAGGGCTCGATGATGTGTGGATGCGTTTTACAGTTAAAACAAAACACTGTTAAACAGAGTCGCTGAAGATTTTTTTTATAACGTCACTTATTAAATCCGTATTGTGGTAATTTTGTTTTGTCAGGGATTAGATAAACATGTAACGGATAAATCAGTTTTCTCTGCGAATTATGAATCTGAGAAAATATTTTAGGTGATAAATAATTGTGGACATTTCACACAGCGTCATCTAGCTCCAAACTAAGCATAGCTTGTACTTGGGATTCAGATTACTTATTTAGTAATTATATAGTACTGATTGTTTATAAATCCTGACACTGACTAAACATCTATATAACTTGGGTGGGAATCGAATCAAGCTACCACCAACTGACCTTTGAGGACATTTATTTATCAAGTTTGATTTTTTTTAGTATTTTAGCCGGATTCTCAGCGCCGTATGAGAGCTTGAAAAGCCGGAGATGCAGCATTTGTTGTGGCTTGCATGAACGTGAGAGAGTACAGTGCAACACAGCCTTAAGCTCCCGCTAAAAGTGGAACATGCATTGTGATACGAAGAATATTTACTGCACATTTTAGGTTATGCTGTACAAGGTATGTTTCAAGGGTTAAGGTAATTTTTCAGTGTGAGTTGAATTTTTAACTAGTTTGAGGTGAATTTACGTTTATTTTTTAGGTCAGTTCTTGCATTCATATTTATGGGTTTAGCATAATGGTAGTGTTTAATATAAAAGTTGAAAAGACTAAATTATGACGACAGTTTACGAATATTTATTGTGTTTTAGCGACATTAAAAAGAAGTCAACTTTTTCTATTCAAGTGGTTTTTTTGTATTTCTACGCGGTATCTTTGCCAACTATATGAACCGATCTAGATTTTTTTTGATAGGCTTCTTTCATGTTGGTTTCATAGAAATTTCATTGATTAAATCTACCTTTGTAGGTAGGCGAGAAATAGGGGAAAAGGGTTCGCCTCAATACATTTTTTTATTAGAAATTCACTGTAAATGTCTTTATGGTTTATCTTACAAAAATATTAGTGTTGAAATATTTTAATTAAATTGTTAACTTAATTATTAATTTGTAAACATCGATCAGAGATCAAAGAAAAAGAAGAGTATCGAAAGGTGGCATAACTTTATACTGAGTACACAATATTTTATCCAAGACGGATTGAACTTTAGATAGATAGATACATTTTATTGTACACCTCAAAGTAAAAAGAAACATTAAAATACAGATTATAAAAACTAAAAACAAAATGGAGGTTTCAATGGGCGGTCATATCGCTCATAGCGATCTCTTCCAGACAACCTTTAGACTTTAGAAACACCGATAATCAACTAAGTTTCTACCAAAAATTATAGTGGTTATACATTTATACCGCATCGTCATTTATCACACGTGTTAAGTGACATTTTAAAAAGTAATGGCATCTAGAACACCCGTAAAATGAAAAAATAAAAAACATTTAAATGTTGAAATCTTGTGCAAACACCTAAATTGTTGAATTAATCAAACCGAGATTGCACATGTGCTGCGCTCGGTAAACACAATCTTAGCGTTCACCTACGAGGGGTTTCTTATAATAAATGCTAAGCTGTGAAAGCTTACGAATTCCAAGCTAGGATTGCATTCAAATGCCAGGGTTGTTAAATAACCATGTTATTGTAGCATTTTATGTAAACTTGCCTTGCTATCTCCTAACAGATTACTGGAGATATAACTGGTTATATAGCAACGTCAAATATATTCATAGTTTTTTATGACTGTTAACAATTTTGCTATGCTTATCTATTTCCAGTCATTTGCTACTTGGTTATAGGGATTCTTTGCTACTTGATGTTAGAGTCATAACTACAAAAAAATAACTGTTATTTACAGCGTTAAACACACACTCTGTCTCTCACACACACACTTTAAACTCAAATGAATCATTATAATTTTGGACAAATTTTAAGATTTGGTTATTTACAATAAAGAATATAAATAAAATGCAATAGTATTATAAAATAAATGCATGCAATAGTATCATAGAACGCGCAGGCAGGAATACAATAATATTCCAGTCTGAAAAACAGAAAATCAAATTAGAACTATTATTATTTTTCTACTCATATAATTAACAGTGTACGGGGAGGTTGCATAATTTATTTACACAAATAAATCGCGTCGTCACGGGGGCACCACCGCTGCAACGGTTTTGCAGGAAATTAAAATCAGCGGCATCTGGGTATAATGAGAATCCCATTACTCACACCCGCTCACCTGTGAGTTTTCTCGAGATTAACGCGGCATACCGGCGCGTCGTTGACGAATGAAAATTAATTTGATTTGAAACTAATTAAGAATGTGAAATTAAATTAATTTCGTCAAAAACACTTTTATTGTTATTTTTCAGGTTGGGCAACTTTGAGCACCAAATTAGCAGGATCTTTGTAAAAAAAACTAATAATTGGGTCCAGTTTTTCTAAATTATTCGAGTATAGGATGAAATTACCTTTTTTTCAACCTTCCCCTACGTGTTACAAATGAGCAACCCAAATTGACACTTGATTTTTTGCCAAGTTCGACTAAAAAGTACTACACTGGTGTACTTGAATTGCTCTGTTGACGCATGAGACTTTCTCAAAGTAACTGGCGCTATGCTCTTATATTAAGGTAGGGGAAGAGGGTCCGACTGAGTTGTATTACTGTAGATAACAGATTTCTTTGCCTGGTTTTATGCCCAACAGCCAAATAAAACAACCTATCAGACTCGGTTTCCTGATCATCAGGAGGCTGGAACGAGAATATTTTGTCTATGTTACACATGTTTACAATACTCCAGGCAATAAATTCATACCGTTTAGTCGTTCATAAGCCGCGCTGCCCCTTATGCAAATTAGCTGCCTTATCCTTAACGAAACATCTTGTTAGTATCATAAGATTATCGGCTTCACAGAAGATTCATAATGTTACCTGAATAATCTTACCACACCTGAATGTATAATGTTGATCTTTGAGTTTATACTGGGACGGAGCCAGCGTACAAGCCCTTAGAAACTCCATATGGAATTACTATAGGCTCACAATTGCTAAGGATTCTATTGGCCTTGGTTGGTAGTAGGCCTGCGTTCTGCGCTTTAGGGTTCGATTTCCACCCAAGGACACCAGGATAAGAATTTGTGTGAACATAGATGTTTGTTTTGTGTCTGGGTGATAATATATATTATAATATATGTATGTTATTACAAAAAAAGTAATGTATATGTAACCCATAGTACAAGCTATGCTTAGTTTGGGGCTAGATGGCACTGTGTGAAAGACCTTGAATATTTATTTTATTAATATTTTTAAATCTTTAGAAATAGCAAGTCGTTTGTTGTTATTAATATAGAATTACAATAAGTCTGCGTTACCAGGTTTTCACTTGCATTTATTTTGCGTGTCTTCCAAATCAGACCTAATAAGTTATAAGCCCAAATAATAAATTGTTTTACTGCTTAGACAAAGCAACACATTGAAACAAAAATCCAATAATAAAAATAATAAGGATTAATACTTTGACTATATGTTTTAATTAACTAATCATATTAATCAACAAGAGTGAAATTCGAAAATTGGACGGTATTAAATATCTTTTCATTAGGTGAAAACTGCTCATAAATTAAGTTTATTTACTGAAATTATGAGTAATTATTATCAAAAATAGTGATCAGAATAAAATTTGATTTGTATTTTTTTTTATGCAATTCCGATACTAGAACGATCAAACGGCCCTCCTGTTGTTTAATGGGTACCATATACAAAAGTAACACAACTCAGGACTTCTCCTATTTAAGTATGAGAATACCCATTTACGTTACATGCTTTGCTCTGAAACGGGGATCTAAGTGCATGTACTTTCACCAGCACCCACACCCTTCCGCCGTAACACAAAGAGTGAACCTTTGCATTGCGGCGGATTACCAGGCAGAACTACTCTGAACAAGCTTGCCACAAGTTATACTGCTACTTTGGGTTACTCCTTTCGCACCCCCTGGGGACATGTGTAGGGATATTGAGGGTATTTACCTGCGAGCCCGAGCAACGTGATTATCAAACAGGACTGTGATTTAGATAGGAGATATTTTGTTTTTATTGTTTTTACTGTTTAATATATTTTTTTTAATTATTAGGAGTACGATTAAGATTCCGCCGTTTTTTAACACAAATTAAATATTTATTGTAGAAGAACGGTAATATAAATTTATTCAAAATATTGCCCATCACTTGCAACCACTTTTTCCCATCTCTCAGGCAGCATTCGAATCCCACGTCTGAAGAACTCCTTGTCTTTTGAGGTTATCCACGAATCAACCCAATTTTTGGTATCCTCATAAGATGTGAATCTTGTTTTTTTAATAAGGAGAAAACAATATGAATGAAAAGCATATTGTTTTCTCCTTATTCAAGCGTTTCAATAAAAAGATATAATAGTTTGAATACAATATTGCATTTTGCGGTATAAATAATTATTATTCAGACTGATATGCTTCAAGCTTTCAATTAAGCATATTGAATTGCCAGGATGATTGAGGACACTTGTTCCTAATGAAGAATTTGTTGGCTGTTTAAAGGCAATCCATTGCAGGAAGTTATTAGCATTCTGTGAATTGGAATAAATTAACCGTTGATGTATAATTAAAAGAGCGAGCGAAACGCGAAGTTTTGTAGACTGACTTGCGTTGCGACACAACATCATTGGTTTATGATAGATTGGCATTGTATGACGAACATAGATGTTTGTTCTGGGTCTGGGTAATATATTTATATGAAAGTATTATATTTACAAAAAAAGTACTATTATATCAGTTATCTGGTTTGGAATATACAAGATATGCCACCTAGCCCGATTTAATTCTTGCTAGGTGGTGCTGTGTCCATGAATATTTGTTTGTTTATCTTTCTTCAACATAAGTTTTAATACCAATTGATTCGAAATCATATTGGAAGCCTTTGGGCGGAAATTCTGACATCAACAGTTGACCACTCCAATGAAAAAAAGACGAAGTGAGAACCCACAACGAATTTCGTGTGAAAAATAATTTTCCTGATGGTTTCTTATCGGCCATTCTATTATCGCCCTTATCACTATTAAAGATCTCTTCCAGGCCAACATTTCAACCTTCAGCCCAAATAAAAGGAGAACGAAAAACGAACAATCTGCAACTGAAATAAAAGTAGACACAGTGAAATGGTATCCCTTATTTCATCTAAAATTGATACAGTTCAAAACAAGATATTTGATTCATTTAATTTCTGGATTCGAAGGAAGCTATAAAGGAAACAGTCGAGTGACGTTATCGTATTGAACTCCGATACCTCTGGGTTTCACTGAAACGTGAATATTACTTTCTTCGGCATCACGCTGGAAAATTATTTTTGAAGACGGACATATTGGATCGCTACCTCAAAGATGTTCAATACGTGTTTATGGATCGTATTGAAGATGATTTGTAGTAGTATTTATATTGATACAAAAGGAATTGAAAAAGTACGTAGGCGTATATATTAAGGAAAATCGTAGCATTATATTAATATATTTAAGAACAATTTCGTGAAATGAATCTTGATGATCCCCGATTGTCATTGAAGAACTGGGAAACGGTTGTTTTGTGTCATTAAATAAATAAAACAGTAATAGTCACAGTAGGGATGAATCACCAATGTGATGATGATCCATCCCTACTGTGTGTGTGTCAATGTGATAATGAAGTTGTTTCGCGCTGCATCTATCATTCTAAGACGGGGTCGCTGGTGGATACTGGTAAAATTACAGACGACTGACGGCTGTAATTTTACCACACGCAGCAATACGAGTTCACCACTGTTTGCCATCAGCGGCACATTCAAGTTAACTGTTATATTAGGTTGTCCCTTTTGCATCGTCCTCGGGACGTGTTAAAACTATACGGGTACTTACCGTGGTCGTACCACACGGACGCGAGCAACAAGGATAAATAGCTATAGGTATACAAAAACTAATTCATCCAAGCTATTTTTAATTTCCCGGACGATATTAGTTTGAGGCGCCATCTGTGCCGGACTTCGGTCAACAGTTGGCTGAAAATGTTGAAAGCATTCGAGCAAAAAATAAATCCTCAGCAAAAAGTATGGACACTTTGGCAATCAAATTCAACGGTCATTTTTTCTCGTCGCGAGCTAGCGATAAAATAAACTAGGCAAGCGGTGTCAGTAATTTGGCAGGGTTCTATAGTTGCAAGTGAATTGTTGTATACGATTTTGTTTTTCCATTTAGATTTTTTTTAAGAGTTAAATTTTATCGAATGAATGATTGAATATCTTCGGATTTTTTGGTATTAACTGGTCTTCGTCTGATGTGATTTCGTATTGCCTAAGTGGAGTCTGCACAGCATGTCTTCGTACTCCTTCACCCTTCTCTATCAACCGTCATTTCAGTATTTCTTTCCTATCCATGTCATCATTCACGAAGTCCATGCATATATTCTTTGGCATTCCTGTACTTTTACAGTTACCCACTTCCATACTAACTTATGTGATGATGTTACAATGAATTTTATTATATTATAGACAACACAGGTCGTTTCACGTAAAATTATGATTACGATAAATGTTATGCTTACTCTAGTATTTATCATGGTCTCCATAACATTCTGATTTGGAATAAAAATAGTTCATTATAATATGTCACATCAGACGTAGAAAAAAATACAATCTGTGCTTTCTGAAATTAAAATAAAATACATTTAAAAAAAATATTATTATACTAATTCATAAACATCCTCCATAATCATGATTATTTAAAAAAATTCTAGCCCTAATCATACCAGTTCTAATTTAGTTTCTATATTACAAACATAAGATCATACTACTTGGGGGGTCCAGTTGCTCGCGTCCGTAGGTGTGTACCCTTTGATTCCCTACACGTACCCCCTGGGTGGTGCTAAAGGAGCAACCAAAAGTAGCAGAAGAACTTGTGCCCAGTTCGTCCGGAGAGGTACTGCCACCACACCTGGAATCTGCCGCCAAGCAGTAGTGTTCGCATTATTGTGTTCCGGTGGAAGGGTGTGGCTGCCGGTGAAATCACATGCGCATGAGACATATCATCCCCGTCTCGGGTGATGGACGCAGCAGGATGAATGCGACTTAGTAAAGATTTGGATCTCATACTGAGTCGCGCGCATTACTGTTGTCATGGGCGAGGGTCACCACTTACCATCAGGTGGGCCCTCTGCTCGTTCCATCACTTAATCACATAAAAAAAAAAAAAAAACATACTTCAACATTTCTGTATGTGTATGTGTAACATAAAAAGATATAAGTGGAGAAGTAGGCAATCCAAAACAATTTTAACGCGAAATAATTTTAGAATACGGAACTCTAACAAAACTAGTTCGATTTATGTGCTCCAATCCGAACCGTGTAACACTGAATTTTCATTATGAATCTCGGTTGATTTATTACGATGGAATCGGTTTTTTGTCGAACTTGGTTGAGCAGAAACTAGTTTTCTGGCAGGGATAGCATTCACTATTTTAGGGTATTTTGTCAGCGCTGTACAATTTTCAGGACAAACATTTTACTTATTCACTATAATGATCTTTACAAATCATTTAAGTTAACTTTCCCGGTCAGTAGATGGGTGACATTAAGATGTTCCGGCTATTCTAGTCGTTTAGCCATGTCGGAGACCTCAGGCAAATTGAAAACTCCGACACTGGAGTTGGCCATTTACTCACATGAAAAGAAGAATGACAAACACTAGACTTAAAACTAGAAAACAATAGTTTTATTTATCAGAAACTGTATGTACCGCGGTACTTGCAATCTTATGTTTAATATTCCTAGTAATATTAGATTACAGATCTACTTTCGATCACTTACCGAGTGAATGCACTTCAATATATCAAGGGAGCACAATCCAGATTGGTGCCTGCTAAAACACCAGGCATTTTAGTGGAGATTATTCAGATCTTTTATCCTGTCACTCGAACCAGCGACCCCTGCGTTTTAGTCTCCTCGCATCACTTCACTTTCATTATTGGAATGTCTGAAGTATAAGTAGATAATATATATTTAGAATTTCACATTGAATTATTTTTGTAAGCGAGCTACAAACTTATAACAAACGTAAAGTTCATAAGCACACAGATTAAATCGTTAACTCAGGTAAGTCTGAAATCTGATCCGTGCACAAGTTCCCTACAAATAATGAGTTAACCGTCTAAACAATTAGAAACTTTTCTAATTTAATTTATGCTCGTAATAGACCAAGGTATGTTGGGACGTGTGATGATATTATAACTTTGGTGACATTAGTTGTATGGTATTAGGAGCTGATGTTAGCGCTTCATAGCACGCGGCGCGGTTGACTCATTTGCTCAAACTCAAACTCAAAATCATTTATTCCTTTAGATCTCAAGCATCATTTGGACACGTCGCATTTTTCACACACACGTAAAGATATTCGTGAGCATATAAAGTGTCGCTGGAGCTCCTTAGGCACATTACATGCACACATGATATGTTTTAACCGTAAAATAAGAGAAACCTTTTCTACATTTGAAAATTTGGCCGTCGCGCAATTTGTATGACAAAGGCCTTAGTTATTTTCTTCGGGCAAATAAGTTTGTTGAACTGCTAAAGTAATGTTATTAGGTTTTGAATATAATCTAAGTTACAAATTACTTTACGTGACTAGACTTGACAAATTGTGTTATGTTATATAATATAACAATATGGTGTTGTCAAAGGCTGTTTCACCTAAATTACACTGTTGAACCGCAGATTTATAGTGTAGGCTAAAATTATTTACTTCCAGTATTGATTTTAAATACTAGTAAAATACTAAGTTATTAGAATAATTTTAGAAGTAGGATGCCTGTAATTGCATTGTAGCTTAGTGCTGCTCAGACTTTGACACCGAACAATGCAGGCTCAATTACGAAGAACTTAGAGTTTATTCCGTGATTGAATAATTTCTACACATTTCAGAATACAATGAATACTGACTATGTGTAGTATATATTTTAGAATACAATGAATATTTTAGAATAAATACTGCCATACGTACAAAATATTATTATATGTCTCCAGAAAAGTAGGTTAATCTACTAAAATACTGCTTATTTTTCCTTTTGTTTAGTATTTTACTAAACAAAACGAATAAGTACAACATTAAAACATCCAGATCCGTTCAAATATAGAACACTATCCAACAAAACATCTTCCGATCTCAAACTGGTAACAAGTTAACTCGAAGTCTGCTATTACAAAACTTTTCTCCGGGAGATCGCTTAAAAATCGCTCACGGTATCGCGTATTCGTCGCTGTATCGTAGGGACGTATTGACCTAAATGAGCAGCATTTGGCGACTCGCCCACGACATACCCTCGACTTTATGTGCGCCTGGTACGTAAGGCTCATATTGTATCTGGGTCTTAGGTAATGTGTTCTACATTCTGCCTGCACAGCTGCTGTACAGCAACATTTGTGTCTCGATATTGTATCGTAGGTATTGCGAGTAAAGTCGAAGCCACCCAAATGCCTCCGACATAGTGTAGCCGGAAATTTTAACGCGCCCTCCGACGCACGGACGCATGCTATTCAAATGCCACTATACAGCCATATTAAGTAACTATTGACTGGGTGGGTAGTTGCTTCAGTTAGATCTGTAAAGATCATCTAGGTAATATTTGCAGCGAGCGTTTTAGTAGTATTCTGGTCTGCAGAACTCACGAAATCTCGAGCACATGGTTTTTATGAGCAATTTTTGATGTTAGGTTCATGGAAAGTTTATCTTCACATCAATCACGTCGCTGAGTTAGGGTTGAAATTCGGTGCAATTTTTTCCCCCATAGGTATGAGAAATACCCATGTCGTTTATAAGATAATATTAGTTCTTGAGCCAAACAAGCGTAAATTGTTTTCTCAGATTAAATCTTGAGTTATTTAAAAGTAAATCAATCGTATGTTTTTACCTACATTCCTTTATTAAAGGTTCATAAGTGATCAGTAAGTAACTATATTGCCGTTACTCATGGAATAAGCAAGCTATTCCAAGAATATTTAATGGCAACGCGTCAAATAGTTATTTGGCTTTTGTCATTGAGTTTGAATTTATAAGAATCATTATCATTTACCTATAAAAAAACACTTGCTCCGAATGTGGAGCTGAAAAGTAGGACGAAATGAGAATTTTTAAAATAAAATATACTATGGGCCGAATACGGCATACAATGCGAGACGAAAGTGATTTTTTATATAGGTCGAACTTCCTCAGGACAAATATGGCATAAATCAATAAAACCGACTTGATTTACTCGGATTTAAGATGGTGGAACAAAATATTCTTCTACTCGTGACTCGGGTATAAATCAAAGTTTCGTCGAATCAAGACAAGTCTAAGTCAAATAAGCATGCAGGAATCTTATATCCGACTTTTGCTTCTTAATCGCATAACGTTGAAGAGGTCGATACTTCAAACGGTTACTTTTATTATACGCACAACCAAGTAAATATTGTTGGTTTTGTGTAGGGCGGGCACACATTTTCCACCCGGAAGTTCGTTGGGCGGACTCGAACAGCGGATTTATGGCGCCACATCCGCTTCCGCCACACGACATACACGTCATCGATTTTAGATTAATATTTTTTGGGTCTGACTTTTTGATATAACTGCAGATTTGTATGTATATATTTATGTGTGTATTTCTCTATTGTTTATGCATGTTCCAATATTACTTGGTGTAATTTCAATGGTATAAAATCTTATATCATTGAAATTACATCAAGTAATTCCCTGACGGTTGGATTATTTAGGACTGATTAGCGGAAGCAAATGCTTAAGCTGAGTTATTTATGGGAAAACAATGGCGGCGATGAGCTCATCACTTGTTACGTCTACGTCCCCACGATAGTGTGACGTAAACTACATACTACTAAGACCACCGCAGTGTAGCGAAATATTTCATATCTATTATTGAGACTGACTATTTATTTTAAACGTGATCTGATATACAATAAACTAAAGCCATAAAAACTAATACATAAAAGAAATCTGTAATTGGTCGCATTTTCATGAACCCATTGACAGAAAGAAACATTTATTTGACACACATGGAAAAGTAGTACAAACTTGACATAAAAAACAGTAGGAACATTTATTATAAAAACTGAAATATAATTCCACCGTGTGGTCAAAAAAGGTCGCTGCCTCAGCTTAATGCTAATCCCAGAACGACAAACATTCATCCGTCTGCTCTGGGATCGGCGCTGGTTTTCAGGCATTGAACCAAAATAACTCAAAAGGAGAAGTTATAAAAATAGAATAAATAAAACAGAAAAATAAACCCAAAGTAGCAATAACTGCTGATATAAATAACCGGCGAGGTAAGAATTGATACGGCTTTGGTCTGTAATTGTCCAAATTCGACGTAACGTCCTCCCTGGGCGCCATTTTGGCTAAACCTTTTGCTATAATTCCAGTGTAAGTGTTTATTTGCACCTGTGTCTTTCGAAACAATATATCTATTCAATTAAGTATTTAATTCTAACTCTTAAATAATTCATTCAGCCAATTTGGTCTCCGATTTATTGGTTTTGATCTCTTTAGAATGCAGGCGAAAATATCGTCACGAATGGTATGTGAATTACGAACTGTTTGTATAGAAACAGAAGGTATTTTTTTCTAAATACGTTTTGTGCATAGATGAACGTTTAGTTGCATGTAACATCTCGTATAGAACTCGTATGGGAACTCGTATATGGGAAGATTCATACTAGTCTTTGCGTACTAAAATGTGGGTCAATATCCAACTCGTAATGGACAAGGGATATAGCTTAATCAAGAGAGTTAGGTACGTCTCAAACATCTAAAAATCCAATACCAACGGCCCACAACATAGTAATGACATTTTCATATCGATCCTCATAAATGAATCATCGAATGACCTCCAAAACACCACCGCACAACTCAAACACACTACCAGTTTCATAAGTCGAGCGACATTTTGGCTATTCATAGTATACATTGACACTTATTGGTATTGTCAGCTCGTAGGAGTGTTTACTGCGCGAGTGATGGATCACGCGAAATCGGGCGGGAATCAATCTTCGTTTCAGTTATCTAACGGCTAAGGAGGGTGGAGACTTGGTGCCGTACTCGAGGTTATGAAATGCGATGACCTTCGTAGATCCATAAGCTGGTTTATTTTAGGAGGATATTTTTAAATTAGAAGCTATTTACTTAGTTTGGAAAACGGATATTTTACGAAATAACAATTTTGCGTCTGTGCTTTTTTAAGTAATTGTATCGTATTAATGATTGACAGATATGAAAAAACCGTAATTTTTTTTAATTCTCTACTTTTATGTATAGTTGAGAAAGAAAAACTGTGCGTAGCAGAAGTTTTGCCAACAATTTTTAATCGATACGCAGTTATTAATCTTAGGTGTTTTAGTATTAGGTTTCTCCTTAAATTACTGCTTGCGTGAAGTAAAACATTCCACAATACCCAAAGATTCAACTGGAAGAGAATGATTCCTAGCATTAAGTTCACCTGTGTACTTCACATGTGTGTATTAAAGATTTTTTTATCTATCTATATAACTATTTCTACCACGGAACACGAGTAGGTTAGCCAAACCCACGATCTGGCATCGATCTTGAAATAAAAAGGCAGCGTACACAAGGGGCGGTTGGAACGCATTAGGTTGCGTTCAGACGGCAGACTGCGTCGCCCGCGGCTCCCGTCGTAATCAACGGGGCTTTGTACTAGAGATGGGAATTACAGATACGCAACGGCTTTCGTGCTGTGTTTGCATGGACTTGAATGGAAAGTTTGATACTTAAAATCGCAAGTTGGAGTGCTGCCTTATCTATGAGAACTTTGATTGTTGAATATTTGCATAGAAGTGCTTGCAATGCCGGCATCTTGTTGATTGTTAAGAAATTGATTAGGTTGAACAATGCCTAGAACAGTTGTCACTTAGAATGAGTTACCATAGTGACTATGTGAGACAACGTTGTGTAAACTATTGATACGATGGAGAAGATCTCGTTTGGGATTCTAATCATATCTAATCTAATCTATAATGAGCTTGAAAAATATACCTGATTTATTTTAATTACAGGTACTTGACACGTTACATATACCTCCGTCTATTCATATTTTTTTTTAACCCTAAAACCCTAATCTTTATATTATTTATGGGCGGTGGTAATCACTTTACTGTGTGGGCTATCTGGTCGTCCCGACACTTAGTCACATAGAAAAAGATTCATCGACTTTTCACACATAACCTTATTACGGGATCCAGACTACTAATAGAATACTTTTAAAGCACTCTTTTTTGTGTTGTATTACATATTAACTTCTTCTTCTTTTTAATTTTTGGCTTCTGAGGCTTGGCTGCCCGCAATTTAGCCACTAACGACGTTTACGGCAAGATTTCGCATAAAAAACCGATGGAAATGTATAAAAAAATGGCCAGTATAGAGAGAGAGAGTCTTTATAAATCTTAACAAAGTGATTATTTCTTCCTTTACATTTTATGGAGTCAGTGGTGTAATTTTATTAACGTATTTAGTGTATTATCAAATTTAAAGTTTTATTTTATTGACTCTAATAAATTTACATAATATCGCAACAATAGACTTTTTGAAAACTAAAGAGAGTAAGAAATTTGTACAAAGTGGTCTCTGTACTTCAGCAGGCATAACGTCATGCAAAGATTGCCGCAGCCTCGGACAAGAGAAGAGAAGATGATCAACGCATCCTTCTTCTAAGCCACATTCGCATATTGAATGATCCCTAATTCTGATTTTGGCTAGATGCACAGGTGAACAAATGTGACCAAGTCGTAATCGACATATGATCGAAGTCGTGGTTTTATCAGCATTTCGATACTTAAAAAACCATGGTTTTGTTGGTATATCTGATTGAATGCGACCAAAGTGCTTGCCTTTTAATGATCTGGATTCAAGCCACATGCGGGACCAATTACATATTAACACCCAGACACAAAAAAACCTGTATGTTCTTCAATGTTTTATGTCAATGTCAATGTCAACACACAAATGTTTGTCAGTCACAAATGTTTACAGCGCAGAAGGCAGTACTGCCAACTGAACTGTGAGGATAATTCAGCACATTACTGTGCTATATCTTTTATCTACGGTAACTGTGCTATTAACCCGTTTTCGTGCATTTCCAGTTTAGCAAAGCTCAAACGCAACCTTGTGTTCAAAAACGTAAATGAAAAATTAATTTTGAAATTGGAAGACAAAGTATTTGGAGCGAGCAACCATCGACCTAATTCCAACCCGACTGAAGGAGGCATCACATATGTTTGAGCACATTTCATTCACACGGTACTGCTTTCACGTGCCAAAGGCTTTTGTTCTTTCTGTTGAACCGTTCCCTGTGATACAAAATTATCTAGCCTCGCAGCTCAGTAGGTAGTCTGCCTTCTGCGCTGTAGCTCCTGGGTTTGATTGCCACCATGGTTTTTTGGACCTATAGTAGCCTATGAGCCGTTGAGGCGTTTGAGCGTTGATAAGTAACAAACACACACATATAAAAAAAATATATATGTGTGTAGCGGTTACAAAAAAAAAAACCCTATATTGTATCAGTTATCTAGTTCCCATATACAAGCTTTGCTTAGTTTGGGGCTAGATGGCGCTGAGTGAAATGTTCGTGAGTATTTATATATTATATCTTTTGTGAAGGCAGCATTTCCTGACTCGGTAAATAAGGTTTTAATACGTTTATATGTTTCAGCGCGTGCTACTCGTGTAGGAATCTGGCAAAATGATCAAATTATGAGTATCTTTGCTTGATTAGAACCTATTTGAAATAAGTTTTAATTTAGAAACTCATATGCTTCTGAAATAATTAGTCTGAAATGTAATCTATCGCGCCAGAAGAAGGGTTATATTTTTAGAGTGTATGTTTGTATGTATATTTCTTTGGCACGCTCTGTGACCTAACCGGATTTTAGCTTGAAAGGTTATAATTAAAATGTCCATTTTTATACGTATTTTTATATACATATTAAGTCTTCAAAAAAACCTTTTTCCTGTAAACCTATCGAGTATGGTATCAAAACACAGGGTTTTATAAATGGCTTACAAATATATATATAACTATTAAAACCTATATGTTTAAATGTAATTTGGAATTTTCCATGCAGTTGGGTCTCAATAACTTCTTGTGTCAAAAGTACAGCTATTTATAAAATCGACGAATTAAAAACAGAGATAAGTTTAGCAATAATTGGCCTGTTTTATATTGGATGAAACATGTGTTGAAGAGGGCTCATTATGTTTCAGTAAACCTTATTTTCCAAGAATACAGGCCAATCTTTGTTAGCTTGTCCAGAACAAGAACAAAATCTCAACAAAAAAAATGTTACATCAAATAATTGACTGATTGAAAAATCTATTCAACCGACTACAATACTTTCATTCACTTATTTTACGCCCTTAGGGGAATAACTTCTTCATAAAATTTATATGGAAACACTTGGAACACATCCTATTAGATAAAAAAATAATCATCTAATTAGATTCACTATTGGAGGAGAAATTGCGTAAGAAACATCCAAAACATACGGCTAATTTTATGAAGTGGGTTGAAAATAAAAATCCACATATCCGATATTGTGTAACTTCATCAGATTCAAACAAATTGTATTCTTGTTATCAACAATTCGTCTTACATATAAGACGAGTCCCCAATCGAGGCAGAAAGATTCATTATTAGGCTTGAAATCTTCAATCCATTTCTCGTATTGCCAAGGGAGTTTTTTGTGTGGGTTATTAATGAAAGAAATTCCGTTTGTTGTTAAGTCATTGTTTGGCGCGTGCGTTGTGGAGTTAGCACTATCGTTTGATTGATGATTGTGATGATACATTTGTTGGAGACGCGATTTTTGTCGTGGATATTCGAGACTAAAGTTACGACTGGTTAGATTTTTGAGCCTCAACGGCTCAAAAAACTATTCTCATCTGATGATAAGTGTCTACTGCCGCCCATAAGCAACAGCAAAACGATTTCAGTACTCCCCTACTGGAGGATAAGAAAACCCAAGCCGTATGTCTTTGCGCCTGTTCGAGACGGGATGTAACGTCTCATGCACCAGTGATTTCACTGGCACCCTCACCTTTCCACCGGAACATAGCATTGTGAGTGTGAGTGCAAATTGGAATCGTAGAAACACAACACAAACGTCCAAGACCCGATTAAAACATTTTGATCAATGCACAAATTTTGCCACCTTTTACCAAAATTCTCTCTACGCAGATGGTTCATTATTAAAATAGAATTTCTCATAATTTTAGAATTTCTCATGTGATCTCCACTGGACTTGTGAAATGTCCTTACAAATTTATTGAATAATCTTCCACGAACTGTCAATATCTCGTTATAACTTTGTTTGAATTCAACAACGCAGTGATGGTTTTTCTCGATAAATAATTCTCTGAAAAACTCTTGTGATTACAAAATGAACTACAAATGAAAACTGAGACAACATTTTAGACTTTTAACTTGTCGACTTAAAGTCGCGTCCGAGACAAAATGCTATGGCTTCAATGTGTATCAATCTTCGTCGGTGCCAGGGACATTGTCGTCTGTCGTAACTGATTGCTAAGCGAAAATCGGGCGAATGTCTTGCCAAGTAAGTTATTCTAGGATATATACTTATGATAATACTCGGATTTATTTTATGAATACGGCCCCTCATAAGGCTTTTTGCCTATTTCAAAGGGTCGTTGAGCGGGTTATATCATCGAGAAATATTTATAATATCGTCCAGAATTGTATTGTATCCGGGTCTATCGTGAAATGAAATATTTTCATTAACTTTCGGCGCTTTTATGGAAAACGAAATAACGGACTCGTAGTTTTTATGTGAATTCAAAGAAATGTCTAAATTAAAAGAAACATGAGGTTCTATTTAGATAAGTGCCTTTCATGAATCAAATAATAAAACATTTTGAGTTAAATGACATTATGACAATGATATGGCACAGAGCCGTCAACATCTCACTAATAAAGGCGAATGTTTGTATGTGTGTGTGTTTGTGTGCATATTTGTTACTCCTTCAAGGACGAACGTCTCAACAGATTTGGGTGAAATTTGGTAATGGGATAGCTTATATCGTGAATTAACACATAGTTAACTTTTGATCCCGGAAAAGTGCAGTACTTACTGCTTTATAAAGGCGAAAGCTTGTATGTATGTGTGAGTGTTCGTTCCAACTTCACACTCAAACGGCTCAATGGATTTGAATGAAATTTGGTACCAGGATAGCTTATATCCTGGATAGACTGACACATAGGCTAGTTTTTATCGCGGAAAATAGCGGGTATCATCGCGGGCCGCAGCTAGTTTATTATAACTGCCAGTGTCTATACCTTTTGGTTGGACATAAGCCTTTTCTGTAAGTTATGAGAAATAAACTAGACGTATTTTGTTTTAATTAACCCAAATGCAGAAAAACTTATGAAAGTACTCTGACATTGGCAAAATCTGTGTGGCTAAACAAACAAAAAGCCAAAAAGTAGAAATAAACTGAAGCCTTTTTTATAGTAAGTACCACTGAGCCCGATTTTTGGGTCTCCATATCCACTTTATGCCAGAAAGTATTGAGCCACGGGAATAATCAAAAAGAATATATTTAAATGCTTTGTCGCTAAGCCTTATCTTTCATCGTCAAAATGTATACCAGATGTATTTTCCCAAGGGTCGTCAAACGTTTGTTAAGATGATGAATATTCAATATTATATATTTATTTAATAACAATAACTATTGTTCGAAACGATGTTATTTATAATAAGAGCTGGTTGTTTTGATCCAATTATTTTTGCAAACCTTGAGCTTTAGTGATTGATTTATGTAGTTAAAAGGGAGTTTTATGATTACGTCTACGATCCCTTGTGTTTAGTTGAAAATTGAAACTGTTTTCTTGGTTCTGGAATTGAGTTTTGTGACGCGCCAGTGGAAAAGTTTATTGGGCGTGGTGACTATGTTTTATGTATTGTATGTTTATTTGGAGTTTGGACAACTATATTTATTTAATAAAAACGATTACACTTATATTATATTATTAAGGAGAAAGTATAATATATATGTATGTGCTTGTCTTTCAGTGTGTCTATGTATGTTTATTACTCCTTCACGCTCAAACGGTTTAACGGATTTTGATGAAATTTGGTACCAAGATAGCTTATATTCTGGATTAACACATAGGCTACTTTTGATCGCGGAAAATCACGGATATATAATAGCGCAATGAACTCTCTACTTATATGCCATTGCAGCAATAATACAGCACCCTTATTAACTATCTCATAAACAGTAACCAAGACCAGTTGTAAAAGTGACCTTTGACTATTCTTGGTTTACTTTGAACGACCATTTTTTGATCGTTACTTTTTATTTCGATGACGCTAGTAGCAAACTGAACAACAAAAGTATTTGGGGTACCTTGTTTTCATCGTCAACTAACAGAAACGGTAGGTACCAAAGTTATGTTGTAGTCAGGTATCTAAATATTCCGGTTTGCAGCTACAAATTCGCTTGTTTCCAGTATACATGGGTTTTCACTTTGCCGAAACACCTCCGGCGTCCGAGTTGCCAGCTGCCCACTTGTCCTCAACCTAGAATGGCTTAGGGTTGCCAACTTAGTCTTTTATTTACCTTTAATAATTTAATTTAAATGCAACTGAGAATCAGAGTGTCTCGGAGGAGAGTACTGGTTCACAAGTGGTGTTCAAATACTTACTGAATTGATAAATATGAAAAACGAGGTTTGACCTTAAGTGCATGACTGTTAATAAAAATGAGAACGGCGAAACACTTCAAAATATCAGTAAAAATCGATGTAAGACATATTCGACAACCAAAGCTTACGATATAGGTATAAGTTTTCTTAAACAAAGGTAGTCATTATTTAAATAATCTAGCGCTCATACATATTATTCGAACTTGGATCTTAAATTTTACAAATAATAATGTTATTACTACGAAATTTTATTCTGCAAGTTCATAAGTGCGAACTCAAAATCTCGATTGCACAAGACTACTTTTATCGAAGATTTGGACCGATGTAACGTGATTCTGAAAAATCTTTTTATGACGTCATGAAAAGGTAATTCAGAGGTAAACAGAAAAAAATTAATTCACCAACAAGTGAAAGTGCAATAAATATTATCACCTTTTCAGATCATCTTGAAATGGAGTTTTTAATCTTTTACCATCTCTATGCGTTCCATACCGGCAGGTTTGCCATAACCCTTTGCTACCTATAATCACTTTATTGTTTTCAAAATCACACAATTCCTGTAAGGAACGTCCCTGGTCCATGGACAAACTGTGCCTCTAGCTATTCAACAAATACACTGGTTTTCAGAGCTTTGTGTCGTCGCTCTAAAAATATAACAATGATACTTGTTTGAATACGAATTATTTTGAACATGCGAGTACGGAATTGTTTTTTCCTATTCAAATAACACCATAAAGTATGAATAACGTGTTTGCTCTTCATTGTGAATCTATTATGATTGGATTTTGTTTTGTGTGCCATTGAAAAATAGTAAATAAAAAAGTTGTAGTATATGTTAATTTCCAACCTAAAGTTATTGGGATACTATTTTATTTAACGGTTCAGTGGATTGTTTTATAAAATAAACATTCATAGTTTTCGCAAAGAAACAAGGTGTACCTGATATTAAGTGGTTACCACCACACATAAACAACAACAATAACACGGACATTAAGTTGACGTTTTTTTTACACTTACTTAATATGTTCGGGTACTTGCTAAAACTATGATCACAAATTTTTTGAGGCTCTTAGGCGCCTGGCCTGTTGAGAAAGCTCTTCGAATGAAATTTAACAAGAAGATATAATGGATTACGTTCAATGTAACGTTTAAAAATATATGATGAATCAAATTATAGTTTCATTATATTCTTGATATTTTAATCAAGGAAAAGCTCGAGGAGTCAGTAGAAGTAGATTATAATTATTTATAAACTACAGGTATGGCTTCTGGAAGGCAAATGCGTCCTAATATAAAACAAATTAATATATAATAGTTTATCTGCTTTATAAATGTAGTTTATCTTAAGAAGGAGAGACCAGATGCAAGATCGATTCCATCCGAGAACGTTTTAATTAAATATCATAACAGAACCAGTTCAGCGAAAAAATCATAATCAAAATGGCCGACCGCAATGTTGCAAACTTCAACCATATTAACTGGCCAAATGTATTTATTTATTCACAAAGGCAGGATTTTAGCCGGCATAATCCAAGCGATAATGGCATGCGTCTGGGAGATGGAGTATGGAGTGTAGAGCTTGCATAGAGGTGGATTAGAGTGAGAGATGTGGTATCGACCTCTCGTTCGTATCCTAGGATCATACGAATTGGCTGAACAAATTATGAAAATAGAGCATTTTGTGTGCGCCATTTTCATTATAAGTTTTATATTATTCTGAATTTGAATTTTTAAATTAAGTATAATATTAGTTTTTCACTAATCTTATATTAAAAATCTTTAAGAGCATATTCGCTCTTGAGTTTAGATATGAAAATTATTAAAAACGATTAATTTTTTTATCTTACCTATTTGTATAACAGACGAGTACGGATACGTTGGTTTCTATATGAGAACATTTGTTAAAAGCGATTTTAAAACTAATCGTGGTGCAGAATGTATTGATTTTAAGAATTAAAGAGATGTTACGTTTCTTTAGTATAAAGAGTCTTCTCTACCATTCGAACGCAAATTCAACTTATTCAAACTCCGCGGTCTGCGACTAGTTTCACTGCATTTGTGATGCATGGCGAACCCTTATCCGTGCCAACTTCAGTGCATTAGACTTGCAGATATTTCGCCGGTACAGGACCCACTCCTGAAATATGGCGGGGTATCAGGTAGTATCGAGCCGTCGGTTTTATTTATTTGACTCCGTGTACTGGGACATTAAACTCACTTGACAGTACATTTCAAATAGGATTAAATTGCTTTTTGAACTTAGAAAATCGCTAATGGAACTGTGTGGTTTGAATTTAGAATCTGAATATTGCTTTTGTAAACCCATGTAAGAGTTTTATAAAAAATCTTGAACAAAATATATGTTTGCGCAGTTCACAATACATTGAAAGAAAATATCGTGAGTTCACAGTCCTAGAACTTCGAAGACAAAACCTATCAAAACAGGTTTTGCGTTCTGGGAACATTAAAGCCCATTTACTCTCGCTTGTCAAAAGTGAGACCTAATTATATATATTTTCTTTACAATCGCACTACAGCCGCATTTAAACTTGCATGGCTACCCTCACAGCTCAATTGGCAGTAGCTCTGCTTTGCGACTGTAGGTCGTGAGATCGACTCCCGCACAGGTCAATATTTTTGTGACAAATATAGATGTTTGTTCTGTTTCTGGGTGTTAAACATATGTACTAAATATTTTATCAGTAATCTGGATCCCATAGTACAAGCTATGCTAGTTAGGGGATAGATGGTGCTGTGTGAAATGTCATGATTATTTATTTACTTTTAATATTATGATACTATAATTCGAGTGAATGGTGCCCAAACTCACATCTTTTTTGTCGCTTATATTTTTATTAATACTCGTATTTGTAAATATTTAACAAAATTAATGCTACTTTAGAAATTATAACACAATTTAGCAGCACACGTCTGAATGCACATCATTTTGGTTTTGAATAACCTGATCAATACCTAGCGACACAGGAGCGCTGTAAGCGGATTTTCTCGATATTACAAATACACAGCCATTTTTCACCCATCGCACTTTGCATAAACCGTACGTTCATAACCATTCGATTAAAAGGCTTTAAAAAACATCAACACTCCCCCTTTTAGAGATGCTACAATGTCCGACTTTTGGTTCCATGTTTATTTTTTGATTCTACCTTTTTTATTTCTTGATATTTTTACCTTGATTCATAATTTTACAATCAGCTGACAAACGACATTTGAACAGATATAAATTTACGTCCCCTTAAAAAAAAACCTGTATAATTTTTTTTTTTTGCTTCATTTATTGATACGAAGGATAACAGTTTCCGAATAAATTATTCAAAACATGTTCCATTAAATTTTAGTTGCATTAAAAATGGCCAATTACTTTCAATAATTATCTCATCTAAAGCAATTAGCCCGAATCATAATTACTCATTAGAGTACAATATTGCAAGTGCTTATTCTATCCTGAACATTTCATTAAATTATATTTGCATGAAGAAAATAATACTAAATCATTATAAAGCATTATTTTAGTTTTAACATTCATATTTTGTGTCATCAAAAAAATTAGTCACTTGTCACTTATATCATTTGAAAAATAATCATTAATTTAGTAACTTTGTTAAGTTGTTTCTAAATATAGTAAGATTAAGTTTATGTATTATGGAACTTAATAAATTTCATAAAGTAATCTAAATTTATTACTTTATTAGGAGCGGGTTGAGACTACCCTGTCGAAAAAGCCGGTAAATATCGAATATTTATTTAATACAAAGATCTTTAAAGATCTACCAAGAGCCTATTCGTTTTTTTTACTAAATAACTTAATAAATTTCATAAAGTAATCCTTTATTACTTTATGAAATTTATTGGGTTATTAAATAAATATTCGATATTTACCGGCTTTTTCTACAGGATAGTCTCAACCCGCTCCTTTCACTGATCGCCGTCACCACAAAATATAAATCAACGGTACACCAAACAAAAGACTCTGTAAATGGATACTTTTTCAATTAAACCTCGGTAATTAAACATCGCTTGGTTGAATAGGTCAATGTTTTTTGCCACCTAATACCGATTGACGTTTTAACAGCGGCGGGGATGTAAAGATATTTTATTGGTGTCGTTATTAGGAAAAAAGACGTGTTCTTTATTCTATATGCTAGTCTGATCTTTTATTATAATAGTCTTGATTATAAGGGATTAATAGATAAATAATATTAAAACAAGAGAGAAAATTTATAAATGGTGAAAATTTATATAGCAAATATAAAAAAACCTCATTAGTCCTTTTTGTAAAATTCACATTTGGATGATTTGCACCGATGATAAAAATACATGTCAATTAATTGCACAAATATATTTAATAAAAAAAATCTCTAGACATCTAAAAATTTACCTGAATATATAAACATATTTCTTGGAGATTTGTGATATTAATGAACCGCTTAGAAAAATCTGATAAAAAGACGCCTAAGTTCAGGACAGCTGCTTGAGAGTAAGTAATTAATATCTCGATTCCCGTTCCGTCTTTATTTGTTTTTATTAAGTTACGGACAGAGCTAAAATCTACCTCTTGCAGAATAATTTTGCAATAAAGCAATATTACTTTTTCGTGTAACCTGCATGCTATTTTGGGTATATTTTAAAAGCTATAAATTAACCAGCAACAAACTAAAAATAAAACTTCCTATCTCGTGGCCACATCCGCGCTTGAACTCTCAAAAAGCAAATAGTCAGAAATGGTCAATTTATCGATACAAATCTGTCGGTTAAGCGAACTGCAAAATGCCCATTGGAATTTTTCATGAGCGTTCGCCATTTTTCATAGTATTGGAATCAGTTGGCCTCATTTTAGTCAGGAGCTGGGGTGAAATTTCCACATTAACTTTTAAGGTTTCATAGCTAAGGTGAAAAGCAACCCCTATTTCTGAGCTTACAATGTTTGTACGTTCCATAAATAGAAATACACATACAAATGTGTCCATATTGAATGAGCTCAAAATTTCTAGGAAGCTTTCGACTAGCTGTCGAATATTTTAGGCACATCGTGAGACCCAATCCAGACAACCTGGAGAGATTCACCATCATGGGAAAGATTGAAAGTCGTAGATCTAGAGAGCGCAGCTGGTCGCCGAGGATAAAGGAAAAAACTCATTAGACAAAGGATCCTGACACAAGGTCACGACCCCATGCAGTGAGATATCAATGCATTTGATAGAGAGACACTTTAAGAGTTACAACTGTTTTGGAATGTAATAGATAGGCGGCTGATATTTGCACAGAAATTACGAGTAATTTGAGTTCTGACAGATGTACTCTTAGTTATTTGAAAGCGGTACGAAATCTTTCTGCTATTTTGAATCGTACTTGGCCGAATAATTTAGTCGAGTAATTCTTTTGATACCTCATAATTTTAGTTTCTGTGAATACTTTTTATTTTATGCGGCTTTACATATATTTCGAAATTGTATATTAACAATGCTATAAAGCCTTTTACCGAACACATTTTAATTTTGGCCCATCGTTTCAACTGCTAATCATGACTACACATATTGTAAGAAAGTTTTCAATGCCTCCCGAACTATTTTCGACCTCTGCCTAGCCACTTGAAAGAACTCGAAATTAATGAACACTCCAAAAGTCGCCACTTGTCCACATGCGAGTGTAAAGGCAAATTAATTATTTTTCCCGGTCGAGAATGCGAATCGATATTTGAGGCTTTTAGTTTGTTTAATATTTTCATATCCAAGCTGACTCGAAAAATCTTAAAAATGGCGTTTTGTTTTAAGTAACCTACAATATTAAATTTCAAATTTAGTAAAAAGCTGTTATTTTGACATTACAAATAGAGACTTCAATGTTATTAATTTGTATGAGTATAAATCGACCTAGTTATTTAACGTCCTTTACGCGCTGTATTTCCGAATTCAAAATCAAGTTATCTGATAGGACATATAGTACAAAGAGATGCATATCTCCCTGTAATTACGTAAACAATGCGACTGCTCTGGTGGACGCAGCCAGTTTGTTTTCTGAATGGTGGCGATTTAACTTCGGGTGGCTCGCCGCAACTTGTTAGGCAATGGCCCATTCACACGGGCATAGTAGAGTTACTGGCTTCAATAGTAGGTTAAGCATGTGTGTCTTGCTTACATTGTTTTATGACACGTGTTTTGGCCGGCCTCACAGCTCAGTTGGTAGTAGCTCTGCCTTCTGTGTTGTAGGTTTGATTCCCATGACAAAAATGTGTTTGACGAACACAGATATTTATTCTGTGTCTGGATGTTAACTACGTATGTATTTAAAAAAACAAAAGTAATATGGTAAAGTATTTAATCAGTAATATGATTCCTAAAGTATTATGCGTGTTTAAAATGTAGATATTTATTTTATTTACCTCGTCATTGTTGTTATTCGATAAGTACAATTTATAAAGTCGGTCAACCCAATTATTCTACTATCTTATTTCCAAAAGCTAACTAAAAGTAATACAGTTTTATGGAATAAAACCTAGGATCCACTCGACTAATTCACTTGCCAAATGTGTGCCATTCAAACTTGGCTTGGTAGGACGCCAGCTGTGAATTGCAATGCGCATGCGTATAACGAAGTCAGCTGACAACGATTTTAATATTATGTGTGTGTGTGTGGTTTTATGGTGTGCGTGGTTCACGGAGCACTCAAAGTAGGATGTGGAAGTTTGCGGGAATTTGTTCATCAGTTACGCGGTGTACCGCAGCTTAATATTTGATTTATGAATTCATTTCTATAGGAATATGAGGTAGCAATTGTTATTTAAGATTCTTGATAACAGAACTTTTATTTCACAACAGTTTGTATCGAAAGAATTTTTGGTATACTGATAAAAGAGTTTTAATACTTTTTTACTACGTTGAACATTTTGTCAGGTCAACTTTATTTGAATGTGTTTTTTGTTACGACGAAACTCCTAAACCATGACTTGTGACGTGACAATCGCGTCCACGTCGTGATTTATGAGCTACGAGTCATAGACAAGTGGTTCTCGACACGTCCACTTGTTTTCTTTACTCAACGGCTTCGCTGCTGAGTCAAAGCTCCTTTGTCACACTCACCATGAATGAGAGAGAGGCACGATCAATATTTTGAGGTCCGCGCGCTCGACTTATGAAATTTTTAGCAGTTTCGTCTGTTTTGTTGTAGAATCCAGCTTAAATCACTTTTGAAACTGCTTAAGGCTGATACTAGCAGTGAGATATTAAGTTTAATTTGGGAACAAAGATGTAACTTTTTCAATTAATAGTTTTTACTGGAGATTTTACACAGCACCATCTAGCTCCAAACTAAGCACAGCTTGTATGGGAACCAAATTACTGATACAATACTTAGATTATTCTGTAAATATATACATGGGCATGAAAAACATCAATGTATGTCACGAAATGGATTATCCTTGATGGGAATAGAACCCACAACCTACAGATGAGCAGATGAATATGAGGTCCGTGAAATCTATATACCGATATTTTTTATGTAAAGTTTTGTATATAAAATTTGTCGCAGATTTAAACTACATACGAGTTTCAGTTAGAACAAGAATTCATCACAAATAAAAATCAATTTTGTTAGTATTGGTTTGGTTATGTAAATGTACACTTACCTATATTAATGTAGAAGCTCTTAATAATAAGTAGATATTGCAAAGTAATTATATAACTACTAAGTTCATAGTGTAAATAAATGAACACTATACATACTCCCATCGCTTTTTGTGACTACGTTTACCTACGACGAAATGTAATCTACACATTGAGCTAAATATAATATATATAACTAAATACATTGAGATGCTTTTAACTGTTTATACTGGAAAAGGGAAATAGAACTGCGCACATAGTGACAGAACAAGCAGTTACGACACAAGCAGATAGAAAAATAAATTTATAGGCAAACCAAACAGTAATATAAAGTTTTCAATAGGAGAGTTTACTATTACTCTCTCTACTATACTTTCGAGAAGAAGAGAGAGTAATAGTAGAAGATATAGAAATAAGAAACTAATCTTCTGAATTATGTTTAAACTAAAGTCTTTTATAATTATTCAAGGAACGTTAAAATTCCCTTCATTTGTTTAATTGGTTGTTAAAAAGTAGAGACATATTTTCGTTAGTTAAATCGAACGGTTAAGATTGGTTTGCTTATAAATAGAATAAAGAACATACAGACAGATTATGTGAACACTTAAGGCGAACAAAATATAATGAAAATAAATATAAAAAGATTCAGGAAGATTGTGCAAGTATGATTTGAAATTTTATAAACAAATTTGAATAGAACAGCAAATAAAATAATGAAAAGGAAACGGAAAGGGAACCGAATTTAGTTTTTAATTTTGGAAAAAATAATAACATATGTTATTGAATTACTTTTCGTAGCATGTATTCATCATTTCTCTGACAAGTCAGCTTTGTAGGAATTTTGAAAACAATTTAACAAAACAAATTACTTACACGCAAAATTTTCAGCCAATTGACAACTGAAAAATAACTTTGTAAATCAATTTTAATACAACAACCATTCATATATTTTGATACTTTAGTACCTTAGAGTCCCTCGCCATGTGGCAAGACTCACCTGAAACTGAAGAAATTTATTATTAAATCAACTTAGAAAATAATATATTTAAAGTTACACATTACATAGACAAGTAAGTTACTGGAACGACAATGTTTAAAAATGAAAAAATTGGAAAAACGATGAAAGAGTGATAAATTGAGAAGCATTGTACAAAACCACATCCAATCACAGAAAAATGTTCAGAAAAATGAGACATAAAAATGTAAGTACAAAAATCAGAAGTCATATTTGATTCAGCGTAATCAAAAGTTTTGTAATCAAACGGTTTTATGTAAACAAAGAGCATTGTACATAGAACCTTATTTGAAACAAACTGAACATGATTAAAAACGTATACACAATGTTGATTAAGCAACTGCCGACAAGCTCGGTTTTCATACATGTTTAATACTATACACAAAATATACACGTAATTATTACTTGAATAAACATAATTATTTTCAATTAATATGTATAATAAAATATGTATGAAAATTTAAATCACGATCTATTCGAAAATACAAACGTTATTGGTTTCGTGAATTTGCAACCATTTTACGATATGAAACTGGAATTTTCGATGTGAAATGAATAGCACCGGCATCTCACAATATATTGCATATTTGCGCGAAGGAACACGGTAGTATTACATCGATTTGATTTTGTTTTTAAGTACCTCTCCTGTATTATTATTATTAGTGAGCATGAAGTTTGTTCTCGGGTCTTGGGTGTTTGTCTTTTGTTTCTGTGTTTGTCCATGCCATCTGTGACACAGGGAATCCTAGCGCAGAGGTATGAGTGTGTTAAAGTTGTTTTATTTTTTATTTTTTTTTATTATATAATGAGAACAAATGATAAATCATTTACAGTTTTCCTAGTAGAGTGGCAAGCGTGATTACATAAAAGTAACCTTTCCATTAGGGGTTTATTGCTCGTTCTTCCCCATGGAATTTCGGACAGGGTTTGAAAAGCGCTTAACTTATTAATAATAATGCGTGATCTTATAGCCACATATTTATTTAAAAATAGTTACGTTTCCCAGTTTTTTTTAACGAACTCAACGGAAATAAAGCATTTTGACATTGACAAGACAAAATACAGTTCTTGCAAAAACGTCAAACTAATATTTATATTAATATTATTATCCTTAATAGTTCACTTTCCCTATCGACAGAATTTAACTTTCTTTTCTTTCCCCAGAATTGCAAATCAGGCATACAGATTGCCAAAAATTGCAATTGAACCTTTTCAGCCCACAGGTAAAACCAATTCGCATGACTTTCTGACCACAACATTTGAACGGTGATTGTTTAGTGGCATTTGAGCTGAGCACTTCCGTGCTTCAAGGGGCACGTTAAGATGTCGGTCGCGGCTATTTTAATCGATAAGCTATGTCAAGGCCTTCGAGCGGCTCGAAATCCCCAACAACAGAGTTGGTTACTTACACGAAGTTAAGAAGAAGAATATATGTCACTCACCGTGTTACGAGTAAATGCCCATAAATATTCATTTTCAACTTTTTATTTTATTTTTGACATGAGAATTTAGTCTCTGTGGAACCATTCCCATAAATAGATGTAGATATGGTATAGACCCTACTTTCTGACCGCAGCAGATTACCGTGGCCCAATTAATGTGAAATCAATAATAGCGATTAATCGCCGCTGGTGGATTACCACACCGTTGCGCTACATGGAATCCAATCTAGGCCTGCTGTTTGAAGTAATGATTGCACCTCTTTTAAAACTATCAAGGTTTTTTTCAACATAGCGAATGTGACAATAAGCTGAAGGCACATCTAGCCCATCTGGCCCAATTACCTCCGCATACAAATAATAAGACTTAGGTTTTTTTTATGTAACCAATGTGATAGTGGAGCTGGAGGCCCACCTGATGTTAAGTAGTTACCTCCGCCATACCAAATTCACCTACACCCTTCCAAGTTCTACTGCTACTTTTTGTATTTTTTTTCTACTTAGTTCCTACTGACGCAAATATGGGAAAACCATCGCGGGATGTAATGTCTTATGTGCCTGTAATTCCAATGACACTCACACCCTTCCACCGGAATACAGTTATGCGAGTACATCACTGTTTGGCGGCAGATTACCAAGTGTTGCGGTAGTACATCTCAGGTCGATAAGTTCTACTACTTCAGGTTTTTTGTATACTTAAAGCGACATATTCCAGGACCCCCGAATGGTTATGAACATTATTTTTTAACCCCTATGCAAAAAGAGGGGTTACAGAGACAAAATACATGTTTAAAGCATTTTCAAGATAATTGAATTCTGTAAATAGCGATAGCGACTGCGACCTTTGTTTCGCAGTATTTGTTTTAATGACACAATAATTATACAGCACTTACCCAAACTATTTGCAAAATGTAACACAAAACTCGCAATTAAAACAATATCTAGGCACAATTATCCTCATTTATTGGCATTAAATTTGAAATAAGTTAATTTTAAACCGACCAGCCAAGTTGGATGTTAATTTACTAAATTGAGATCATCAGGCCGAGTTGGTTTAATTTGTAATAATAACAATACCATTTGAATGGTTCACGGGAGAACAATCTTCGCTGGGGCTTTGTGAAATAATACATAATATGCTATGATAGGCTTGAGTGGGCTCACAATTTCATTCGTATAATATGGATAGGTATGTAAGAAATACAGTGCTATGCTCTCACTCTGGTAGCGCTGAAAGCTAAAAAGTTCTCTTTCTAAATCACTAAATCACAACAGAGTGAGTCCAATCGAAGATAGATCACTATATAATTCACTCATTCGCTTCAAGACTTTATTGTATCCTAAGATTACCACAGAGTGAGCCCAGTCGATGACCTACTGACGTACTTTACTGAGGATAAAAATCAACACATAATAAGTCCAAGCGAAGATATATTACTGCAAAAAGGGACTAATAAAAGATCTCTAAATAAAGTATCTCTGAAAGCTGGCTAGATTTTCTCTAAGATTTTGAAAAATAGAAATAGAAATTATCCCTGGATTGAAAAAAACTGTTAGAGTAATCGGCGGTATAAGCGTAAAAGCATAAATTTTCTGCCATATTTTCATCATAAATTCATATCTAAGCATATTTTATTTGTTGGCACAAAGACACTCCGCGCTGTAATGAAAGGTCTATACTTAGAAAGGTTTCATAGAACTGGTACAAGTACTCGTATCTACAAAACTTATTTGCATGCTCTAGTGAACTCGGCACGTGTTTACGAACCGCTATATTTCTATTAGAGATAAGGATACTACTAGTTCCTTGGATTTATATGTCATGTTTCCTATTGTTCAACCTACTTTCAAGGAAGGTATTATCAGTTTGGCTGTATTTTTTAACATTTTTTACTTCAGAACTTCGTCATCGATAATACGATTAAAAAAAAAAAAATTTATAGAACAGTTTGTTCCTAATAAAATATTGGTCCTATAGAAATTTTATCAATTTTGATAATTTCAATACTTTGTCATCCAAGTAAACTAAATTGCCTACTTTGCTTTTCTGTGACTTTTTCTTTTTGTATGTTTATTTATTTAAATGGTATGCGTCAAAAATCTTGTGGTTTTTCCTACTTACAAATTACACACAATATATCTAAACCAAGGCAGATTCGCAATAATGCTAGAATTCTAGACACGCTAATTGCTAGTATTTTTTTTATCTCATTTTTCTCTTTCTATAGCTTTGCTAAGTCCTGAAGTCAGGACAAATCTGTCGTTTTGAACTCTACTATTATATTATTCAAGTTTACGGTGTAACTAAGTCAATTGAACGTGTATTCTTCTCTACATAGATATTTTTTCTACCACAAGTGCTTTGCGGTTTCGCAGCTCGCAAAATTGAAAAATTCCTTCTCAAACGTTTCAAATTTGGGGCAATATGTCAACAAATGAAACCGCCATGATGTATTGCTGCCTTCACTTCCAATATCTCTCGCCATATAAGATTTCTTTCCTAGATTTATCACCCTCTATGCAAATAGCCCCGGGATGGATATTGCGAGGGAACCGAGTTTACCTATATACCGAAATTAATATTTTTCTCAGCATACTAATATTACGATAAAATGTAAACGAAAGGAAGTAAAAGTATAAGTATATACTGAAACAGTGAGTAATAATTTTAAATTACTTTAAGGTAATGTAAGTGATTTACTGTCGTTAGCTTACAGACAAACTTATAGCCCGTATCTACTAAAAAAATTGTTGAAAATAGATTACCACTGCAACATTGTTATAAATACATTTATTACGATCTCAAAGATTACCAATCAAATTGTGGGTATTGGTTGTTAGTGTCAAACAAATCAAATGCTATATTCCATTAGTGTAACGAAAAATTGTGTAAGATGATTAATTGAAAAAAGTATTTTAAAGTCAAGTGAATTTTAAAAGTTGCCCTCCTCTAACAAGTCATGCACATGCGACTCAAAGAAACGTGAGTATGCAACGTGTCATATAATAGAACTAAAGCAGAAAATAGGCTGGCAAACCAAACTAAGTAACGTATTACTAATTCATATCACGATACCGGTAAAACTATTTTAAGAATCCGTTGCCTTACTAAAAATAATTGGACAGTTACGTCCAACAAATTCTAAATAAACTATAGTTAAATAAATCCTATAATCTGGATCACTGGAAATCTAAAGCCTTATAGTTACAAATTGTCCTGGCAGCTACGTAAAATAAACAGCAATTAAAACTAAACTTTCCTTAAAAAACAATAGCCTTTTTCTTGAAACGCAAAATCCATTTAGGAGTTGTCAATAACCCTTTTAACCCCGAGGATGTTTTATCCTGCGAAATAAAATTAATAGAACAATTCTGAAAATCGTCGAATGAAAAAATGGAAATCTTCAAGAGCACTCATTATCCAGGATTAGTGAAGAGTCTCTTTTAAGGGCAGAAAGTGCTTCTGTGGATGCTGTTATTAGAACCGCGTTAGTGTAATATATTTTTTTCTTTTATTACTGACAGATTTTAATGTTCAATTCAACCTTATTCAATTCTCGTATTTATTTGACCGATAGATTGACAGGAAATACATTACAAACTTAAATTACAAACGCTAATGACAACAATATAAATAATGACTTGGACATGACATTGCGTTGATACTGTATTTTAAATTTATTGTTGGTTTTCGCGTCAATTTAAATTAACTTTAAATTTCAATATTTAAAAGCGATTTTACGTGTATTTAATTATGCATTCAAGTTATTTCTTTGAAATTATTTTATTTGACAGTTTGACATGTTTTATAATCTAAGTACAATTTGTGAGTTGTTATTAGGTATTCGCTCAAGTATAGCTGCCGTTACCACCACGCTATGGTTACCTCACGAAGTTTCACCCCATTAGAAATTCTAGCTCATTATAGGATTTGAACCTGCGACCTAAAACATAAGTCAACGTCACTACTAACTGAGACATGTTCACTTATTCTTGTTTATTCCCTTCCAAATTATGACGTTAACACACTTATACCTCTGCACTAGGATTCCCTGTGTCGCAGATGGCATGAACAAACACAGAAACACAATACAAACAACCAAGACCCGAGAACAAACTTCATGCTCTTCACCAACTAAGTTAGGTATGTGTCATATACATATGTATATATATATAACAATATAGGTCAGATGTCTTGTCCACCTACTCCTAATTGCTGATGCATTTGTGAAAAAGCTTCCACGAGGTCACAAAGCCAGGGTATTCGTTATCTTACGCCCAACGAACATCCCCATTAATTACACGACTCTTGGATTCTTTAACAATTTTCTTTTTATGCCCGCCCTGGTTTTTCGCAAGCGATTTATTTTAGTCTGCTGACTGTGAATTTTACTTACAAATGGGCTGGGTCGCGAACAACAAAGAAGTTAGGACTTGTTCATAAGGACACGTAACAACAGTGGTTTTTTTTCTTCAGAAATTGCCTTTATTTTTACTTTGTATTTTATTTTATTTTGTTATTGTATAGATGTGCGAAGATATTTAATAAATTGATTTATAATCGAATCTAATAAAAAACTGGCACTCCGGTAGTGCAGATAGAAGTAAAATCAAAAGCAGAGTACAGATGCTTATATACAGAGGTGTCGGTAACGGTCAATGGTTTTTATCCATATCAAAAAATACACAAAGCGCCTAAAGAGAATTTCACTTCAAAAAAAGGTAGATGATATTAATGTTTCTATCACTTCACTTCACTTTAAAAAATGGTAGATCAAAGAATCTGGCATGGAGGGACATTGATAAAATTCTTTGTGAGAATAACTTTTCATTTTGATTTTTTTATTATTTTGTTTGACTAGTATGTTTCATATCTTATTTATTTAAATTGTTATTATTAAAATTATTGTAACTGTTCATATTTTTTCTTATTCCTAACATTGTAAGTTAAAATTGTTTAAATTATTTTTATGTCTTTTTTCCATATTCGTATAAATACTACCTAAAACTATATTGACAATCATAAGTGTACAAAAGTTTAATGTTGTATTTCAATGTACCAAAATGGAGAAATGAAATGAATTGAATTATAATATATTAGATAATATATGTTTCGCAAATAAATCAAATTATACGTATATGTGTTCTTAATACAATTGCTGCCGATTATTTACGTTAAGGGTTTGAAAGGATATAGCTAGTTGCTTGAACGACAAGAAAAATAATATTTTGCGGTATAAACAAAACTTTACATATTTACGTAAATAGTAAAGTGGGAGCTGGGTTTAGTCCTTATCTTTCCTAGAGAATGGTCACACGCGTGTACTTAACTATGCTAAGCGCCACATGACAATTGAGACTACTCCTAACTCAACGTTGGAAGGATTGTTTTTTTATTTACGATGACGATAAATTCGTTAACCAAAGAATCTGTGCGACAATTTTTGATACGCAATATCTATTGGCGTGATTTGGTAGTAAAATATTATACCGGCACGTTTCCCATCGGCCTTTTTCTAGATATTTTTTTCTGTATTTAATTTTTTATTTACTTAAGTAGACCGGCCAATATGTTTTTTTTAGCCAATGCAGTATATGTAATCTCCATTGATTTATTAAAATATTATAGGAAATGTAACTTTATTTTTAAATAATATTGTGCCTACAAGATCACGCTTGTTTAAACCCTGTTATATAAGGCTGGACAGACAGACGGACAAACAGACGTTGCAGAATTAGTAATTACATATGTGTGAGTTTTCAGGATATAAATCAAAACAACTGCTATGTAACAGACTTAGAGTTCTGGTCCGACTTGGGATCTGGAGGGAGCCGAAGACCTTGATATAATTGAATATAATTGAATAACCTTGATATAATTTATTCAATTATATCAAGGTTATTTATACTTTGATATAAATTGATTCAATATCTACAAACTTTAATAATACAACCCACTCAATCGGTCACTCAGCAACCGACAGATGGCGTATCCACCAACTTAATCATCTGTTATTGGCTATTGACACACATGACCCAATCATGGGTGTACTTTAGTGGTTTCTGATAATCAATTTTGAATCCCCCCTCACTTATAGATGTGCCTGGTCACTTGCTTTCAATGGATTGAATCGACCCTATATTTTATGGGTTGAAAAGATAGTTCAATCAACAACCACTTGTGTATAAGATTACACTTACAGATTCAGTGATGTGTATACGCTTTATGCCTCACACTCATCTCTCTTGGCCGTCATCATACTAATAATCACACTACTATATATTACTAGAGACCCGCCTCGACTTCGCACGGGTGCTTGGCTTTTCTCTGCTATAATATGCATATAAACCTTCCTCTTAAATCACTCTATCTATTGCTGAAAATGTCATTAAAATACGTTGCGTAGTTTAAAAGATCTAAGCGTGTAAACGGCGGGTGCGACTAAGGATAAAGGCGAAAGTTTATATGTATCTCTCTCTCTGCGTGTGTGTGTGTGTATAGTATTGTATTCTGGATTAATACATAGGCTACTTTGATCCCAGAAATCTCGTGTAATACCGCGGGGAGCAGCTAGTCTATTATAAATGCGAAAGTTTGTCTGTATGTCTGTTTGTGGAGCAAGGATATGGACACCTACTCTATTAGCAACACAAACATCGAAATTTTATGGTAATCTTACACAAGCATTGGCTGTGTGTCGGGGTTTGCCGGGACCTTTGCCTAGGAGCTTCGAAAGCATTTATAAAAGCCTCTGGTCATATTAATATTACAGAAAAGGTTTCATAGAATTCCGTATTTTTCCTCTGACAGATAGAAGAACCCATTTACCGACTACTACTGTGAATGGATTGGATGATTGTGGTTCTGAAAATAACTTTAGTCAAGCGAAGTACTATTTACAAAATTAATTTGTTGCACAGTTTAATAGCTAAACTTATAGCGTCATAATTTGTTTACTACCATCTATCATAGTCATATTAGTCAACTAGCTGTTGCCCGCGACTTCATCGGTGTGGAATTTAACAATTTTTGTTTGCGCGGAACAATAAAATAAACGTAGTTACTCCTTATAACATCATTTGTACGTGAAAGTCCCATCAAAATAAGTACCGTAAGTACCTAATAAGTACCGTATATATTTATTTTGTTTATTTAATATATTTATTTTACATTATGTTATATATTTATTATATAAACTATATATAATTATTTTACATTTATTTTGTAAAATCACACTTTAATTTTATTTATTTGTATAGATATGAAAAATTAATTTAATATGACAGATTGTATCACTGAATACTGTCATAGTAAACGCTCCTAACTTCACGTCAGTGTTATTTACTCTGAGGGTAACCTGACATTTGTATCAGCATTCAGCTAAGCCATGGATTTCTAATGCAAATACATTCATCAGTGTTAATGCATAGGAAACGATCAGTCCGTCTGTCGTGTCATGGCGGCTTTGATAAATCACACTGGATTAAGTAGGTTTAGGGTGATGATAAGAATAGGGTAGTCGATTAATAATCTCGATTGAATTGATAATTTGGGGCATTAAGATACTTAACAAGTCGATATTTACAAACAACCGCAATTAAATTACTAAAATATCTGGAATATTCAAAATAGTCATTTTTTATGTTGTTTTTATGGTTTCTTTCCTTGGTGCTATTATGAAATTAAATAATTTTGTCAAATTAATTAAGGGAACCTAAAGAACTGAGGCACGAAATAGGTATATCAATTATAATTATGACTGAATAGCATTGAACATCTATCGCATGAATTAATTATCTTTATCATAAATGACTTCTTGGGTATTTAGAATTTTTCAAGCCACGAGGGGAGCTAGGGTAGGACTTGATGCTTAAAGCTACTATTTCTCTACCTAACCAACATATCATGGAAGCAGAGCCACAGCCAGCCAGGTACAAGCTATTTTTCACACCAAGTGCGGGACTTTTGAGCTTTGCCTGGGAATATTTCGCCTTGGGTTTGAGAAAGACTTTGTTGGAATGTTCGAGAAGACTCATCTCAGTGATGATAATGATATTGCGTAGAATTGGTGGTATTTAATCAATCACGGGCCTTGTAATATCTATGGTGATTTAAGTGGTGTCAGCGATTGGGTAGGCATTCGCGTTTGTGGCTATATAGGCCTACTAACTGCCCCCGCGCTTCAAAAGTCAACATGATACGATCAGAAAAATCAGACAGAAGTTGAATTTGTTGCAAGTCACTAAAAATTACTTATGTTTTTCAAGATAAAACGTAGCCTATGTGTTAATCCAGGGTTTGAGATACCTTCTTAACTTTCATCCGTATGTAACATACATACTCATAAACTTTCATATTTATAATATTACTATGATTTAGGAGCGGTAGCTACGGCTGCGCTTACGACAAATAAAAGTTAATAATATGACAAAAGGATTTAAAATTTACATTTTAATGATAATTTAGAAAGCATCTTGCTAGACAAAAGATATATGATAATTTATAGAAATTTGAGAAAGCTAAATACTCTTGTAACCCTTCAATTAAAGTCAACAGTTTACAAACAAAATAAGGAATGCAAATTTCAATCGTGACTATTCGAAAGCGAAAGCTCTGCTCAATTATACCGTTTCGGAATAAATATTTCGACAAGTGCGAACCATCGAGCAATTAACGACATCTGCAATTCCAAACCATCGTTAGCCCGAGAAAAATTACCGACCGAAATTACCGAATAAACATAGCTCTGCGAAGGCGACTTCATGCGAAATGTGTATTTGGCGAAAGATACTTTTTTCAAAAAGTTTATTTGTCGTACAAACGTTTTTCAAAGGAGAATTTTTGCGAAAAGTACATTTTGGGATTGTGACTTTTTGAGAATAAGATAAATGTCTGAGTGAAGCAAAAACTCAGAAGAAGAGTGTCTCATAACTTTAAAAACAAATTATGAATGCAAACGTGACTTTAAAATGTACAATTCACTTTAAATTTTTGAGAGGCATATAATTGCGTTTATTCTTTACCACGCTGTTTCTGGACCGTTCGAGAATTTTTCATGTTTTTTTTATTTCTCTTTTTTTTTCTATCTTCTTATTTAAGTGAATATTCATAATTTAATTGGGGGTTGATGAGGTTTCATGAAGATTACCTGGAACAAACAAAATATTTGGTTAAATTTTGTAAAAATGGATAAACAATTTAAACATAAACCAAAGTATATTAGATCGATTAATTATATGAGAAAAAAAATATCATTAAAAATAATAACAAAATCAGTGTCACTATGAAGCAAGCCCATCCCATGTGCCTATAATTTCACCGGATATCTGTGTTTTTTACTTTTAAGATATGCATGTTATTTAGAACACGTAATACCGATTCACCAACGCGACGTGCTACTGAAACATGGTGATATCTCGACGCGCCATGAAAAACGCAATATGTACAACTCGAGAAGAAAAATGATCCTTTCCAAAGAATGTCTTTAGTACCGGCAGGGTTGCGTTCGACTATGTCACCTGATTTAAAGGTACTATTTCGTCTATTATATATTTAGGACCCCTCAACCGTAGCAATGTTAAGTGTTTGGCCTCAAATTTTCAACTTCAGTATACCAGCCAGACACTCACCCTACCAGTACTCTACCCAGGGTTTTCTCACAATGTTTTCGTCTATCAAAAGCTCAAAATCATGGTTTGATTCGAACTCACGACCCACAGATCGTAAACCAACGTTACTACCAACTGAGCCTCTTTTTAACGTTCTCTTAACGTACCATTTAAATTTATTTATGATTCTTCAAAATAAGAGTATTAAAAGGAATTTGCATTCCATCTTTGTGAAGCTTCAACATCAATAAACCTTTTCCCACGCAGCCCAAGAAAAATATCGAAAGCACATTTTTTTTCCATCTGCAAACCCATCCAAATTCTCATAACATCGGCTGCAATGCGGTACATTCGAAGACGGGACGACCATAGCATAAATGAGAAAGCTCGTACACTCTATTAACATCAATAAGTTCTCAGCCTGCAAATAGTAATTATTGACTAATCAAATTACGAAACAAAAGGTTTCAGAATAGATAACTTAACATATTGTCTACACGATCATTTCCCATACTAATCTAAAATCCCATTTATATGGATGATGCCTGATATAGAAAACCTCTAATGCAGAATTTTCCTTTTAATTCTCTTTATCTTTTAATTTTGCCTTTTATGTTGACTTGTTGTTTTATGAAACTTGAAATCTTATGCATTCCATAAGATCTCAAGTTTATTTTACACGCATACTTGTATGCATATAACATGTCACAGGTGCTCCTTATGCAGATTAAATGCACACAGATGTGTATAGTATGTTTTTAATATTTAGCTAAACTTACTGTGAATTTTACGCCTCTTCCAATTTTGACCGTACAACCCGAGTTTCAGATGTACAAAGGACCAAGGATCAAATAATTTGAAAAATTCATTGAGAGGGCACTTCAGCCCGTGAACTTTTCCGTGAAAAAATATCAACGAATAATACATTGATAAACTTTCACCAATGAAAATCACGGAGATCAAGGAAAAATAAGACTTTACTAGACATATGACTTGGTTCATCCTATCACTGGCTCTACTGGAAATGGACTATGAACTGAACCAAGTGTCCTCACCTTTGCCACGAGAAGGAAAACAAGACCGTGTAAAAAGCCAGATTGAATGGGAAAAGAATATTTCCTGGCGGATCTGCGATTGAAAATAATCGGCTCGACTCGCTGGCGACTTTATCACTGAATATTTTGCAAATAACAATATGTATCATAAAGGTTTTTATGGAGGTTCAATTGTTATATAATTGATTACTGCTATTTAAAAAATATTGTATTTCGTGAACGGAATTAATTCCTTTTTTTTTTAAAACAAAGGCATTAGAGATGTACTAAATGAACATATTTTAAATGGGGATAAGGCGGGTCAGGTCACTCGAATTGTAATTGGCAAACGATATTACACCATGGTTTCCTGAAGATGGAAAGTGACGTCGGCGTTAACCGAAAAACTATTGTAGTTTAGGATGGTAAAGACCGACCGTAAAAGATCGAAACGTGTGGAAGAACTTTGTGCCGACCATTGCCCGGTCTTGAAAAACAACACGCACATAAGACACTAAGTGTTAAAACAACTAGTAGCAATAAGCTTAGACTGTAGACTGTTTCAAACTGTAGTAAGAACTTTTAAATTTCAGTTCAAACATTTTGAGTTGAAGATTAAATACTAAAAACTTAATTTAGAACTTTGATCGTGGAAATAGAAAGACTTATTTAGCCTAGATTTGTGATGAGATTAACGACCCAACAAACAGAGGAAAGCAAAGGTAGTTTACCAAGATTCCACTTTATTTTTTTTCCCATTCTCAACCTTTACTAAAAGTATACTTAAAGCTATCGGTAATCTTTACGCAATTTGCTCCCATTAAGTGTGCCTTTTATTCCACACTCAGCGCGGAGCTCAATTTGCGTATATTGTCGAGTAAATTTATTCGGTTGGATCCTCAAAATATTTACCTGGATTGGATTATTCTCCATTTGTTGTGAAACGGTAAAATTGTAGCAAATCTGCATTTATACTCATTATTTACTCGTCGTCATTACCTTCTTTCTTCAACATGTTTTATCCAAATTAAGAAAGTTGAGTATCGCCACTTGAAATGCTCTAATTAGACGTGCTCATTTGTTTATGTATAACTGTGCCTTCGCGGTTTTACTTGCGTAAAATCCATAGGTACTTAGATTATAGATAAATTGCGTACTTTTTTTTATTCGTTTAATCGTAGATAATTAACGTATGCTAACTGAAACATTACTTAACTTTAAAAGTTTCGTAAAATTATTTATGTTGTGTTTTTCTCACGATTTAATAAAAACAAAGGCCGACTAACAAAGATTATAATAGTTTTTTTATAATATATTATACAAATGTATAATATTCATAGTTTCTTCGTTACCTTCTGAACACGTGTTTCGTAAAAAAAACTTTGTATAAATTTATTATGTCAATCCACATCTATATCGCAGAGGCAGAGACCAACTGAATTTCGAGGCCAGTAAAATTTTCCATAACCAATGTGTATTTTCAATGTTCTTTAGTCACGTTTTCAAGGAAATCTACCCTCGATATTCCATTTACAAAGGTTGGCATACCCATACTTCAGTCAAGCAAAAATTCCCAGCATCTCAGCGGAAGTGACAAGTGGAGTCGCGTCGAGAGCTAGTCACTTATAGGGGCTGTGCTAACTCTTTGCGTCTTCCCTAAGTGCTCCGTAACAGGATACGTACTTTCCCTTTCAGCCTTCGTTAATATTATACGTAAAATGCTTTGTTTTATTTAAAGCGGTGGATGACTACGTAAATATTAATGCTTCGTAGCTGAAAGTATGGGGGTACTACTTTGCTATGGTTCAAACTTAGTTCTTACGCCGGATATACTCGTGACACTTATGAAATATAACATATATATTCTTGCACATTTTACATGATGCTATCTAGCACCAAACTAAGCATTGATTGTACTATGGAAACTGGACCATTGATAGAATACTTATATAGTCCATTATAAGTAAATAAATACTTTTATTAGACAGATACAGAACAAACATCTTTTTATGCTACTAAAGTGACGCGACGAGCAGACGGCTCACCTGATGTTAAGTGATTACCATCTCCCTTGAACAACAAAAATGTCTCCGGATGAACTTGGCACAAGTTATACTACTACTGTTGGTTGCTGATACACTTTGTCTTATTAGAATATATTATTATTATTCGCCTGAAACTTTAGCAGCGCTCCTATTTAACTTTTTGAGTACTTATTAAAACTGTTGGCAAGGCAGATTTCAAGTAAAATTTTCCGAAAAGGATAGGTGCTCTTTCACAAAGCCATAATAGTTATTTATAGATCTATAAGAACCAGCTTATCACGAAGCCTATGAAAATAGAATCAGGATATTCATAAAAAAACCAAAGTAGCTAGCTTATATCAAAATAATTATGTTTTCAAATAGCCAAAAAAGCAATAAATCATTAAAATGACTTTTACGCTTTCATATACAATAGCTATTCATGTCGTCCCATGCTGACCTTATTAGGGGTAGCCACCCCGAAGCCAACAATCGCGACAGATGTGTGAATTAAAAACACAGCCCTTTAATTTATTTACTACACGATATTTGACTATTAATCCCGGTCTATAGGGCTCTTAATCCTCTAAATGTTCATTTTTATTTGAACACTCACACAATCATAAAAAAAGGGATTCGAACTCTTAACACTTTCATTTTTAAATGCGTTTTTGTTCGTCCCTTAGTAAAAATGTAACTAAACCATGCGTTGAAAATCCTATACGCTTTGATAAAAAGGCGAAAGTTGCTTGTTTTTTTTTTGGTGCAACACTTAACTAATTACAGGGGAGTGTTGGTAATAACGGAACACGGTTAAGGCGTAATGGCGATTTTAGGAATTATTACTTTTAAACTCTATGAATATTCATTTTAATTCAAATTGTTTTGGGACATTTCGTGATGGTTTTTTGTGAGCTAAATATCCGTCAGATGGAAACTTACCCTAAGGAATACATTGTATAAAGATTATATCCAAGATAATAACAATGACTCGTTTATTTTTTTCGAAAACCTAAATAGATTATAGCACTTTCGGATTCAATTCATAATTTTACACAGTAAAGACAGCATCAATTTTCTATTCATAAACTTTTTTTTTTTAACGTTTACACACTCATACCTCTGCACTAGGATTCCCTGTGTCGCAGATGGCATGGACAAACACAGAAACACAAGACAAACACCCAAGACCCGAGAACAAACTTCATGCTCACCACACAAAGTGTGCCCTGGCCGGGAATCGAACCCGGGACCCCTCGCTTCGAAGGCAGGGCTACTACCAACTAAGCCACGGAGCCGTCAAATGAAAATAATTTTAAAAACATTCATAAAAGCACCACTTAAACGTATTGCTCTCTTTGTTGTGATTAGTCTACGAATACACGGTATCTGGAACATGTACAAAGGTCTCATTGCACATTTTATGTTAGGGTTCAATATCTTTTCACGCAACCCTTTTGTAAGCAAAACTAATTTTCATAAACGAAAGCATTATATTTGCCCCGCTCCGCTTCGGGCCCACTGGCCGTTGAAAAAGTCTGCACTGCGTCGGCTTCACTCTAATTCAATAACAGACCACATACTCTGCTAGCCTCTAAAAACGATGTTTTCATGATTTTCGGTGTTCGGTACATCGTTGGTTACGAAACACTTACAAAATATATTTGGGCTCAAATATATTTTGTAAGTGATTGTTTATTTTATTACCTCTCGTATCTCATATTGAGTGTTATCAATTTGTGTGTAAGATGTAGTATATATGAAAAAAGTTGTTATTAAAATCTATAATAATACATTCCGAACATCTAAAGTGGATGTGGAAAACACAATAAGCACATAAAAAGAAAATAAATATTAAATTATGTACCCGGTAAGATATTTTGAAGGATTTAAGAATATTGTTATTTATCATCTTAAATCACTATGACATGTTGTTCATTGGTGAGCACACCTCTTGCGAATAACACTGGTATAGCTAATAGTTTGCACCGACCCCGCCGGCGGGGCCGAAGAATATCTTTGTTGGCTCGCCTTGGGCGTGTTTTATTCCAAACGTCCCGATCAGTAGACGTCCAAGATGACGTCCATACCTATGTACGTGAAGCCCTTGGTTATATTCTATATTAAACTTAAGTTTTTCAGTCGACCAAAGCCCTAACAAAGTTGTCAAGGCCATCTGAGGTCAATAATAATAATAAAAAAAGAAGTACAATACAAGTATTCTTTTTCATTAATATTACTAGAAAAAGTAACAGTTTAGGTCGCCGTCTGCTAGTAGAGATCTAAAAAAACTAGTAATGGTATATATCGCTAGATGCCAGGCTAGTTGTAAATAAATCATTCTTATATTAACCGTGTTGAAACGAAATTTACCTTGTGTACAGAACCAAATCCAAAAGAGAAGACTCGCACTTCATTTTTATTCTTTTCATACCCGTATGATGCAATTAACTGATCACAATCCTCTGTGTGGATAAGCCTTTATCACCTTATGTTTGGGTAAGTGATTAAGTCTTTGTGACCGGGGCGGTTTTCAGAGCTAGTTAGTGTATTTTATTTCGTGTGGCATTCAAAATGATGATGACTTTGCGTAGTGGTAATATAATACAGAATACTGAAATGCATGTGGATACTGTTGCTGCTGACTGTACCAGTATTATTACCATGTATGTTAGTATGTACCAATTATCACTAAATAGTTCTTAATGAGTTAACCATAATTTTCCTGCTGAATATAGTATGATCAAATCGTGTACAAGTTAACGTAAAAATATTAAAAAAAACGAGCCCTGCGGTGTTACCAGCGGTTGGCCATTCTACATTTCTTCTATCTTGGTGCCAAATTTCGTCCAAATCCATTTAGCCATTCTGGCGTGATTGAAATCCATCCATCCCACCTAAACTTTTGCATTTCTATAGTAAGATATTCTATTTTTAGTGCAAGCCGCACCGCAAAATAAGCTTAGTAGATGTTAACGATGTCTTTCCATACAACAGACTTAAGCTAATTAACATACAAATTAAAACAGTAGTTATATAGCTAAGCCAAGAGATTTAAACTCGCGGTGCGTTTGTGCTTTATCTGTATTTTATTTTGTTTGTATTTTGTGGCTGTGGTTATAAATCATAAAAAACATAAAAGTTAACGATAGAGATATTAAATCCATAACTAGTTATCCATTTATCGACCAGGCAATGCGCCAATTATATAAAATCCATTGTAACATAATGCTATTATCGAATTATTGTAAACATTATGGTTCGAATCATCCCCCTTAGAGAGTTATTTTAAGAGAACGATCTAAATGAAGTGTTTTATAATTTATACAAAAAAGGGTTAAAAACTAGCTATGACGATGGGAAAAAACTGACAGACGTTCTTTTTAACTATAAAAATGACACCTATATACAGACAATCTTTCGCTCAGCTAGCTACATGGACCCCCTAAAATAAGTACATCGGCTTTGATCACCGCCGTAACCGCTCCTTCATTAACGTAATCAAATCAACTTTTTCGAAATTATAATATAATAACTTACGTGACATCGCTAAATAAAATAATCCTAATAAAAATATCCAAAATCTAAATATCTTATAATAAATGCCTTAACTTATTTGATGACGGGCCACAGAAAGAGGTTGGAATTCAGACAGATCATAAGAAATTTACAATTCCGACATTCAGGGTAGCCTGCGCAATGTGTTTTAGATCTGGAGGCAGTAAATGGAATATAACTAGGCATTAGACAAATTGGCGAATTGCCAGTTTGACTATACTGGGGGAAGCATATAGGGCTATGTTAGGTAAAAATAAAACTATTTGCGCATGACTGGTCCCACCGCTCAATTGGTAGTAATTCTGGTCTTCTGCGCTGTTCGATTCCCACTCAGGACACGCATTTGTGTGAAGAACATAGTAGTTTGTTCTATCTGGAGGTATGAGTATTATATGTATGTATAATACTAATATTATAAATGCGAAAGTTGTGTATGTGTGTAGTTGTGTGGGTTTTGTCATATTTATAGTTTACTTCACACAGAAAAAGCTGTAGTTACATAATCTAATGTAAGGTCTTGAAAATTATTTAAGAGGTCTGCTCAAACATGTACCTACTGTTGTTTTGTTTTATAATTCAAAATTGACGGAAATTCTGAGTTCTACCATAATAATAGCAAAACCATTTAGGTCCCCAACCCAAGTCATATTCCGTTTCCCTCGAAAGATAGTGACGTGAAGATAGTCTTATGCGCCTATAATTTCACCGGCACCCATACCTTTCTAGCAGCAATATGAGCGCACCGCTGCTTGGCTACAGCCAGGTTTGGATAGCCAGGTTTGGAGGCACTCCTGAAGTCGTTTAATAAAAATCACGCTATGAAAAAGATATTTTTGCATCAAATAGTAAAAATTCGGGTCTTTCATAATAGCTGCGCCGCTGTATTACGCTAAATGACCTATCTAAAACCTTATAGAAAGAATTTCTTTAAAATTAGACGAAGTCGCTTTATAGAGAACATTTCAGGCGCCGTAGATATATATAAAACAAATATGGCAGTTACGGTTCTAGAGTACCGCTAACTGACACCAAACGGACAATAAGTACTGAATTGGTTCGAGGCATTATTGGCATGGCAACACTTTACAGTTTGGACATTCCGCTGCGAATAGTGTGGTAGATATACTTGATTCGAAGTCAGTAAATGGCGCATAACTAGACATTAGACAAATTGGCTAGGTGCCAGCCAACTCCGCTGGCCCGTACGGCACCCATACAACTGCACATACATATTTACTGCCCAGACTAAAAGTTACAGCCATAGGGTTTTAGAGTTCCATACTTAAAGGGCTTTTTATTTTCGATTTAAAAAGACAAGTTTATTTTACGAAAATTTAAAAACCCCGAACCGATATTGATAAAACATTTGAAATAAAATAAAACCGCCCCCAAATCGGTTCACCCATAAGAGCTATGGTGCCTCATACAGACACACGCGTAGCGGTCTAAAGCCTCTTTCGGGAATTCTGATTTTGACCGGGGTTTAAAAATAGTTCCAATTGGCTCGATAGTCAACTGTTTTGTCGTCTGTTGAAATAAAGTTGGTTGTAAAGTCAAAGTCACGTGACATAAAAATTGATTGTTGGAAAAAGCGTAAATACTCTATGGAAAAAACTCCTTTCGCTTTTGTTTTGTCTTGTGTGTGGCAATTTTGTGCATCGAATGTTTAACCATGGGGACCAACTTACTGATAAAATACTTTGAGAGTATGATTTTACCTGTAAATTTTTATACCAAGACACAGAACAAACGTTCGTTCGTTACACAAATGATTGTTCTAAGTGGGAATTGAGCCTAAGACCTACTTTGTCTTTTAGCGCTTTGTTACATCCTGTTTAATTGAAACAATGCGTGTCAATATTGTTTATGTAGGCCTTTAAATGTATATTAGTGACAAATATGTTGATTTGTCTTTCGCAATAATACATATACATATTCATAGACAATTGACACAGCGCAATCTAGGCTCACACTAAGATTATGGGAAACAGAGTATTGATTCAATACAGACATTAAATTAGAATTGAACTACCTTTCACAAAAACGACGAAACAGAAAATAAATTACACTAAAATGTCACTATGATACGTTTATGAATAAGCCAAGAGTCCCATTACTTATATATGACGGATGTCCCGTTTTCCATAAAAAGTCCTACCACAAAAGCATTTAGTGAAATATGGGTGTCAATAAAATATAGAGGTTACTTATGTATATTTTGTAGGAATAACATTGTTTAGTGATCTAGTTTAAGGAAACAAGATCATTTTACGCAAATGTAAAAACAAGTGTAAAATCCTTCGGGTAATGATAATGTACTGTTTAATATCAAATGCCTGACCAGCTAAAAATATGTTATACGCCATTTTGTGGTGGCGGCCATCTTGGATTTGAAATTTATCATAGTGTATTATTGTTTTCTACTAGTCAAGCCCTTCCATTTGATACCCATATTGAGAGAGTTGTGAAAAGATAAGTAATCCGCCATTTTGTGGCGGCGGCCATCTTGGACCGATCAAACAAAAAAAAACTAATTAAAAATTGGTTCGGGAGATACGATGTCACAGACAGACACAAACACAGTCACGTTAAACTTTAAACACCCCGTCGTTTATGCGTCGAGGGTTAAAATAATAAATAATCAACAACATTTTCTTATTAATCGCTATCTAATCAATCCAATTTACAATGCACCACATTGCTACTAATTCACACGATAAGACCACCGACACTTTAAAACATAATTAAAATTAATTAACCATAAAACAGCAATTCAAATTTGGGTCATTTTCGGATACACAGCATTAAGTATTCTACTCGAAAACAATAGAGTAGAGTGTCGCCTGCGATCTTAATACAAAGGCTTGTAAGGCGCGTTGCATAGGTACTGCATAGAACCGTCTCGGCCGGAGTCGTTAATCTTAATGCAAATTCGTGCCAAGCGTTCCTAATGGCGCCCGTATTTACTATTTACACGTCTTATTCTTCAAGTGAAATTACGTCGTTTTGTACGTGGTGTGAATTCCTCGGGAATCTAGGTTTGTTGAAGACTAACCTTTACTTATTAACGCTGCTTTCATTGTTTAGCGGCGCTCGGCGCTCTTCTGTGAATTTAAAGGCAGTGCAATGGGATAACGATTGTGTTGCTATAGTTTAATGGATCTATGGTTTAATGGGTCTATGGGTTTTGGGGCAATTAATGTCGTATTTAGTCTTTAGAAAACATTTGCGATTAATACACAAAAAATATTGAATACCATTGGCCGTCCTAACGAAACGGTACAGGAGTACTGCACTCTAGTACTGGAGTGATGAATCCACTAAACACAGGTATCATAAACACAGGTACCCTCAGAGACTTGCCCCTGCGTTGTACGAAAGGAGCAACCCAAAGTACCAGTAGAACATGTGCCAAGTTCGTTCAGAGAAGAACTGAAAGCACATCCGATAATCTGCCGGCAAGCAGTAGTGTAATTGTGTTGCTGTGTTATAATGGAAGGATGTTTGACGGTGAATTTTGCATCCGTGTGAATGAGATGTTAGATTCTTCGAGAGTGACAGGCACAACGCGGTCTTCTTTTTGTAGGGGTGACTTGAATCGTACTGCTGTTGTTTATGGGCGTTGGTAACCATATAACATCAGGTAGGACAGTTTATCCCGTTTCTAGGTTAAATAAAAAAGGTATTTTCGGTACTAAAAGCAAACTACAAATCTGTGCTTAATTAAGAAAAATGAGAGCATAAACATGATAGATGCGATGTTTACATCCGGCGGAAATAAATACGAATTCCGTTAAGTGCTTTCGCATTGCCAAATAAGCCGTCGATTCAAGATTCGCCTCATTCCCATAGCAATTTGTCTTTTGATATACAGGGTGCAAGCACGAATCTACAGATAAACCAAAAAGAATAAATAAAAGAAAAAACGAATCTTTTAAAATCATTTACGCGCTAGTTCGTCGAAAAAGCCTGAAGGAAGTATTTTCGCAGCACTTACTTGATTATTGTTGAATACTAAGTGTTCAAGCTCGTAGACACCCTTTATACGTAATGCTAATACAACTCGTACAAGCTTTTAGACGTAGCAATGGTATGAAGTGTAATTTTTCACGAGGGCAATCAGCGGTTTCCCCTTACTCCTCGTCAACGAAAAACTCTATACGTCACAGCCTGTGCCATTCCCCAAGATTATGAGATATAGTATAATAAAATATGAGTCTTCTAGCGAGCAACCTTCGTTTTAATTTGGCTTGCGCGGCGCCAAGGACAAACAAAATGAAAAAAAAAAAAAAAAAACCTATTTTTTACTCGAGTATAAGCTGTCACGAACTGGCTTAAGTGTCAAAATTACTTGCGTGCGTTTCGTAAACTGTTGCGTAGTCGTTATTTATTCTGTGGTATATCACATACTGTACAAAAGGTTCGCGGCTACGTTTTGGCGCGAAAAATCGCAATATGTGATGGGGGAGTAATGTTGGTTCTTTGATACTCTACCACTTTGATTACAACTGACATATCACCGTTTTTAGGTGTAAAAAGTTTTTTTGTTTTACGTTGCACCATTCCACCATTATTATATGATATTTTGCGGACATATGACATCTATAATAAAATCTCTATGCTATTTAATTAGTCAGTCTTACAATTGAAATAATATTAAGTTCCTACTACTTTAAGTACTTTTCAGAGTATGAGGGCAAATAATTCTATTATATCAACTTTAATTAGGCCTGTTTATTTGTGTATTTTTCCAGTTCTATCATATTGGATGACGTAATCTACGATCTTAGTAATTTAACGTTTCACAATTCTATCAATAAAGCCACTAATACGCCTTCCAATACAACAAATACACACATTTCTATAGTTTCAGTTCTCGACACGACGAAAAAGTATCAATTACATCACATAGTACGATGCATCAATAGCGTATCAACGCTAACAAGCCATCGATAATCCTATAACATAGACTCGGCTACTAATTGACAGACAATCGTTAAAAAAAACTGTCTAATAAATTCTCATACGATGCCATCGAAGATACTTTGACTTCAAATACATAGAATACTCTTTATATTGAGCCTCAGACAAGAAAGAGCCATTCCTAGTATGTCGTATCAATACCGTATCACAAAGTACATCAATTAACAACACTAACAAGCCACCGATAATACCATAACGTAGACTCAGCTGCTTTTTGACGTGCCATCGTTAAGGGAATCTGTGGAATAATTCTCATGAATATTTATCCGTCTGAGGCCCCAGGGTGTACGGTAATGACGACACAATGGTGGTCCATCCGGGGATATTGGATCAATATAACGAATTTGATCGGGTTAGTATCGTACTGGCATTTTGGAACGGATTTACGCTGTTAGCTCGGCCCAAAAAGTTGATTATGTAAACCTGTTAGAATTGTATTGCAGTTGGTAATGCGTGTATTGGGTTTGGTGCGGATCATGGATGTGAGCACGGTTTTTTATTCAATAATACCGCTGTAAGTGACAGATCATAAACTTTTGCAAATAACTAGCTGATCGAGATTAATAAACAATTTTACTGATGATTTTATATACTCTTTTAACTACAAAATACAAAAAAATACAAATACAAAATTGTTTATTTTACCAAAAACATAGCTTACACATAAGACATATGATTACTAGTGGTCCCCGCACTAGACGCGAAGTCTGTGTCGCGGGAGGCCGATTACCTATTAGGATTACTAAATACACTAGATCACAATAGCAAAATTTGCATGATTTTTATCATACTCATAGATAATGAGGATAAAAATCATGCAATTGATAAATGCCACGTTAGATTCTTTAAATAATGTCCATGGATAGTTTAAAATTTTAAACAAACATCCCAAAACAATATCGTTACAGCTAATCCTAGGCACCGTTAACAGGTATAGCAAGATCGAATCTCCCTATCGGGCTCGAGCGGGATCGAAACGGGATTATGGGATCAAACAGCTTACTTCTCTAAAATTGCTGAGCGCTTTGTGTATCTACTCATTTGTTCTGACGTGCTGCATACTGATTTTGATACAGCGCTCATTGAAGAATGGAGATCAGGTTACGGAAGGAAATAGAAGGGAGTATATATACATTTGTGTTTATTAGCTGTTTAAAATGAAATGAAAATTAATGAATTCTACCACAGACTAGACTATCTAAAGTTGAAACGAAAAGTTTTTAAGAGCATATTTAAAATATTCCTGATAGAGGGATCATTATGATGATAACGTAATTATATATAAAACTCTATAAAATAAAATCAATTGCTGTTCGTTAGTGAAGTAAGTTTAAATAATTTCCACTTTTACTCAAACTCTCCACCCAAAAAGAAGAAGAATTAAATACTACACATATTAAGATAGTTTCACTTCTCCTAATACAGGTAGATATCTATGTTTCGAAAAAATCAATACGCGACGATTCGAAAAGGACGCAGTGTACTAAAAGTGATATAAAGCGCCATAATTTATCCGACAACTATCGCAGTTTTGTAATCTAGACAGCCAGCTACAAAGACCCCTCACTCGATAACCTCAACCCCCCTTTCACAGTTACTCACTAAACCTTTTCTAAGGGGCATGAGCGAGATCATCTTACGGTAGCTATCTGAACGAAGATAACACGACAATGCAGCACTTCAAACCCATTTATACGATATACCGTGAGGTACAAAGGTGTTGGTTTACGCAAGGGTGCCAGGAATTTTCCAGAATATCCTGCAACACTTTATAATACACGCTCAATAGTACGGGATTTCGGGTTTGTGTTGTTGCCGTGATATTGTGGTTTCTTATATAATCGAGCTAATATTCGACAGGACAGTCTTTTTTTTATTATTGGATATTCACACAGCGCTATCTAGCCTCGAACTAAGCATAGCTTGTACTATAAGAACTAGTTAACAGAGAGAATACTTATATAGTACTTTTTATAGTAAAGACATAGTTCTATTACATACTAACACCCAGACATCTATTTTCTTCACACAAAGGTGATTCATGGTGGAAATCGAACCCACGACCAGAACACAGAAGATAAAGATGCTATCAACTGAGCTGTGAGGACAGTTAGTTGTAAAAAAGTACTATTTATACACTTCTATCCATAATATAAGCTATAGATAGTTTGGGGCTAGATGGCACTGTGTATGGATCAATTAGAGATTGATCATCTCAATACTCAATACTCAATACATTTATTGCTTCTCATAATGGTACAAGGTGATATTATTGGTTTACATTCTGAGTTTCACATTATGGACCCTTGTTCGGGTATTACAATATTAATGGAGGCAGTCCGAGGTTTTCTACAATAGATAGCATGTAGGTAGGTCTAAACTACCTACGCGCTATTGTCAATTTTATACTTAATATATAATAATATTAAATAAACTATGAATATTTTCTAGTCAAATTATTATTTTATTTATTTGTTTTCTAGTCAATTTATTTATTATTATGTATTATTGTCAAGCATTAGTTTTTTTCTTCTAAGTATTCTTTTATGTCATAGTAGCATTTTTCCACGAGAAAAGATTTTAATTTTGTTACAAAATGTGGATATTTGCTAGTTTCCTTTATGTCTATGGGCAACTTATTATATATCTTGATGGACATAATGTACGGGCCGTCACTAAGCATTTTTAGTGTGCAATTAGGTTGTACTAGTTTATTTCTTCCCGGTCTTAATTTATATCGCCTTGGAACATTTAAAAAAAAAAAAGATTTAAAGATTTAAAGATCTAAAGATTTAAAAAAAAATTATATTGTAAGTTTTAGCTGTATTCAAGGACCGTCTACAGAGCTTGCAGTTTGCGCTTTAGCCGGTTTAGGCAGAGTTAGAACTCCACGTATGAGCTTACGGTAAATTGATAGCGTTGGAACTTGACGCCTTTAAAGGCTCTAAAATAGGATTACTTTGGCGTTTTGAAGTCTGGTCCGTGGTAAAATTATTTACAATGGCTTTAATTTGTGTTAGGCAAAATAATTCGACACTAGAAAAGTATGCCCATTATAATTGATTGAAATGTTTTAAGACAATGCAGTGAATGAGGATTTTAGAATTTATAATCAATTAGTTTTTTATCAAATGTTAAGTTTCGATTTTCAAGTCTGTCTAAGTAACTTGAGTTGCCAATACGAGTATGATTTGGTAATGGGTTCAAAACCAGTTTGGTGAAGTCATTATTTAGAGTTACTTTGAGTAGGCCATCATATAAATAAATAAATATTCATGGATATTTCACTGATCACCATGTAGTCCCAAATTAAGCAATTATTGGTTAACAAACACAGATAATGCGTATTAATACTCAGACATAGAACAAACGTCTATGTTCCTTACACAAATGCTTATGATGATATATGATATATGTCCAAATGATACTTGAGATCTAAAGGAATAAATGAGATTGACTTTTGACTTGACTTTTTGACTTTTATCTTGGGTGAGAATCCAACCCACGACCTATACTGCAGAAGACAGAGCTTCTACCAACTGTCAGTCAAGATGAAGGTGGTATCCCCTGAACATATACCTAATAACAACAACGTGGTAATAGGAATAAGAAGTGGGTTCTTTCTTACTAAGGTATAGGAAAAGTCTTGCGCAATACCCTTAATTCTGAAACGTGAGCATAAAATGTCTCTACATCTGTAATTTTTATTTGCTGACATGTTTCCTTTAGCTACTTGAAATGCATCAGCAATTTATATGCAATGTTTTGCTCATGATTATAAACGCAGGCCATAGAATTAAAGACGAAGAAGGAGAGCACAATATTCCGCTAAATGGCGAAGCCAAAACATGACATTTATCGGTAGTGCGAAACAACAATGGCCGACACGTATTGCCGACAAGCATACGAATTATATTGTCAGTTCAAAAATTACACCAAAAATACCATTTTATTTATTTCATTTAGACTCATAAGTCTTGCTCACTAGATTCACCTTATCAACCATATATTGTAATTATAAGGCGCTGCGTCACTTTACGTACATATTCTCAATAGAATAATCTCATCTAATGCCAATAACAACATTTTTTTTTTATGTGAATTCGTGACGGAACGAGCTGAGGGCCCATCTGATGGTAAGTGGTGACCCTCGCCCATGACAACAGTAATGCGCGCGACTCAGTATGAGATCCAAACCTTTACTGAGTCGCATTCATCCTGCTACGTCCATCACCCGAGACGGGGATGATACGTCTCATGCGCATGTGATTTCACCGGCAGCCATACCCTTCCACTGGAACACAGTAATGCAACCACTACTGCTTGGCGGCAGATTCCAGATGTGGTGGCAGTACATCTCCGGACGAACTTGGCACAAGTTCTACTGCTCCTTTAGCACCACCCAGGGGGTACGTGTAGGGAATCAAAGGGTATACACCTACGGACGCGAGCAACTGGACCCCCCAAAAATATATTATTTTTTCAAGTGCGTCTTTTGTCTTGTTTATTTCGGTAAATTATTCAGTACCTGCCTATAGCATTGCATTATGGTGCAACACTTTTCTCTAATCATTACACACACAGGCATAACTGAAGGTGCATAAATCTCAATCATAATTTGTGCGCGTCAACCGTAGGCCGGCGGTCAATGATGGATGGCGCCCGCGTTCTCATTCCGAATTCAAACCGACCAACCGGCGCTCGACACGTTGCAAAATGGCGGACACGAAACTAAATTGATTAAAAATCCATTATCTTAGTGACTCTTATTCTCGGCTCAGATAGTGACAGTAATTGAATTCGTAAAGTTAATTCAATTTATGTGGAAGTGGATAGTTTTCAATAAATGTCTTTGTCAATGTAGGGCGTTCCGGTGTATCAATTACTTGATTATTGAATTACTTATTCCGTTGATAGTATATTGTTTCTAGTCTTGTTAATCAGGAATAACTTTAGGTGATTGAATTAGAAGGGATAGAGAAATGTGAAAGTAATTAATACAATTTAAATATATAAATATAACAAGTTCATTTTACGCAAAATGTGAAACTCCCAACTTGATGAACGGTGATGAAACGCTTGAAACGCTTGAACATATAATTAGATAAATTATAGTTACAAACCATCTCGATGACGTCAACTTCCAAACATAAAAAAATCGTTCGGGAACTACGATGTCACAGATACACAAATATAATACAAAATTATAACACCCTTCTTTTTTTGTTTGCACATTAAATCCAAATGGCAAGCGCTTTTCCTACCGTCTCGGCACAAAGTATTCCAAAATAGTCAATTTAATATTTTCAGTACAATTATAGGTACTTACTTCTCCGAGTTAACTCCGCTGTACGAAGAGTTCACTCAGTGAGTCGGATTTTTTGAGTTTTGAATGTTTGTTATAAAAAAGCGAATGAATTACCCACCAACTATTTCAGTGGAACCGTTCTCGAATAACAACTGTTTGTGTTTCACAAAATTTACCCATATTTTTTACAAAAAGGCGAACAAGGGTTTGTGAGATTACGTCCATAACGACTTCAAAGATCCTCTTATTATGCCGGCGCTTGCCTCGCGGTATATTAATAAAATTCGCTGCTTCTGACATCCAAGGGACCACCGATCCGACCGCCCGTCATCCTATCCCTCAAACATAATGATAAAACTTTAGAAGCGAATCGCAGGGGAAAATCCATTTGCCAAATTGTCAGTCTTCCTAGTTTCTAAGGCCAGGAAAACAACAACCCTGATATTATGGAAACTGACATGTTGTTTACATGTCAGTTTCATTAAGAAGCAATTAAGAAGTAGTTGTGGTAGAAATGTTGTATTGGAATACAACCACGACCGAAAAATTGAAGACAGATTACGAAAAAACTTTTCTTTGACGTAGATTAAGTTTTAGGAAGCGGCACCAGTCGATACTTCTGGAAAGAGTCAAAAGAATACATGATTAGTGTGACACATGATATAGTGTGACACATGATACATGTGAGAACTTCATTACTTTCTCTCTATAATAAAAAAATGACATTAAATTTCTAGTAGAGCAAGCTGAAATGAAGATATACGGGCTTACAAAAGCACGTTGGTAAATTTGTACAAAAGAAGACGATAAGCTTAACAAAAATCCATCCATTGCTGACATCAAGAGCTCCTCACCAGTTATTGTATTTTAATTATTTATAACTTATGAGGATATCCACCATAATGATATATATACCTTGAACATGTTACGGTTCTAAAGATAGTGCAAGAAAATTTCGAACTTATACTGATGTCAATAAAGCTGAATTTGGAAATTAGCCTCCTGATCAGTTTATCGGTTAGATTGGAAGAGACTTCTTAACAAATAATAATAGCTAAAACATGAAAACTCACTGTAATTCGACATGACGGCTCCGTGGCTTAGTTGGTAGTAGCCCTGCCTTCGAAGCGAGGGGTCCCGGGTTCGATTCCCGGCCGGGGCACACTTTGTGTGGTGAACATGAAGTTTGTTCTTGGGTCTTGGGTGTTTGTCTTGTGTTTCTGTGTTTGTCCACGCCATCTGCGACACAGGGAATCCTAGTGCAGAGGTATGAGTGTGTAAACGTTTTTTTATATCTGCATACAAATAATGTGCCTACAGAGCTTCTGTGAAATGTTACATATGATCGCAAAATTAATTCGCTTCTATAAACATTTTCACAGACCACTATTCTGACCATACGTCATCCTTTCCCTCAACCCATCTTTATACTGAATAGTTTCACTTTATAATATTTGTGGCACGTCCGCTGACCATCCCAAAGGAACCCCCTAATTTATTAATAGATTGTTTATAACCTAGGGGCTCTCTAATAAATAGATCACCCTTAAATAATAATGCGTTTTCGTTGCTGAGACATAAATTTTATGAGATTAAAAGGGTGACGCAGTGTCGACGGTTTATATTCGATGGAAATTTTGGTAGTTATTTTTATGGGCACATTACTTTATTGGACGTTGGTTTTATATTTCGGTGTCCGTTTTGGGTCATTTAATGATGACCGGCGGAATTTTACACTTGTTTCCGAAATGAGATTTTGGGAGTTTTGCTCAAATAGGTCTAGTGAAAAGTTTTATCTGCGTATAATTTAAAAAGGATATAGTTTTCGTTTTACGGATTTCAAATGATTTGTTAGTGAAAATTTAAAGTTAAAAATCTTTTTGCCGTTGAATTTTTAAAGATACTTATAATAAATCCCAATTTCTTTTCTAAACTAAATATGTACTTACTATCTAGTAGATACATATGCTCTTAAAACTAAGTTTAGTATTATATAATAACTCACTAAGTAAATTTTTTTTCTAGGTTCTTGAATCAAAACAACCTGTACATATAAATCAATTCGCACAAAATAACACCTTAACCGTTTCTTATTCAAAGAATTCCAGTAGCTATATATTATGTATCAAATATTCGAGACAGTACTTAGCTCGAGTACTTAGTTTAAGCAATAGTGACTGAAGTAATGAAGAAAGTTTATGAACGTTCTAAATGAAGTTTGATCAAACACTCCAGCAATACCCAATTCGCACGTATCCAAGCAACATTTGTTGGCAACTGAAACTAGCGTCACAAAGTAATACATTCGACGAAGTTTCCTGTTCAGGGTCTGGTAGGGTTGGCATGGCAACACTGGTCGGAGGTCATTTTCCTCTCTGTAACAGAATACCCATTGTTGCTAGTGGTATTGGATACAATCAACACTGTGATTTAAGGCATCCGGTTCTTATGTATATGGCAACACTGGCTCAAGGTGCCTGGTACGATAGTGCTCGCGTTCGTAGGTACCCGCAGAATCTCATCTCTACACATGTCCCCCGGGTAGTGCGAAGAGTAAGCCAAAATAGTAGTCTGCCACAGTCTGAAATAGTGGTCAGAAATGCTGCCACCGAATATGGTAATCTGCCGCCAAGCATTAAAAATATTCAAGAGCAGAGCACTGGCCTCACAGCTTACTTGGTAGAAGCTCTGCCTTCTGCGCTATAGGTCGGGGGTTTGATTTCCACTCAAGACTTACAATTGTGTGACGAGCATAAATATTTGTTTTGAGTATGAGTGTTAGTATTTATTTCCAAAAAATATAGTACTACTATGTATTTTGTCAGGAATCAGGTCCATTTGTTATTTATATTTTATCATGATATTTTATAAATAGATCGATCGCATCCACCATCATGTTATTTATAAAATATTAATAACATGGTGGTGGATGCGATCGAAATTCCTTATGCGGTTCGTATCAGGTGTTGCAGCAGCCCTAATCAATGCCAACTGCATCCCAACGAAATACGATTCAATATATATTAGCTTCGAAAGCTTGGAGTTGTGTCCTTATTGCTTTACGTCATACTATTGTACAAAACTAAGATTTGAAAGCATTCCTGTGCTCAATTTTAAGTTTCAGGTGTTGTGTCGCTTTGCATTTGCATTTCACAGTTTTTTTTTTATTATTTACCCAAAGGCAAGGGATGATTACTAAGTTTGCTATATCTGCGTCTTGCCAGTTCGGCTCAAACTTGCATATCGATAGAACACACATAAGGGTATTTTTTAACAAAATCATATTAGCTAATACAAATATTTACGGTCATAATCATCACTATTTAGCCCAAAACTAAGTATAGTCAGATACCATAATACATATGGAAACTAGATAACTGACAGAATATATAGTAATGTTTTGTAAATACATAAATATGTAATACGTAGTAACATCTAGACATGAAAACTGACTATAATTTGATATATCTGTGTGCATGTAATGTGCCTAAAGAACATCTATGACACGTTATAAGCGCAACAATGTGTTTGCAATGTCAATACATTGCTATGTGTTGCATGTAAATTTTGACGTGTGTAAACGACAATTGAGATCTGAAGGAATGAATAAGTTAGTTTGTTTGTGATACGTAGGTTCCGTACTTATATATTTTGAATCATTTGCTTGAATATCCAGCTTCGTAATATTTACACTGAGAAAATATCTGGCCGCTACGGCTATACAGCCTTTTGATGGTAGAACAGTCAGACAGATGTTGTTCGTTTCCTTTCCATACAGAACCATAAAAAAGGATAAAACATATCTTAACTGCAAATGACATTAGTTTATTCTTTTTCCACAAATAATTTGTTCGAGAAGATTCCGACCCAAACTGTCCTAATTTTTACTCCCCAAATGTTGTAAGGTTTCTGTTTGCTATGTCCTAAGTTAATAAAGGAGTAACTTCCAAGTATGATCACCAAACTTGGCAATAAGACAGGGTGATCTTGTAGGTATACAATTTATTACAGGAAATTTAATTTATAATAATAATAATTATTTTATTTATTACTGTGACAAATTCTGAAAGGTACCTTATTTTAGCAAAGCGGAGAGTTTCTTGAGTTGCCTATCAGATTTCAATGTTCCCACTACGGAGACAATCGCATTGCGTTACACTCGTCACTCTGAGATGGAGATGTAATATATTATTATATATATATTTTTTTTTATTTTTTAGTGACATAAAAAGGATGGAACCAGCAATTCGAAGACCAAATTACCAGTAAGAATGCTTACTAGCCAAATTAATTGACTAGTTAATGAACTAGAATCTAAAAACCCAAACAAATTGGTCTGTCATCCAACGATGTATGAGTGGGATTTAATTAATCATAAAATAATGTAACGAAAGGGTTCGGGATCATGGATGTGCGATCATGATAGCAGACTTTAATTGATGGTCTGTGGCATGAGAGGAAGCGACGAAGTCGCGACCACTTTTAAAGATCCGTGGCCCAGGGGCACAGACGCCGACTTTCAATCCGAAGGTCGCTGGTACAAACACACGTGCACCAATGAGTTTTTCACTTGGAAAATTTATGTGCGCAACCACGTTCCCGAAATGGTAAAAGAAAACACCGTGAGGAAAACGGCATGTATTAGAACTAAAAATCGAAGACATCTGCCAATCCGGATTGGGCTCCCGTAGTAGATCTCGCTTTCAATTATCGAGAGTAGGCCGGTTTCTCTATGGAGTCGTTTTTTTGTTACTACTTCACGCTCAACCAGCTCTTCGCTTTTGAATGAATTTGGTAATAGGATAGCTTATATCCTGGATTAACACCGTGGGAAGCACCGCAGAACGCTACTAAAGAATATTTGTAGTACAGGATGCAAACTACATGTTCACCAAACAAAGTGTGCCGAGAATCGAACTCAAACTCGAATCGAAATCGAAAGCGAGGGCGCTTTAAAGGCAGGTACTACCTTTTTCATGAATTTGTATGAAGAAGAGCGTAAAAGCTATACAAAAATAGGTTAAAATGATTACATTTTCCTGCCAACTTCGTTTAAGAGAATTATATTTTCTAGCCAAGTTAAATGGGTTAGTTAGAACGATCATATTTCGTTGCTTACTTAGAAAGGTTAACACGATCTGATTTTGTTGCCAACTTAGATAAGTTAACACTATCATATTTTTAACGTTTTATTGTTGAACTGCACCCCGCGGTGTATTCTGCGGTTATTCGATCTAAAGTAACCTGTTTGTTAATTCAGGATATAAGCTATCCTCGTAACAAATATCATTCAAATCCGTGGAGCCGTTTGAGCGTGAAGGAGTAACAAAACACACACACACACACACACACACACACACTCATATACACACTCACACACATGCACATAATACCTCTGCACAGGGTTTCCTCGTGCAGGGGTATGAGTGTCTAATATTAAAATAAATAAATAATATAACATAATATAGTTATTTATTCAAACTACTGATATCCATTTTTGTTATTAATATAGTTTTATATCTGTGTTAATAAAAAAAAAAAAACATTCATTACATAACATTGGTCATTTTAAAAGTATTCACTCGAAACTTAATAATTAAAATGCTAGTTTGATTCCACTTTATTCTTAATACGGGGTTTCGTTACATTTTTTGACACAATTTAATGTGACTTGGGTCTTGTCATACTTACGTTAGGGAGGACCTAAGTCGTGTTATTGTATCTATGGGCGGCGGTGACCACCTAACATAAGGTGAACCAAAAGGTGGTTCCACCACATTTATCGCATAAAAAAATAAAAATAATTATTCTGTTACAACTTGCACCAATACAAAAACTTATTCCGTGGGAGGTTTAACGAGACGGCAAATTCTGAAAAACAAGTAACCTCGATGAGGGTCAGACAGTGAGGGTACAATTAAAAGCGAAATGTAAGCGAGGATTTACCCCCCCGAATATAATGAAAAGATTTTTCAACCAAACGTCCAGGAGAAAGGATTTTGACATTGAATTATTCAATGCTACTTTGAACGAAAGTATGCTGTTTTTGAGCACATGATATTATACATCTAGCAGCATAGTCAGTTTCTTATTTAAGTCACAACTACTCGTAAGTTCTTTAATATCTTCTAGTTAGGTATTTCATTCGCCAATGTCACGTTGATATGCATACGTTTGGCAAAGGTGATCAGTGATGTGCTTAGATCAATTACTATTAATTTAGAACTACCTGACTCGATCTCATGTTTCGATTGGCTCTTTCATAATCAGCAGTCAAATGACATTTGTACATGTAGGACTAAAAACGCACTAGGATAAAATTACTAAAAAGTTTTCTTAAATTTTCCTATTTTCCGGGTGTCTTCCAATTTTTCTTTCCATAAATACGTTATTTGAGCTATTACAAACATTTTAAAATACCGACTCGCTCTAACATCCATATAATATATATATCCATTACAAATATACTTCCAAATATATTAAACCTATACTGTGAATTTCCAAAAAAATCTTTTATACGAGTATAAACCTTGTTCTGACAATTACGACCACAACGAAAAAGAAATCACCAACTCAGTCCAGCAATTCTAAAGTGATGTTCCGTCTTACATGTAGGAATTGTTTTTTATTTACTGAAAGTAAGCCACGCATTCATTCTATAAGATGTTGAAGTAACAACAAACTTTAAAGTGCCCAACAGAAAACATTGTAAAACTACTTTATAATAAGTAATCATGATGTATTGTAAAAAAAAAACTAAAACTTTCTAACTAGATAATCGCGCACGATTTCTTCCGCTTACAACTAACTTATAGCAAAAAAAGAATCTCGAAGTGTCACCACCGCAGTCAAGACAGTCTCAAGTCCAAGTTTTCACAATAAAAGAACCGCCGATAGAGTAGTAAGTCGGAAAATTTTCCTCTAGTCGCTTTGCGCAGCGGGAATCAGGTCGGAAATATCGACTTGAAAATTTCTAGTTTGTTAGTTCGCAATGACACCGCGGTCGAAGATTGGATTATTTTTACAAGTTGCAGTTGGAGTCTCGTTCTTGCCAAGCTTTCTCCGCACCCGAAGGTTTTAAATACCAATTTTCGAATTGAAGTATACTAAAGTAACTAATATCAAACTGTGTTACAAGAGATATCGTGTTGATTTGGTTAGGGATAGACTTATGGTAATATTATGCCTTATTCCATTACTGTTTGCGGCCAATGTAGACATTTTAAGCTGTATTGTAACTTTCTATTCACTCTGACTTGTTCGTAATTAGTTTTGTCCTGGCTTTGTTGGATTATTATCAAATAGTTTTTGCCCGCGGCGTCGCTCGTGGTAATGTAGAAGGTAATCTTTGTCTTTTTCTGTATAGGCAACATGTATGCAATATCATGATGATCGGTTGAGTGGTTAAGGTTTTAGGGACAAATAAACAAACTCAAATCGTATACATAATATTAGTTAAGATACTGATACCAATAAATTATGTCAATTTCACAATCAATTCTAAAAACATTATTTAAATATATCTGACTAAAAACCAAAATGCTAAAACAAGTAAAGTAAGGTTTATCAAAAATTTCCCTGTGTCATGTGGTCTACCTCTATCAACTACTACCCGTTTAATATAAAGGGTTATTTTAACCTAAATAAATTCAGTAGGGTTTTCACCCAATACATATTTAATGAGACTGTGACCTGGGTCCGAATTCTCACCTAAATCTCTACAACCTAAAAACTTGTATGATGTCCAGGGAAACGTCAGTTTATCTCTAAACGGTCACCCAATAAAATCGCAAGACAAAGGTCTATTAGCAGATTCTTTATTGCAAATAGATTTCATTCTTTTGTAATGTAATTATGGTATGCGAATGTACGCACAAAAATCTTTGGAGGTATTCGAGTATGCTAATTAGAGAAGTATTAAATTATATGTACCTATTGAGAAATAAAAAAAATATCAAAAAAATTAAAAGATCTGAAAGATAGACAACGTTTAAAGAATAGAAAATACATTTTTATTTGTGTAAGTAAGTCCTACTTCCTGACTCATAAAAACCGAATGACCGTTAGTGTTGCCAACCGTACCCTTGACAACCGACGTACCGCCAGCTTACCCCAAAAATACATCACCACATCGTATCTTCTCAGAGTCCATTGAAAGTAAATTATTACAGAGACAATTTAACGAATAAATCATTAACACATTGATATTTCGTGATTTATGAAAATTGAGTTAAGTTAAATTTTTCATACGAGATTTTATTAAATTCATGCGAGATAACTCGTATTTCACTTGGGGTTTCTGAATAACCTTCCTATACTGGACACAGGTGCTTCACGTTATTGAGTTTGGCTAAACTAGTGAAACCTGTGATATTATGCAAATCTGCTCTGTGATTTTGATTAAATGTAGTTTAGATGAGGTAGTCATTGGAAAACCATTCAAAATACGGATTAATCAAATAGTCGCAAATTAAAGTACATGTTTATATTACTATTATTAATTTTTTAATGTGACTAAATGACGGGACGATCTGTAAGCCCAGGTGGGCTGATGTTAAGTGATTACTGCCACCCACAGACAACAGTGATACGACTCCGGTTCTTTTGTACTGAAGTATAAGAAAACCCAAGTCGTATCACGTTAAGACGGGATCTCTTGCGCTTAATTTCATCAGCACCCACACCCTTCGGTGGAAGGGTAACCAGCAATGCGAGTAAACCACTGGCGGTGGATTACCAGGTATGATGGCAGTACTTCTCTGGACGAACTTGGCACAAGTTCTGCTGCTACTTTTGGTTGCTCTTTTATACCACCCAAGGGACAGGTGGAGGGACCTTGAGAGTATTCACATACGTAGGCGAGCAACTAGGTAAAGGCAATCTCTTATACCTATATTCTTTGATCTCATTTCGTTTTGTACCGCAATTGAGTGGTAATATTTGCCATTCACAACGTTGTTTGCAAACGTTCAAGAACGACAGTAACTGGTCTTGCTTACGCTAATAACTGCAGCGGGAGCGACTGGACAATAAAAACCATCAAGAACTCAGATTTCTCATTTTATGGATTAACTATAAATATTATTTTATGTATGAAACATTTTTAACATCTATTTATGAGTCGGAACTAACGTCAATTTCAGATAATCAGAAGAAAAGATGCGATTATATTCTATTTCCAGATATAAAAAAAAACATAATAAACGTTTACACACTCATACCTCTGCACTAGGATTCCCTGTGTCGCAGATGGCATTGACAAACACAGAAACACAAGACAAATATCCAAGACCCGAGAACAAACTTCATGGTCACCACACAAAGTGTGGCCCGCACACAAAAGGCAGGCCCGCTACTAATTAAGTCACGGAGCCGTCAATGAAGTATTTCAATTAAGTAAATTTTAGTACGAAATTTAAAGCTAAATAGGCAAAGATACTCGGTAACCTATTTGAGATAGAGCAATTTTAGCACACTAAAGCCAGATTGCTTGCTCAGAGACTCTACTTAATAATAGATGATGTCCTTGCTAAATTTGGCCATTGAATGACTGCATTCTTTCAAGTGTGACTTGGTTGCTGAGTAAAAAATTTAGCCATGGGTTTACAAAACGTTTCACTGAAACAATTTCTTTCGATTGCAATGTTATATGTAAAGTCCGTTTTATGATAGAAGTTTCGTAGGTGTGGCGATAATATCGAAGCAAGAGCTAAATTATTCAAATGTCATTGGATTTTTTCATGTAAATATGGTTAATATAATGGTAGAGATAAAGTAAAGTACGGTGAAGCTAATGAGTAATTTTAGTCTATCTTCAATGTGCTATCTAGAATATTTATTCCTAGGCTGTCCACTGGCATTTTTCTCATGGTTCTAGTTAGCGGAAGACACGGTCATGAGTTCTTTGTAAGTTTGTATATTGTATAACTATTACTCTCGCTAAAAAGTCTTAGTTGTATTGAGTCTTCTTGATATCCGTGAGTTCAAAGAGTTGGATAGCCTCAAAAGTATGATGGCGAAGTCTTTGTTGGTGAGCTTCTATTTTTAAATACATCGTTTAGGAACTGTTTATTAAGGTTGTCATTACAAATGTACCATGGACAAAGGGTTGGATATGATAAAATTGTACTTAAGCTGAAAGCACTTGTGGAAGTTATGCTTGAATTAATGTAATTGATTAGCCTCATAGCTAAGTTGGCTGTAGCTCTGCCTTTTGGGCTGTTGGTCGTGGGTTCGCTTCCCACTCAGGACATGCATTTATATGATGAAAATAGATGTTTGTTCCGTGTCTAGGTGTTGATATGTGTCACCTATCTACAAGGTTACCTATTAGTAAAAGCTATGCTTAGTTTGGAGCTAGATGGTGCTTTGTGAAAGGTAAAATTTATTTATAAAACTATAACAGAGATTTGCCGGGTCTAATCTAACATGTCTCTAGATACGAGTACAATGTTTGTTTAGCCCATATCGTGTCTTCTATCGATGCTAGCTCCTACAGGGGGTGACGCAATGAATAAGCCAATTGTGTCAGCCGTCGCATCGTGTGTAACAGCATAATGAATCAATAACGATATAAATTCCTCCATGGCCCATAGGGACAGTGGGACGCCGAGCGAATTGCGCTTAGACAAATAGGGTTATCACCTTGGCAGATAGAAATTCTAGAACAACTGTTTAACATTAACATTATTCAGACACATACAATATAATACTAATTTTATATGTAAATTATATAATACTAATTTTATACCCAATATAATACTAATTTTATATGTAGTAAAAGCTATGCTTAGTTTGGAGCTAAATGGTGCTTAGTGAAAGGTTCATGAATATAACATTTATTTATAAAACTATAACAGAGATTTGCCGGGTCTAATCTAACATGTCTCTAGATACGAGTACAATGTTTGTTTAGCCCAAATCGTGTCTTCTATCGATGCTAGCTCCTACAGGGGGTGACGCAATGAATAAGCCAATTGTGTCAGCCGTCGCATCGTGTGTAACAGCATAATGAATCAATAACGATATAAATTCCTCCATGGCCCATAGGGACAGTGGGACGCCGAGCGAATTGAGCTTAGACAAATAGGGTTATCACCTTGGCAGATACAGAAATTCTAGAAAAACTGTTTAACATTAACAGTATTCAGACACATATAATACTAATTTTATATGCATAGTTTGTAGGTATGTTTGTTTGTTACTCCTACGCCTCAATGGCTGAATAGATTAGGATGATGGTGGACCCTGGATTAACACATAGGCGAAATACACATATCCTGAAAAATTGGGTATGTAACTTTAAAAAAAAACACAGATTCTGTCAGTTTTCCCCATAACCTCATGTTGACTTTTTAACCGCTTGTAAGACTGCGGGGCTAGTATTAAAAATCAGAAAATATAATAATTTGTAAATACATTAGTTTACATTTAAATGTTACACTGAAGGAATTTGAACCCGTTACCTGGCTTTACCGTAGCCATACGCTTCCGATTGCTAATAATCGGTTAATCTAGGCTACAATTTGTTTAATATGCATTTAAATGAATAATTGACCCTGAGTGTGTTAAAAGTGTTAACATAAAAACAGTCATTAATTCATTAGTTAATTAGAATTTATGTTAAAATGCCATGATTGTACAAATTTTCTGCAAATAGATTAGATAAGAAATAATTTACATTTCACGAAAATTTATGATTATAAAACGAAGCCTGAAGATCAAAAGTGGCTCTGTGGTAATAGCCTTGCCTTCGAAGCGAGGGGTCCCGGGTTCGATTACCGGCCGGGCACACTTTGTGCAGTCTTGGGCTTGGGTGAAAACCCTCGGAGTCCCTACACGTGACCCCCGGGCGGTGCAAAAGGAGAAACCCAAACTAGCTGCAGAACTTGTGGCAATAATTCGCTGCCAAATAGTGGAGCAACTGACTACGTAATCTATTAGTAATCTGGTTCCCATATAGCGTTGCGCTCTGCGATTTTCTAAGATCAAAAGAAGCCTTTGTGTTAATCCAGGATATAGGTAAGCCTGGTACCAAATTTCATCGAAATCCGTTGAGCCGTTTGACCGTGAAGGAGTAACAAACGTACACATACAAACTTTAGCCTTTATAATATTAGTGTGATTTCGTTTCCACCTCAATAACAGCTTACAAAAATCACCATCCCAGCCACGTTTTTAATCTGCACTTTAGATACCGTGGGCCTATAAACTGCCATGTAAATGCAGAAAACCGAAGCCGTATTAGCATTCTTATCGAGATAGCCCTGGCGCGGGTGTCCCGCATTCAATTACGTGATAACATCACGCAACAACGCAATTACGATGCTAATCCGTCAATCGAATACAAGTTGTAGAATAGGACCCTTGCCTCTGTCCCACGCATAGTGGGGAAGATAATTAATTGTATTTTTAACTGACTTCAAAAGAACGAGGTTATCGATTCGGCTATATGCTTTTTTGTTTGTTACGCGATTTCGTCACCAAATATGGATCGATTTAGATGGTTCTTTTTCACCAACAATAGAAATTTCGTGAAGAATTTTCACTCCTAAGGGTATTATGAAAGTAATGATATCGGTTTGTTCGATTTGTAAATCAATTAAGAATGTTTTTATCAAATTGTGAGGAAATAGACTCTATGATTTGTATGTGTTTATATTGAAAAGAATAAGCAGGTAAGCCACATAATGTTAAACTCATAAAAACTGTAATTCTTGCTTTTTATTCTTTGGTTAATGATGCTCTTTGGTACGAAGACATTCTTCATTATTGTTATAATTAGCACTATGTTATTATGCAACTTAAGTGACGGGGCAAGCAGACCCTGATGTTTTTGGTTACCGCCACCCCTGAATAAAAAAAAATACGACTCGGGTCGTCCCCCATCAAGCATGAGAAGACGCAAGTTACATCGTATTGCATCCGTCATTGGAGACGGGGATGTTACGTCTCATGCACCTGCGATTTCACCAGCACCCACACCCTTCTGACGGAAAACAGCAAAACAAGTGCATTACACTTCTCCCAACGAACTTGTCAGTTTACAGTCACTTCAATGATATAATATGCTTTATAAAAATGCTTTTGAAAATGACAAAAGAACAAGAAACGGATCTTATTTAATCAATTTTCCTTCTCCATATGATATTCGTACAAATTAAATCACTCGTAAAATATAACAATGACAAAAGTCGCTTCCATCGATTTCCATAACAATACTATCCAATATTATTTATAAGCTCGGTAATGTTCTATACCGATCTAATCGCCTTCGAACTCTGTGCGACAAGTGATATTATTGATATGTGACAAATAAAGTAATATATCAAAACATATTAGAGGGGTCACAGGCGGTCATAAGGGGGCTTACGGGAAGTTTTTGAACATAATCTTGACCGATAAGGCTTGCAAGGATGCCATTATTTTTATTGGCGTTGTGGGGGAATGGAGTGACAGTCTTGCAAATGGAATTAGGACGGCTACATACACTCGATTGGGCACTTTTAGTGATTTGATGTTCGTGACGTCACTGAACAGTATCTCTTACAGTCATTTCAGTTTCTTTTTTGACATAAAACAAAGTTTGCAAATATTGAAAGCTGTTATTGAAATACCTTTATTTGTCATCTAAACAAGTGTTTTGTCTCAGTCTTACAAAACATTTTGTTAGGAGAGGATTTTTTTTTGTGGTCTAATTTGATTATGATGGTGGTATTAAAGCATTGCCATCCAGTGTGGTAATGCTGCCAGTGACACAATTTACAAACTTGATGCATTAAAAACCAAATAAAAACAGTCTAATATAAAAATTAAGCTATTTTACCGATTGTTTTTAAAGTTAAAAACATTTTTTCATAGGATTTCGTATCAGCCTCTAATATTCCCACTGCGAGGAGACTGGCCTATTCTCGATGAGTGAGAGTGAATTGTCTGTACTCTAACACGGGAGTCCTAACCAGATTGATATATCTCACTTATTATCGAATATTTGGTTCTAGACATGCCGGTTTCCTTATGATGGTCCATGTGAAAAGCTCACTGGTGCACGTGTGGGTTTGCACCAGCAACCCACACGTGCCACTATCCCTGAGCTACTACGCTCTCTAGAATAGAACTATTGAATCCTAATTCAAATTGATAATGCATTTAACCCGTTCTAATTCATCGAAATTGACGTCGATGTATTTATAACTGATGTGGTTTGTGCGTGGTTTGAGTAAACTTACGCAGAGAAGTGAGACCTTGGTATCGCCTCGTGGGGGGTAATTCTGTATTCCTATCGCTTTTATAGCACATCAATATTATGAACACCCGCCGCTATACCACATTATCGCTCGAGATATTTTATTGAGCCGATAAAGCCGATTTGCAAACGTCCCTGTGGAAATCCGGAATTATTGTAGATGCGCTGCGCTAAGTGAGTGCTATTTTATTAAATTTTGGAATAGCCTTCATGCTGTCGGTAATTTTGTTTCCTTACAGCAGTTATGCCTCTTTTTGAATAAATTCGTGATTTTTTTTTGAGTTTAATCGGAAGGGCTTTACTGGAGACGAGAATGACTTACAGTTTTGGAAGACTTCAATTCCTGCCCGAATTTAAATTATGCCGTACCTGAAAAGCATACAAAAAAATGTTAAATCATTTCTCCACGCTTTAAGCTTATTAGTAGTACAAAAAATATGGTAAAAAGCCTGTTGAAATATTCATACATGTGAGTGTTTTGACCTGGCTTCACAGGTCAGTTGGTTGTAGCTCTGCCTTCTGCGCTGTAGGTCGAACGTTCGATTCCCGCTCAGGACAAGCATTTGTGTGACGAACATAAACGTTTGTACTGTGTGTGGGTGTTAATTAATATGTATTATAGTACAACCTATGCTTAGTTTGTAGTAATTTCCATGAATATTTATTTATTTACATAGATACAATGATTCACTATAGTTTATATAGTAAAAAAGCTTTAAAAAATCGATGGCACGGAACCGTTAGCGTATGAGAGTATAAAACGCCGGGTACATGTCCGAACACATAATAAACTGTTAATATATAGTTGTAAACAACACCATCTCACCTTTTTGTGTGAAATATTAGTTTACTGGCCACAGTCACTGCCGATAAAATAATGTTGGTAGCCATAATTTAAGATAAAAGCCTTCCTGCGGCCATCTAATAACTTTTAAAAGTTCAGTAATAACTAGGCAACGAGCCAATAACTTCAGCATTGTCGTTCATTTGGTACGCTATCACGAAAGAATCAAGATTTTAAAATGGCAACTTTGGCATTTTCCTTGCCAGAATATGAATATTATGATTCTACTAGCTTTTAACTGCGGTTTCGCTCGCATTTATGAAGATTTTGTTTATCGATCCATTTTTGCATGAAATTAGAAGTCATGAAATTTTGCATACCATATATATGGTTGATCGGTTGAGTAGTTTAAGCGTGAAAGCGACAAACAATCTAACACTTGCATTTGTAATATTAAACTACATTTATAGTACATTGTGTGTAGTATTGTTGTCTGAATGCCACTATATATATGAAATGGGTTATTATTGTTATTATATATCCAATATCAGTTACGGAATAACACAACCCAGTTTCTCCCCTATGAGAGACCCATGTCGCATTCATCATCATCATCATTCATTTATTCACTTTAGGACACAATGGACACTTAGCTTCGTTAAACAACAGTTTTTGTAGCTGCTGTACATAAGCCTTGTCAAAATGAGAAAATATCTCTTCATGTAAAAATAATCAAATTGTATCTATATAGTAAGACTTACAATAAAATAATTATGTTGCGCCTTTTTTTTTTTTTTTTATGTGAATGAGTGACGGAACGAGCTGAGGGCCCACCTGATGGTAAGTGGTGACCCTCGCCCATGACAACAGTAATGAGCGCGACTCAGTATAAGATCCAAATCTTGACTGAGTCGCATTCATCCTGCTGCGTCCATCACCCGAGACGGGGATGATACGTCTCATGCGCATGAGATTTCAACCGGTAGCCACATCTTTCCACCGGAACACAGTAATGTAACCACTACTGCTTGGCGGCAGATTCCAGATGTGGTGGCAGTACTTCTCCGGACGAACTTGGCTCAAGTTCTACTGCTACTTTTGGTTGCTCCTTTAGCACCACCCAGGGGGTACGTGTAGGGAATCAAAGGGTACACACCTACGGACGCGAGCAACTGGACTCCTGGACTGGAGCCTGTCACTCTAGAGTTCCTATTATCAGTATACTTCGTAAAATCTACGGAAATGCTGCCTTATTGCCCCACTATATCTATTAATACAATTGTATCTACGATTTCGTCATTGCGAGAAACTTTTGTGCCACGCTAATGCGAAAGTTTTACAAGTGCAGAAGTTGTCAGCTTTCTGATGTGTGCATAGATCTTGCTTCTTACATAGTTTTGTCCCAACAGTCGTGATTGAAAAGTTTCTTGTTTATAGTTTATTGGAGAAGGAATCGGTTTATATTTTGAAATGAAAATATTGACTCAAAGATATTTTATTATCTTTCGATCAATAACGCATAAATGTAGATGGAGAAAAGAAGAAGGAAGTCGTGAGTTTGATTCCCACTCAGGACAAACATTTGTTTTGTAAATATAGATTTTTGTCATGTTTGAGTGTTAATCTATGCGTAGAAAGCAATTGCTGTTCGTTAGTCTCGCTAAAACTCGAAAATGGAGTTTTTAATTGAAGTCTATTTCTTATTTATAATTATAACAAAAAGAGGCCGCAACTATTTACAAAAAAATATTAATAATATAATACAAAATTGATCACTATTTTTCATGTTATGAAACAGATTAATAAAATAAATATAGTAATATAAGTGTTAAATCAAAGAATTTATTTTATTCAAGGGATATCGTGTAATATATGTGGGCGTTGTGTGTATCTATCTAATCCCCTAATTTTAAAATTCCATAAAACACACATAAATAATAAAATAACAATTGAAAGCATTCTCACAAAATTGATATCACTCTGTTTCTTCTCCCCATATTTTAGCGAAATAAAAGTCATATCCTAAGTCCTGTCATCATCTAATGGAGCAAAAATGTCTTCGTAACACTAATTTGGCGACATAAAAGTGTTTTTGTTGGATCGAGTTTATCCAAACACGTGAACACCATTAGAAGTAACTAATGTAACAGAAATTGTATCAGCTTTCTTCGAATTACGCTAAAAGCTCCATATTTATAAATTTTGTGGTATCGAAAATATTATAGCGCCCTTTAATCTACATATTTGCAGTTCTACACAATACGACACGCAAATTTGTGTTCTAATAAACTAGTGGTTATTCTGATTTTAATCTAAGTTTAACTCAAAAATATTTGAACAATAAAATCTTCTGAGTGTCCTAGAATAACAAAAATACATTAGAAGTCTTATATTAGAATATTCTTAAAAAAATATTTCGACAACAAGTAAATCTATATTTTAATACAAAAAACCCCGTTTGATCGTAAAATATTATTTCTCACTAAAGCTTAGCTCAAAACTCTTACTCCAAAATTGTACTATAACTTTTTACGTTTAAAAGATTCGGCTGTTTTAGCGTTGGCGATAAGTATAAATAAGCTATTTCGAGGCAAACGTTCGCCGCTTTCGTTTAAAAGGCGGGCTAATCGATATTGAACAATACAAGGCTGTGCAAAAAAGCTGGGCCTTCTACGCAAGGTAATTTCCGCCGGCAATGGACCGTGAGCACTGGCAAAATTCCACTGAAATGTCATAGACCAATGAAAAGCTGGATATGGTCAGCCTTTACATACAGTCAATTTCGTAATTATACAAATAGATAAATACAGTTCTAAATATTTTTCAGTAGTTCTGTGTTGCACTACTTGAGAATAATAAATACATTAAAAAAATAATTGAAAACCGACTTTATTAATTTCATGCCACACTTCTTGCGTACAGAGGGGTAAACCCTCACTTTAAAAAGAAATACTCAAGTGGATGACATATTTTTTTCAGTTATTTATCGAATTAGGGTCACCTCATTATAAAAATAATTATTGAGTAAAAAAACTCGACTGCGTAAAAAAACCAAATGACATTTAAATATATAAGTTACTTAATGAATACTTTGTAAGCCATTTAAAAACCCTTATTTTGATACCGCATTCTGTAGGTTAGGAAAAAGATTTTTTTGATGTCATTACCTAATATGGCACCAAAAATTGGCCATTAATATTTTTATAATTTCGACATTGTCAGTGTCACTTACATAATTAAGAAGAATCTAACGTTTGTTCTCTCATGTTGGTTCTGTGGCAGGGTGTTAATATGTATGTATTTAAAAAATCAACCTCTATTCTATCAGTAGTCTAGTTCCATAATACAAGCTACGCTAGATTGCGCTGTGTGAAATATACATGAATATTTATTTATTTTCGTCTTTTTATACCCAGACAGCGAAACAAATTATTGTAGCAGTAGTAGACATTTTTGGGTTGGAATAGTGGTTTGTATATGTCGTTTCGTTCGTGATTGATATGCACGCGATTCCTGAGCAATGGAACTTCAAGACAGCACCGAGTTCTAATCACGCCAAAGGTTTCAAATAGCACTGATTCGATCGTCTGGAAATCAGCGCTAGTTGTTACTGTTGTCCTTTTCACACTCAAGGTACCGTTCAAATCAGTAATACAACAGAAAAATTAAAACCATGTCATCCCAGACCCGAGAAAAAACTTTACGCTCGTCACGTAGTTTGCCGTGGTCGGTAATCCAACCCGGCGCCATCAATTTAAAACTGGAGCTATCATCAGTGAAGATCTTAAATAAAAAAAATGATATAAAATAAGGATTCAACGGCTACTAAACAAAATAAAATTGTTTGAAAAATGGTTTTATTAAATTAGACCACATAAAATATTTTTCAAAAAGAATCAACGGAAAAAACACTTGGATCTATAAGTAGTCCTAAAATAATTTCGATAATTTCCAGAGGTCGCAGCCAATCTTGGACCACTAATCTCTGTCACTCGAAAAACCCTTGTGGATTCGCCACTTCGTATCGTGCAGGTTACAAAGCAGACCACTATTCCTTAGTACCTTCCCTATAGTTTAATCTGTAAAAGAACTTAAATTGAATTTCATTCTAAACGTGAAAGTGTTCATCGACTGTAATATATTTTATATAAACAAAAATATTTTTATAATTTATTTTTATTTTTTATAAAGTAAAAGTTGAAGCTGTATCGCGTAAACAAGGCGTAATTTTGTAATAATAAAAAAATTGCGTGGTGTCGACTTTAGTTCTGTAACCCAGGATTTGAAAATAATTGATAAATATCTGAATCGAGTAATGAATAAAATAATAATAACAACAAAAAAACAATGTATAAAATAATTAATTTTTTCATTCACTATCATTACTGTTTGGTCTCTACTGTGCTACACGTCACTGAGAACTCAAGGCAGAATGCATTTGCAAATTAGATTTCCAACCCCATTCGATGCCGGTGGCGTTATCGTATCTTCGCCCACTTGTTTTTAGCCCCGGACATTTACGAGTTGAAAAGCAATTTTTGTTTAGTGTATTGAGATCCAAGGATTTGAGATTCGGGCGGGGAAACGGAAGATCTATTGTTATTTTGTTAAGACATCATTTTTTACACGGTACGCGGTAGTGTGACATTCCGAAATGGAGATCGAGAAAAAGAGAACAACACAGGTTTCAGGTAATGAATTACATTGAAAAATACCTAAAACTTTACACCTTAAAAATAAAACACATTTAAAAATCATATTAACGGACTTAAAAATATGAGGAGGATTGATTTCTTCACCAATTATGGACTAATTTCCATAATTCATATTTATTTTGGTATTTATTCATATTTATTTATTAGGGTGTGCCTCAGAGGTCACATAGAGTTTTCATGAAGAAATTTCATCCGTAAGCTCTTAAAATAAGTAAAAGAAAGTATTGTAGTCTGTATATTCGCTTATAAATCAGTCAATTATATTATTTTGTTATAAGCCGAATAACAAAACAAGGACAAAAACAAAAATAACACCACAAATTCTACACAAAATAGACTACCCGTAAAATGCGCAGTATAGGGTGGCAGTGTTTTCAATTCATCCCCTCCAGTAAACAACTAGTCAGTATTAGAAAAAACAGCAGGGTCTGGTTCAAATCGGTGGTTACTGGTTCACACTCGATTTGGCAAGAAAATTGCTGCGTCTTGCCCGTGGCGTAAGTAAAATGCAGTAGAAAATCTCTGCAGAAAACACCAGTAATTGTATTCGTAAAAGGAAAGAAAACAATCAAAGAATAGGTTTTTCTTAAGTACTTATTAAAATAAGTGCAGTATTAGTTTACTCAATAGCTTTAAGTCTGTAGGATGAGGATGTAAATGTCAGATTAGAAACTCTTTGCTAATGACCTCGGCCACTGAACGATCTAAGCACCATAACTAAAAACTGATCATGCCAATATTTATCTTGGGATTTATCGTAGAATTCATAATTTTTGATTAGCCTCAAAACAGAATCCTGGTATCTGCTCAGAACTATGTGCTTATTTGTTTGATTATAAGGAACTGCTATTTTCGTAAAAAAATAAGCTTGTATGTTATTGAGCATACTCGGTTGCTTACTACTGGTTTACTCAAAACATTGGAAATAAATTATTTCTTGCTTCAATTTGTCCAGACAAAAGTTGAACTACCTAAGTTACATTATTGTTTTATACAAGTGTGAGAAAATTCATTAATCCTTATTCTTTGTTAAAATAGATTTCTTAAACTATTATTAATTAAAAATTAATTATTATTAATAACAATACCTTTTTTTGTTATATTTTATTTGTACAAAGATTTTCGTTGCGGAATCGCGAGCAAGCAATCTAGTTTACACAAACATTTGGACTCCTTTGTAAAGCAGCTATTATGGCTATTTTATAAAGTTATGGAAACATCAGACTGGTTATGGGTAGAACGGTTCACTGTGCCGAAACTAATGGTAATGTAATTAGTTCAAGTCTGACTCTGATGGGATTACAGTTTGGGTGAACTCAGGGTTATGTCGTGATAGTGGCTGTAAACTGACTTGAAAATAGAGGAGATAACTCCCTCTATATCTCCCTTCTAGTCAGGATATTCAGGATATATCATGCATTTGAATGGAAGAAAGTAATGTCGCTGTGCCTCAAGTTTTGTGAAAGTAAAGAATAAATTAATAACCTGGTTCTTATTAATTGATAATCTATTTAATCTTCTTTTTTATCATACTTGTTCAATTAATAAATGTATATTTTAATGATTACTGCATACCTATATCTATATATTTTTTTTTTCTAACACACTCATACGTCTACACTAGGATTCCCTGTGTCGCAGATGGCATGGACAAACACAGAAACACAAGACAAACACCCAAGATCCGATAACAAACTTCATGCTCACTACACAAAGTGTGCCCCGGCTAGGAACCAAACCTGGGACCCCTCGAAGCCAGGGTTATTACCAATCAATTAAGCTTAACCAATTAAGCTATTTTATTTATTGCAAGCTCCGTTTCGCCACTTAAATTACTTAAAAAAGGTCTAAATATAATCACCATTTGAAAAAAAAAAAAAAAAACAATATCATTAGTATAATAAATAGTTAGTGCAATAAATTTAAAATTATCAGCGTTGTAAATAGGAACACTGCGTCATATCAATAAACAAGTCAAAGTAAAAAAATCTCTATTTCCGTTGAATTCTTACAAATAACCTGGAGACGTAAATTTTTCTAAAAATAAATCTGCACCTTCATGTTTCAAATCAAGTTTTCTTGAAATTAAGTTTAGAACTTGTTCAAACCATATCTGACCAAATATAATCCGAAAAAAAAACATATTTCCAGAAATATCTACAGAATCCATGAAATATATTTAACATAAGATTACCTAGAAGCTGTAATACAGAATCTAGGTAATACCACAGGTTAATTATCTCGAGGTCAGAACGGTTTCCAACGCCATCTATATCCATTTTAAAATATTAATCAACTCGCCCAACTACTTAGATGCTAGAGTTGAAATATTACACTTCTCAAGCTTCCCGCCCACCGATAACTCAGCAAAATAATGGCCGCATTTATTCTGACAGCGCAAACAATGCTCCGTCCACTAGTACCATCCTTCGATAAATCAGAGGTCATAATCGTAGCTTGTAGAAGCGAATGTCTTGCGAAATCTCTAGCTCTGGCTACTAAATATTTATAGTTCTAATATCTATTGCGTATTTTCAGGGAAGTCGTGTTTGTCTTATTCTGGCGGCCATAGTGAGTGACGCGGCCAGATCAAATGTGGATGCGGATTTGATCTGGCCGCGGATGCAAGTTGCGGCCGCGTGGTTAAAAAGGCGACAGTTGATGCGAAAAAATAAATTGTTGTTGTTTTACAAGTCACTACGAAAATTACTTCACTTTTTTGCGATAAATACTAGCTTATGTTTTAATTTAGTGGTAGGTTATAAACTATCTTTGTAATAAATTTCATCCAAATCCGTTCCGTTGAGGCACGAAGGAGTAACAAATATAAATACAGACAAACTTTCGCATTTACAATATTAGTATGGTTACATTAAGGGTATAGAGTAATTTGTAAGAGTAACGGAGTTCTGGATTCTAAGTCACATAAAAAATAAGAAAGAAATCATAGTTACGGAAGCAAAAGTTTCCTGTTTGAAAAATGCAACGTACAAATCACCATTAGAAATGGTGAAACAAAAAAATAATTAAAGTAGGTGATGTGATGGGATCCAGAATTTAACAGCCTAAAAATGTATGTAAGCACACATGCCAGGTTGAGAACGCATCATGTCCCTTAAATAGCGAAAAAAAAGATCGCAAGGAATTCGGCATGTCATTTTATATTATAAATTAACAGTTTTCTGAGCAATCCAGTGCGTCCTAGATGTATAAAGTTCGCATGCTATGAGAGTTTTGCTTCTATGAGCATATAACTCTTGTGTTCAGAGTCCATTCGTCCATTCCGGTGGGTTGGGTGCAGTATCCTTGCACTAATTGCTGATTCTGCTTCAATCTCGACTCCCTATCGACCCTGTTGTGACCCCTTTTGATTCCCTTCGAGGGTCATCGTTAACACAGCCTTCGTTTGTAGGATTTACTAGAAACCTGAGGTCATTGAACCGTAGGGTACTGAAGTACAAGGTAACATTGAACCGGCAACTTGTTAGACTCTTATTGCATGAACACACACATTCTTAAATATTACACACATTCTTAACTTACAACAACTGAATTAATTAATAGTAGTTATAATTGTTACGGATTTTTGGGTTATGGGTGGACGCTTTCTTACAACCATATCACACAGCTTTTTAAAATTATTTTGTTGTGTCTAGTTTTTAATATTTTCAAGATACTGTTATTTGAATCGAACCACAGATTATAAACAAACATTCTAGCTGTTCAGCTTTAAAAATCATTTCCAATACATTTAAACGACGTAACCGCAATATTTCCGCTTATTTCTAAACCAAGCTGAGTTCAAAGGATTGCCAACTTATTATCATTAGAATTGGCGTAGGTATCAAAGAAACATACTTTCGTATGAAGAAATCATTTTATTTGATGTGATATTTCATATGGTTCATACCTATTAACTAAATAATTTGGGGATTTCCCCCTGCCAATTAAATATGGCAACCGATATTCCCTAAAACGAGGTAATTGCCAATTTTTTCATTTTGCCCGAACCCGGCATCGCGTAAACATAACATGATTACTAAGAACCGTTTCACGCCCTTTAAGTTTAGATGGTGCTTGGTTTATAATAAATATTATTTTACAGAAAATATTGTTCAGGCTTCCGTACTGTAACCCTGTTACTAATCCCACAAAGCCTGTTTGTCTGTGTTCTAGCTTCCAAAGCTTTTCTGTAGCGGCTGAGATTTTTACAGAAAATTCAAATACAAAATGTTTATTTTTCGATAACTTAATATACAGTTACAGTAATTATGGAAACCTTTTAAGTATAAAAAAACTTGTATTAGAACGTTTCGCTCTTCCATTAGGGGTCCTAATTCAAAATAATAATCATATTAGCAGCAGAATAAATAATTCATATAGGTTAATACAAAATAATTACAACTACATTCAAAGAGAAAAATAATTCAAAACAATTTTTTCAGTGTACCCACAAATGATAAATTTTTATTATTCGGATATCATAAATATCTAAAAATAGTCCAGTTGCTCATGTCCATAGGTGAATCACTACATGTACCCCCTGGGGGGTGCCAAAGGAGCAACAAAAAGTAGCAGTAACCTGTACTTAGTACTTCTCCGGACGAAATTGGCACATGGTGGTTACTTTGAATTGCTTCTTTCGCACTACCGGGGGGTTTCTCATCGTCAGGGGACACGTGTTGGGACTCCTCAATGGACGCGAGTAACAATAATATACAATGCTGCAGTACTTAAGTCGTATCAGATTTTTGAAGCATAATATTTAATACTACAATACTGTAGTATTACTTATACAATACTGTAGTATTATTATAACTTTACTCGGCCAAACCATAAATAAGATATCGTATCTGATCCAACGTCGCTTCCTGCATCTTATATCGAAGTGCAACAAGACTGCGTAGGCGATAGACTGCCAATATTGGACCAATAATTTATTGTAGCTGTGCCACAGTTGAACTAGATGCAGAAGAATATGATTATCCTAATATATAAAACACAAAAATTGTTTCTACTTATGTCCATTATATAAATTGAAACCATCCAATTGATGTCCCAAACCGATTTCATTAGAAAGGCAATAATGCAAAAATGGTTTTAAACCACTTAAACAATGCATAAGGCACAATTTTTTTTTTAGCATAGTACCACGCGCTTGTTTTCCTCTTGCATATAATACTAGCGCACTACTGGCTTCGCATGGGTGTAATTTATAATATATTATATCAAGTTATTATAGTTTTATACATGCGGCAATTGAATTTTTTTTATATGGAAATATGTATTCATATTAACGTTGCACACACAAGTAAGTGACAAATGCTTTGAATTTAAAACCACTATTCTTTTTAAGTTTTGTGAATTATTTATTTGCTGGTGGAACTAAAAGCTGAAGAATATGAATAAAATTTTAAAATGTGATTTTATATAAATTCTGATAACTCATGAATCCAATGTTGTTGGAATTGGGATCAAATCGTCTGCTTATCTCTTTCTGGCTAGATGTCCAACCAAATGAAGGAAAAAGATATACAATGTATATACAATGCCAATTTCGATTCCAATACCGTCCATAGTGAGCCACCAAACAGACTTATAGACTATATACAACATAGATTCACATTTTATTACCCTGACTACCAACATCGTGTCCTGGATGATGGTCCTAGGTCACTAAGGAATAAGCTCACCACTTCTCACATCTATGTCCCCAAAAGAATTTATCCCAGAAGTTAAAAAGTGGCCTATTGAGGCTAGTCGAAAAGGAGACATTTATTTTCAGTGGAGACCCCAAATGAGATCTCATTAAAAGCAGTAAGTAGTCCCACTGATTGTGCAACGAATTACCTGTGCCATTGAAGATATCACAATTGAATACTGAGCCAATGAGCCAGCCCAAACGATCCAATATTTTACAGAAAACTTTAAATTACACTATAAATTTCAACGGTCAGAGACCAGACAATTCGTCATCAAAATATGCCGATTAATATCAGGGGACAAAAAATTTATTACCACCGAAATTAATAACTCGGTTTAAATAAATAATGTATAGCTTGTGTTAAGTGTTATATATAATAATGTATATTTGATAAGTGATTTTGTTGTTCAAAATACGAAATAAAAACGAAACTACAAACTAAAGGCGATTTTTTATTTCCATATGGAATGTAAGGGAATACAGGGGCATTTTACGTTGGGTCTCCGTGTCGGGTGACGGGTGCAACGCGATGCAACTTGGTTGCTTGGATCGGAAGCTTTAAGCCGTTCAGCTCGTCCCGTTTCAATAGTCTTTTGCGGTTGAACGATATGAGAACGACGAAAAGCTGAAATGGACCGGCTACAATGAAATCGAATTAATGGGTAGTAAGAATACAATCACACTTCCGTTGTAATTGCACCGGTACCTACATAGGTAAACCTAAAGCTAGAACCGTCATTTCAATGTGTCAGGATTAAGCAGTACATCAATAAGTAGCTCTCAAAATTCGGGGCACACCACCTCACGGGCGCGGGAAAAAATTGAAAGAAGACTCAAATATGTCGTCTGAATATTAAAAAGCAAAATACTGAATAATACAACGCGATTCGCGAATATTTTAAGTGTGAGACGATTGGTGCTATTTGCAAGACATTACCAACTAATGCAAAACGAAATTTGCCGCCCTTTTGGGTCATTTTGACGTCTCCACGTTTCCTATAGTAATTTGCGCAAAAATCTTTTTCAATTTCGAGTAGGCGACAGTTTTTCAGATCTACGTTATTATCCATTGCTTGTTTGAATGAATTCTCGTGTGTAATATTAACTTCATTTCGTAATTAAGTGGTATAATTTAGGTTAATTCGTTTAGTATTAAATATAATCCTTAAAAATAATCCTTAAAAGAGACATAATAGGCACAGCTTTCTCTCAATAAGCAATAGTGAATGGGCCTTAATATACAAGGCTATGTTAAGTCGTCTCCGTAGTTCAGTTGGCCCTGCTTTCGCAGCGAGGGGCCCGAGTTCGATTTCCGGCCGGGGCAGACATTGTGTCGAGCGTAAATTTTCTGAGTGCCTTGTCACGACATTTTCGCATAAATATAAACAAAGAACATTGTCTAAAATGACAAATTGAACCCATAAAGTTAATGAGTTATCTCTGCTAAACACTTTTTGGAAAAGGCATGAATTGTTCTATTAAGGAAAATATTTGATTCGTGGTAAGCTACTTTTTGCACAAATTTTGTGCTTAAATTTCTATTAGCATAGAATTTATATCGTGAATGTATGTGGCTCAGTGACATAAGGATAAAAAACGCGCTCAAAACGACCATCGATGTCGTCGTTACCGTGAAATGTGGACTTTAGAATGCGGCGATAAGAGCCTTTATTGCATGCATTCGCTAATACACGTTTGTTTAGCATTGCATAATTTTATTGGCATTTTGGTTCAGGAAGTTTCTAGAACAGAAGGGTTATGTGTATTGCTATTTAATTTTTTTTAATAAAGTTACACGTTTTATTGATTGTTTAAGTTATTTTCAGGAGTGGCAGTTTACAAACAAATTAAATAAAATAGCACTCTATTGAAACGACAGAAAAAATTATCGTATCATTAAAAAAACCTTTTACACACTCACCTTTTGCACTAGGGTTCCTTATGTCGCAAATGCATGCACAAACACAGAAACACAACTCAAACAGCCAAGACCTGAGAACAAACTTCATGTTCACCATAAAAGTATGTCGGTCGGGGACCGGGAATCGTACTCGGAACCCCTCGCTTCGAACGCTTCTTACCAACTAAGCTAAGCCGTCCACACATTGTTGTGTCAAAAATGTATGAACCTACTTGATATAATAATGTTGCTATGGTAATTTATCTCCAGTAATCATTAATCAGTTAGTTATAGGGCTTGGCCGTAATAGCGACATGCATACATAAATCTAGATATGTAATAAAATCTATTTGTTAGACCATAAAACAGAAAATAACATTTAAACACTCACACCCCTGCACTAGGATTCCCTGTATCCCAAGACCCGAGAACAAACTTCATGCATCACACGGCTAACTCACTAATATTATAAAGGCGAAAGTTTGTATGTATTTTTGTTACTCCTTCAAGGCTCAATGGATTTGGATGAAATTTGGCACCAGAATAGCTTATGTACTAACACGGTATACGGAATTTTCATCCGTTAACTGCAATTTTGAACAATAAAGTGCACACAGTCCATTAGTGGGAATAAGTGGCGGCAGTAAACACCCCCTGGGGGCTATTATGTCGTTTTATATTCACACTTAAGGTTTATTGAATGCCTCGGAGTACGGCCAAGATGCTTTGTGTGCCCGCTGGTATACGCTGTAATATGCAGTGTTTCGGTTATTAATACTGGCTGCTGCAGTACATATGAATAAAAAGAAGATAATTGATTGTTTTAAACAATCAAAACAACTTTATTACTTTGAAAATAGACATCTAAATCAGGCTACAATGGGCGAAGAAAAAGTAACATTAAAGCAAAATACGTAATAATTGTTTACATGGATGACATATTTTTTTAGTTATTTTGTTAACGCACTAGTTTAATTACACAAAATTTGGAGTTATAATATACTTACATATATTTTATCATAAATCTCTTTAAAGCTTTTCTGTAAGTTACATAACGATGTTTTCTCAAAAATATTACCATTAGATATTTTAAATTAACCTACTTAAGTAGTAAAATATTATCCCGTTTTTTTACCCCCAAAATAAGGTACGTAACATATTGCTATCTTTCCCCTTGTCTCTAAACAGGCGACGCTCGCATCGCACCCCGATTTTCAACTTTAAGATTATGTAAAACAGAGTATAAACTAAAAACTTTGTAGATGTTGTACTGTAGGTACATTCATCTGAGTTACTGCAGTTTTAAGTGTTGGTTAGAGTAAGTAAATGGGATGTGAGATCCTACGTTTAAGCCGCGAGGGAGCGAAGAAACTCCAAGGTTTAGCTTTCGTGGTTAGCGGTAAAACTTTCTGGGTTAAATATACGTATAAGTATAATCTTTAATTAGAAACAACGGCTTGTTATAATGAAAAGGAAAATTCACAATGTTGTTGGTTTTTTTTCAATGGTTATAATACCTTAATACCTAAAACATTTTGAGATTTTTCTTGGTTTCTAAAACTTATACGTTCTTATATCGAATGAACAAGTATCGAGTAGATCGACTGGGGCAAGATGGTGATGAAATGTCCATTATTCTATTGTATACAAATTATACATTATAATTATAAATAATTATTTAAATTTCTGGCTGATTTTCCAACAGTGAAATTATTTTCAATAGATTCCAGCCATTATCCGACCTAATCCTCTACCCATTCACAAACGAATTTGATTCGAAACCGGGCGTCTGTAAAAAGTTAATGATATGTGAAGAACCCCACTAAATCTTCCGTTTAATTGTTGGTTTAATGGCCCGGGTGCCTTGGGTGATGGAGATAGGACAAATTTTGATACGTTTTGGTTCAGTAAGCTTAGTACTGTGGGTTGAGTCGATGGTATTAGCTTGTGCGTCAAATTAATTCAATTTGTTTATTATAGTTTGCTCAAAATTGTCCCTAAACAATCGTGGTGCTCTTTCAGCAAAAAAGGGGTTTATTTTATGGATAGAATTTCATACATTTAAGTTAACAAGTCTAAATCATTTTTAAATATAAGATAGATAGATAGATAGATAGATAGATAACACTTTATTGCTCACATAACAAAACAACACATAACAAAATAATATAACACAAGTAATGTGAAACAATGGGCGGTCTTATCGCTTTAAAGCGATCTCTTACAGACAACCTTGGATGGACAAGAAGTAACGGATATTACTAGGGGCATTAACCTTATTACTTAACCTTAATTATTCAGGATAAGTCGGTAAGATATTAGTGTGGCTAAAAATTATGGCGCACCAACTAATACGCAAAGGATACAAATGTATTTGTGCACGGAGTCAATACTAATCCTGCCAAGATTTTATGGCTAAGCCAGCCAGTTTCTCGTGCCAATGCGAAATATTAAACAAACAAAGGCTCTCGCAGCGGGTAAAACACTGCCAAGTCTGGCAAACAATATTTGGCTGGTAATTATTGTTCATTACAACACAAATATTGCTAACACAGAATAATTGTCAGTGAAACTTTAAATTATGAAACCGACTTAGTAGGATTAGGACTCCGTATTAAGACGAGTTCTGTATTAGCAATTTTATTAGTATTATTAAGGTTTTTATTTTACCTTTTGACCAATTCAATTAATGGCTTAACCAATTCAGCTGATTTCTATTTTGAATTTCAAGAATTTTGAGCTATTTAATATACTATAATTTTTGAGCAATTACAATAATTAGAAATAGAAAAAGCTGAAAATACTTTTTCGGGGCTTTTTCTATGGGATTTTGCCAATACGTTTGCATGACAGATTGTCATTCTCAAATTGTATTATAAAATTGTGAATGAAGACAGAAAAAGCTAGCTAGTATATATTTTAATTGTTTTGGTATGTACATATAACAATTATATTGTAAGATACTGAAGAACTCCGGGAGCAGAACAAAGGTAAGCTTATTATTTTCCACGGAAAGTTAATCTCTACTTATATCGCTTCCCTCTTCCTCCCATAATAAAATTTATCGTCTTTGGTATTTTTCGTTTTGCTATGTAGCTATATGGCTAGCATGTAGGTACGTACCTACCAGTTTTAATAGGTATTTAAAACTGATATATTACCAAGCTAGTATGATAAAAATTATCGAGATGAAATCCTAAAAAAATAAAATCTTAACAGGTATTTTGAATGCAAGTACTTTTGATGAAATTGCGTCTAAAACGCTTTTAACCGCAATCGACATCGAGCAGGTGACATTTGAACTGCGAATTAGAAAACTTGCATTTAATAAAAATGAGGCTTATATACGATAACAAAACTGTGAGCTTAAACGTAAACTTCGAAGTATGGCTATTTCCATAAAAGCTTAGCGTGTGAGTAAACTGAGGTAATTGAGTATAGGTAAACTGAGCTATGAGTATGAGCTTTTACGTCTACTCAACTCTGCTCCGTAGTACATATAGCTACACCACTCGTGAATTCATATCTTTCCAGCTTAACACGTCTGTATGGCGGAAAGCCAGCCTCTATATGTACCCTCTAAAATTTTGACTCAGTTTCAGATTGAGATAGTTGTATGTAAGCGCAGTAGCTTTCACCGAAAAATACAGTACCACTTTAACAGATATTGAATTGCTATGACAAGAACTTTCACATATCAAGAGAATAACAAATTAAAACGACAACAAGCTTGTCCAAATTGCAATTAAAAAGCCATCCCAAAAATGGTCATGGCAAAACTGACACGCTATTTTTCCGCCGCAATTTCGGCAGCAAACTAAATTCCGTAACGTTCCCATAATATATTTTCAGCTTCATGTAAGCTAGGAAACGGCTGCAGGCTGGTTTAATTATCCGCATTCCGGGTGGACAAATTGTTCCGGGTACCCGGATATTAATTTCGATACATTGTCCCGTCGCGTCGTCCAGTGAAGCGACGGCGATTATTTCCAAACGGGACGCCGGGTTACGCTTTTCGAGGACGCTTATCTACGTATCAACGGTACGAGATTGGGACTTGGACATTGTAAACGATTGACAGAGAAGAATGGATGGCTAGGTACGCTGCAGTTAGGTGTCGAAGAACGTTTAAAAATAAGATTAAAAAAATCTTTTGCCTTTTCTATAGGTACTATTAGTCTGACATCCATGCCAAGAGAAGTAAGTAAGATTCTGTAGTATAGTATTGTAAATGGGGCATAAATTTAGCGAATGCATTCGTCTAGGAAGAGGTAAGAAGGAAAATATTATAGAAATATATAAATCCATTATAGGTATCTATCACCGTTTACGGACGTAGTTAAGTATAAATCTAGGTAAATGTTGAAATTTGACGGTTTTCCAGTTGGCCAGTTTCAAAATTTAAGTGTCACAACCATGATACCTCTTCGTTGTTCTCTTCAACTTGAGCTTTAAAATTATCGATATTTTATTTTAACGTTATACCTATGTACTAAATTAAAGTACTTTAAAAGGCACGTTTCAGATCTATTTAAAATATTGTAACGTCTGTTGAAATTAAAAAGGGGTATACTACGAATTTGCCAGCGGAAACTCAACCTATAATTTTATGCGCAAGAAAACGATTTCCAAAATTCCTTAGCATAGTCGCATAAACAACCGTTTATTATGACTCCATTAGTGTCAAGATACTGAAACCTTGGCTTCTCGGAATTGGAAGTTACATGAAAATTTACCTTAAAGTATCTAGGGGTTTCTAACTCGTTGAAATACTTATCGTGGGACTCCGTATCTGTTACTAATGTCCTCTAGCGGCCTAGTATCGACAAATGAGGGGTCCATGTTGCTTGCGTCCAAGTGAGTACCCTCAGCATCCCTAGAGCCCCCGGGTGGTGCAAAAGGAGAATTGCAAATTAGCAGTAGAACTATTTTGTCCAGAGAAGTACTGCCACCACACATAGTAATCTGTCAAGTAGTTGTGCGCTCGTATTGCGGTGGTAGGAAGCGTGTGGTTGCCGTGAAATAACACGAGCAAATGTTAGATCTCAGGGCGTTGGCTGCAATACGATGCGATTCATACTTTAGTAGGGAAAAAGCAGAGTCGTATTTTTAACCATCTTCAAAAAAGTGGTTATCAATTTGACACGTATGTATGTAATATTACTGCAACTGCATTATATTATGATAATAACATTAAGATTAGGGCTACTAGGGCTTCCAAATAATTATATATTCTCCGAAACCATTATTCGGATTGTGACCATTAATTTTTTATTGGCTTAAATTTACTTAACATGGGAATAAGGCAACTTTCGTCAAAGTCGGTTCAGTAGTTTTCAAGATATGAACTAATACGTGTAAGTCTGACGGCTGGCTTATTGATCTGAGTATAGATATCTGGGTATAGATATTTCACCAATTGCCGACTGATTGCATGATAAATAAAATGAATTAAATAATTATTAAACATGGTCAAAAAAACTATAAGAAAGTGACAAATTTATGTTCTTGTGCCCGTAATATCACCGCCACGCACACCCTTCCACCGAAACACAACGATAAGATACGTGTGTGCAGTACAGTAAAGCTGCAAAACAGTGTAAAAATGATCAGATATTTACAGGGCTCATTGCTGCGCAGTGAAGCGTGGTCTGCATAATGTATCGAGCGGGCGCTTTGTGCGCTATATTTACAGCCGACCCGTGAATTCACGAGGAAATTGGATTTGTGAAATAAGACACCGTGTAAATTATCTTTATCTTTTGTGTATAACGCGTTGACAGGACAAATTATTTGTTTAATTTGTCAAACAAAGGATGTGTGGTAGTGTGAGTGTGTGACGGTTTTTCATTAATGTTTGTGTTGTTTTTATGTGAAGGTTTTAATGCGCGTTCTATGAGAGTTGTGAGTTTTATGGCTGTGAAAACGTATGTATTCATTTTTAAATGCAAATCATAAAAAACAACGTATCCCTTCTTGACTATTTATCACTTTAAAATCAAAATCTGTATATCCGCCGCCGAAACTTTATACGAAACGAGACTTTGGTATTATTTGAATATATTTGTGTCGAGTTTATTATGCAGAGTTATGCTTAGTAACTATGTAGGTTTGGTTTGATTAATATTTTTCAATTGCTGTTATTTTTTGTTATTTTAAACTGATAAAAACATCCAAGTAAATAATTCGAGCTCTTCCAATATTGAATGAATAATAACGTTGAAATTAATTAATAGCTACGAAACAAATTGACTCAGTTTCCCGGGAAGTGACTATTTGCTAACTGTACACAGACTGTGATATCCGCTACAAATGTAAGTATCCGGAAGTCAAACTAATCCAACTGACCCTATTTATTGACTAATTATGCAGACGCTCACATAAATCCATTTATCAGTCCGTGACAGCTTCCGTTATCGACAGCACACTTTCAACGCCATTAATTTCGAAAAATTGGTGCTATATCTTATCTTTGGCACGTGTGGGGTCTTCCCCCAGACATCAGGGAGATGAGTCTTATCCGGCAAAAAAATAATACGGATTCAGGAAAGCTTTGTCGCATCACAGAAGCATAACAAGGCAGGAAACACGCCCATGCACTCCTTATCATGGCAGTCGAAAGGCACTTTCTCATTTTATTCTTTTGTTCCCCGCTACTTGTGTTTTTTGCTAGTGTGCTCTGTCTCCAAGGCTTGGAAGTCACGTGATCTCGACAAAAATGCGATATTCGTGTGGTTTCGTTTATTCGGTGTGTAGATGTGGCATTGCGTGACATATTTTCTTAGTGTCGAGGATGACAAATGGGTAGATAAATCACGGGAAAGCGAGCTTTTCTTTCAAAAGTTTTATTTTTCGTACAAGTTTTTGTATTTGCGTCAAGCGTTCTCATTTATTTTGGTTGTTCGGTGACTGAACGCGTAGAGCTTAACTCGGCTTAACGAAAACTTATGTAACTGTTTGCGTAGACGGTGGTAGATATTCGTATTTTATTACGCGACTGCTATGGGCTGTGTTTTTCGTTAGGGTCTCTATGTTCTAAAGATTAATTATGTGGTAGCCACAAATCTTGGAGGACTTTAATGAGATGTTGGTATAATTAGTATGTAAAATGATTATTTCTAGCAATATGAAATCATTCATAGTAAGGTCGGTGCCCGAGACTGAAAGTCTAGATTTTAGGTAGATTTAGTAAACAGGCAGATTCTAGTATCGAGGAAAACTGATGCAAAGCGTTTGATAAAAGTAGAAGCTACGCGTTTTGTTCAAATGGCTTGTATATCGACGAGGTAAGGAGAAAAGCCGATCAACAGTGCTTCTATAACGAAATTGGGTCTTTCCCTGAATATTATAATATATTTTTGAGCAATTGGATGCCACATAACATGCAGTAGTTTATTTTGATTTCTTGTTATTTATTTTCATAATATAACTCGTTGTTATAACCTGATCCTAACGTTGTTAGGTGGTTGGATGCGCTCATTATAACAGTAATACGATTTAAGTCCTCTCCGACCAAAGTATGAGAGGACCCAAGTCACAGGGATGTTACGTCTCATGCGTATGTGATTTCACCGGCGCCCATAACCTTCGACTAAAACACAACAGTGCGAGTGTACCACTGCTTGGCGGCAGATTGCCAGGTGTGGAGGCGTTACTTTTTCGGGCTATCTTTGCATAAGTGTTACTGCTACTTTTTGTTTCTCCTTGAGCACCCCCGGGGGGTATGTGTAGGGATTCAAAGAGTACTCACCTACAGACTCAAGGAACTGAACCTCTTACATGTTTATATTCCTATACTAGGATTCTCTGTGTCGCAAGTGGCACATGGGTGACAAACACAAATTTTACGCTTTTTGTGCTGTAGGTAGTAGATTCGGTTCCCACGCAGGAAAAAAGCTTTCTTTGACGAACATTGATTTGTTCTGTGTCTGGGTTTTAATATATATCACATGAAAAAATTTATAAAAAAAAAAAATCTGTAAGTGATTTCTATAGTACAAGCTATGTTCACTTTGTGCTTTGATAGGTCTGTGTGAAATGTCCATGAATACTTATTTATTAACAGATATTCCTACGTCCGGGAAACGAACTGGGAGTTACTTACAAGGGCCATCAAGAAACTTAAATATCTATATCGAAGTCAAACTTATACTACTAAGATTTGCGCAACATCATTGTTTCGACTTTGGAACACGTTAACAAAGACTTTATTGGTTAAACTTTTGAGACAAAACCACCGAAGCTTAAAATATTTACGCCCACATAAATGCTTAGGCACAAAGGCTCGCCCTGAAGCCTATATCACCTGTCAAGGGTGTCAAACCGTGAAGGCATAGTAATGAACCGTGAAACAGCTGAGTCGTGACACTTTCCAACCCTACATGGTAAAGAGGAGGCCGTGGCGAGTATCTTAAAAAATTCTTAAGAGTACGAAAACTAAAAGCAATTATATGTTCATCCATTTCTTTTTACAGTTATTTATATTGGTGTACAATAAAATATTATTGTATTGCATATTGCTTTGCAATTAAATAGAACAATAGATTATTTTCTTGCATTGAAATTAATCAAATAAAACAGTCTTTTATCTCTCCTGAAAAGTTGTATTTTTTCAACTACTTTTTTTTCACTCGTGGTGCGAAAGTATTAATCTTGTTATGTCTTTCCAAATAACACTTTGTTAGTAAAGTGTTACGGATTCGTTTTGTTAAAATAGAAAAGTGTAAACGCGCTCCTAGAAGAATTCAAATAAAGGATGGTTATGCCAAAGCGCTAATTTCCGCCGGCGCCAATGTAAAGTGGTTTACAGTACAATTTGGCCCTTCGCCTTTCCATAACAATGGTACGTCTCACTCACTTTAGGGACGAATGTATAAATAATGTTTTACAGCACACAGCTCAAGTGATATTGAAGTTTGATTAAATTGTTGCGATAAATTACATACATCCCACCGTAAATTTGTCTCAAAATGTAAACGTATTCATTATAATTATTCTCTTTGCATGGTAACTTCATAGTGATTTCAAAAAGTATCCATAAATATTATAAATGTCCTTGGTACTTTCCATATTGCTCCCATGACACAAATGCTTGACAGAACCAACGTATTCAAAGGCCTGTCATATTGTAAATCATTTATTTAAGCAAACATTTGTAAGAATAAAGTATTCAATTTTATTTCTAATATGTACAGAAACGCTTACCAACGCGGGATGTTAACCGTTTTCTTCAGCTGTGGATCAAACCCAACAAAAATATGGGATATATACACCAAAGACGGGTACGTTTCAAAGTTTTTAGACCAGGATATTAAGTCGATGGTATTAGATATATGCGGAACTAATATAAGTACAACGTACATGATCTGCCCAAAAGGCAAACAAGTATTGGGAATAACCATGCCGTTTCTTGTCATGATTGTTAAGAATCTCAAGAAGTACTTCTCGTTCGAAGTCACAATACTCGACGAGACGAGCACGAGACGGCGGTTTCGAGTATCAAACTTCCAGAGTTCCACTCAAATATTGCCTATGTGTACGGTCATGCCGATTGGTCTATCAGAGGGCTGGAACCAAATACAGTTCAACTTGGCAGAGTTTACGCGACGCGCTTATAAGAAGCAGTTTATTGAAGTTCAGAAGTTGAAAATCAATGCCAACATACGACTGCGGAGAATTTACTTTACTGAAAGATTAATACCTGAAGATGAGTTGCCCCCCGAGTATAAACTTTACTTCCCTTTGGCTGCTAAAGGTCCGAAGGGAAAAAAAGTTGAGCAAGCGAAGGGCCCCGAGGTAGCCGCAGCACCTGTCGAAGAGCGAAAAGGTAGTAAGGCAGAAGTTCCCAAGGCAGGATCGAAATCATCAGTGAGGAGAGCGTCGCAGGAAGGGACAGCGGCGCCTAAGATTGAGGAGGTACCAGAAGCACAGGCTGCTCCAGTAGCAGAGAAACCTGCTGAACCAGAAGTTCCCGTTCAAAGTGAAGTGCCAGCGGAAAGTCCTGAACCAGGTGCTGAAACAGCTGCTGAACCAGGTGCTGAACCAGGTGCTGAACCAGGTGCTGAATCAGGTGCTGAACCAGGTGCTGAACCTGCTACTGAAGGAGTTCCAGAAGAAGCGCCATCTGAACCGGCGACTTCTGAACCGGTGACGTCTGAACCAGCGACTGAAGGTGACGCCACGCCAGTCGAAGCCGAAGCACCGCCACCAGAACCGACAGAGTAGGTTAATACTTTGATTGTTAGTACATAGTACTGTTAAAACTTGGTTATTTTTAATGTTTTAGTTTTATGTGAATAAAAGTATTGTTTTGCCTTTGCGTTTATGATCAACTTTCTGCGATTTTCCTTCGTATCAACTAAAATCCTACTTTACTATGCTCGAGAGTCAAAAGTTAGGCTGCCTTTCTTGCCTTATTATATACCACATGCAAACTTATCCTCAGTTCAAATTCCAGTTCTATTCACATAAAGACAGACAAACAGGACCAATGTTTTGACATTAATAAACATAAGAAACCCTGACCTTGCAAAATCTTGATCACTCGTTCTGATCGGGTAATTTTATTATTTGCTAGCTGTGCTCGCGAGTTCACTGGCGATTGCCATTGTTACATACTAATTATTCACATTTTAATAAAAAACATGTATAAAAATGTGTGTTTGCCATTTCTTTTATGTTTTTTTAATGGTAAATTTTTCAGCACAGTTACCTAATTAAAAAAATACTCCTAACGAATATAAATAGCTCAGTTTTTGCAACAAAAGTAAAACCACCTAATATGCCTACAACTAATTCAAAAGGTGAAACAACGACTTCAATGGTTTCATCCCTTATTTCTTAACTTTAGGGGGTACACCCTACCATTTAAAAAAATAAACATCCAAATCGGTATACACTGGGCAATGAAAAAAGTTACAGGAAGCGAAACATGCAATTTCGTTTACGTGGATGACATATTTATACAGTTATTCTGAACTAAGTACCAAACTATTAAACCGGTTTAAACAAAAACTACGCCACTAATCTGAAAGTAAGTATCTTTTCTAATAAAAAAACGATAAGAGAGGTCAAAAAAACGATAAGAGAGGTATACAGAATTGATTGGACCTATTCAATGATATTTTCTTTGGACCTATTACAGTTTTACTTTATGTAATAGATTATGGAAATTCGAGATAAAGTGTAAGTGGAACTGAAAATATAGCATAGCAATAAGGTCCTAAAGGTCAAAGAACCTGCCTGCCTTTTTGGTTCTAGGTACAATCTACAGAATAATATTTAAGCTTCTTATGGTCCACTATAAATTTGGCACTGTAACAAGCGACAGATGAAAAAAAAAACATTTTAGTACTATTATCCCCTATTTCTCACCCTTAGGTCTTCACCCTGCCAGTTAAAAAAAGATACTTCCAAATCGAAAAAAAACTTTACAGGAAAGTAAAATATTTCTTCAATTTCTTTGGATGATTTATTTATTCCACTTATTTTGATTCAACAACCAGACTATGGAGTTAATGTGATTCTACTTTTATTTTAAAAGAATGAGCTTTCAGATCATCAATCTGAATTTTCTAAATCGGTTGATAAATGAGCTCTGTTGTGACAAAAATAGAAAAAAAAAAAAATTGCTACCAATATAACCCAATTGATAATCTCCTCCCTTGGACTCGGTTGAAAAGTTTTATTTTGACATTGTCAAAACTTATGTTGCCAAGTTGCCAAACGTGACATTATCTATTCTGTGATTATTTACATACGTATTCAACAACGAATAGCCTAATTATTATGTTTAAAAATGCGTATCAAAAGGGATTGCTTTCTATATTCTACAGTTGCGGTGCAAATCCTTTAGAGCTGTGGGACGCGAAAGTAAAAAACGGCCACATAAAGCGACTCACAGACAATGAAGTGAGGTCAATAGTGCTAGAAATAGGTGGATCTAATGTAAGCACAACGTATATTACCTGTCCAAAAGGTAACAAAACGTTAGGAATCGCCTTACCATACATGGTGATGATAGTCAAAAGCCTGAAAAAGCACTTCACTTTTGAGGTGACTGTTCTCGACCAAACAGGAGCGAAAAGAAGATTCCGTATATCGAACTTCCAAAACACCACTCAAATACTTCCTCTATGCACCACAATGCCGATTACTTTATCAGATGGATGGAACCAAATTCAGTTCAACTTGGCAGAATTTACTCAACGCTCATACAAAACGCAGTTTATGGAAGTCCAAAAGTTGAAAATTAATGCTAATATTCGATTACGAAGAGTTTACTTTACTGAAGTGCTCTTACCTGAAGATCAACTACCTCCAGAGTATAAATTTTATGTTCCTTTGTCAACACAAAAACAGAAGGTAGTAAACCAACTTGGAGAGGTAAAAGCGCCGGAAAATGTTAAACCAACCCCAGAAAAGAAGACAACAGTTGAAAAATCCAAAAGTTCAATGGAATCTTCAAAAAAAACAGATATTCAGACAGAGGAACCTAAGACTGAAGAAAATGTAGCACCTTTAGAGTCCGTTGAGGAAAAGCATGATATTGATAATCCTGATACTCTTGAAAGTGAAATTCAAACTAACGATACAAATAATGTTGAACAAAAACCACTTGATGGTGAAATAATAGATGCTGAAGCTTCTGAATCACCGGAAGCTGCAACAGAGCCATTAGATACAGTACCCGATGAAACAGCTGCCCAGGAAATACCCCCCAGCGCTTCAAATGAGCAACCAGTCACTATATCTGAGACTATTGAATAAAAATGTACAATTAAATAATATATTTCTTTGCTACTGTCCTGATCCTGATCAATTTCATATTAATCTCATTATTATGAGATTAATATGAAATTGATGTTTTGTATGAATCATATTATTTTTGTTAGGGAACATAGGGATGTTTATCACCTTTTATCACACATTTTTTGCGTGAAAACAATATGATTGATGAAACGAAGTTTTTCAATCGGCGAATAAAAACTTTTTTAATTTACTCTATGGAGACTGGCTCCATATTGCAAAATGACATCATATTTTTCCTGCCAAATTGTATATCACGCATTGTTGTCGTGATCAGATTGTTAATATTTTTATAATCATTTTACAACGATACATAAAACTATGTTCAAAAATAGTTATCAAAGTGGACTGCTGTCAATATTTTACAGTTGTGGAGCCCATCCTTTAGCACTATGGGATATGGAAGTAAATAATGGCCACATAAAACGACTTACTGATAACGAGGTGAACTCAATAGTCCTTGAAATAGTGAGCACAAATGTTGCGACTACTTACATTACATGCCCTAGAAACAATCAATGTCTGGGTATTAAACTGCCGTTTCTCGTAATGATTGTGAAGAACCTTAAAAGGTACTTTTCTTTTGAGATTACAATTCTGGACGATAAAAACCTGAGAAGGCGATTCAGAATCTCAAATTTCCAATCTACAACAAAAATTAAGCCGTTTTGTACAACTATGCCAATAGGGTTGTCAGGTGGTTGGAACCAAATACAGTTCAACCTATCTGATTTCACGCGGAGGGCGTACGGGACTCAGTATATTGAGGCGCTTCGGGTGCAAGTGCATGCAAATGTAAGATTAAGAAGAATTTATTTCGCGGAACGACTCTACGGTGAAGAGGAACTTCCACAAGAGTATAAGCTTTACTTGCCCTTGGAGAAAAAGAAGAAAAAGGGAAAAGATAAGGGAGAGGCACCCATTGATACTAAGCCAGTCGATGCAGCGCCTATACCGACATCGACACCACTACCCGTTGATACAGTAGTCGCAACTCCAGTTTCAGAAAAGAAGAGTCAAACAAAAACAGCGACATCTGTGTCTGTTGAGGCAGGTAAACCTTCAGAAGCGGCGTTATCTGCTCCTGATTCAACGCCAGCCGAAACCCCTGCTGAGACACCTTTAGAAACTCCCAGAGTAGAAGATTTGCCACAAGATGCAGGCGCAGATCAGGAAGCAGTTCCGGAAGCAAGTCCGGAAGCAGGTCCGGAATCAGGTCCGGAAGCAGGTCCAGAAGCAGGTCCGGAAGCAGATCCGGAGGCTCCTGAACAGACAGAAGCAACAGCAGAACCGGAAGTACCAGAAGAATAGATTATCATATTTTTAGTTACGTTTATTTTTACTATAGTATTTATAATTTTTTTTTAGTTTCTTAAAAAGTGTATTCATTCGATTATATAATATTGTCAGACATTTGTTGATTTTTGTTTTAAATCCTATTAAACGCGTGATCATTATTAAAGCTTCTCCGGTTTGGGTTTTGCTCAAAACATTAATTCCTCCAAGTAATCAAGTAAACTAATTGTATTACTGCATGACTAGAAAAAAAAACCTTGGTACAGCAATAGTGTAAAATAGACTCTAAATTGCCTCCGCTTATTATATAGTTTACTATATATGGCGCAAAATTCCGGCTATTATTTAGGCGCGCTCCTGTCAAACTGGCTTCTATACCTGTGGATTTATAGGAGCCCGCTTCGAAATTGTGTTATTAGATTTCTAAATGATGTGACGTAAAGGGTATTATAAGTCGTATCCTTCCGTTTCGGGATACCCAGGCTGTACGTGATGAAAGATATCAATAATATCGAAGCATAGGGGTAAAGCAGATACTTTACCTCTATACTTAAACAATAAAATAAACTTACAATTTAATGCGATTTGTCTCATCCACAGCTCACAGTAGTAACATACCTGAAAAAATGATTCAATAAATTGTAAGATCTAGGCGTTCTGTACAGATAAGAAAATAAAAAAATCCCTCCAAAAAGGATTCTACGAAAAAAAATTGACGGAAAAGAATAGATTTTTTTTTTTACTGTTACCCGTTTGGTACGAAACCCTAAAAATTAATCCCTATATCCCTATCATGCGTGAACGGCTGGACAAATTTTGCTAAAACTTTTTTTTTGTGTTTGTTATTCATAGGAAGGAAAAAAATAAGAAAATTACGCAGAAAATTCCCGGGAAACCTAGCACAGCTAGATCTTAATAAATCTGTTAGATCCGTAAATTTTTGAAATAAATATTGATGTTTCTTTACATTATCCGACCTTCTATGGCGAAAAAATCTATTCTTCATTCTTACATTATGATTTTTCCTAGCTAATAAAAAACTATGATAAAAGGTAATTGTGGTAAAGGCTTCGAAGCGAGGGATTCTGGGTTGGATTCCCGGCCGGGGCAGGTTTTGTGTAGTGAGCGTGAATTTTGTTCTCGGGTTTTTTATTTTTTGAGGAAGTCACAGAATGAGCAGGCCCACCTGGTGGCTAGTGTTTACCCCATGAAAACAGCAATCAGAACAAGGGTCTTAGACTGAGTTTGGCACGTCTCATGCACCTGTGATTTCACCGGCACCCACATCTTTCCATTGGAACACAATAATGCAAGCACTAGTGCTTGGCGGCAGATTCCTGGTGTGGTGGCAGGACTTCTCCGAACGAACTTGGTCCACGTTCTACTGCTACCTTAGGTTGCTCCTTTTGGGACACGTGTAGGGCCCTCAAAAGGTCGGGTGACTCTTTAAAGGGTACGTGTAGGGACCCTGAGGGTACTCACCTGCAGACGTGAGCAACATGGACCCTTCCATAGAGTATTGTCAATTCAACAAAACAATTTCAACTGACACATGTAGTACTCGTAAATTATCCATCTTATGACTATGCAAATTCAGGAATCCTTTCTGTATTACGGTCAGTATAACTGTATACGTATAATAGTATACAGTATATACCCCGGTATACAATATTCCCTCACCAGCTGTAATAAGTTACCGTGGCGTAGCGAGTGATAAATCAGCAATGTAAAGGATAGGACAGTGTGAAAGGTTTAAGCGAGAAATATTTTAATTTTACTTATTTGCCCGATTTCAAAAATTTATACAACAAACATCAATAATTTCATCACTTTTACATACACCCTTTTTTTAATACGTTCCGTATACCCCGCGCCTTGGGGTGGCGTGGGGTTATGTGCGACTCTCCTCCAGCGTTGATTAATACATGCAACGCTGGAGGCCTACACACTAAAACTCCGCGGTGTTCCTTCCGGGTGCCTTTCTGCAAGGGACACGGGAACGCTAGAGCATGACCTCCGCGACCCTTGCAGCACTAGTCCAGGTATGAAGCCTCATCCGTATCATATATATATTTATTTCCCTTACAAGATTCTTGGTCTCTCTCCGCTGAGATGATGTCAGAACACATGGCACGTCATCCCGTCTTGTGGGCCACTTCACCGTCGGGTGACAGGTTCCCCATACCTGCCACCCGGTATCACTTTTACATACACCCTAGAATTTTAAAAAGGAATATCCAAATCAGTCTACAATGGGCGAAGAAAAAGTTATAGGATATACGCAATTCTTTGGATGACAGATTTATTTCAGTTATTTTGATTTTACAACCAAACAAATGAAACAATTTTGAAAATTTAGGTTTTATCTAGAAGGCATATAATCCAATATTGTTTCTACTTATGTCCGTTATAGATTTTGAAACCAAACCGATGTGCCCCAAACCAGTTTCATTAGAAAGGCAATAATTAGGTACACAATGTTTTTTTAGCGTTATATCCCATGCCCAGTATCCGCTAGTGATTCATAAAATAATTTATATACCACGTTTGGCGATTTCGCTTCTCTTGTCAGTAAGTAAACCCCTATTAAGCTAAGCGAGCAGTCACCAGTTTCTCGTTATATTAAAGCTTAAATTTACTGCTGTATTTATTAAGAAGCAGTGAAATTGGCAACAAAACAATGTTTTTCAATTATTTTTGTATGAATATTAATATGCAATCATGATGGTAGAAGCCATCATGATAGCATATTAATATTATGCGTCATGTAGTCCAGTGATTAGATGCGGCCGCATCGTTTGATACCACATACTTTGTGTATGCGCAAGTACAACGTCGGAGATTCGAGGACCAGGGGAGTTAATATTATCATCGCTTCATCGTAACGGAATCCTTGATCTCCAGTCGCGCTGTGAGGACAAATGTTTCGACACTTTCGAAACGTTCTTGATTATGAGCGTGTAAATCTTCGTATATATGTAACAAATTTCAATCAAGAAATATGTACAATATATTGTATTAATACAATTATAAACCGGAAATCATTCTAAACTATATTTAATTAGTAATTGGAACGGGTTTTACATGATTTTTTTTTTCTTTTTATCTGGAAGCTTATCAGATGTTAAGTGCCATTGCCTTAGCATTACGGCTTAGGTCCTCCTAAACTCAAGTAAATATAAGAAAACATTGCTTGTTCTGCATGAACAATACATGAGAATAAAAGGACCACTACGCTGACACTACTACTACAAAAAGGTGTCTTTTTGTGCAATGTTGGAGACGGAACCAGTTTTTAGCATCACCGCATTTGAAATAGTAACCGCTGCCCATAGCTGTCAATCTGATCTGTCTGTCACTCAGATGGGCTCCAGTTGGTAGCAGTTTTGCATTTTGTGCTGCAGGTCGTGGGTTCACAGATGTTTGTTCTATCAGTTATCTAATTAATTATTGAATAAGCTTTTCTTACTTCCTGTAGATTTTTACAACTATCGCTTTTTAGTATTAGGTTGCGATAATTGAATCTGCATTCACGAGTGCCGCCATCTCTCCTTTAATTTGTGTAAGTGTGGCGGTACCGTTGGCACGACAAACATTCATGCGGGTACTACGGAAATCAATTTAAAATACTTGGATTTACGTTAGTCGCTTTTTGAAGATTGAATTCCTTTGATCCATTCTTTTAGAAATAGTGTATTTCAAAATACATTTTTTCCATTGAATTCTTAAAAAATACTAGGAAGCGTAACTTTTTCTTCAAATAAATATGTACCTACAAGATCATGCGTTTTTATTGTTCCAATATTATCCGAAGAACAAGCAAGAAACCTCGTAAGAAACGCGCACACGGCCCAACTGAGGTCTTCCTCAGATAAAGTTTAAGAAGACTCCAGTTGTATCGAATTGCGCCCGCCAATTCGATACGACTTGGGTCTTGAGACGATCATCCGCACCCTGCCATCGGTCCGGTGAAATCACAGGCGCAAGAGACGTTACATCACCCGTGATAGGTGCAACGGGATGCAATTTGGTCGCAATTGCATTTGGTGTAATTTGCTCATACTTCTGTCGGGGAAGACTTCAGTCGTATTGCTGTTGTTATGGTCGAAGGTAGGTAACCTTTTAACAACAGGTGGGCTTCAAGATGAAATGTCACTTTTTTGTATTTAAAAAAAGTGTATTCTTTATCTCCTATAACAGGCCAGCCCTGACTCTGGATATATGACTCTGGAGTCATATAGACATTTTTAACGATAGTCTTTTATTATATAAATTCATTTTCTCTTAAATTCTGTATTTGCATTCAAATTTTTCCTTATTTAGAATGAAATCACTAGATCTTTATTATTTTAACTCAATCTGTAGCAAAACGCCGATCTTTCCCATAACGGATCTGTTTTCCTATCGGTACATTTTGTTTAGAAGGCCCAGCACGTCCCGTTCGGACCGTACTTCGGTAGATTATTCCCCCTTTGTCGTAAATTTTACGAGTTCAAAAATTTGTCGAAGAGGAATGGAATATGACTGGCAAATTGTTTTGTCTGAGGTTTATCGAAGACTTTGGCAATTAAACTTTTATTGCACTTATTTTATTCTTCTGTTCATGTTGAATTTGTTTCATTAGCATAGTTATTATAATAAATGATATAGCTTGAGAACAAACGCAACTAGACGTTTATTATGTGATCTATATTTAGTTTTTATAACTTTTGTTTGCCCAGCTTGCCCAAACTGGTCTCGGTGGCGAGGTAGAGATAGTTATAGAACTTTTTATAGAAAGGCTTTATCGATGGACGCTCTGTTCAAAAATAGATAGTAGCTATCATGGATAAATTTTATATATAAGAAATAGTCCAAAATATATGTATTGCAAGTGTCGTTATAGAAAACAAAGGTTTATTTCCAACCAATTTTACGGCAGGCACTAGTTAGTACCTATAGTTATCAGATCGGTTGAATTTTTTTTATGTTAGTTACCTCAAAACTCCATCCTTTATTAACTGATTTGTAAAATTCTTACTTTCTTTGAAAGATTTTTACTTTTAGATTGGTCTCATAGGAATTTCATTAAAATTGGTTTAAAAATTTGGAGTTTTAAATCAAAATAAGTGGCAAAAACTGTGACTTTTTCGGTCTAGACCGATAAAATAGCCTACCATTTAAAAAAAAACAAGGTAATTTTCATGCCTTATTTAAAAATTGTATCTTAAAATATAGGCTTGATCTACTGTTAAGATCAGATACCATAGAATAAGAATCACTTCCCACAATTTCCCTAGTTTAAACAACGTTAGCAAACTCATACCTCTGCACTAGGATTCCCTGTGTCGCAGATGGCATGAACATACACAGAAACACAAGACAAACACCCAAGACTTCATGCTCACCACACAAAGTGTCCCCCCACCGGGAATCGAACCCGCGTACCCTCGCTTTGAAGGCAGAGCTACTACCAACTAAGCCACGGAGCAGTTTCACTTCTTATATCGAAATCAATGAACTGCGCAAACAAATTATTATAAACGGGTTCGTTCTTAGAGAGTAGCTTAAAACCCTTTTCCACTCGCCTGCTATAAGACATAAAAAGGTCAGAATGTTTCCCATAACATAGTTGTGTTATGCGGTATCATCCGAGCCTTTAAATAGAGCTTACGCGCTTATAGCGTACAATAGCAGTAGAACTTGAGCCATGTTCGTCCAGAGAGGTACTGCCACCATATCTACAGGAGAACACTCGCATTGCAGTGTTCAATATGATTAGTCCCTTTGTTACAAATAGATACACATAACAATACCACATAACACTCGAGAGCAAATTTCGTGCTCATCACATAAAATTTGGTCCGGCCGGAGGTCGAACCTCTTCGTTTCCGAGTTAAGGTTACTGCGAACATAGCTACATCTCCAACGAAGCCATTTCTAGAAGCTCTTTACAAAACTAGTAGATTTGTGAAATGTTCTATCGAACAATCACTAAGAGTTTATGCATTAAAACAGCTACGATAAATGTTAATTTTTAATGGCACATTGAGAGTAAAATTTTATGTTTTATACAGCGTCAGCAAGCCCTAAACGAAGCATAGCTTATATGCGGACAACGCTACTGATAAAATATTTACTTAGTACTTTTAATATATTCATTATATTATACATATGTATGTATAAAAATAAAAGTACTAAATAAGACCCAGAAATTAACAAACATTTCACAAAAATGTTAATCTTGGGTAGTATTATAATTGAACCCACGACCTTCAGTGCAGATGGTAGAGCTACCATTAACTGTTTATATTGTCAGAAATAAATGACCACCCTAACAATTACAGTCCTTCGCGCCTCTTATTTCATTTTAGTTTAGCGACAAATGCAGTCTGATGCTGTCCACATGGTTATAAAGATACTGCAACCATTAACGTTTGTTATGAAACAGAGATCCACTACTAATAGTTTCACTTATCAATCTCCGCTTAGTTGAGGAAGGCATTTATATTGTATTAAAGGGACTTTTGTTTTTAACACCTAACCGTGCTTTGCCATATTTGTATTAGTTACAATACTTGAAAACCACCCATAGATAAGACCAACTGAATATTTTTTGTTGATGTTGAAATTTTTGATTTAATGGTCTCTTCCTAATGGTCTTTTTTAAGCGGCTCCATAGCTTAGCTGGTAGTAACTCTTTCGATTCCCAGTCAGATCTAACTTTTGATATGAATCTTGTTTGCCCATGCCACCTGTGATACAGGGAGTTCTTGGTGAGTGTATTAACTTAATATAATGAAACGTAATTATGAAATTTGTTTCATTTATTAAAAGATTTTTTTATTATTTCATATAATGTCGATTGATGCAAAATGGTTGAGTATTGAAGCATCCGTACCAGCCTCTAATGTTCCCACTGCAGTGACCGGCTTACTCTCGATAATTCAGAGTGAGTATTGAAGCATATCTGAAGAATTTGAAGTTTGAAAACTTCGACAGTAAAAGTAGTCATCAGCTCATTTGTGATAACACTTGATAACAGTACTTAAAGACATCGTGTCATCGCAATAATAACCAAACAATAATAAAAACAAATCATACTTTAATCTGATCAGATAAATCAATTAAACGTAACCAAAAACAGGCAAAATTGAAATTAAAATTGCCCTCATTAATACTGTCCACGTCATTAGCCGCACGTGAGGGGACTAGTGTACAGAGTGTTCATTGCGCGATACAATCTCCGGTGCGCTATGAATATTCAGAAGCGCCCTGGGTCGTGTGTGTGCTTTTTTAATGCGACACAGTTTTGTGATGCAGTTTCAATTGAATCTAATTTTTGGGTGGATTTGTTCAGGAGTGACTAATCAATCATGTTTACCCGTTATTACATTTTTTGGCTGGTATAATCTATAATCAATTGTAAGATATATGAAATACTTTTTACTCTCTCTTACGATTTGTTTTAGGACAAGGTTTGTATGATAGGAAGATATATTTAATATTTTTTGCTAAGCGCACTCCTCATTTTCTTCCTTAGTAAATTGCAATCTAGCGACGCCAAGGCGTATCGCTAGTGCATAATATAAAAGTAAAAAGCTTTTATATGCTATAGGCGGAAATCACTCTGTTAAACAAGGCCGTCGATAAATTAAATAAGTAAATATCTCTTGATATGCAACGATACATGATTATCTCAGATTTTTTTTAAAGAGTTTATGTATCATCAACATCACTTAAATAGATACAATTGTTCTCGAATAAAACATATCGCCGAACAATTGGATCTACGTTTCGTAGACGCGTGCTGCGATAACGCTACAGTGTATCTACGTGACTACGAGCAGCGTAGCTTTTGCTACATCATCTTACGTAGCAAGGTGTGAAGAGTCTACGTGTGGTAGAATTTATTTTTATTTAGTTTCACTTCTGTCTATTTAATGTTTCTTTTTGTGCGATAAAGCCAAAAAATTTACACTTAGTCCTATCGAGATATCTATTGGCCTATGGAAATCTAGCTTCTATCGAAGTCGGAGTCTTATATATTTATTTTCTATCAGTATCAAATAATTTCTGAAAATACTTTGGGCTTCCACGCCACCATCATTAATAAAACAAATGTCATGCGAATATAACCCTTAAAACTGATCAAGTAAAACCTTACGCAAACAGTCTAAAATACATCAGCAAACAAATAAAGTTTGACAGTTTAATTTCGCTTGATATGAATTGTTACAACAGCAACGATTGGTCAACACGAGGTGAATGACCCAGTGCCGTTCACCTAAATTATTTACAAGTACAAGGGGTCGCGGCTGTGTTTTTTATCAAATATGGGGGCTTATGATGTGGTTTAGAAAAGAGACGTCCGTTTTTGAATTTAAAATTTTCGACCTTTTTTGTTTGTCATATTAGGGTTGCTGAATGTGCTTTATAACGGTTTGAAATTTGTTATACATACGTATCGTACTGTGTACAAATGACTGATTTTAATATTATAGAGGCGAAAGCTTGCTTAGATGTTCTTAACAAATCATCTAAGTTAAGTAACTTTCGGCCCAGTCAGAAGTTGGATGGGTTGGTAGGATGATAGTGGCATTTGATCTGAACGCTGCCGTGCTTCGGAGGGAACATTAAAATGTCGATCCCGGCTATACTAGTCGTTAAGCCGTATCAGAGGCCTTCGAGCGGCTGGAAAACTCCGACACCAGAGCTGGACCGTTACTCAAACGAAAGAAGAAGATCGCGAAAAAGTGAAGTATTCTTGTTATTATAATATTATTTTTTTTTAACGTTAACACACTCATACCTCTGCACTAGGATTCCCTATATCACAGAAGGCATGGACAAACACAAACACAAGACAAATACCAAAGACCCGAGAACAAACTTCAGGCTCACCACACAAAGTGTGCCCCGGCCGGGAATCGAGCCGGGGACCCCTCGCTTTGAAGGCTACTACCGACTAAGCCACGGAGCCGTTTATTATTTATATAACAAAGAAATATCACATTTATATCCGCCACAAACCACTCATTCGCGACACATGCTCAAATATATCAAGCAACTTTCCGGCCGACCAGCGAAGGTCTAGTTCTAAATTAAACCGTAATTAGTCAGGGCTTGCCCTTCTGATTTATGGCCGTTTTAGCCGTTTTTACGGGAACTAGTCCCAACACTAATGTTATCACCCACGCGAGTTGTTTCTTTGTTTCGGGGTACGGGTATGTTTTGATTTTGGGTAATTTATATCTATTTGGGGGATAAATAAGTTCTTTATAATAAAACAATGGCCGTATATCTTTCCGTTTCATTAGTTAAGTTTGGCAGGATCACCGGCTATGTAGTTGTTTTTAACAGCTCATTAGCGCGAACATCGATATTATTACCATTTGTTTGTTTTCGTATCTGATATGTGATTATATAGACTGAACTTTAGGCTTTTGACATAACATAGCATAGCATACCAAATAAACGTTTATACACTCATACCTCTGCACTAAGATTCCCTGTGTCGCAGATGGCATAGACAAACACAAGACAAACACCCAAGACCCGAGAATAAACTTCATGCTTACCACACAAATGAAATTGTTTCTTACATCATTTGAACCCACCTTTTCCGCGAAAGGTAAGGCAGAGCCCCAATGGGCCACTTCCACTTTGTACACTATCGGGGAATGTAGACTTGACAGAGATTCTTTTCTTTTTTTTATACCTGTCTCGTCAATATAATCTAATAGAAAAAATATCATATATAAATCATAAAATAATCCTGCATTAAGGGATTCAGAAAGACTATCTCCATTTGTTGAAATACAATCCTAAAGTTACGAGTACAAGTCGATACAAAGTTACGTCAATGACAAATCCGTAATTAAACATCCAGACAGCAAAGAGAAACCGTCAATCATACGATTCAGAAGTTTTTAAACTATAATTGAAAAAGTTAACATTTTATACTAAAAAGCGATCAGAAACCGAGAATTTACTAAACCAATTAAAAGTTGGCAACATTAAATGAATCAACGCACAACAAATTGAAAGTTAAGGTACGACCGTTTGTTACACTGAAAGGGTAAAGGAAGGTCCTTAGTGGCTAAAGGTAAGTAGGTATGCCGGGTTTAGTGCCGTGGAAATTTCCACTGTACTACCTACCTAGTCTAGCGTTCTATTGATAGCACGGAAAAACTTGGTAGCTTTTGGTATGCGCTAATCCAATTTTGCGACGTAACTGTTATGTTTTGAAGTCGCTCTCCGTACCAGCCTCTACTCTACTCTCGATAATTGAGAGTGAATGGGCTCTGATCTACCACGGGAGCCAAATCCGGATTGGTAGATGTCACATGTCGTGGAATTTTTGGTTCTTAGACATGCCGGTTTCCTCACGATGTTTTCCGTCACCGTTTCGATAGCATAGTTTTGCGCACATAAATTTTTCAAGTGAAAATATTCATTGGTGCACGTGTGGGTTTGAGCCAGCGACCTTCAGATTGAAAGTCGACGTCTGTGCCCCTGAGCCACCATGCTCTCTGAAGTCGCTCAAACGACTGCAACACGACTTATCGACTAGTATAAACGGGATATCTTAACGTGCCCTTCTGAGCTTAGAAAATTTTCATGTTCAGTTCAACCGGTCAGCCATCCAAATATTGACCGGGAATCATCTTAGATGATCTGTAGAGAGCATCAAGCTTCAATGTCATTCGGTCGGAATGCAACAACTAAATTCTCGTGTAGGAGCAATAACATGTACAGATTTTTTTTTCTTTGAACCGTTGTTGTAGGCCATGCCTTAATGAATATATACGTACTAAATCCGAGATATATGCGTTCCATAACCTAGAATGTTTCTTCTGGGTATTCGCTTTTGGTTCATTTTCATGAACGCATATATTTGGTCCCCATATTCGTTTTGAGTTTTGATTTATTTTTATAACTGTTTATCTAATTCTGGGTGGAGATGACTAGGCCTGCACTGACGTCCCGCATAGGGGTATATTGTGCATTGTCCCGCGTTGTTAACTAAACCCTACCCCTACCATTGCAACTCCTTCATGTACCGGAGAAGGACTCTGGGTTGGTGGCAACACTGTTTCAGCGTTTCCTTCGATGAATCGGATCCTATTGAGTATCATTATTTAGCTCAATTCATACAAGTTTACTCGTTACTAATGCTAAAAAACATTTTCATCGAAATCAAACGTGAAATTTTCTCAATACGTGGAACTCAATACGTCTTTGAAAAGGTTCAAAGTTTCAAACGCAATTTTTGCAGTTAAAAGAGTCTCTTCTTCTTTCATCTCTAATTCTCTATTCAGATTGTGAATAGACCTTAGATTACATGTATTATTGCAGCTAGTAAAGGCCGAAACTGTGTAAAAATTCATTACAAGTTCCGCCTTGCCATTTGAATTTGTGACTTATTACGTAAGCATCTAAGTGACAAATGTCTAAATGCCCGCCTCCAACTCATTTTCCGTCGACATTGAATATTCTGCCATGTTTGAAGGAAAAACAAAGTGTTAAATTGCGTGGGGGAGTCGCCTTTGCGGCTGTATCCGTCCAGACGAGTTTGATCTTTATGCCGTCAAGTGATGGAGTATTTTTGTTTGAAGTGTTCCACCTGGTTTCGATGTGGTATGAGGTGGGATGATGCCAGACTGGAAATTGGAAAAGCCGGATAAATATAATATTGACCATGGATTGTTTGCATAATAACAAATTGGTTAAAGAAAAATAAATATTTCATGAATATTTTTTTTATATGTAAAAATATATAGTGATTAATAATATGAACATATTATATTTATTGGTTTTAAAATATTTATTTATTCACGAAATTTTAAGGCATCTCATATTTTCTTGTCATGAGTGATATTTACAAAATTCTTCAAAATAACTAGTGTTATGCAAAAAATCTGACATCTTGTCAAAGGCTGCCTGGAAGAGATTGTTCTTAGCCATTGTGCCGCCAGTTTTTCTTACTTTCTCTATGTTCCTGTAGATTATTAGATCCTTATTTTTAATTCACCTGCGTTGAGCTGTTTTTTTGACGATAATTGATTCTAATTTACCGGATAAAGATACTAAAAGCCGGACGTGCAAGGAACAACAACCCTAAAGGGGGAAGGGTGGCCGGTTGTAACAGGAGACACGTAGGATGTGGGTCAAGTGGATGGCAACAAATATGTGAGTGTTGATGTACTGTACTGCATTCTGTTGAGTTTAACTTGATTTGCATTCCGAACGCAAGCGATTGTTTGATATAATTACTTGTTAGAATTAAGCTGTATATTTCCAAGCCAATTTGTATCTAACATTTAACATTCATGCAGCGCGGATTACTAGAGATATGTTACCATGGCAACAGTGATATTTGTTCCATGTTCCATGATTTTTTTGATAGATCTAACAATTTTCCATTGCTATCTGTTTCCAATTATCTGTTAGTTGATTATATGGTTGTAGGCGGCAGAATGTATAATCCATCTGAGTATTTAAATTCGTATATGAATAAAATGACGGGACGGGTAAAAAGCTCACTTGATGTTAAGTGGTTGATTCAGCCCATAAACAAAAGCAAAACGATTACGGTCTTCCCATACCGAAGTCGCATCACTTTGCGCCCTTCACTTTGAGACGAGAATTTAACGTCTTAAGCACCTGTAATTTCACCAGCAATCACACCCTGCCACCGGAACACAGCAACGCGAGTGCACCTCTGCTTGGCCATTACCAGGTGTGGAGAAGTACTTCTCTGGACGAACTTAGCATAAGTTCTACTGTTACTTCAGCTGCTTCTTTCGCACCACCCGGGGGAATATGGACTCTGGACCTTTGACGCAAGCCATATGGTCCCATAAATATTTTGTTCGGATCTTTAAATTTTGTGCTACGTATTTTACATTCGATTTTAACAGTAGGTATGTGCTTAAAATACTCTTATTTGCCAATATATCATTCTTTAGTTTACACTGACATTAGAAATTGCATACAAGTATTTAAAAAGCCTTCACTCCTTCATTTGTATTTTTTATATCGAAGTCAGCATTGAAGCATGGTCACCATATGATACAAACGCCCAACAATCGTGGCCATCATACAAAGTTTGCCCTGGCTCGAGATCGCCACCAGACCCCCACGCTTCAAGCGGTTACCAACAACTTAACTACGGAGCGGATTAAATCAATACTTAAAGGCAATACTTAAGGTAATATTTAATGTTATAGATATAACATTAAATGTTACCTTATGCAAAAAATCCTTTCAAATCTATGTAACACAATGTCTTTGTGATAATACTTACGAATATTTATTAACAAAAAGTTTATTACGAGTCACTTCGCATAATGCCCAAAAAAAATCGTTCGATATTTGAAACGAAGGGCTTCGCTTTTCGCGCAATTAACCGCTGAGCTTAGTCCCTTACTTCCGGCGGGGCGCTTCCGCCACTCCCTCGGTGATGACTGGCGGTATACAAGAGTATTGATTAATGAAAAAAAATACTGAGACTGATCATAATGAATAAGGGCGTTCTATTTTTAAAAAGTAAAAAATTGTTCCATCTTTCCATCAGCAAGAAACTAGATGTCGCTGTCTGGTGATACAATAGCAAAAAACAAAAACTGCACTAGTGTGTTTCAACGACTGCAGTATGTCTAAAACAACGGGGCCATCTAAGGCGAGTAAAAAAACAGCTTCCGGCTCAACTTGCAACCACTGGCGCATTTTAATCTGCGTTCTTATTCATGGAACAAAAAGTTTTTTTAGCTCCTTGGTTATTTTTAAATCCAAGCGTTTGCAGAATTGTATTGTTTCCCAACACTTGAGATACCGGCGCGACTCCGGAAAACGGTAATGAGCGAGTTTTTTACGTCTACCCTCACCCGGGAGAAATGAGGTCGAATTACAAAATGTATTGTGCTTTCATATGAAGTTTAATGGTTAAAATAATAAGAATTTAAATGCTACAGTTTCAAGTGGTGGGGTTGAACATGCGTTTGACAATTAAGACCCTCTTGTTAATTGACTGACAGAAGGGTCTGTTCGTGATTTAAAATACTTATGTTTGTGTGAATAAAATGACGGAATGAGCTGGCAATCTATTTACAAAAATAAAATTGTTATGCTGTTTGTTGATAACCACTTACAAACAGAAGTATCGTAACGTCACTTCTTAACATAAAAAAAAAAATGCGGACATACGCTACAGAAACGCAGCATCAACATCAGCGTCCTGACTATTGTTATATTGAATGCGTAGGGCATTCTAGCATCTCTGCGTATAGCTGACCTATATACTGCACGTATAGGAAGATTGGCACTACGCCCAAAACATACTTGTTTTAACGAGCAATATGATGGGCCAGCATATTGGCTCCCACTGATAATGCCCTACGCTAATAAAGTTCAGTGGGTTTTTCTATGATCTTTTGCCACTAGATATGTGACCTACATGTCAAATTGTCAAGACAGGACAACGCCGGTTAGGTTGGAGTGTTGAACAAAATAGCTCTATAGCTTGTAAGGTTGCCTTCGAAGTGAGCGGCCCGAGTTCGAATACCAGCCGGGGCGACAGACTTTGTTTGATGAGAGTAAATTTTGGAATCAGATCTTGGGTGTTTTTAGTGTGTCCATGAATAAAAATTATAAAAAAGTGATTAAATTTGTGGTGTACTAGTATAAATAACAGTTCTATATAATAATAGCAAATAACTAGTATAAATAATAGCAATAATATAATAACAAATTCATGCAAATGCTTACAAAAATTTGTATTACAAGAAACCGCTAACCTAATTTTAAGATTTCATTATTCTTTTTGGAAAAGTCAAGACTTAAATTTTCATTTCGGTGAACGCCTCTTTATAATCATTTACGTAATCATGATACCACTATATTTTCTGTTTCTAGCACTATGTGTGTCGTGATACTAAACAGATCGCACATAGATCGAGAACAAATGTTTGCACAATCTGCAAACATTTGTCCCGTGTGTAACTCACTCTACATTTCTTGTTTATCATTCGGGTAATCATTGATCGTTGCCCGTTACTATGAACAAAGATATTTTCATTTTATTTAAGTTTCCTTTAAATTACAACTAATCGATTTGAAGGATTCTTTTTTCATTTATAGTTAGCGTTCAGCCAATAAAGTCCAAATAATTCTATACTGGCAACAAAAACACAACACCCCGTCGAATCGAAACGAACTCTTTTCAACACCTAGTTGAAAAGAGTTCGATTTTTAAATAATTCACTTTTTCCTTCATAGGTCAGACTATATTGGGGTATAGAACTCCAATATAATCTGTGGCAAGTAGTGCCTTTGTTGCCACTATAGTTTTTTCACAAATAACTAAGCTATCTCTTTGATTTAGTAAATTGAAATTTTCCTTCTATTAATCTGACAATTGTTGCATACAACTCACAGTAGCAGGATCAAATAGCAAATTATAAAAGTGGATGGTCTTGTCAACGAAAGAAAATAAACAAATGCATCAATTACATAATCCAATCAAATGACCAGTGCCCAAAACATTCAATTCCCTGCAACATTGTCCATACGATAGAAAAAAGGGACCTGAAGACACCGGTTTATGTCCCATAAAAAATTTATGGGTGCGCCAGCAAGCGGCAAATTGAATATGAAATCAGCGGGACGAACTTTTAGGCTAAATTTAATGAAGTGGGTACGTTCGATCGAACGACCTGCCTTAACGGCGTTTGGAATTCTAAGCTTAGTTACCTTCGGGAACGTTTGGAAATCTGTGAAGCTGTTTTGATTTTACAACAGACTTCGTGCCGGAAGGACGATTTTGAGACTTGGGACCACGAATAAACTCGAAACGTTGATTTTGTCTGTCTGCTTTAGCTTGAAAGGGTTTGTAGCGGCACGCTACAGAATACAAAGTAGTAACTTGCTGAATTGCAGAAACTATAGCTGTTGGTTACAGTCGTCTCCCTCCCAGCGATAGATGAAGTTGTGAACCTACCTATGAAACCTGTACTCGTGAATAAATATGGAGTCAGATGGAAACGGATATTTAAATAAAAAAGAATGTAACAAATGAAAAAAAAAAATAACATATTTGATACAGCAGAAGACTGAGATGAATTTCATTCTAATAGCATACCCCATAATATATCATTCAGTTATAGTAATCCTGCCTCTGAAGCGAGGAGTTCCAAGTTCGATCAGCATAACTTTGTTTGATTCAGATTAATAACTTGGCGTAACTGTTATACCACGTTGCTTTTTTTTTTGTGTACCTCAGGTTACCTCACACTCATACCTCAGGGTTCCCTATTTTTTATGTGATGAAGCTACGAAACGAGCTGAAGGCCCAACTAGTGGTATGTAGTTACCCCCGCCTATGATATCTGCAATCCAGCTCAAAAGGTATTCATCCTGCTGTGTCCATCACCCGAGACGGCGATGTAACGTGATTTCACCGACATCCACACCCTTCCACCGGACACAGTAATGTGCCCACTCCTGCTTGGTACAAGTTCTACTGCTACTTTTGTTTGCTCCTTTCTCACTACCCAAGGGACACGAAGGGATTCGAAAGGTACGGAAGCGGGCAACTTGATTCCCCAAAAAGGTATGTCCCGGGGGGGTAAAGACACCTATAATATACGTTATTGGATGTGTTCTTGCACTTGCCTTGGACCCTTCGCTTTGAAGGCAGTACTACAAGCTTAGCCACGGAGTATTCTTTATTAAAGCCTGTAAAAATACTTGGCACATTACTTATGAAGGGTTAAGGGGCAATAAATATGGACGCAACTCGCGATCTCGCCATAATCTCACCGTTTATCTTATACCGCTACATTAAGTACGAGCTCTCAGCATCTTGAAATATTTCCTTCACTGATATTAAGATTCATTAAAGTTCTTAGTTTGGAGAGATAGCCCCGTGGTACCACAACTTCTGTCAGAAGATGGAATGAAACATTGAATCTGCAGATTACGGTTTGTTATAATGCAAGACCTTAGTTGAATTATTGTAGTTTCGCGTCTAGAGTCAGAATATTTCTCAGTTTTTTAAATTAATATTTTTTGCTCTCGTTTTTATTTGCGTGGTATGTGGTCGTACATTATGTCTTGTTTTCTTATTTGATTCTAATAACAGCACAGTATAACTAAGATTATTGAGATAATGGGTTATACAAAAAAGCAAGATAGATCCGTAGGCTACCCTTTGGATTTCTACATGTACCCTCTAGGTGCTGGAAAAGGAGCGGCATAATGGAGCTGTAGAACTCGTGCCAAGTTCGTCCGAAAGTACTGCCCCCACAGCTAATCTACTGCTAAGTGTCCGGTGGAAGGTTGAGGGATACGGTGACATTACAGGTGCATAAGACGTACTTGTAAGAGCAACCTAAGACGTACTGATGCTGATATTAGCGCAGGGAACCACTTAACATGATATTGTTTCGTCACTTGTCACATAAAACAAAATATTTTTAAAAAATAAGAGATATATTTTTAAAACTAAATCATATAAGAAATTATGTTTCAAATACTTTAGGAAACTTGGCAAACGTTGAGAATTTATATAAAAATTTTAACTCAAATGTTGTTACTTCATTAATTCACGTAATTACATTTTTGTAATGAAAAATTACAGCCAAGTATTTCATTTGCCATTCTGAAACGCTTTTTATTTTATTCTCGTCCCAGTGAATTAATAATATTAATTTATCCTGAAACATTATTTTGTGACGGTTCAAGTTTTGTAACTTAAGAGTGTCAACGGGATTTAATTACAAGAATGGACATTTAGGAATAAGATATTTCAAATAACCAAATAAACTAACCCAATGCCGACTGCGTAGGTTTCAAAGGTATAACAATAATTAGTACCTAGTATTCATCTTTTTCGGTTTCATACGAACAGAACGAGACAGATTTTTTAACTTTTTGCCTGAATCCTAAAGATTGGTCAGTCATAAGTGATATAACGCTTATTCTATTTTGAATGTTTTAGGTCTCAAAAGTATTACTAAATTAAAAAAGTGCCAAAAAAATTGTTGAATTACAATCTATTCGCAGTTATCTGTAAATGTAGACTTGCAGATAAGCAACTAGAAAATCGTTGGCGCAGCAAGAAAAGAACCTAAAGTATATTATTATTACTATCAAAATTAACTTTCCTATTATTGTACAATACTACAGTTTTTAAAAGATGAGTTAAACATTATTCATAGAAAAGCATGCACCAATTCGACCGAAATAAAAAAAATATAAAACATTACGCAACATGACATTACAAAACGGTATCATTACGAAACATTATAAAGGCGAATGTAGACCGCTCATCCTTAAACGTCCCATAATATCCATGCAAAGCTTATATGGATCCGCAAATAACCATGTTTTTCGTCCGCCAATATCGACCCGGCAAGCCAGAGTGGCACAGCTGTATGAACGAACGCCGCAAAAAGAGCTACCAAATTGCCACTGAATATAAATCACCGGGTCGTCACTGCTTGCTCCGATTCATTCCGGAACGCATCGCCAATTTATGGATCTCACCATTTGGCGTCCCATCATATCGGAATATGCGATTTGGGAAATTATTGTTGTGATATTTGTGCTACTTTATGAAAGTTGGGTATGTATTTTTTAATGCAGCTCTATATTTTCACAATTGGCGATGATATTGTTTCAGTAGTTTTTAACCAATGTTATACAAATTTTTATTTAACAGGGTTTACTTTCAAGGTCCATGGAATTTAAAAGAAAATCAACTCCAAGTCTAAATGTAAGTTTAATACTTCAGTCATTATTTTCATTTTTAATCGGTCACTTGTGAGAATTTCACCCCTTTTCCCGCCAAATTCTAAAGGAAAGTTTGAATTTGATTAAACCTTTAACACGGACCGTGAAAAAGGGTTTCCAATATATGAACAAAAATTGGGGATTTTGGATTATTTAAATTTATTTTAAAAAGTGACGTTCAATTTTAAGAATATATTTCTTTATAAGACTATAAGTCTTTGGATTAGCTCCCGTATGAGATTAAAGTACATTCACTCTCGCTTGTCGAGAGAAATCCCAGGCGCCTGCAATGCTTTTTTAAGGTTTGACAATATTTGAATACTTGTAAATTCAATCCAATATAACAACACCTCTTGTGAAATGTTTGCTGCAAATGAAATTATTTCTTTATCCATTTCTATTAGAAACATCGGCAGCTGGTATAGTGGACGGGATTTGCAGCTGAAGGCATAACTAACTTATACAAGTACATAATATGAACTTGAGTTGTATATAAAGCAACAAATTCACAAATCATAACTACAAACAAACGTACAATCAACAACGATAGCAACTTCTAAAGGAAATGCCGTTACTTCCATTTTTTTGCCTTTTTCACCCGCAAGGAAATCGTTTAAGTTAACTCGTTTTCTCTCAAAACTTGCCTTGTGGCCCGGATTACTGAGATAAAACTTAGTTCGGCTTCTATTAAAACGGATTTTAAAAGTACTTTTTTTCATAAAGCTTCTATCATCTGTGGTTGTTTGTTTATGCAATACTGGTTAATTGGTTTTCAACTTTTCTTTCCCTGTTTTGGTAATTTTTGAATCTTCCTAAGGATAATAAAAGAAATGTTCTGAAACAGTTTGCTTTTGTATACTTTCATATATATTTAAGCCAATGGTACCAATGGACAATATTTGAATTTCTTGTTTGTCTGTCCGTCTGTCTGTCTGCCTGTTTGTTCCGGGTAATCTCCGAAACGGCTGGACCGATTTTAACGGAATTTAAACTCGTAGATAGTCATAAGGAGTAACTTAGGCTACTTTTATTTTAGAATAAGATATTATCATTAGGGTTCCGCGCATAAAAAAAAAAACCACGCGGACAAAGTCGCTAAGAACATCTTATTACTAGCTGTTCCCCGGGACTTGCCTGTGTTTTGTGCAAATGAATTAAGTAAAAAACTGTTATTTTGATTTTACAAACACAGACTTCAATTTTATTTATTTATATATGTAGTTTTTATATTTTAGTTAGCATAAAAAAGTTGTTTGCATATTGGTGGTATTAAACCATCGATTTGCGAGTCCGAATCGCACTTGCGGGTTTTTATGTGCCCTTTTGGCGTCTACTCGAGACGACACTCAGAAAATCTCGCATTCTCTCACTTACTGTCGCCTCCAAATTAACGAATGCAGACAATTAGAGGCGGCACTTCACATGGCTTTTGCTTTGATATTTTAAGGATCATATAGAAAGAATCCATTCAGAGATAAGACCACCGATTGCAGTAATATTATCCAACTACTTAAATTTTTTTTGCATTAAAGTTACCTGGGCGAACGAGTTTCATTAGGTTATATTTCTTGTAAAAACGCAATTTTTACATTACAATATAATTATAGAGGTAAACTTAAACAGCAAACCCCTTCTAAAAACAAAATTTCATTGAAATAGTTTGAGCTGTTTCCGAGATACGCGAAATAAATTAATAAATATATATACAAGAATTGCTCGTTTAAATAATGTTTATATTATTTCCACTACTTTTTTCAGAAATTAAATAGGCATTACAATATAATTATAGAGGTAAACTTAAACAGCAAACCCCTTCTAAACACAAAATTGCATCCAAATAGTTTGAGCCATTTCCGAGATACGCGAAATAAATTAATAAATATATATACAAGAATTGCTCGTTTAAATAATGTTTATATTATTTTTTTCAGAAATTAAATTGGCAACTTAATTCGTGTGCTTTATGTGTGGCAGTAGAATAATTATATGAAACTCAAGAGCGTAATTATTTCATGTTTTGGTTGCACCATGGAGCGAAAAACCGGTATATCCGAGAACCATAAATTAGACGATACACTATTATATATCAATCTGGATTAGGCTTCCGTGGTAGATTAAAGCCAATTTACTTTCACTTGTCGAGTGTAGGTAACCCTGCAGTGGGAACATTAAAAGCTAATACGGACGCCAGGCTTGATTGTTCGTAGGATTTTGCGGTTTTTTTTAATGTACCTGAAACAAGCATTAAAAAACATTAATATCTTGTAAAACCTATAAAGTAAAAGAGAGTACTTGCCGGAACAAACGAGTTAATCGCATTCATTAGGGTGCATCCACAGCGTTTAGCTTACAGATTTAAGGCATAACTGGAAGGGTGTATTTAATTAAGTTTAGCAGTGAAAGCTGCTACGTCGAGTCAACAAGTCAAAACAAGTGAACTAAACGCGGCTTCGGATCGTAGTTTTCAAAGATTAAGGTAGTTAACGATTTGGATATGAGTTGATATTTCAGGCACTGATAGCAATTTTATACATAATTAACAATTATCTCGTATTACTTGATCACATTTAAAAGACTGATTTCAAAAACCAATTAACAGACTTCATTACTTTCATCTTTTATTTTACACCCCTTTTTTTCTTTTTTTTTCGTGGGGAAAACCTTCATCGATACCCGCCCGCCCTGAGGACGTTGGACGGGTTGTGCCGGATTCTTACCGCCTAAAAACCCCACGGTCCCTTCTAGACGCCCATTGCTGGGGCTACGGGAACGGCTTGCACTCTTCCGCGGCCCCAGCTTATTTTACACCCCTAGAGGTGAAATTTCCTCATGAAATTTCTATGCAACACCTAGAGGTAAACTCTATTGACGACAATATTCTACTTCTTTGCCTGTAAGATCGATAAAAATTTCATTTGGCTTACGAATATTACGATAAAATGTGTGTCGGCTCCGCATATAGACAATATAATCTTTTGATTCGCCTGTCGTATATCTTTGATGGCTTTGAAACCTTTACGTGGGCTATAAGACAATGCTGCGTTCATTCGCTCATGTCACTTCCAGCCTATTAACTCCTATTCAAAACTTATTTGTCCGTAAACATGTTTGCTCCCGCAATGCTCTTTGATATAATCTTAATGTTGCTTTACCTGGCATTAACTTGGTAGACGGTTTATGGCAGTACCAGATTTGGAACTTCGGGGAAACTTTAATTCTGTGGCAGTTAGCATTTGTTAAGTTTCAGATCTTCGCTATTCTAAGTAAATAGTCTAAATTAGTTTAAGCTGAGATAAACACAGAGATAAGTTTTGTTTTGATTGGCACCATTTTTGTTAGTGAAATTAATCAAGATTTCCAATCTCCTACGCAATAGGCGGACCAAATAAAATACCCTATTGGTATGATGTTTTTTGAGGCCATCAAAATAGCTGTGGAATTCAGTTCAGTTATGGCAACCACAACTATTTGTAAATTCCCATGTAAGACACGACCTTCAACTATGAAGTCCATTACTGAGAAGAAAGCCGAACCAGATCGACAAGAGCAAAGATAAAATATTTGTACCCAAAAATACTGCTAAAGAAAGTTTCTTAAATATGCTCCCACACAGATTTATTGAAAAGTTTAGTTTCTGTTCAGACCCTATCCGACCGCCCATGGGGAAGAACAGACCATCCTACCGAAGAGGTTCTTTTTATTTATACATGATCTTGTTCACAATCAAGCAAATTACGGTGCATTTTCTACTGAACATATTGAAATTTAAGATGCTAGTACATATCAGATATTTGGCGTGGCATCTCGACTAGTTTTGAATGACGAATGAAATTCGGTACCAGGATTGTTTATATCCTGGATTAACATATAGGCTACTTTCGGAAAACCGCGGGTAACACCGATACTACTAGTTACTTATAAATTAACAAATATATCACGTCATGTACTGTGAATGTCGGGTCAGGACTTTGTGAATTCTGGAGCGAGCTCAATGTAGACATTCCAATGTTCCTATTTCACTTACAACACAATTACTAGCATGAATACGGCCTGACAAACGACCTTTGCACTTTGAGTTGGGGCCAATAAATCGTAGGGTATTGGGTTTCCGTGCTTCGTTATTTTGCTGACCCCTAACTGTATGTCTTGTAGAGGAAAAGTGAACAAATTAGATGATCTCGTTCACGCTATTGGATTTAATTGTGAGGGAGCAAGAACGAAAATTAGTAATACAAATGTAATTTTTTCCTTATATATTTATGTTTCCTAATTGAATTATGGTAATCTAGAAGTTTTGCATAGTTTTTTAACGTTTACACACTCATTCCCCTGCACTAGAATTCGTTTAGTCGCAGTTGGCATGGAAAAACACAGAGACGCATTTCCAACACCCAACACCCAAGAACAAAATTTCTTATACCCCGGCCGCAAATTGAAAGTAAGGCTACTACGCACTAAGCTATGGAGCCATCCAATTATTATGTATGCATCTGGAAATTAGTAAATTAAAACTTATATTTTGATTCAATGATGAAGTACTGATTTATTATTTAAATCATAAAAATTAATAAGATTTTTTTATAGCCATTATATTATTCAATTCTTATACCTATGTATACAGATAGGCATATATTATATGGCACTTGTTGGTATTTTTTCCTTGCTGTCAGATTGTTTGAAGAAAATATAATACCGATCTTGTAGCTAGGCTCCCATGAAACTAAAATCTACAAAAATAATGAAAAAGGCGTCAATTTATGAATGATGAAATCATGGACTTTTATGGTTCAGAAAGATGATCCTGAAAAATAATAGGATTTTTATAAGTCTTCTAGGTTTGATATCTTTCTCATTATCTCCGAGTTGAAAAATTGAAGATTTACCCCACCCTCTTGGTACTTTTTACATGATTTGCGGGAAGTAGGTATCTCCGATCTTAATAAATTACAAAAATTCTGCACAAAATTTCCTTGGACGTGACGTCAGATGAAAGATTTGACACGTATCTTGGTAGGGGATCTAACGTCTCGAAACCCACACTTATCAACCCTTGTTGTCTTGATTATAGAGTTCAAAATCGCATTGTAAAGTCAAATAATAAACAAGCAATTAACGGTCTTAAGTCTGGCAGATAAAGCTGTAATCACATTGTGATTGGCTATTATCCAGGTACGCGCATATTTCAGTTGCCCTACTGTTTACTGTTTCTGCCCAATATTGAGGTCCGAGTTAGACTGATTTGAGACGAAAATTCTCGGTTCAATGAAAAAAATATTTTAAAGTTTACCAAGCATTTGTGTAACGAACATATATCTTTGTGCGTGTGTCGAGGTGTTTATATGAATAATTAGTATGTATTTTGAAAAATAAAAGTTCTAAATAAGTATTATATATGTTATCTGGTTCACATAGCTATGCTTAGTTTGGGGCTAGATAGTACTGTGCGAATTGTTCGTGAATATTTATACTTTTTCATTCCTACCGCCAATGATATTTAAAGGTACTTGCATCCGAGTGCTCTTGTAAGTTCTAGGTCTCATGAAGAAGAGACTTTATTTAATATTCTCGCACTTATCACTTTGAAGGCATGTGAGTAGCCAGCATTAAAAAGTCTTGAGAAAAATATAATAAAGTGTTATGAACGAAAAACTTATTGTTATTGGATATTTCAAATGATTTTTCATTCGTTCATGGACTAGGATATAAAATATATGAATAATTTAAATTACTGTGGAATGAGCTTTCTCCTGAGGTTTTCCCGAGATTTATACATGGGTTATTTTAAAAGAAATAGGTTTCTTCAGGGTTTCAAATGTCAATAGGCGACGGTAATCACTTGAAATAAGGAGGGCCGTTTGCTTTTTTAAACTTACTCACACAAAAAACCTGTTAATTCAGAGTCGGTCAATATCTCCGTTCATTATTACAGAGTACGACAGAAAAAGCATAACTTTACCGGGAAATACAAGGACGGTCGAACCTCGACCAAAACAATGGGCACAGCAATAATTACTCTATAGAGATATGAAATAGGTTCCCATTGTCGGAAAATGGTGAAAATGTTGCCCAATAACTTCCATAATTGGATTACGGAGAAGTTGGGTGTATTTGTGGATGATAGGAGCGATATAAACTATCCCATGTTAGCATAATGTGTGGGTAGAGGCATTAGGGACGGCCGCGCCTGCTGGCTACATTTTTTATTAGATTGAGGTTACGCTTTGCTGGGATTTACCTATTATTGTGGAACTTTACTCTTTATTCAGTTTAGTTTATTAATTATTTTATATATATTTATTTATATACAGTGACTAAAGTGCTGGCTTATATTTTGCAAGCGAATAAGCATTGCCACTCAACGTGGTAATGCAATCAGTATTTTGGCCACATTGCCGTCTGGTAATATTTTAGTTCTTTTATTTTTATCATTTAGAATTATATTGTAGATATATTTGTTTCTCGTATCTCGGAAACGGCTCTAATATTTGGATGAAATTTTGTGTTTAGATGGGGTTTTGCTGTTCAAGTATACAGTATAATTGTTATATTGTAAACATTTTTTTTACATAAAATCGAAGAACTGAAAAAGGCCGATCAAAGCTCGCTCGCCCAGGTGTGAATAACCCGTGAAAAGAGTAGACCTGTCTTGATTAAGAACATTGAAAGATACCTCCTTCATTTTATGACAAGCTGTCTGTTTTCCTCAACTTTACACCGTGGTAGATTAAGGGGGTTTTGTTCGCGTCCTTAGGTGAGTACCATTTGAGTCCGTACGCGTACCTCCTGGGTACTAAAGGAGCAACACAATGTAGCAGTAGAAATTGTACCAAGTTTGTCCGGAGAGGTGCTGCCACCAAACCTGTTAATCTGGCGCCCAGCAGTGGTGCTCTAGCGTTACTGTGTTCTGATGGACGGATGTAAGTGCCGGTGAAATCACAGGCGCATAAAACGGTACATTCCCATCCCGGGTGATGGGCGAAAAAAGGATACTCTTGACGGTATGAGATATTTTCGGGGAGGTCCTGAATCATGAAACTGTTGATGGGTAAGAGGCAACCACTTAACTTCAGTGTCTGCAGCTAGTATTTATCCTTAATCTTAACCCACAGTGGCTGAACTAAACTAATCTAGGCTAAAACTATTTCCTTACTCAAGGTTTAACACACCTTAAAAAATCACTATGTTCTACTGTATTCCAACTGTGTGACAGAAATCTTTGAATTTGGTCATAGAGCGGCTAGTCTAACGTGGAAATAGATTGAACACATCTGTCGCATGTCCAACGGATTCTGGGAAAATACTACTACCGCTTGTAGTCCACTATATGCTAAACGATGAGTTGGAAGGCCCATAAAGAGATGGTGGGACAAATTTAGACTCCTAACAAAAGAGTTGAACCAGCAGTGCCCTGAACCGAGAAGGATGGAAAGGAGGAAGGCAGGTCGTTGCCTTGCAATAAGACACAATAGCTAACATGTATGAATCTTATGATCTTATGATGCGATCTTACCGGCCTACACACCCTTCTACCATCATCACGTTCCGTGACTATAGTCGCAAAAATGTCATCTTCGTATATTCTGCTTCAAAATATTTAAGAGTCTGTGAAAGTATAGGTAAATGATTTACCTTTATGGACAAGGACGAGAATATAAAAGTTAGAATAAGTATTTTCATAGAAGTTGTTGCACGTCAAGTTTGTGAATAAGTTACATAGTAGTTGATCAGTTGCCATTCAGTACGATCCTATTAAATATTCACTACACCCTCAAGGGGTACAAGGATTTATTATATTGTAACAAGATGCCTTTAGGAACAATGTCTATCGAATTTGAGAAATTCAGTATAAGGGTTTATTCATGACGAAGTGTCGACATTTATAGCCAGATCCAAAATTAATAATACAATCTGTATTTGCTCTTCAATTCTAATTTAAATAATGTATGATCATAAATTTATTAACATGCATAATTTTAAATACGCTTTAAAAAGATTGTACATTAGAATCTATATGTAAAGGTAAGTTAAAAAATTTAAAAATTGCATCGTTTCATTATAGTTTAAAGATAATAATGAGTTAGTTGAATGAGACACACGTACCTACGAGTATATATTGCTTGGGCTAGTTACATTCTTGAATAAGCACACTTATACATGCCAGATGTTTCTAATTATTAATTCAAAAATGTATAATCAATGGCAATATATAATAGCTAATAATGCCAACCTATTTTATTATTATTTATATTTTATTTCACACAAGTGCAATCTGTTGTTTGATTTGTAAATAATATGCAGAATAATTGATTTCCTGCAAGGTTTAAACTAACGCAATAAATATTATATTTTCGGCAATAAATGATTTGAATTTTGGAATAATCTTAACCTGAATCTACATAGTTTATAAATCCATAAGTTTTTACATAATTTAGGGCAAAAAATAATTCTCAGGCAAGTTGATTACATCAAATTATCATCACTTTTCATCAGTCCTATTGTTAAAATTTCTAGTGCCCAAACCCTACCTCTCGCTACAAAATCTTTTGTTCTGTATACAAATTTGCATTTAATACACAAACAATACCCGGAACATTCTTACCTACATTCTTTCCAAATGCATAAATGATCTTGCCTTCCAATTTACACAGCGCTTTAGTTGGAATACAGTATTCTGCCAATGTACGTATTTGTTTTCCAATCACGTCCGCTAGGGGGCGGGAGCGGTAAACAGGGTAGCGGGGGATGGGGTAACGGGCGAAAAATTGCGTACCTATCCTTGCTGAATTAGTACTGTGAATGACGATTTGCGATTCTCACCGAGATTGTGTATTTCTATAATGAGGGTGAGAGTAGCGTTAGCTAATTGGATTGGTAGTTAACGAAACTGAAGGAAATGGCTTTTATTGGATCTGCTATGGCCCTCGGGGTTGCCGGGAAACAAGAAAACGTAATATCAAAATATTGATATTATTATGATGATTAATATTGTTATCCGGCATTCGTTACGGACATTTAATTTAATTAAAAATCTGAAATATACACTTACGGATAGGCACCAAGATAAATAAAACAAAATAATAGATGGTACGTAACAAAAATTATAAAATCACCACGTGATATTACAGACGCGACTTGCGTCTTCTTATACTTCGGAAAGGGAGGACCTGAGTCGTATTACTGTTGTTAAGGGCGGAGGTAACTACTTAACATCCTGTAAGCCTTCGGCTCACGTATGTAGTCATTAGTATCAAACGTCAAAACCATTTGTGCAAACCACCCGAATATACTGTAATATTATCGCCGTGTAGTATATGGAACTGTGTTGAATTATCAGTAAACTACAAAGTTTAATAAATTCTCAAAAAAAAAAAACCGTACATGGCAATATGTGACACCTTGTTATCTTCTTTTTCTGAGATAAAAGTCTATGTTACTTCTTATAACATCAGCTATCAGACAGTGAAAGTCCCATCAAAATTGGCCATTTCGTAGATTAGTCAGAAAGAAACACACAGAAATAAAGATTTAGAAGTTGTTTTTCTTTGTTATTGGTTCCGTATATACTCTCAAATGCATTTAGTTAAACAGACATTTAAATTTTATTTATTTGTATCACCATTTCAGACGAATGATGACCAGTAGAAGAGTTTTCAGGGCTAAGAAGGCCTCCATCATGCGATTTCCAATGAAATTGCTTATTTCTATTATATAAAGGTTGAACGGGAGTTGATGTTACTAATTGGATTCGTGAGTTAACGAAACTGAGAGTAAATCGTTTCCATTGTATTTCTCTGAACTGAATAATGAAGACCTTATTTTGGCAAACTAGAGAAATTTGATATCAAAACATAATAGAAGGTATGGTTTCCACGGATCCAAAATTACTAAAGTTTCGCTGGTATGAGAACTGGTGGGGCACCATGGATAGGGTTGGAATCGGGATTCCACAATTGCCTTCATTGGAGTATATAGTGGACATCCATGCTTCACCCTAATCCTGGTTCCAACGGAAGATCAGCGCTGGGTTACTGTGTGACCCAGCAAGTGCTGAAGCGTAACCTTTGTTGAAGAAACTTTTATTTTTTATAGTTATTACTACTTAAATATTATCTTATTAATATTAAAAAAAATTGCCTCTTTGTTTGTCTTTTGGCACAAATAAATATATTTTTTCTTTTCTTTCTTTATTTGGGTACACTTCTTGCTCAATTCGATCCAGTAGAACTGATTTTGCTGTTCTATTCAGATGTCAGATAACTAAGGAATTATTTACATTAAGAAACTGACAGAAAGGAATGCAATGCGATACATATGCTTTTGTCACTGAAGGATTAGACAGACTTTAAATGTACTTCTGCTACTGTTTACCCTGGTTGTCGTATAACCCTGTTTAATACTCATAATATAACCAAAATAAAACTCTGAAGCGAATTATTCTTAATATAGCCTCATCATATTAGCAATCTTCTCAATGTACAGAAGTCGAATAACCTACAAAAAGTGGAATCTATATTAGGAATACTTCGTTTCAAAGTTATAAAGATAAAATCAGAGAATATAAAATAATAGATCCAAAATGCAGAAATCTCTCCATCAAGGGGGATAGAGGGAGTTGATGTCACAATGCGTCGGCCAAGTTTGATTTCAGAAGAACAAAGGGAAACAGAAACAATGCATGCAACTTTTATACCAGGCCTTGCCAAAAGTGTTAGACGGGAGGGATTCAGTTTATTTCAGATTACTTACCAAATAAATCTAATCATACCAATCACAAGATGAAGGTTTGTATGTATGTGTGTGTATTTTCTTACTCTTTCACGCTTAAACAGCTCAATGGATTTGGTGCCAGGATAGCTAATATTCTGGATTAACACATAGGCTACTTTTGATCCCGGAAACCGCGGGTAACACCGCGTGGCGCAGCTAGTATATAATTTGCGCGTAAGTTTTTCTGTGTGTATTATTGTTAGTCCTTCATGCGTAACGGCTAAACGGATTTGGATGAAATTTGTTATAGAAGTAGCTCATACGCTGGACTAACAAATAGGCTACGTTTTATCCCGAAAAAGTGAAGTAACTTTTTTAATTACTTGCAAGAAACACAAACTCGCCTTTATACATACTTTTTGTTTGAAACTTATGTTTGTAATCTTTTTTTGTGTACAATAAAGATTTAGAGAATTATAAAACTTCTGTCAGTTTTTTCCCACCGTCTCTTGATGTCTAGTACATTATAATTTTATTATTTTAAGGAGAGATGGTACGTAAATAATATAAATTGAACTCATCATCCTATACGAGTCGTTGTAAGCTCATGATCCTGTAATTATGCCGGTTCTTACAGCCAGCCATTAAACTAGTAGAGTGCAAATAGACATAATTTTTCTAGGAAACGTTGTTCACAAACGGGATGTTCATACTTCTACCCGGAAAGGTAAAATATCTCATACGCAACTTTCTATTTTTACATATACATATTTACTATTCTCATTTTTACCTGACTGCCAAGGAAGTCGCGCGTATCTTGCATGTATGTTTGTAAGTGTATGTGTATGTTTCTTTATTACTTCGTATCTTCCAAACGGTTTGTTAGATTTCGACAGTTAAGGTATCGTTATATTCGTCTCACAAACCCAAGTGTCCATAGGTAGATGATTAAAAAAAAATCTCGAGTAATGTGTCAAAAATTGGGCAAATGAAAAGGAGATTACAAAATTAAAATAAAATAAGTTTACTATTGAATTTCTTTCGGTTTATAAATTGGCAAATGTGCGCCACTTGAAACCATCTCGATGTTGTCAGCTTTCAAACATAAAAAACCCCAGCAACATCGGTTCATTCGTTCAGAAGGTATGGTGCTCATAGCTGACAAATACAATATACACACTACAAACCTATAACTCCTCTCATTCTCGTCGGGGGTTGAAATACAGCCATCGTTATTTCCCGTTCGTTTGAAAAGTATCAGAGTATAACTCACATTAGTTCCATACAACAATTATCCCTATTATATTCGGAATCAGATCGACTTCCATTGGGGCACGGGATTAAATCCCGGGAACGGACGAGCCGTGAAATTGTGCTCGATTCTCGGATCGTGTGCTGCGACCCTTACCAGCTCTAATGACCGTCCACATACATCAGGGATATTGAAGGAATATTATCTCGAGTCTACATTGTTTTCCTGTTTAAGAGGCGAATGGTAAAATGGACCCGCTTGTTGGTAAGCGTCATTGTCCAATCATAACAACCACCAATACCATTTAGGCAGTGATATTAGTATTGCTTTGTGACCCTCGTCGTGGTTCATAAAGATGGTAAGATTCACCTGTGCCACATACCCTCAAATATTTTAAACCAGAAAGCAATAATACGTAGATTTTTTTGCTTCTAGTAAGTAAATCTGGGAATGCGCTAACAATTACCTGGTGTTAAATGATTATTACCGCCCATAAACAGGTACCAATGAGAATGAGAAGATCTAAGTCAGAAGATCTGTGCCACTCTGTAATTTCACCGGCACCCCACTCTTCCATCGAAGCACAGTTACTATGATGTATACTAGAGTATGTAATAATATTTGTTTCTCTTTTAAGATGTCGCGAATGCGTATAGATATTTTGCATGGCCGATTGCTCTTACAAGAAAATTAATCGAATGATGCCATTTCGATACGTTGGCAAATAGTGGGGACTGTTATTTGCTAATGCGAGAGGACTTCATCGTTGTTCAAGATGTTTTTGGGACATGAACTTTACTGCACCGACTTTAGATTCATTCTATAAATAATACTATCAGGTTTACTGACTCATGCGCGGTTTGTTGAAAATGTGCTTTAGTACTGTGAAATTCAGATTCGTTATGGCTTGCGTTTGGTCCTGAATTCCTGTGGTGTGATATTTAAAACTGAGATGTTTTGCATACATTTAAAGGCTATTGATTGAGTACATTACAAAATTATTTTAAAGTTACAAGTAGCTATGTGTTTTTACAAAGAACCGTTCTTTTTGTATTTACTTACTAAAGCGTAATTAGAATTTTGAAGTTGTGAGATTATTTGTACCGTGGGTTTTCATTGAAATAGACTTGGTAGATATTTATTTTGCTATTTCAAAGACAAAATACTTAGAATTCTTTAAGAGTATTTGAAAGAGTAACTTTAAGAAATACATGAGTTCTTAATTTAACAGTGTTCTCGATGGGCCACTAATAACGTGGACGTAGCATGTGGTGAGCTCAAAACTGACCCCGTAGCTCAGCTATGCACTGTGCAGTAAAGCTTGAGGATTATATACAAGTAAGTAATTACAAAAAAGGTAATCTGTACATAATCTGTCAGTAATCTGGTCCCATAGCAAATGCTATGTGGAACTAGGTGGCGCTGTGTGCAATGTCCATCGCCGCTATCATGATCAAACTTTGTTAAAATAGGACAAAGATTTACTAGTCACTGAGCCTATAATTGTAAAGCAGTTAAATCAAAGCGTTCAAAAACATGATACATATAATCTGAAAACGTCACATGGCGCAGCGTACAAAACATAAATTCACTAGCATGTCTCACAGTCAGTAATCTAGCAGGTATCTTGGTATACTGGCCGACATAACATGCAGATTTATTGCTCTGTGGTTAGTGGTGTTCGCTTCCGGCTTTGGTCGGACATGCCTGGATAGACAAACCCTAAATCTCCGGTCCGGCAAAATGTTTCCGGTCCGGCCTTTCCTGAATCTTTGCGAACCTCGCTAGTACTCGGAAAAGCTAGAGATACGGCATTGATTATTCCTTAGTTAAGTTGGTAGCCATTGTGCTGTTCATGGCAAAACAGAAGGCCAGGATTCGGTCCCAAGATGAAGTAAATAATACATTTGTGTTGAATAAAACTTATTTTCTGCTCCGGAATGTTTTTATGTGCTGCCATGAAACACCAAACCTTTGTCTAGTATAAGTGTCAAAGTTATTTTAGTTTATTTTATTAAGTTAATCCTTTGTATTAAAAGATATATCTCACCCACGATGTCATCAGCAGTTTAGTATTAAGTACAAGTTTAATAAAAATGTTTTAAATTAAAATTAACATGCTCTGTTCATCTGAACATTTATTCCAAAATCTCAGTCTTTCAGGTTTTAATCAAACCCTATATATTTGAAATGTGTTTAAAAAGACGTGCGGGACGTGCTGACTGACTGAATAATCACGACTCAAGTCTTACCCAACCAAAGAAGACCCAAGTCGCATCGTTGCATCGTTGCCCTGAGACGGGAATGTTACAACGCGTGATTAGTGGCAATATTTCGCCGAACGAACCTGGCAAAGGTTTAAGTTCTACTTTGAGTTGCTCTTTCAACACCACCACGTGAAGGGACTATTATAAAACTAGACGCGAGCAACATGGACCTCCAAAACTAACATTTTAACATTGCTTTCGCTATCTTCAGCCATAGTAGCCGTTCTTTCTATGGTTTGGACAAGCAATAAGGACGCATAATCTTAAAATTACGTAGATTTACTATAAATGACGATTCCAAGTATTTTTTTTAAGTATCCAACCGAAATAAAGTATTTGACTTTGACTTTGACATAGCCGGTAGCTGTCCGGCCATTCGAAGAAACTAATTTGGCCTATTTCGTGATGCCCTATGCCCTAACTGAAGTACGGCGGCGGCAGAACGTCGCGGGCTGGCACGGCGGGTAACACACCCGAAATTATTCATGGGTTCCCTGTCCTTGCTGCGAATTGGTACATGTACCCGCCGGTGCTTGTTACCACACTGCAATTCACATATATTGAACAGTTTTGGGCGTTTCCATGAAAATTGGACGTCGAGGAATAGTGGTATGACCCTAAATTATCGGTCGCTCCTCCGATTTCTAGACGTAGAAACCAGGTAATACAACCCGGATCTGGTTTGAGGATTTCTGTCTTGTATTTATTCGAGCATCCATACATAACTGATTTCAAATTTCTCTTTTTTATTTGTTCTGAAAATATATTATTATTGATATATATATACACTTCAGATTAAAATAATCAAGACTAAAAAATATTTTTATGCAGTAGTAGTCAAAGTTTATGATATAAATATGTCATTATTTATTTTCATGATTTGAATTTGTTATTTTTTAAGTGAAATTTCAATGTTATTGTTATAATTCTCTGTTCTGTCTTGTCTCATCAAAACATAAATATATTATTATAAAACTTAAATTCTATAAAACAACGTTTACGATTGCTAGTCTCATAGCACAGTTGGCAGTAGCTCTGCCTTCTACGCTGTACGTCGTGGGTCCCATCCGTTGGTCACAGAAATGCTTATCCTGAATGGGATCACCATCCAGGATAAGCATTTCTTTGACCAACATAAATGGTTATTCTGTGTCTGGGTGCTAATATGTATCAGGAGTATGTATTTACAAAAAAAAGCACTGTAAGTAATCAGTTATCTAGTTCCCATTAAGCTATGCTTAGTTTGGGGCTAGATGGCGCTGTGTGATACGAGTATATGTCCATGAATATTTATTTAGCTATACACTAATCGATACAGTACTATCGATTGTGTAACAAACATAATCATCAGTAACTCAACAAACTGTATTGGCTATATTGCTGTGTACGAAACACTAATTATCATCAAGTTAATTGAGTGCGCCAATTGCAACTAACTCAACTCATATCTGCATAAACATAATTCTCAGTCATAAATTATGTAACTTAATGTATCTAATATCGAATACTAATGAACTCTAATCTATGCCAGGTTTACATATACTGTTCACAGTTGTTTACAACTGATAAATTATTTACAGAATTTAATTCACGAGATAAATATTGTATGCATATAAAAATGAGTGAAAGGCTTGGATTTTTTTTTGCTGTGTTTGTTAAATCTCCGTGAAAAGTTAGAAAGTTGGATGATATTTTTGTATGATATTTTTGTTCTATACAAATAAATTTTATTCTTAAATAAATTAAAATTTATATATATATTATATAAATAATGTCCATTATTTTATATCACACCTAATTTTATTCACACAGCGCCAAGGAGCCTAGCCCAAACCAAGCATAGTTTGTACTTTGGGAAACAGATAACTGATATAATACTTTTTATGACAACATAAATGTCGGTAACAAATTGTTAATTGGGATTCAAAATATTAAACCAAAAAATCGGGTGCTAAATCTGACGGTATCTATCGGCAGATAAAACACGTAACAAATTTGTTTTACTATGATAATATTTGCTAAAAAAGGTCCATATACTGTAGCCTTGTTCGACAAGGCCATATCTCAAGTCAAGGCTTCGAAGATGGCCCGTGGAGGGGTGAAACACGTGCCGATTATTTTGTTGAATTTTTATTAATTCATTGGAGTTTTAGCGGAGGTTAATTAATTATTATCCCTTTCCAGAAAATCCTAAAACGCCTGAATCCATCAATTAGCTAAGATTTTAGTTATTTTTTTTGTTTTTTAAGTGACGGAACGAGCTGAGGGTCGCCCACCTGGTAGTAAGTGGCGACCCCCGCCCATGACAACAGTAATACGACTCAATATAAAATTTGAATCTTACACCGAGTTGCATTAATCCTGCTGCGGCCATCACCCGAGACGGGGATGATACGTCTCATGCATGTGATTCCATGCATGTGACCGGCACCCACATCCTTCCACCAGAACTCAGTTATCTGATTTATTGACCTGTAAAATCTCATATGAGATAAAGTAAAAAATAAGGCCGGCATCAGTTCGAGTACGGAAGAGTCAAGTATAATACTGGCAAGTATTATAATCTTAAAAGGTCACATACGTTCACAGATAAGGTCCTGCTGCCAAATCAAATTTTGATTTGGCTCTCTCGCGAATGTGTAAATCCGGTAGATTGTTATAACTACTTGTACCTACCTAGATATGTATCGATGACATTAATTAGAGGATATCCTGTATCGACGATATGCTGACCTATTCGACACCAAATAATAGACTGATTTGACGAATGCGATTTGAATCTCAATTATCGATTTCATAAGCTCATATTGCAGCTGGCGTTGCGGTGAAAGCTTTCCACCCTCGTCTAAAGCCAATGTAAAGTTGTTAAAGCCATCTGCGGCCAACAATATATGAAAAAACTCTAATTTTTCATGTTGTTACTAACTACTCTTGTAGCGTTAGCATTAACGAAACGTGTTTGAAAGAAAATAGTATTCAAAAATATTGTTCGGCAATGGCTGACCTCGCAACTCAATTGGTAGTAACTATGCCTACTTCGCGACGTAGGTACGTTCGATTCCCACCCAAGACAAACATTTACATTATATTTAGACGATTTAAGTCTACCTAGAATATACAAAATGGCGATTGTGGCACAACTTAAGGCATCTTAAAGAACAATAGATTTATTCATCCTTTATAAGAAAACTCCGGTCATATTTTCCCTAATCCCTACCCCTACTTGAAACTGCTGATCTATCGATTACCCGGGAGTCTCGGGGTCATAAATTATAAATCCCTGGAAGGACAACTTTGTAGGCAGTTGGGATTACGTATGGACATAAATTAAACCGCTGAATACATTTAAACTATAAGGTGTGTGAATATGACTCCGCCCCTTTTTGTCAAAATAAAACAAATTTGTTCGCTTACAAAATTAAAAAAAAAATTATTGAAAGTATGCTCCATCTGCAGCTACAACCTTCGCTCATCGTTCAGGTAGTTTTCGTATTCCTTGCTGGAAGAAGTCCTGGTCTTTTGAGCTTATCCAGTTGTCAATCCAAATTTTGATACTTTCACATGAAGTAAACTTTTCTCCAGTAAGGTCTGTCTGCATCGTCCGGAATAGGTGGTAATCCGAAGGAGCTATGTCTGGTGAATATGGCGGGTGGGGTAACACTTCCCAGTCCTGTCCCTCTAAATATCTTTTTACGACTTCTACGGTATGCGGTTTGGCATTGTCATGCTGAAGAACTAATTTGTTATGTCTATTCACCCATTCTGGTCGTTTTTCTTCTATGGCTCGCTTCAAACGCATTAGTTGTCGTCGGTAAACTTCTCCATTAATAGTTTCAGAGGGTTTGAGCAACTCATAATATACAATACCTTTCTGATCCCACCAAATACAGAGCATGACCTTGGCACAGTGAATATTTATTTTTGGCTGTGATGGGCCTGGTTCGCCTGGTTTCACCCAAGCTTTTTTGCGTTTAGGATTTTCGTAGTGTATCCATATTTCGTCTCCTGTGACTATCCGATGCAAAAATCCTTTTCTTTGCTGTCTTTGAAGCAGCATTTCACAAATGGTTTTCCGACGTTCCATGTCTCTTTCTTTTAAATCATGTGGAACCCAGTCACCGGCTTTTTGAATCATTCCCATCATTTGTAAACGCTTTGCAACAGTTGAACGATCAACATTTAATGCTGCAGCTAATTCTGATTGAGTTTGGCAAGAATCTTCCGCCAATAATGCTTCCAATTCAGCATCTTCAAATTTTTTTGGTGGTTTTCCATGTTCTTTATCCTCAGTACTAAAATCGTTATTTTGAAATCGTCGAAACCATTCCTTGCAAGTTGTATTAGACGGAGCATGCTCACCATAAATCTCCACAAGCAAACGATAAGTTTCCGCTGCAGTTTTCTTCGCAATAAAATAATGTAATAACACTTCCCGCAAATGACGTTTATTTGGAATAAAAACCGACATTTTCGAAAATGTGAAAACAATTGTTGCTTACACTTCAACCAAATATCATAAAATGCGTTAGATAGCTGACATTCAGTACTATCGAATACAAGTATGGTCATTTATTAGTACACGTAAACAATACTAAAAACGACATCTGTTGAGAACGGGCGGAGTCATATTCACACACCAATAAATAAGGAAATGTATTTTAGTAGGTATACGTAGCGTACCTAAATAGTAAGAATATTTATTTATTTTATGCTATAATAGTTACCATTGAGCCACCGAAAATAAAACGATTCCCGTTGAGTTTAAAAGATAAGAATGTAGTATTAATAAAAAGTACTTTGTCACAAGTGGCATGGAACACAGCCCCGAGAACTGAGAACAAATTTAACCCACTTCATGCACACAGTGTGCCAGGAATCGAATCCGCTACATAGGACTGAAGCCGTCAAAACATAATTTTGTATATCTATTCGAACCCTGGATATATTCTGTGTATGTTTATGCAAACCGAACAATATAATTGAATCTCGATACCTAATAATATATTCACGGTTGAGTCAGATATTTCTAAAAGTTGTATGCATAGTACACCAACAATAGGATCCAAATAAAACAATAATTACCAACTTGAAAAAACATGCAAAAACAAAAGCTACAATCACGATAAAAAAAAAACTATGCGAATAATCATGTCAAAAACAGCAATCTCCCCGCGGCTATCGCATTGCGTTTCGGGAAATACGGAAACTGGAACAATACATTGGCCAAACAAATGTCTTATTATTCTTTCTATCCTCTCGAGAGGACAGCTGGGTCTCTTGTGTAAACAGAGGTGAATTGTTGACTATTAATAATGGTGAAGGTGTGTCAATTTCCTATCTTATTTCTGACGGAATAATCAACCAGAACTAGGGTCGTGTTACCCGCGATAAAAAAGTCAACTTGAGACTATATAATATTTCCTGAAAATTATATACTTATATTATAATACTTGACATAATTTCAATTAGATACCCACGTTTTGCGAATAGTGCTCCTGGGATGAAACTCATCCTGTTTTATTCTATATAATGTTTTAAAATACGTATTTTACTAGAGAAAATATTCTTAATTAGTTCTTATTTTATTTTTTATAAATGTAGTCGGTTGATAAACTTGATGGTTATTCCGTAAGCTATATACATTTAAAGATTTCGAATGGTATATATTTTTCGGCATTTGAAATACAATTTTCGTAATTTGCAATAATTGATAAATCTTAAAAGTTAAGGTGATTATAAAAATAAAACACACACTTTAAGTAAAGTTCGTTTTAAATAAAAATAAAACATACACTTTAAGTAAAGTTCGTTTTGTTTTTAGGACTGGGTATCAGTGAACCAGCCGTCCTGTTTGAGGTGTCCTGTGGGTAGGGAGTAATGCGTACAACATTTGTCAAGATAAGCGGATATAGGTAGATGTGATACAGGGTGTTACGCAAAGAGATTTTCACCTATGACTTTGGACACGGGATGGTTTTCCTTATTCCGAATCTTATTAGAAATCAGATACAATAATTGTATAGATACGTACACCCTTTTTCGCGCATGCACAGAGATAATCTTTTTTACCTGACTAAATAAACAAACCTTACGTTTACACACTCATAGCATTGTATTTGGATTCCCTGTGTCGCAAATAGGATGGACAAAAACTCAAGACTTCATGCAAAACGCAAAAGAATCATAATTTTGTCTATAGTTCAATTATTGCTTTCTTATAATAAGTGTTCAGATGAAAGTAAAACTTAAATCATGCACGCAAAAGAAATATTTGCATCTACTACCTATACTTGAAATTATTTAGAGACTTTTATAAAGTATTAAAAAGGAATTCAAAAATCTTTATACAATACTACCCGTGCCTCGCTTTGTAACCCGCGGTTAAAAATCAACATAAGGCTTTAGAAAAAATCTAACACAAGCTGAGTTTTTCGCAAGTCACTAAAAAATTACTTCACTTTTTCGGGATAAAAAGTAGCATAATGGGTTAATCCAGGGCATGAGGCATGAAGGGGTAACAGACATACATACACATCAATTTTCGCATCTATAATATTAGTATGATTAGCTGCAGTGTATTAAAGCAAAACAACATAATAATATTACTGATTCGAATTTAAAAGCATACTAAACTGTTCTTGATAGAAAAAACAGATCGCAATTACATTTATAATGAAAGACTAGAGGTAATTGGAGACTCAATACCTTTGCCGGTGATAATTAAAGAAAAATAACTTAAGCAATTTTCCCCCTAAGGGTCAAGGAGCTTTTTTTGTGTTCCTGTCTTAGGGAGGAGGTAGTTATGAGTTTTTTACGTCATACTGGAACTGATTTTTATAAGTTTGACTTGTGGACTTTATGGAAACTTAATTTCCCAAATGCCCTACTGGTGTAACATTCAGTTTACTCGTGCCATGGCTCGTGATCGTCAACTCGATTAGCTAAGCTGTTATAGCAAAGTAAACTATATTAAACTGCAAACAACGTTCAAATCAAAAACTACTCAAAGCTATAGTCATTATTTCTTAAACTTTCACGATCGATATTCATGAAAACAATAGCTTTTATATTTATTTTTGTATATGCGTGGTTTTATCGCGCCCTCAACGCTGGGGAATATAGGTAATGGCACAATATCATACAAAAATACCATAGCCATTGAATTGAAGCAAGATGAACAATAAATATTCATTGATATGTTACACAGTACCATCTAGCCCCAAACTAAGCATAGCTTATTTGGAAACTGGATTACTGATAGAATACACTATATTAAATGCGAAAGTTTGGATGAATAGATGGATGTTTGTTACTTAATCACGCCGGAACGGATGAACGGATCTGGATGAAATTTGGCAGAGAGATATATTATAGTATGGAATAGCACATAGATTATTTGTTCTGGAAAAATGTACGGTTCTCACATCGAAAATCCAGAAAGAATAAAGTAATATTAAAACCTATTTGACTAAATACATACATTAATTAAAATCCAAGTCGCTTAAAGTACTTTTTAAACTTTTCTGTAAAACAAATATTGGATTTTGAGTTGTAAACCGATTTAGATGATTTTTATAATTTTTTTGATATATATTATATATATCATCTCTAAAAAATATAAATGTATAGAAAATTCACGGAGCAATTTTACCTTCAAAGTAAAAATAGGTGTAAGTTAAAATATTGAAGTTGATTTAATCTATTTTATTTTGCATCTCTAATTTTTTCTACATTTTGCGTAAGTCACTCTTGCAGCTTAACGTAAAACAACTACCACCATCTCCTAGACTCGCCTTTTTATTCACTTTTCCGTTTCATTTAATTTTGCCTGCCCTTTGCCGGTGCCGCCTGACTGGGCTGACACCCTTGCTAATTTATTCTTTGACGTCACCAAAGGATTAGGATGGATTCGTACCTCCCATGTGGGCGATTAATCGCCTCTAACGGTGCACTCTTTTTATATCTTACCTGTAACAAAGAGGAGGAAATTAGATACTTGAATCTGAAATCGCTTTATTCTCAGTAAATAATGTATGATTATTTAATGGACATTTCACATAACGTCATCTAGCCCGAACTTAGTATAACTATGGATAACAGTTATGCTTCGTTACTGATATAATCATAACATAGTATTTTTTTTTTGTAAGTACATACCACATCATTCTTATATTATGATGATAATACCAAATGGGCTGTGAGTCAGTCTACGTTTGAACATGTTTTATTTTTGTTGTATTAAATCTTTGGGACGAGCTGAATACCCACCTGATGTTAAGTGGTTAAGTCCTCCCTAACCCAGGCATAAAAATACCCGAGACGGGGATGTAACGTCTCATGCGTTTGTAATTTTACCGGCACCCACACCCTTTCAGAACACAGCAGTACGAGTGCTTCAATTTCTTTCATTGATTTTTTTTCGAGCTTTACTAATGTAAGTACAAAATTATTATTATGTATGTCTGTCTGTCTGTCTATCCGTTCGTCTGTCAGTCTGTTTGTTCTGGCTAATCTCCGAAACGGTTGAAAACGTTTACTTGCATATAGCTGATGTTATAAAAAGTAACCTAGGATACTTTTATTATAGAAAAATAAATAGGTGTCGGCGCAAAAAAAACCTAGTGGACAACGTCGCTGGGAACAGCTAGTTGTTAAATAAAATAAAATGAAATGAAATTAGACATAAGTTTAAAGGAATTGTATTGCCGCTTTTCAGATCATCTTTCGTTATTTTGTCACCTTGAGCTGCTTCATACAAATTAATTATCCACATCTAAGTCTCGCCGTCACTATGTTAAACAGAATTATAGCGCCGCCTAAAACACACGAGTAATTTAACTAAATTCACTTTAAGTCGCATACCGCAGGTTTAATTGCTGGCTTGTGTTTATTCTCGCGAAAAATGTAATATAGCTTTTGAAAATAAATAAGGACGCAATTTTGCCAACGCTTATATTAAAGGCTGCTTTGCTGTTTGCTATTAGATTGTTGTTTACTCATAGAAAAGATGGCATGGACAAACCCAAGACAAACACCCAAGACCCGAGAATAAACTTCATGTGTCAAATCCACACAAAGTGTGCCCCGGCCGGGAACTGAATGCGGGACCCCTCGCTTCGAAGGCAGGGCTACTACCAACTAATAGACGGCCTTGTAGCCTAGCTGGTAGTAACTGCTTTCAGAGTGAGGAATCGAACTCCGGCATCAGGGTTGGCCACTTACATAATCTCTGTTAAGCATGTAAAATTACACTATTACAATTTAAACTGAAAAGATGTCCTCTGAGACTGCCTACACCTTCATGGCGAAAATCTATTTATAATATCTAATGGTAACCGTATTTTACGTAAATTTTCCCGTGAAATGCGTACAAGTTTTCGAAGGGTAATAATTAAAACGTATTTTCCCTCCAAAATATGTATTAAAACACGCTCATTTCGGACAATAATCAAGCAAGCTGCTTGTACTGAGTGACGTTAATGGGTAATTCCCTCTCTCATCATCTATTTTTCAACCAATTTTCAAAGGAAGATCAATTCGGTTTTCACGTCTTTAGAAACCAATATTGTTTGAGGATGTGCTACTTTAAAATAAACAAAACACTAAAAATGAATTCAATTCCCATCTTTTAAATTACGTGAGCACGTTATAACTATGAGTTTTATTGTATAAAAACATTATATTTCTTCGTGCCTACCTAAATAATTATTATACTTTCTATGCAAAACTTTATTGCAGCTCCAGAGGTAAAATAAATAATTGATTTTGTTTGTAAATTAAATTGTAAGATCTCATTGTAAATGAACTGTATGTTTTTATGAGCATAAATGTCTTCAAACACAAATCCCATGAGCTTGGTAATAGAGTTCTATTTACCCTAAAAACATTGAATGCACTAAAAGTTTGGTACTGAATTAACCGTCACCTTTTGCAGGCACCCCGCAAACGAAAACCGAGCTGGGTACCAAACTTTATGACCCTAAAAGGAAAACTAGGGTTAATTTTTCCAAACTGACCCCACCACTCGTAGTTTAGTCGGAAGTTGGCGCAATGTATGGCGCAGTTTTGAATATAGGACCCACTTTGTTAATTGATTTGAAAATTTAGTTTTTGGAAAACATTGTTGATTATATTGATGGCGCGTAACCCAATTTTGGTATATATACCTCTAGCTGAAGCTGTGGTGTTACCCGTGCTTTTTCAGGATATATGTAATGTAGCTTATATGTTAATCCAGATATAAGCTATTGGGAATAAGCAGGAAGAAATATGGTATGTGCATCTGTACCACTGGACCACCATGGCTTGGGCTTTTTTCAATTTACACTTAAGACTAAATTTTTATGCATTTTGACTGCCCCTTTTTAAGTTGATAGTAACACTGCTTTCGAAGTGACGGATCCCGGATTCGATTCCCGGCCGAGGCAATATACATATATTGCATAAAGTTGGTTGACAATTGTTCAAACTGATTGACGATTGATTGTGTGGTCGTGTGTCCATTTGCGAATTGAAGTGTGTAGTTCAAGTTTGTTATTTTTTGCTGTTTGCAATTTATATTGTACAACTGCAGATTAATACAATATGTCCACTTTGTAAATAAAATGCATAAAATCGTGAGTTTTATTATGATTTATACAAGCTTTTAGCCTCCGGCCGTCGGGAGTAACAATAAATCCGATGAGATTTCACCGGATATTTGTATTTTTTGTTTTTCATAATCAAAACAATACCAGTGATTAATATATCGCTATATTTTTGTTTCAAAAGTCATTCGTGTTCATAAGTGCTGATATTTTATTGTTCAGTTTTATGATGTAGGTAGTAATTCTCCTGCGGCTTCACTCGCGTAATATTCGTTGTGTTAAATATATATACTGTTATTATAACTGTTTCAAATTTTATTTTTCCGATTACGGTATCGGAAAAAAAAAATTACTGTCCCGCAAGAAATCAAAGTTATAATTAGAAAGCATTTATAATATTTTCTATGAATTCTTAAAAAAATATCACTAGAACTTAGTTAACACTAACGATAGATAACACTTTATTGATCACAAATCATAAAAAAATCTATAAACTATTAACAATAAGATAATACAATGAGCGGCCTTATCCCTAAAATCTCGTCCTGATATATTAATTAAGATTATTAAGAGATCACGCGTTAGATGTTATTTACAGGAACACATAAACCGTTTATGTGAAATTAATATTATTGTATATAAAATATATATTTATGATGAACGACCGATTAAGTAAACTATCTCGCACGAATCATTTAAAATCTCGCTGCGTCAAATTCGGCTGCACAAGCAAAACTACATTTTCCAATCCCAGAAACCGGTCACAAACATGTTTGGTGAAAAATATTTTGGTTCCTTGGTGCCACGAAATTTCCCGTGGCTTGTTTATCCTGACAAATGGCGTCTGTATTATTGCGGCCTAGAACGTAAGACCATCTCGTGGCAATGTATTATTTCTTTTTGTTTTATTTTCGTCTCCAAAATACGGAGCCACGAGGATTTGGAAAGTTCTTGGCGTACTAGATTTTGATTTCTTAGTCAAAAATGTTTGACTTCTGGAAACACTACTAATTGTTACCAATCTTAGCCATCTGAATAAAGAATAAATATTTTTTTAAAACGAAAAATATCCTTTCATCATTAGAGTTCAATTTATACAATACTTCAAATTTAAATAGGTTTTACAAAAATAATGACATTTAATACAAAAATGATAATTGGGTCATATTCGAACCCACTATAATGTACAAAGGCCATAATCCTATTAAAATCAGTTTAAAAATAAATAAATTAAAAATAAAAATACTATACCTGTAACATATTTCTTTTTATTAATCAAGTATATGTTTTCTTTATATTTTTCTGTTGAAAACCTCTTCAATTTTGTGAGTAGGAAAATTAATTGCTCATGGTAAATAAAGGCGACAAATAATTAAAATCGAATAATAAAAGTACCTATTCACTTAGAGATAGAGAGTCTTTCGGTAGAGTAAACCACATGTTTTTCAATGTTAGCTGAATTGACATTGAAAAAATGCTTGTTATCCATCAACCACCTAATCTAGAGCTTTAACAAATCCATGAAATCCTCCACGTTTCCATTTGTACAATTGAATTGCTAAGATTTAAAAAGTGCACCCTGCTTTCTCCTGGCAGCTAATTATTCCCGACTTATCCGTAGCTTAAACTATTTTAAGACTGAGCCAATATTTTTGTACAATACTGAAAGAATAAATTTTAAAAACTATCATGGTTATGAACATTATTATTCGAGTTACCGAGATATTTACCTAGATTTGTGAAAGGAAGATTAAAATACAACCACCCTCTTTAGAGGGTTGCAAACAGGTGCCAGATTTATAATTAGCTGCCTCTAGACCTATGCCTTAAATTTAGTTCTGGAGACATCTGTGGCATTACATTTTAAAATCCAGGTTTCTACTTTCGAAGTCAAAGCAAAACAGTTTTTTTTTTCGATTATTTAATATATTTATTTCAAATTTTCGGATTGACTAACCTATGGAACAATTCGGGCCCTTAAAACTAATGCAATGATTATCAAAGAGTGCCACAGCGCACAATTGTGAACCACACCGCATCGACAAACGTTTGCCACTTGAAATCAGCTTCAAAATCCCCGAGCCATTGAAGGATTTCCACAAGTATTAGGTACTTGAAGACTGTTTTCATCAGGCAATAGAATTTCCGCGGTAACAATACTTCGGAGTACTTTCTTAGCAATTCTCTAGAAATAGAACTTTACTTAAAAGTTGATAGTATCTCTTTTTTAATTTCAATTAGATTTGTATATTTTACATGCTTTTATTACTTTTTTTACTTTAAAGTTTACATTGAGTAAAAAGCTGTGATTTTGACATTACAAATAGACACTTAAATTTTATTTATTATTTATATATTTGTATGTATAGAAAATATAATTATGTCTGTGTTCCCCCACAAACAGTATATATAAGCGCTTGCGTTGACTGGCTCAGGGTCAGATATGAAATTGTTGATGAACTATTAGGTAATTCTGTGACATATGTCTGAGAACTACAAACACCTTGTACCTTTACTTGTACACTTTAGTCGATTCTGCGCGTAAGCAGCGTTGCTCATAATGTTTGGCGAACGAGGAAAGTAGTATGCGCAGTCAAGACCCCTGTAAGGCACACTGGTGTCTCTCAACTCATAAAAGTGTTTATTTAGGCGAAAATGGCTGTTAAAATCCCCACTATAGCTGCTTATTTTACTATGTAAACGTTATAAACGTTTAAAACCTTTGCGGCGCCATATCACAAATCAGCACAGCAATTCTTGTGAATTAAAGTGCCTCCAAACTCCTATTTATAAATGAACTCATTACTGACAACCACAAATTGCACTTCGCATTATTCGGCGGTATGCACATCACCATTATTAACGCTACCCAGGAGACATACCCCTCTTAATACGTGATACACATTTTAATTCCGACAAAACACGAAACACTGGAATTTAATTTCCACGGAATAATTTATAATGTGGTCAGTTTATTGGCAGTCGTTCGGAATTATGTTTTTGGTTGGCGACCGAATTGAATGACGTTTTTAATTAACCTGTGGTGATGTGTATTCTCTTCATTTTCATTCTCTACTATCTGACCTGACAGATGTTGACAGTTTGACAACCATCTGTCAAATTAAAGATTATCAGTAATTTCAGATAAATTTAAACATAGGTGTCTCCTTCTTTTTAATAATTAAATGCTCGTTATGCAAGTTGCTACCTGCATAACGAGCATGAAATTAAAAAAAAAATATTATTGTGTATAAACAGAACTATGCTGTATATTCAAATATTTAAAAGAAGTGAAAACATTCTTTCATAGCTATACAAAATGGGCCGGCAGTACGAATAATCCCACAATGTCCTATTATTTAAGTTCTAAAATACAAAGAGACAATCTTCATCTATCGATTGCGTGTACCACGCGACTGTACCACGTGTTTATTTTATAAAAGAACCTTCTAATATCTCAAAAACAATTAAAACCAAAGAATGAAATTAGTTAATCGATTCAATTTGGTTGAGTTGGGTACAGTCAAGACCTCAATATAAACGGATTATGTCAACTCTGCCAGGCGTCTGTTAGTGAAACTATTTCTGATTATGTTTGTCCAATAGTTGCTGTTTGGAATGAATTCCAAGAAATATGGTAACTCAGACGCTCCATTTGACATCATCAGTCGTGAAATGAAACATTACATTGAGTTAAAAACTATAATCAACAAACTGATGACTGGAGATGGATTACCATAGCAATAATCGTAACCTTTCCTAGTAAACTGTTAGTAGAATATAAGGCCCGTTATAGTATAAACAAGTGTATTAAAAAAAAAATCGAATAAACCGAATTGGATTGACTCCATCTCCACCCTTACAAGTGACATTTTTCCGTAAAATTTCTATGTACTCCCTTTGGAGGTAATAAAAATGGAATAATAAAAAAACTCATTCATTTTGGCTCGCATTTGGAGAAGATATTAAGTAACTTTAAATGTTTTCAAAACATATGCACCCGAAAATCTCAAAAATTATGTTAGACGAAACATCTCCAAATATTTGGGGTGTATACTTATTATAAAAGTGTACAATAATCGAGCCAGTAATCAGTTTCATACAAAACCTGAAACGATGATTCAATGTGAATGCAAACTTCACAAATCTCTGAAAGTACTCATACACCCCTTTGTCACACAGAACGGTACTACATATCAATAGATAGAGCACTTACAACTGCAGAGATTGAATATATAAGTTTTACAACTATTCCAGCTGTTTCAGTATAGTGTGATATATTTCCTCGGCATAAACTAAACAATTCAACTTATTAGATGCACTCGCCGTGTCGTGGCCAGACAATTTTATTATCACTGCTTTCAATTTTGAATAGATAAAACATTGTGGCCTTTCTAGCTATTAGCCTTGGTGCAGTCAGGTTCTTGGCAAGCATCCAGCAGCACAACACTGGCCAACGTTATACAAACCGAAGTCCAACCCTACACCAGGCGCTCAGCCAACCCACAACAAAAATTACACTTTAAGCTAACCAACTAAGAACCATATTTACACGAACGGAATGTTACAGAAAACATTTTGAATTCAAATGTGTCGCTGATGCCGTTCTGTTTCCAATATTCCATATCAATAAAGTAGAATAGCTGAAATAAGCCCGATTTTGGAGTATATGGACGTATGATGACTCGGCAGGTGTGTTTTGAATACTCTTTTACATTTTATTCACTCAGTGATCGTTTTCATAATACCAATTTAGATTCAATGAGTCCTATTAGACTAAATACGGTTCGGAGGTTCGCTTTATGGAGGCATGAAAACCTCTGGGAGACTGTGATAATAACAGTTTTCCAGGAAAATTGCTAGCGCAGGGTCTACGTAATTACTATGTTTGATTATAAAGGCTATACAGTTCACTTTACCGTCATAACTATCCAATCGTAAACATAGAGAATAGTGTTTTATGGGGTATAGTGTTGAGTGCGAAACACATGTTTCTATGAAATAACTCAACAACAACAATAACAGCTAAAACTGAAAAAAACCGTGATAAAAAGATTTCAACAAATGAAATCTGAAGGTACCCGATAAAAATGGTTTACTGTAAGACCTCCGTCGCGTCGTTCTAATTACGTCTCAGCACAAAGAGTTACTTCACAAAGAGGTGTCTGGTTACGCTGGCCCACGGAATTGCTAAAAGTAACCGCTTCCTAGGCACCGGCTTTTAAGTGTTCAAACTCCAAAGTTCTAGCATAGCTTTACGTAAAGCACAGTGAACATTTTCCAGGAAACGCATAAATGACCCGTTTATTTGAGGTTGAGTACCCGACCGTTCTGATAAAGTACCTGTGTAATGAGCAACCAATTTCGTAAAGAATTTTGCTATAACTCAGTTACCACAAAGAAGAAAGAATCATAGAAAGTTTATTGCGACATCGAAGAAAAAAGAAAAAGCTGTAACAATATTTTCAAAACTTAATAAAAATAAAATACGACTACAGAAGACGAGGACTCGGCAATAATCGTACATAGACATAATTCTGCCAAAAACAAGAACACGGAATAAACCGAAGACACCAATGAACTAGCAGGTTGATGCAATATCGGCTAAAATCGCAAGCGAATCTGAATCTTATACCCGATTCAATAAAGCTCAGGTAGCTCTTCAATCCAGATGACGTGGTGATAGCACAAGGTGAGCCGTGGTGATCCAAAGAGGTTTAAGCGAAACACGTAGTCAAAGGAAATTGGGCGTTATTAGCCGTTGTCAAGGCGGATTTTCTATTGTCGATTTGTAAGATGCTTACGAAGATGACCCAAGGACCATAACCCTCACCCTTGGCATTTCGCCAGGGTACTTATACGGAGACGGACGTGTCTGCCTCCAGCCGTCTAGTTTTACGGCTTTTAGATAAATTACGTTCGTGAAAAAACGAAATCAGGAAATTTTTCCAATATTTTCTTTTATGATAAAGCACTGGAATAAATCTCAGTTTTTCGGATCACTGGAACTCGTTATAGTTTCAAAAGTGATTTAGTTGCGAAGCCATATTTTTTCTTTGTAGATGAATATATTACAAGAGGTAAAAATCATGCCAATTTTATTGTTTATGTCAAAATTTGAATAGAACTTTGTAGTTGTAAAGGTCCTACTGGCCACTTTATACTGAACTACGTCATAAAATACAAATTAATGTCACCGGTTGTCTGACATTCACCCCAAACCTCACACCATCCAAATTGACATAAAATCAGCTCGTGGCCCAGACTCCATCAACTCGATACGGCCCACTACACATTAAACTGTATAACTAGTTAAACAGTTAACCCTGTAATTACCAGCTCAAGTGATTACTCGGTGAATAGCAATAAAATTAATGGAAAAACTAAGAACATTTAATGTGAGGGTATTTAAAAGTTTATTGGTGCTCGAGTTCGATACAGTTTTCCTACCTGTCATAACTGGTGCATTCAGGTGTTAATTTTCTTCTTTTCATGTGGGTATGTGGCCACCCTGTCGTGTCTAACGTGCATATCAAGTACAGGTACAGGTACAAGGTCAAATCTCGAGTCAACGCTCCTGAATGCCTCGTGCAAAACACGTGTCGATTCTATTGTTGTTTTGTTCTATTGTTGTTCTAATTAGAAATTTAGCGGAGGTGTCATATTTTCAAATGATCTTCTTATCATCGAAGAACAAAAAGAAGCGCCCATGGAAAGCTTGCTTAGATGTTGCACCCGGTCAATATTTGAATGGGTTAACGTTGAAGTGGTCTTTGAACTGAGCGCTTCGGTGCTTCAGAGGTCACGTATGTCACTTATGGATGTCCAGTTGCTGCGGTTTTCCGGGATCAAAATAAGCCTATGTGTTAAGGCTACTTTTGATCCCGAAACTCCACTGAGCTCAGCAATTTTTTATAAACTTGTGTAGACACGGTAGTTCAAGCTAGTGAAAAATAGAAAAATAATATCTTAATAAACTTCAAATTTGAACTGCTTCTTATGTTACGGAACTTTGTGACGTGTACCAATTAAAATTAAAACTGTGACCTCACGGTTATAACAGAAAAATACGCCTTCTATTATCCAACACAAAAGACCTCTCGCAGAACAATATGGCTCCATTATAGTGAAAGAAAATAAGGTATTTCATTAATAAAGTTTCATTTAATTGCGTTTCAAAATTATCTTTTCCTTTGGCAGCGTGGTCACTGACGCACAGATTGTATAATATGTTCTCTTCCTTTTAATAAATTGGAGCTTGGTTCTATTGCATTTAACTATCATTTTGGACTATCATAAAAAAAAATATTGATTCTTATTTTTAATATGGTAATAAGTGGTGACCTCTGCCCATGACAACAGTAATGCGACTTAGTATAAAACTCGTCAACTCATCCTGTTGCGTCCATTCGCCCGAGACGGGGATGATACGTCTCATGCGCATGTGATGCGCAATCATTTTGGACGTAAAGAAATATTTGAGAAGGACATTATAGATGCATTGGCTAATGTTTTTGCCTTTCAAACATAATTCGTGTATCGTTTTCATTTTGTTTTAAAGCTTTAAATTTTTAAGCCTAAGTGCATCTGTGCTTTTTACATGAATAGTAAAAGTCAAAACTGGCTAAGTGTGATTTGGACTCGCACATCGAAGGTTTCCTTCGACCGATTGTATACTTTGTCATACTTTGTTGGATCATACACAATGCAAAAAAACTCAAAGTGTTAAAAATAAACCCGTCAATCATAATTGTTAAAAAAACACAAACAATTAGGTAAATATATATTCATGGATATTAAACACAACGCAGCGCCATCTAGCCTCTAACTATGCACAGCTTGTAGTTACTATGGATAACTGATAGAATAGTGTATATAATATAGCACTTTTTACAAATAAATACATACCTAAACACATAACAAACATCTATGTTCGTCACAAAAAGGCTTGTCCTGTGTGAGAATCGAACCTACAGTACTACTATCAACAGAGCTGTAAGGTCAGTCAAAAAGACCTTTATAAATAAGACAGAGGCAGATAATTAACTTTTGGCCACGGAAACCTAAAAGTGAACAATGAGTATCTGATCTCGATCAGCATTCTACAAAAAATACTGCATCAGCATTGTCAGTCCAAAATTGTACCATAAATAACACATTCTTTATACAAAGTGCACTACGTGTCATGTCGGGAAATGCAATTTCAAGATTGCAACATAAAAACGAAATATAAAATTCCATGTAACTCTAGCATGTTTTCGAAATAAAAGTCCATCTATTATTTAATTTTGTGATAGCATCTGCAGACAATCGGACTTGAACTGCGCTGCAGAATTTTAAGTTCCACAATATATTTGGTAGTAAGCAAGTATGTGCATGTATGGTTAGTGTATCGTATAAAACAAGTTTTTTTTTTCAAGGTGTTGGGCTTTGTTCCAGTCGTAGCACCCTAATTTGGGGCGGAACTTTTTTCATACAAAAGATCGCAGCCATAATATAATACGAGTAGTTATTTTTCAATGGACTTCAAACGATAATAATATTAGCGTGGCACTGCTCGCTACCTGTGAGGTACAATGCAACGTATACACTGTACCTCAAATTAGAGTCTGTAGCGGCAAGCTACAGAATATAGAGTAGTTGTTTTGCTGAATTGTAAAAACTGCGAACTGTAGAAATTGTTGGCGAGAGTCGTCTCCCTCCCAACGATAGGTGAAGTTGTGTACCTTATATGTAACTGTTAAAACTGTTAATGTAATTAAATATGGAGTCATAAATAAATAGAAATGGATTATCACTTCTTTGTATCGACATCACAGCATAAAACCCTACAAGGCTAATGAGCCAACAATACTTAATTACATACCATTTTCTAAGCTTTAAAACTGTTTGCTTTATGTTGTTACATATTATCCAATTCATTTTTAGTATAAGTAGAATAAGGGTTAAGAAAACCTTATGTCAAAGTTTACAATGTCCATCCAAATAAATATAATTTTTTTTTGTAGAGTAGCTTAATCATGTGACGTCACATGCTGTCAAAATAATATATAAAAAACTGTGAACACCTGGTTAATACACAATTGTATGAACACCGAAAAAATAACTTCAGTACTGATATAGAACTTATCATCTCACTCTTTCATACGCTCCCTCCCACACGTACGCTACACGCACACATTCTCACACTCCTCACATCCCTAACACACCTACGCTTACGCTTATCTGTCGAATCTGTTGCTGTAAATTTGCCACCATAAACCAAAGCGGGCTGACATATTCACAGAATATGTGTTGTGTTATGGCAGAAATCCTACTAAATCTATTAGCAATAGTAGAAATCGCAAGTAGCCAATCTTTTTAAATTATATTTTAAAAAACCCTCTCCTTTACTCGAAAAACCTCATATTTATAACACAATAAGTGTTTCTACCTATGTCCGTTATAGACTTTGAAACCATCGAACCGATGTGCTACAAATCAGTTTTATCAAAAGGCAATAACGCAAAGATGGCTGTAGACCACTAAAACAATGAATTAAGCACAAAATGTATTTCCTTTTTTAGCGTAGCGCTAGTAAGTGATAACATTACCATTTTTGATTCTGTAATCAGTCTTGACTTGTATAGAAACGTATTATATTCCTGCGGTCAATAAGGTTAACCGAGCTTTATAAGACGGCGCTGCGGTGAACCTCGATACCGGATATCTACGCAGCGGCATGTAGCATAAAAACAAAGGGTACATTTAAGGCAACCATACTGCAACTTGTGAATGATAGCACTGGTTTTGCAAGCGTTCCTTGGTTACAGTAATCGCATATAAATAAAATATTGTTATGGAATTACGTGTACAATCAATTATTTTGTATAAGTTGTTATTAGCTGTATTTCGGAAGTCATCGACTTTTCCCATTAGTATGCGTAATAAAAACTCATTCAATTAGACACTAAACCTTGGCAATGTCAATATCAATTCAATAGTAAATAAATTAGTCACATTTGTGTAAAAAATACCTAGATTTTATAACCAATCCGGCGGGATGAATTATTTTCACACATATAGCAAAACATGGTACTTCTTTGAAGTTAGTAATATTGTTTAAATAATAGACAACTTTAATTCAATTATTGTTCAATTAACTTATTTTACAGTTTTGCACCTCAAAAGGTTACAATATTATATAATTTAATTCACCGGGTATTAGAAAAATAATGATTACAATAAACACTGATTAGTGGAACTGAAATAGCTGATGGAGATGCGACGTTCATTTCGATTTATAAAAAAATCCTGCCAGTAAACTTTTCAATTCGGTTGGCTATTAAAAATTTAACAGGACCGAAAAAGCACCTTCCGCGGACCGTATCCATAGTACTCGCTGTGACGGCCAACTAATTGGATCGGATAAAAGCAGTTGTACTTAGTGTTTTTAAAACTGCGAGGTAGGCACTGAAAGTTAGAGAGTTTAAGCTTTTACCCCGGAAGTTTCTAGACGACGAGTTTTTTTATTGACTTCATTACTTTCATCATTAAACGGAAAAATCACGCGGCTTTCCTTGTTCGTCGATACAAACAGAACCCCACAACATCAATCTTCGTTCTGCCCTTTACTATTATGTATTCTGTGGTTCTGCACCCATCCGGCGAAAAAATCAAAAGCCAAACTAAAAGCCGACCGGAATACAGATGCCTTTTCAAGAATCCTTCCAAAAAGACTCACTGTTACCGACTTAGCCCCCTGCAAATAGTGCAGGGAGTATGACGTCATCTGAAGAGCCATCGAATTGTTGAATTTGCAAATATTTGTACGTTTCTGAGGGATCAGCGATTCTCTTAAATGGACTCATTTGTATTGTAGAGGGGAGTTACATTGAATGTAGCGTCTATTGACCACTTTGTGTCGAGTGGTTGCGGGTTGAGAATAGCTTTGTCAGTTGGATGTGCACCGAATATAAATTTGTTTACTGCAAACAGAGTTGGTCTATTGGAACGATATAGTCGCTTACTTATGACATGTCAGAAACAAGGACTTTTAGGAGCTCCTTCATCTTATCTTCTGTATGTAGGTCAGGACGTAATTTATTTCATTTTTTGTGGGTGTCGTTTGCATTAATTTTGGAGGGCGGCATCTGCGAATAATGGCGTCTGAGTTCGTATATTATTATCATTTTATTGAATTTATCATACCGCAAAAAATCGCTTGCGAAATTGACACTTTATCGGTGATACTTTGGGTAGAACGGTTTCCGGGGACAATGTTTTGTAGAAGGTACTTGAAGGCAGGAAGGAAACTTTTTATAATCACTACCTATCTCTTCAGAAATCTATTGTTATATAAAACGCTGGCTCGCTCTAAAAGAAGCGTCATTTTATAATAGTTACAGAGTTATCTACTTATTTTTATGTGAGTGGTTATATGTTTCTCAAGCCACCCAAAAGCGTCCGTCATAGCTAAACAAGTAATATTTACTCGTACATCATAACGTGCCCCCCATAGCACAAAACCAAGTTATTATTATAATTGATTGTAACTATATACATTATTGAAAGAGAAAGTTTTTACAGCTGTCACACCTTATTTGATTCTTCTCTCCGTAGACTACGATCTACAGATAAAAGAATGATGAGAGAATGCTGAGAAAAATGCTTCTTATTACGTAATCCAGACGTGTTCTTGTCACCCAAACAGGATATAAAAACTGCACCTTTGCACCGACCTCGCCGGTATGGTTTTAGAATCTCTGCAGGAACTCTCCGCGAGTGTTCACTAAAAGTTCCAAATTAGTATTGTAGCTACCCACGCTGTGGTCTGTACCTAAGTGAGTCCCTTGGTTAGCTTTCTTTTTAATCGTTTTTCTGCCGGTTGAAAGCCTTCCGCTTTTACCAATAGCCCCTGTAAAGTTGTCAAGGCGAAGGAAAATAACGTATGGATCTATAAGATACTTGCCGCAAAGTCAATTGAATTCTTAGAAAAATACCTACGAGATTTCGCGTTCTTATTACTAGATAAGTTTGGGGATTGATCAAACCATTGTCGTTCAATGGGCAAGATCACAAAACCCCTCATTTAGACAGTACTCACTGCTAGCTCAACATAGAAACACAACAAAGAAGCTGTAAGCTCTTTTTAAAATGTCAGATACAGTATTTAAAATGTCAGCTGCATTCTTCGTAGCAGACTTATACGTGTGTACTTTACAACCAACAAATTTTATAAATATATTCAACGTCCTATACTCCAGTGTCCAATAAAAAGTAAATATTAACATCTATACGTTTTTACTTTAACATTTTTATGGCACTCAATATTCATCGCTACGTTTTTCAGTGCCTAAGCCTATAAATTTTTTACGAGTCATACTTCTTCGTGAATAGCTAAATTTACTACCGATGACTTTAAAATAGCTTTTATGTAATTGAACACTTGTTAATAGAAGAAGTTTTTGATTATATATGACATTATCACCTGGAACATATTGCTTTAAGTAATAATATATTGTACTTCAAATGGTATTGTGAACTACTTATAAGTTGTTTGTTTTTATGTAATTGCGCCGTTTAGTAAAGTATTGTACGGCTATCAAGAAATTATATTTTTCCAAAATGGTTTATACGTTATGTTAAAAGCAATTTCCCGCCGGTAGCAATAGTCATAAAAAATAGTCCAATCATATCAAATTAATATGAAACTTTCAAAATATGCAGAAAATCCAAATATAATTTTATCAAAGATCTTTGCAGCCAAATTTTGTTCTTTATACGTCTTCATTAATCTAAAAAACGACTTCACAGATCCGATTACACGCAATTATAACTAAATTACAGCGCAACATCAACCAAAATCCCCTACGTTCATCTCGTATTCCGGAGAGCAAAAAACATTCTCGATTTAGAATGACGATTTCCTTCCAAGAAAATGGTTGGGAACTTATCACAAAGGGTGGTACGCGGGTACGATTACACTGATTGTGGCGAACGAGAGTTGGATAATGAACAGACTCTTCGTTGATTACATACGACAATAGGTTGGTCCGTTTGTATGGCTATCGTATTCCCAATGAACAAGTTCACGAGTAGCCAATCATGAAAAGTATTTAATTTTGTTTAAAATATCACGAGAATTCGTTTGGGCATGTTGGCAAATTTCGTTGGTATACGTTTGGTCCTGAAATTATCGTTTTTTGCCGGAACAAATGCGTGCGCTTTATATATTCGTGGTAAAATAAGTCGGTCATGAATACTATTTGACACGTCCAGGTTCAAACGGCAGTGTAAAGAAAGAATATGGCTTAGTGATGCTCTGCTTAACTCTTACAAAAATGGCGTAAATCTGTATTTGTATCAGTTTAATACAATTTATTTTTTTAAATACCTAGATTGGCTTTTGACAGTTAAATGGCTAAATGTGCTGTTGTCGTCTAGAAAAATACTGTTGTATAATCAATTTTGTTACCAAACAGCAGCTCTTTCGCATTGTTGTTTCGGCTTGATGGACGTGGGTGCCGGTGAAATTATACATGAGGCGTTCCATCTTCATACCTCAGACGGGCGTTATACGATGAGAATTGAATCTTTCTTTACTCTGGTAGGGATAGAAATAAGTTGTGTCACTGTTAGTATGTTTAGTTGTCAGGTTGAATTTTTCAAAGAATGTCTGAAAATGGTAGATAACCTAACAGAAAAAAAATCAACTGGTGATACGGAACCCGCGGCGTGTAAGTCCGAATTACACTTCGATGATCGCTAACCTTTCAGAATCAGGACCAGAATGATCTTTATCTCATGTATAACTGTTTTAAATATATTAAGTAATGTTAAACAGTTGTTTTAATACAATTTCTCTAATGATAGTGAAAACAATTTATGTAGTTATCACATCTATCATTAAAATCAATCCTCTAGAACTACAGTAAAATCATGTGACAAAAACATATTTAGGTCGTCGATACACACTCTCATAAATGCGAAAGTATCGAGTTCACGACCCAATTTCGGTTGACAACAAGTTGGAACAAAATCATTTTCCGAAACCCAAGGAATTGTCACGGCCGACGTCTCAACACACTCGCGACTTTTTCATCGTCTATCATTTTTCTCTCGCAATGTAAACCAAGAATGTCTTGAATGGTCATTAGTAACAAAGCAGCTGTAAGTATGAAAGTTCTTATCAGATAGTGTGGTAGGTATTTTTCACTGCTCAGATGTTAATAGCCTGATAAATAACTAGTACGTAAAAAAATCTCCTATGCATTCTGAGGGTACGAAATATTGCCGTCTTTATTGAGAAATCAACAGCTTTACTAACATAGACATATCAATGTGGAGTATGGTGTATGAGTGTATAAGCGTTTACAATATAGTATTGCTTATAGATTTTCAGGCAATTTAATGGTACACCAAAATATATTGGCCTGTTTAAATAAAATAATTATTCAAGTAATGACGAATTTTGTCCTTTTATCATCAGTGAAGACTGTAAGTTAATACTGTATATATTTTGTTAAGAAATTTTACATGGAAATGATTATTGCAGGTAAAACCATTCTCAAAACTAAAATATTTAGCAAATACTCTCAAGTTATCCGAGTTTACTTGGTGCTTTATTGCGAGTTAGTTGCATTGAGTCACGCCAATACTCCTCGTTACAAGTTTGTGTCAAGTTTGCGTTTCCGGTGACCACGAGTTAATATGCGCATATGGCTAATACTTGCATATGTTCCAGTGACATGTATTGCGTATTAGCACCATAAAATTCCATTCTGAGACAGCTTTTAATGCCTCCATATTGTGTATATTTACACAATAAATAATATAAAAATATATTATTATAAAAGTATTTATAAAACGGAGAACCCACGACCACGGAGTACGACCCAATCGGTCGATGGCAAGAGATGCAGAGAGAGGAACCTCTGATGCGTGCTTTGTCCAGGAGTACCAGATGGCCTTCTGTATCTGGCCCTTTATCCAGCGGCCTTGCGAGAGGCTCTTTAGATGTTGGTCGAGGCTCTTCGCTGAGTCCGTTCAGTGAAACGACTATCGGGACGATAATCGTTGAATATTCTAAATGGCGATTATTATTATTATTATTAATTATTAATGCAGGGACCTAGACCTGCAGAAAAAAGAGAGTCAATGCACTTTAATTTACCACAGACACCCAATGCGGATTGGCCGATGCTACCTGTCTTTGAATTTTCGATCCTATGATTTTCTTTTGCCGTTCTTGCAGGCTTACAAACTTTCTTGTACTACTTCTATAGATTAAAATATATAACCTTTGAACTGAAACTTGGCATACCTAATATCTAGCCAAAACGCCGATCGCTGACGCAAAAAGAAGCTATTGTGGTGGTGTCTAAAGCGAGTGATATTTACCTGTTCCTTTGTTTAGTAGCAGAATCGAGGCCATGACCTCAGCCCTACCCAATTGGACAAAGCGGGATAATGTTTTCAGGTGAAATTATTTGCTTTATTGTATTTATCTTAAGATGTGTGTCCACCATATCACCATAGCATGCCTACGAATTTTCTTGTTCTGAAAGAACTTAACAAGCTCAGTCAGTAGTAAAGTTTTTTCACGTGAATACGGCTTTAAATTTGCGTTCATAGTGTGACGTAATGTGATGCATCGCTTGCGGTGGAGGGGGGAAGCACCACCATTTTAAAGTTGTTTCTGTGCATCACATTTCCGTTTACGTATACGTATTCACGTAAAACACACAGCCATGTTCACGACGGTATGGCTACCCATTTTTATTACATTAGTTACTAGTTTTAACGTTAAAAGAATGCTGTATTTTGGTATATCTTCCATCATTAATTGTTACCAATTACTATGATTGGTTGAGTGTATCACCAACAAAGCTTTTAAGTTAGATCGTTGTATACCTCTACATTTAGTCATGTAAATAAAACATCTTGTAAGTGGTCTGTTATCTCCTTATGTTCCGATTCATATATGGTGGTTACCCACCTTTATTGTGTGTGTCTTTTGTGGCTTGGTTTGCCGGAAATCTGCTTGATGGATCATGTGTGTCTCGGTTTTATGGATGTCCCAAGAACAAAGAGGTTTTTTTTCCTTAGTTTGTGTCCTTTCCTGTACTTAATCGATTGTGCAAAAGCTTTTTGAAGCGTGATTTCACGCGTACAACTATTTTTATCACTTTGTACTTCGTTTTATATTTTTGGCTTCTGAAGCTATGCTGCCCAGTATTTAGCCCACTTATATTAATCATAATCATTTATTACATATTATACGTCAACGTGGTAATAAATAAAAAAAAATATAACAAATTGGTCAAACAAATATAAAATGTAACATAAGTTCCTTAAAAACAAAAAATAAGGAAAATAAATAACTAAATAAACATAAAATCAAATAAAATTGTCACGGACCCTATCGGAAAACCAGCGATGCCCCTCCGTTTATTACTACTAATCATTTCGGGGGTTACAGAATTTCATCGAAAGAAATGCGTAAGTAATATACAAATATGATATTCTTCCCCTTTTCAATATTTCAACTTCTAAATAAAAATGATTGTAGTGTGGTTTTCTAACCTCAATGTAAATATGCCTTTTCAATTCTAGGGTAGCCACAGCGGCGTAAAATCAAAGTGACACTGCCTCCATCCTGATAACGTGTTCTATTTTTAGGCGGCGCGAAATCGAAAACATTGGTATTAGATCTCACTCGATTTGTATTCGTCTCGAGTATCGTTTCGATCAGATGCTGTTGATTTTTGGTAAGTCACGATTCTTATGACGAATCACTATAAAATATTGCTTTATCGGTATGTATAGCGAGTTTATGGTTAATCTGAATGTATTGCGTGATTAGTTTTCAACTAAAACAAAGTCACAAAATAGTTCTAGACGTTTTTGTTGTAAATTATATAAGCATTTTATGTATTTTTTATGCTACCAAGTATGAGAAGATCCAAGTTGCATCGTGTTGCGTTATGGTTGGACTCATGTCTCTGCACTTAAGATTTAACCTTATACCTTGAATATATTGTAATAATAACCTGACCAGACTCTAAAATTTTCATTACACACAGTTTTACTCTCGACAAGTGTGAGTGCATTGGAATAATCTGTCATCGGAGCCAATTCCAGATAGGTAGATGAAAATGATATTAAATGATCCACCTATAACAACAGCAATACGACTTATATTCTCCGCGGCCAACGTTTGAACAGACCCAAGTCGCATCCCATGACGCCCGCCACGCGAGACGTCCTTTGATCCTATTGATTATAAGGCTATTCAACTACTTAAGCGAGCAAGAAGGTCATACATACATGGTATTGCGTACATACATTTTCAAGAGAAAACTCATTGATGCACGTCTGCATGCTCACTACCGATCCCTGGATTGAAAGACAGCATCCGCGCCAACGGACCACCACGCTCTCAATAATGTTACAACCCACACAAAAACATAAGGTTAGATCCTCATTTTAATAGTCAGTCGCAAAAATAAACTGCGTAAGTGCCTCTTCAAACTTTCAGTATGAAAAGGTATTTCTGCCCACTTTATTACGGATTCTGGACTGCAATCTCAAAACAGAAGGCAAGAAGGAAGCAATCAAACCTTTATTGCGTTCATTAAGTTCCTCAACTTGGGCAAATAATGAATAAGGCCTGCGTCACACTAAATTCACGGTTATGGTTTCTCGGAAGAGGTGAGAGAATGCTTGGTTTTAACAGACTTCACAAACTCCAATAATACTTTCGTTTTTTTTTTTCAATGCGGCTGTGTGTTTATTTTTATATGTTTTTCACGCACTTTCTTCCCCAATACGGATTATTTTTTTAAAATTTGATATTATCTATCAAATTAAAAAAGAATCCTGCAAGGTAGTCCTATAAAAAATAATGAAGAAATTTAAATAATAAAGTACGTAGAATAAGTAGATGAAAGTATTGAAGTCGGTTTACACAATTTTTTTAATTAGTAATTTTAAATTTTTCATACCTTTTTTTTTACTTGATTTTGAAGTTCTGATATGATTTATATGTAACCAAATGGTATACTTAAGATAAAATATCTATGTTCATAATGACAAACGAATACGGAAAACAGATGATAAAAGAAATCATCAACTGGAATCAGTTCGAGACTAGAGAGGAGACATCGTATCTGAAACCTTTAATTTTTATCAGATTAGTATTTTTTTCAGATTTGTATTCAATTATTTAACCAAGTTGATATATAATAATAATAATAATACGATTTATTTTTCTCTCACAAGGTCAAACTTAATACTAATGTTCACTTATTTGTATTACATTAAATTTTATAACCACATTTGTGAGAGACTGGTGCCAGAGATAGGTTAAAACCTGTAGTACTGGTCACCAGGCCCCCCCAACCACGGATATCCAATACAAATAATAAGAAATAAGGAACCTTATTTCTTATTATTTGTATATTAAACCAATATTGGCCAAATATGTGTTGGGTTGTTGAGTTGGATTGTCTCAATCGAATTTAAAACTTCAAATGAGTCCAATTTTTTTAGTCTGTCTATAAATAAATGTTAGGTAAGTTTAGATATTAGCCTATGAGTTAATCATAGGCTGAAGTTTTCTAAATGTTTCCAATGTAAAAAAACATGGATCCACTATCATTCAAATTTTTAACCGTTACATTAAGAACCGTTGTATAAAGTTCAAAATAAAATGTCAAAGAACTAGAATATAAAGTACAAGAATAAGCACCAGACAAATGCAAAAAGGAAATTCATTACCGCGATACGCCACAGACTAAACGTTGTATCGACACCGTTTTCGAGGTAACTGCTGTCGTTAACGGTTACCGTAGATATCGGAAATCGTTAGCCTCGCCTCGCCTCGCTATGATTGGTGGTTACCCGACATTAGCTCGAGATAAAACCGCTTGGGTTTAGTGTACATTACCTTTAATTACCTGGGGTTTTTTAAATATTTGGGTTGAAAATATTTAAGACCTCACAGTTCAGTTGGTACACTGCCTTATGCGCTGTAGATCGCTGATTCGATACTCACCAAGTACAATGCGTGACAAACAAGGTTGTTTGTTCTGTATGTGGGCGATGGTATGTTTTATATGTACGTTTACAAAAAAAATATTTCTATCACAAATCTGGTTGATATGGCACGGTGAGAAATGTCCATTTATATATTTATTAGTGAATGAGCAAAGTATCTTCACGAAAATAAATCGTTCTAATGAAATAAATTTTGATCTGTTTTATTTATAACGACTTCAATACCATTATACTCGCTGCTATGTGATTTAGTAAATCATATTATACCAAAAAATTAAAATGGTACCCGAAATCTTGTTACTATCTGTTAATCTGTATCTCATAACATTCTAAAAATATGAAGAATACTATATTATAATACATCCGCCGTAAAGAGCACTAAAATTTGAGCGGACAGATTTAGCTCATGAGTACATAAGGTTATTTTAAGTTATTAAAATTTTGCTGTTCCTAAGGACAGCGGCATAAAATTCTTTGTACATAATCTTCACTACAGTTAAATTTTATGGCAATCTTACTTTATTCAAGCACTGATGGCACCAGGAGGTAAAGATATTCACCACAATTGTGAATGTCATTCACGTATCACAGCTAATTTGTTACCTGAAACAAAATATAAATTATGTCATGAAAACTGATGATATACCTACTTTTTCAATGTCAGTTTTTAATGATTCATCTTGTTATTATTTTAGCCTTATTTTCGTTAGACCTCCTCATCTCGCAAACAATTTAAAAATCGTTATAATTAATTTGAGCCCTTCAAACTCATTTATTCCTTTAGATCTCAAGTATCATTTGGATACTTCATATTTTACACATACAAGCAAACATATTCGTGAATATATAACGTATCACAGGAACACCTTAAACACATTAAATGCACACATATATGTCAAATTACAGTCAGTTTTAATGTTTTAAATAGTCTTATATAGTCTACCCCTATTTCTAGCCCTGAAGCGATTTCCTATGGTAATCTACAGTGAATGTATGAGATAAATTATTTAACTGTAATTATTAAAAAAAAAGTATTTAATGCGAATGCGTTACACTAAGTATGATTAATCTAAAAGAACTCGCTTTACAAACATCCCTCAACTCGGTTAACGCGGTCCCTACAAAAAAATATAAAATGAACCTTTTTTGTGCAATTTCCGACCAAACCCGCATCAGCTATTTACCAGGTAAGTCCAACTCCGGCTAATCTACAAAAATGTTACAAACAAACGGACATACGGGCCATTATTTGCGGACGACACCCGTATACCGGATGTTGCTAATGGTCGAAATTGTGGAAAATACGGAAAATTGGGCGTTCATTAAGTACCATCGACACCAAATGTTCATCAACAAACGAAGTAAAAATAAATTGGTTATGAAATATTTATGGTATGAATCTTGTATCGCAACTGAGCTGTGAGGAACACTTACCGATTTTATCTTACTTAATTGGCAGCCTATAATGTAAGAACCGAGAGCGCTGTGGCAGTGGCTTTTAATCCTAAGGTCGCTGGTTCAAAACCACGTACACCAATGAGTTATTCGCATGATACAATTAAGTGCACAAAACTACCATGCTAGGAAAACTTAAGAATCGAGAATTCGAAAACATGTGACATCTACCAACCCAGGTGGCGCTTACGCTTAATAAAAGCCTAACTCTCTCTTGTCGGGAATCCGGATCGGGCTTCCATGGTAGATCAAAGCCCATCACTCTCAATTGTCGAGAGTAGGCCGGTGTACCTGGAGTGAGAAAATTAAAGGCTGGTACAAATGTCAATTGTCTTCGTATTTTTGGTTATAAGACATGCCGGTTTCCTCACGATGTTTTCCGTCACGGTTTTGAGAACGCACATACATTTTAAAGTGAAAAACTAAGCTCATTATTAAAAGCAATTTATCAGAAAGGCAGCTCTCTCAATCTCAAGGTAGCGATTTATAAAGATGCCGCAAGTGAAAGCTGTAAATGGCTAAATATTATCCGATCCAGTTTCCTCCCTGGCTCGATCGATGAGGGGTGGTACTAAAATACCTAAAAACCTGAAATTTTATTATGAACACATTTTTATGCTACTCAAGAGTCGAAACAACCTGTCGGATCACTAAGTGGTTACCGCCACCCATAAACAATAATATTACAAGTCAAATTCGTAAGTATGAGAAGACTGAACTTGCATCGTGTTGCGGTCGTGACTCTGAGACGGGGATGTAACATCTCATGAGCATGTAATTACACCTGTACCCACACCCTTCCACTGAAACACACAGTAGTGGCAACACTTCTTAGAACGAACTTATTTTAAAAATTCTTTCACCAATGGATACCTACATAATCAGGGAGTAATATAGGCTATATATTTACCCCGTATTCCCACAGTAACGGGAACTACGTGGATGAAACCGCGGAGCGGCAGATAGTAAGTTATAAGTGAAGCTTAAAATATGCCAATTACATCCATCTAAGCTTGCGTGTGTATGTATTTGCTGATTTACAATTGAACTTGACACAAGTTCTATTGCTAATAATATTCGGAGTATTATTTGACATATTATCAATTTATGTTGTATCTTATATGTATCAGGATTACACATTAAATTTTATACAATTTTTAACTTATTGTAAAAAAATATTTTATTTTTCGATTGTGTAGATTTCTCAGCACGCGTCCTATTTCCACGATTTCCGATAGGCAGATCATCATGGAACTCAGTTTATCAGCCCTCGAATCACTCAATCAATTTAGTTCAATCATCCCTGGGAAAAGATTGGCTGCGACCAATCAGCGTTCTTGACAGGTCGTTGTATAGTTCTATTTCATCGGTAATGAAAAAAGAAAGCGAGTTTTAGATCGAACTTTTGTTCATACAGGTGACGAATTAGAGTTAGATTAAGAAAATTAAGAAGCGCTCATGGCGTAGTTTGCTTAGCTTTCTTTATAGATCATAAATTAAGCAACTTTCGGCCCGGTCAGAAATTGGATGGGTGACCATTTTAGTGGCAGCTGAGTGCTTCCGTTGTTCGGACCACGTTAATATTTCAGTCCCGGCTATACGGAGGCCTTCGGGCGGCTAGAAAGCTCCGATACCAAGGCTGGTTACTTTGCTCACACGAAAAAAGATTAGGAAAAAGCTAAAACGAAATAATCTTGTGTGGCTGAAGTCTTTAGAAACCCGTTTGTTAGTTGTAGAAATAAATGATTTCAATTCAATGAAATTAGCCGAACAAACGGTCAATAAGCCGGAGTTTCCATCCCTTTAGGTTTTCCTCCCCATGGAAATATTTGTGTTTTATGGAGTACCTTATTTTTTCTCGATTTGATTCCCACACCTTATTGGCAGCTGTGATTCCGAATCCGGAATGCCCGGACGGCATATTTTATAACAAGATATGACTTTCATTGGATTATCCCATACATAAAGGCTGATACTCTTCCAAAAAGGGTGAATTCCCAAATTTTATTGCTTCTCAAACTACTTTCTTCTAACAAACAAATATTGAGCAAGATTCTAGAGGTGTTGTAGTTTAACAGGAACTTATATCAAGTGGCTTGAGCATTGCTCGTAGTGTACGATGCCAGAAATAGTATTGTCTCACACGTAAGTTATAATAGTTTTTGCTTGTATCGAACCTGCGACCGGAAGCTTACAACCAACAGCATGAAGTCAATACGAAGTAATTTCCTAAGTAATATTGGAATTAACTTATTTTATGACTTAATGGAATTAGAACATTTTATGCTTCATAACTTTGGACTAAAAATTTTATAACCATATTTTTCATCAGACTTTCAGGCTTTTGGTACCAAATCTTCCTTTTGCATCATCGTGGGTTCAATTCCGACCCTGAGCTATAATAACATTTGTGTAACGAACACCTAACTAATATTATAAATGCGAATGTGACTTTATTTGTTTGTTTGTTATGCTTTCAAGCCTTAACCAATAAATCGATTTTCAAAATTCTTTAACCAATGAAAGCTACATTATCAGTGAGTACCATAGGCTATATTTTATCCTCGTATTCCCACGGGAACGGGAAATACGCGGGAGAAACCGCTAGGCGGCAGCTAGTAAATTATAATTATATTATATGTCTGAAAATGTTATATTTTTTAACATATTCTGTCAGTAATCTGGTTCCCATAGTACAAGCTATCAAAGTTTGAGGCTAGAAGGTGCTGTGTGTAAATGATCATGAATATTTAGTTATCTTAGAGACTGATTTTATTTTTTTATATATTTTTTAATTTCCCTCTCTCTCTAAGAAAATATTTTCGACACCAGTTAGAGATCATATGCGTTGGGACTCCACTGCGGTATTCTATTTAAATATTTAATATTTAAGGTTAAACACACACGAAATATTTAAGGTTAAACACACACGCTGCGGCACCGCGCGAACCTCACCACGTGTACAGGCCCTTGTGTATTACGTAACAACTCGAAACATTCTCAAATCACATCCATTTCTCCAAAGCCTGGCACACGTCACAAAAGAAACCAATCACATAGCTGTCTTGCCAGTTTCTTACATAAATCTGTTTATGTATACGCCATAAATGTGATCATTAATCTTTGTAATAAATATCTGCTCCCCCTGTCTCAGTCGGCGGTGTTATGATCCTACTTGATGGGCACTGTGCAGGGACCACTTAATAAAATGCGTTTTTCCAATTTCTTTTTATATTTTCGGTGTTCGGGGTCTTGAAATATTGGATACTTTTGTAGATGTGGTTGTTAAATAGGGATGCGATCACGTAGAGACCATTAGCTATCATGAATGAAATGCGTGTGAATTCGAATTAATGTATACACTGAAGTATGCTAGACTAAAATTGATTTTAATAGTCCTCCGGGTAGTGCGAAAGAAGCAACGAAAAGTAGCTGTAGAACTTGTGCCAAGTTCATCAGGAAAGGTACTACCACCACATCTGAAACAAATCTAGTGCTCGCATTACTGTGTTCCGGTGGAAGGTTGTGGATGCCGGTGAAATCACATGCGCATGAGTGTCATCCTCGTCTCGGGTGATGGACGCAGCAGGATCAGTGCCACTCAGTCTAATATCCAAATCTTATACCGAGTCGCATTACTGTTGTTATGGGCGGTGGTCGCCACTTACCACCAGGTGGGCCATCAGCTCGTTCCGTCACGTACCCAGGGGGTACGTGTAGGGCATCAAAGGGTACACACCTACGTACGCGAGCTACTGGACCCTCTAAATAATATAAGTTCCATTACTTAATATGAATGTGTGCATATATCGGTAAATGTTAGGTTAGTCTCCAACACCAGGCCACGTACTCACACAAAAAAAAGTATTCTATGAAATTAACAACATATTCACACTATATTCTTTGTTTATAGGAATTATTTATCGGAGATATTACAGTTAGTATACAAAAGCGTTTGACCAATCTCATCTTTAAATCTGCACAAGGTGATATATCAAATGTACTGATAACACAGTCTAAATATAAACGGAGCTTCAAATGCGCAAGCTTCGAAATGTTATAACAGTATGATATAAATAGAAGTCAAAAATGTCCTTTGCCGCACTTTGGAAACTTTACGAAGTACTGTTTTTCATTCGATTTATTACAACAAGAAGTGCTGAGATGTCATCCCCGCATCTCATGTCCCAATGGAATTAAGCTCAGGCATAGACGCAGTTAAACAGCTGCCACACTCGCAAACTGACCATTCTCTCAGTGACATGATATTTAGGCCGTTTTGTAATATATAAGTATTATAAAATAATAATAATGAAATGAATAAGTTTCTTCTTTTTTTTTAATTAAAATAAATTTGTCGAAACAATAAAATGTTATAAAATAGGTTATTTGGGCTGCCTGGATGAATAACTTTGTCTCTGCTTTCCTGTGTGTGACAGCCAACGTTACGTTTTATTGATAAGCAAGCAAAAGATTGATTGAGGTGGCACAAAAAAAAAGAGACCTTTACAGTGGGTCATATCAGGCCGTGGTTGATGATGATATTGTTGAGGATCATACATATTATAAATTAAATAAAGATCTCATGCTTTAAGTACGTGAAGGAACGCCACTCCCCCCCCTAATTTAAGATTCCTCACCCGCCATCTATGAGAACTGCTAAGAAGCGCTTGGCAGCTGGTCGGCATTAAAACCAGCTTTAACCGCTTACATGTATGTGCGTTCGTATACAAACGTAAGCTTGCGTATGTATGAGGTTTTTGGATTTATGATTATGGAGTATCCGAGGTAATAGCGTGTTTATGATTAGTAGGTTGGACACCAGCTGTATTCATTGAGCTATGGCTTAGTCAAAGAACTTTGAAGCACGCCCTAACTTTGTAACGTTTTTAGTTAAGCGTATTAGAGACTATTTTGTTTACATCGTCGAGAGGAGTTTGAAGTTAATTTGGATATTAATTACACTTTCATTAGACTAAGGAATAAATTTGTGACTTAATTAAATTTGCAGCTATGAATGAAACAGGATAAATACGTTTTTTAATTAATATTAGATTCCGGATTTGTTTGGAAATAATATTAATTACAAACAGTAAGGAAGTGGACAAACTCAATAAAGAATATTTTGTATTCTTTCCGATTACATTTGTTAATGCATCACATCAGGATAACACAAATATTAAAAAACAAGAACATCTAAGAGTCGAGAAGTAAATGTATGTTTTACATACATAATACATGTTTTGCCCCAGGCAGAACGGAACACAGATTTTTACAGATTACAGATTTTTATTTATTTTATAATATAGAAAATTGTGTTCTTTTTATTTCTACTACCATAATTATTATTTTACTAACACAAAATTAATACAACGGATGAAAAATACAACAAAAACGAATGCTTTGTTTTTATTATTATAAATATAGATTAAAATATAAATTTAGATGTTGGTGACAGCTGTGACTCTGACAAAAAAAATAAACAACTAAAGTGTTATAAAAGGAAAAAGAAATGCAACAACTGCAGGACAGCAGAACAGGGCTCAGCAGGGTCCAGCAAAGCCGATTATAACCGCGATAAAAACGCCAGAATACCCCTCGTCCACCCCTCTATCTGATCTCGTGTCAAAAGTGTTTCCAATTTATTGCAGCCCTATTTCATAAGGGTAAAAATCTATGGGTAGACGTTACACTGTTGTATAGTTTCTTATATAGTCTTTGTTGTAAATACTTGTTTGTAAGTACCTTATCAGTATATGTTTTAACGTTTTGTTCTATAATAATTTTTATTTCAATTACCGGGCTGAAGTAGTCATTAATGACACCAAGAAAATAAGAGTTAGAAAATATCGGTTATATTGTGAGCGCATGTTTTCAATAGTCGAAGGTGAGGCAGGATAAAAATAAAATGATATGGTGAGAACGCGATGAAAATAACAGGCCCACGAAAGGAAGCAAGGGAAATTGTTTACGTGGAACAGAATACCTAGCTATTGTGTTGCAAAGGTGCGTTCAGCCCAATTATAACGGCCTAACCACACACCCACAACACATTCCGACCGCTTTAAAAATTGCCCAACAAAGTTACCCATACAAAAAGCACTCGGAAATTGTGTTTCTGTTCGAAACTCGGCGGAAACCACTAAGCTTTTAGCGTTAACTCGGTGAAACAACGAAAAAAACCGCCTGGTGTCATTTAGACGCGACAGGTCGCAATCAAAAAAATACTTTTTGTGAAACTAAAACCGGCCGGTCTGGTAACAATAAAATGGAAACACTAGCTTAATCTAGCACCAATTTGCTGACGAATGTTTTGGATGTGTATCACAAATGGTTTTTCTAAAGTCAAAATTATCTAATGCTCTTTCATTCTTAGATCTTTTAGCGAAAATTCTTTTGCCAAAGCCTATAAAACTATTATCACTTAAGATTAAGTCAATTTATAAATTCACTTGTATTTAGGCCAATCCAATAGGCGTTCAGTTTTATTAAGTACTACACAGTACTGAGCTTCTATTACTATACTTTCTACTTACTTCCTATAGAATTTTTTAAAAGAGGTCATTTCACTTTTTCTAACTAATTGCCAATAATTGTACTATGCCTTCGCGCAACTGCAAGCATGTAGACCAAGTCTAATCACAAGTGGATGGACGGTACGGCAGTACATAAAATTCAAACAAACAAACATAATTTTTAAGTCTCAAAGAGAAGTGTTGAAAATATCTAGGTAACCATTGTTATTCGTGATTCGTGTTACCGAGATATTTACCATGATTCGTGAGTTTTGTTGACTCTGGATATTTCGACGCAGTTACATGTGTCATGGCCCCGAGCAAACTCTAAACTCTAAAACTCATGGTAAATATCTTGACACGAATAATAATGTTCATAACCATGATAGTTTTAAAATTGATATCTAGGTACCCAATTACTGATCAAGGCTTCCGAAATTCATGAGAACTAGGTATAGAAACTGATTGAGCTTGCGAAATTTCAAGTTACAGAAGCCTTCCAGAACTGGCTTCCAAATTAATTGGCAACGCAAGCTTTTGGCTAACCGAACAATGGCGGGCAAATATCATGAATAGAATGAATGACAGCTCTTTATGATGTGAATTTCAACCAGCCACAGGATCAATACAGAAGCAGCTGGTACACTCTCGAACCAAATTCAAGGCTGATAGCTAGAATTCGTTTATTCATCCAAACTTATTTTTATTTTATATAACAGTAATTAACGGGATGAGCTGAAGGCCCGCCTAATATTAAGTAATACTACTTAGATCTTTCCTGTGACCTGTGATTTAATCGGAGTCCACACTTCAACAAGCAACCCAAATGGACCACCGCTTGGAGGCGGATTACCAGGCATATTTTTATACGATACCAGTGACAGAACGAACTTGTGGACTACCTGATGTTAAGTAGCAACAATAAGGAGATTTTTTTAGATTTTCACTTGCGATATCTACACTAATATTATAAAGAGAAAAGATTTGTACCTATGTTTGTATGTTTGTAATGAATAGGCTCAAAAAGTACTGGGCCGATTTAAAAAATTCTTTCACCAATAGAATGCTACATTCTTCCAATTTGACATAGGCTACATTTCATTTTGAAAAAAATTAGGGATCCTTGGTAAAATTTGAACAATGTAACCGAAGGTGTAGAAAAATGAGTCTTAAAATGTCTTTCGTCGAATGCGCTGCCGAAACTATTAGCGATAGAACAAAATAATGTACAACAATATTGAAGAACATCATAATGTCTACAAAAAACTCCGCGGTAGCATATGTCCAACTATTGTAGTTATGTCACTACCCCGTGCGAAAAATGTTCTAGCTGATATATAATTCAGCTGTTCGCTGTCTTGGAAAATCATTACAACCACGAGACAATGTAGCTAGAGCCAGCAGCTTTTTAATTAGTTATTGTTTAGTTGAATATGACTGTTGCGTATAATCGTTTTAGCTTGTTGGCTAAACTCTGTCCGATCCATAGTTGTATGGATGACCGTTTGGTGGCATCTGAACTGAGCGCACGTTGAGGTGTCGTTCTCGGATTTACAAGTTGACAAGCCATGTTAGAGGCCTTCAGGCTTGAAAACTCAGACAACAGAGTGGGCCATATACTCGCATGACAAGGAGAACCCTGTTGGTGCCCATTGCTGGGTTTCCTCTCTTAAACGCCATTCTTCTCAGTTCTTTGCAGCCCTTGTCTTCCGGTAATTTTGACTATGTAGGCTTTAATTCATAGGCTCATATTCAGTGACTGCCTTGGTCCACCTTTCCTCTTGTCACCAAACCACGTGTCCTGCCAAATTCCTTCAACCAAATGGCAACTTTTGTGCACCTTTGGATTTCAATATTGTTTATTAGATCCAAAGGGTGTTTTCAGATATAGCGCACTTATTTGTTTTTCTGAACCACTTAACGTACGGCCTTCAGCTCGTCCCGTCACTTTTGTCATAGATGTATAAAAAAAAAGATTACGCTAGTAGTCCAACTTAGCGAGTGTTCGTCATTATACAGAGTAAATAACGGACGAATGTCATTCAAGGATCTGTCATTCAATCCGTTTGTAAAAAGCAATGCTTGCGAATATTTCAGTTCTTTAATTTGTGTGGGTACTTTTACAGTCCGTAACTGAAAAAAGTAGTCGTAATATTTTACTGTAAAAATCTTGTAGCCAAAGTTATAAAATAAATAAGCGTTAAGTTTGCGACAGCTTTAAACAAATGTTCGTAATTCCAAGATAGAAACTAAGTAAAAACACGGTTGGTATTTTTTAAGTGAATTTTAAAATAAATAAACAGTTGTTCTTGAAACGTACTTTAATTTATGAAACAAACCTTTTGAAACTTTATGCTGTTGACTCGGTAGTTTCTAAACGATCAATTGTTTTAGTATTTCTGTCTCGCTTAAGCAATTCAGTTTAATCAAATTTATTTCAGCTATTTCACGAAAGTGTTATATCCATTTTCATAAATAAATAAATTATATTATTACTTTAAACCAGAAATTCTTGTATATAGTGCAATTTTTTTTTTGCATATCTCTAACGGCTTTAACGATTTGGATGATATTTTGTGTAGGGTTTCGCTATTTAAATTTACATGTATTATAATTGTATTTTGTAAATAAACACAACTTTTTACAATACATAAAAGTTTTACTCATCAAAAAGCGAGCTAAGCTTGATCACCCGATTAATAAATAAAAAGAAACATTAAATTATTCAATTATGTCAAGTGTGCAAAGTGTGAGTGATGCACCGCATCTTGCGCAACAGGGATGCTGTTTTGCTTGCGGATGCTTGCGTAATAATCTAGAGTTTAAGACTTGTAAACCAAATACATGAATATCATATTATATAAAAAGAAACTTTTTTTGAGTTCGCTGGAAATTGTTCATAACTAATGTCAAACCTTGATCTAAACATACAATATGTAAATTCTTACCCATCACGTCCACCCAAAGAATAAGATACGATTATATCTATAGAAGATTTTTTTTTATGTGCATAAGACCGGTGTACGGACACGAAGATATATTGTATGTCCTGTGCTTTTATTATTGCATAATGCTAAACAATTAGAATTCTTATGAGAATTACTGAAACGTATTAGTTTGTCATAATAAACATTAATCCAGTACCCAAACATCCATACAAGTACGGGCGTCAGATAGGCGCAAACAATATTGGCAGATTATTTGCAAATTGATTCAATTTACCGAACATGGCTCCGCTTTTAGTCAGACCGTGAACGCAATTTTAATGCGTAGCATTTCGACTTTGTTTACAAAACATCATCAGAGGTGTTATCAGAATCGGCCCATATCGAGTTGGGAATTTTGTTTATGCTAATTTTAGAGTTTTATGTGAAAGTTAGTCTTAATGATATTTATAGTAAAAGTAGTGTAATGGGCATTCTAAAAGCATCTTGGTATGATTTGGTCATACTCTTGGAAGGTCATACTTTGGTCAGCATCTTGGTATGATTTGGTCATACTCTTACTCTATGACTATACATGAATAAATTGTAAAAAAGGTTTTTAGTGGATAGGCACCTCGTTGGCAATACATTAAGTGTTGCAGGCTATAGGCGGCCGTAGCCGCTTACCATCAGGTGATCTGTTATATGCCTCATCATTCATCATACACACTCGAGGATTCCGTGTCACAGATGGCAAGGACACGCTGATGAATTTTGGGATCAATGCCGTGGGATAGTTTCTCTAGGAATAATAACTATTTTTAACCAGTTTATAAGTTTAAAAATATTCAACTAAAACTGACACGTTTATCATATCAAACACCTCAATTTCCTAACAAGTAATACATACCAGGGTTTTAAAGAGCTACGCTTGTGTGTATTGTTTTATGCCCATAATGGCTGGGAAACAATTAACATGTACATTACGTCGCAAATTGTTTTAGGTAATGTTTGTTTAAATATTATTTAGAAAGTGATATAATTTTATACCTACCCTCAAACTCCGAGCCCGCATCTGTCGCAATAAAACAAAATATCATCATATTTTCACAGGGTAATCAAAACAAATGGGCGGCGAAAGCCGTAACCGTATAACTTGTCATTACCTGCAGGTGACGAAATGATAAATAAGATAATATTGTTTGGAAACTTACCGTGATATCCGCCAATCACAGCCAATACTGAAGGTAACTGGATTTATTATAGTAATATAATCTATACAAATAAATAAAATTGATGTGTCTGTACATAACTTTTTTTTAACTTTTTTTTTAACAAAACGAGTTCGCAAATGGGTAGGCCGATATATATGCCAATGATTTGCACACTCCACTTCGCAAAGACTTGCCCGGGACCATGACGCATGTAACTGCGTCGAAATATCGGGAGTCAACAAAACTCAAAAATCATGGTAAATATCTCGGTAACACGAATAATAATTGATGGTGTCTGTTTGACATAAAAACTATACCTTTTTACTAAATGTATTTGAGAGTACATAATGTACGTACAGCGAGTAGACTTTTTTTTGTCTGTTTGTTTGTTAAAGTCAGTGACATGTTTGTCATAGTACAAGCTTTTGCTTAGTTTGGGGCTGGATGGCACTGGGTGATATATCTAGTTTTTTTTTTTTTTCATTGACTTTGCATCGCTATCTACCCTCAAACTAAGAATTTCTACCAGATAACTAGTAGAAAAAATACATTATATATTAATACGTAACTATAGTGACAGGTAACGGTTTTAGTGTTCCGTACTTAAAAGTAAGAGGAACCCTATTAAATAAATGGACGCCGAATGAAGTAAATGTACCTTGACATTACCTCCAAGTAATTCAATGATACATAACATATAAATAAGTTATGTTATTTGGAAACTTATACTGTTAATAAAGTTTTCAGTCAATTACAGCGTCGAGTGTCTCAGGTATTGTTTTGGGTTCTGTACCTTAAGAGAAAGGAACTCTGTTCACTTCAAACAAATGTATGCCAAACGAGATGATCTTACCTTGTCTATTACCACCAGGTGATGTCATAATCTCTCTCTCTGGTCGATCCTTCATGGCTGAAGATCGCGATCACCATGTACAGTCAGTGTATTCGTGAGTCGTCTCCATCGGTTTCTGTCTGTGGCCATCCGGACTACTGTCTCAAACTTAGTAGAGTGGCCCTCTTTAAGCTGGTCTGACCACCGCATTGGAGATCTTCCCCGGGACCGCTTGCCTTCGACGTTTGCAAACGTCAAAGGCAAGTCGATGTCATAACACTACACTAATATCATTAAGGCGAACGTTTCTATATACTATGTTCTATATGTACTATGTACTATTCTATGTTCTACGGCTCCGTGACCTAGTTGGTAGCTGCTCTGCCTTCGAAGCGAGGGGTCCCGCGTTTAATTCCCGGCCAGGGCACACTTTTTGTGGTGAGCATGAAGTTTGTTCTCGGGTCTTGGCTGTTTGTCTTGTGTTTCTGTGTTTGTCTATGCCATCCGCGGCATAGGCATCCTAGTGCAGAGGCATGAGTGTTTTTAAACGTTATATGTGAGGGAAAATGTTTTTTTATGAAAAAGTAACCGCGGGTACCACCGCGGGGCGCAGCTAGTTAGATAATATGAATTGGAAATTTACATTTATAATAAAGTTTACAGTCATAAAGTCACTTCTTCTTTCGTGTGAGTGGCCAACTTTGGTGTCGGAGTTTGCAAGCAGGTCGAATGCCTCCACATCTCCGACACCTTGACGTGCCCTCCGAAGTACGGAAGCTTAACTCAGATGATCTGTAAAGAACAGGGAAGCAAGATTCGCCATAGGCGCTCTAAACAGGAGATGAATATATTGAGGTCAATTTATTAGATTTTTAAATGAGTCAGTTCTAACTTGGGAAAGACAGACAGGTTACCATTTAGCTTTTGGGTACGGAACCTTAGATGTGCACCAGCTGCCCTGATGCACCTTTGCAAAGTTTACACGACAAAATTACGTGTGGGCCAATTTAATCACAGATTGTTACTTGTTGTCCAGTTTAGGGGTGCTGGGTGAGCGAAATTTAACGACTATTGTCTACCCCAAGTTAAGTCAGAATAGTCGTTTAGCAACTGAGTACCCTTTGAATCTCTGCACGTACCCCCTGGGTACAAAAAGTAGCAGTAGAACTTTTGCAAAGTTCGCACTGAGAAGTACTGCCTCCACCAGCAATGTTTCCACTATTAGGACACCGGACACCTCTCATTGTTGCAATTGAGAGTGAATTGGGGTTTGATCTACCACGGGAGCGCAATCTGGATTGGTAGATGGCACATGTCTTCGAATTATTGGTTCTAAGATATGCCGGTTTCCTCACGATGTTTTCCTTCACCATTTCGAGAACGTGGTGAACGTGAGAAGTGAAAAACTCATTGGTGCGCGTGTGGGTTTGAACTAGCGATTTTCAGATTGAAAGTTGGTATCTGTGCCACTGGGCCACCACGCTCTACGGGCCACCCGCTCTTGCTGAGTGCTTCAAACCAGAAAAGAAACCGGTAAAGGACTGCAAAATGAAGGCACAAGCACTTATTAAGAATATTAAGGTGTCATTGAACGTCTAGTTACTTCCAAGTTAAACAGAGGGACGGCAGACAAAGGAATTAACGCAGTTTTAAAATATGCAACATCTACTTAGACAGTCTCTCTTTGTCCACGTTTTTGCTCAGTCTACGCTATGTCAGAATTGTCTCGTTGGAAAGGCAGAAAATCTTTCTGTCTGCACACCGAAGCCGCCCACAAATCAATACATAGTTCGCGCCTTTCAAATTCAAACTCAAACTTATTCCTTTGATCTCAAGTATCGTTCGGACATGTCAACATTTACAGGCAAAAGTAATATTAGACGGATCCGTAGTTAAGTTGGCACAAATTATTATCTATCTAGTAAAAAATAATTTTAGCTGATGGCGGTCCTTTGACGAGCTCGCTGGTCTGACGGAGCCAGCTGCATTGGACAGGCCACCGATGCACTTGTCTGATTGCACATATTTTTACGCACCACTGTTCCCCTCCCGTCGGAACCTTAAAACCAATCGGATAAACACGAACGTGTATATTGTACAGTAAAAATTTGCAGTCCGTAAAGGGAATTTCGTAGGGGCGTCTATGGAGCGTATAAGCATAAAAATGTAATGTCTGGAAGAAATCTGCATGGATTTGTTTATGCGTTGCTGTGAGCAAAATTCTGCTGAAGGAATGTTCTTGGAATTTTCGGTACATTTAGTTGAATTTAATCATTTGAAACGTTAAAATACAGACAAACAGGCAATGTAGGCTCTGTAATAGGCCTATTGGGTATAATTACTAAAGAAGTGTTTAAATTATAAACGAAATAGGAAGAAACTTTGTAAACATGTTGGTAACTTTGTAAACATGCTAGTTTATCCGGCAGAACAACCCTAAATTCCCATTGGATAGATCAAAGGCCAATAATAATTTTCTATTCATCATGCATATTTGGCGCTCAAACATTTGCATCCATTACGTAGCCGTCAAAGACAGCTATTCATCAAATATTTGCAGATATCAATATTACTTGAGATGGGGTTGATATACAAAACATGCTCAAAACTGGATACTGAATGGAACGATTCAATTAGAAAATGCATCAAAATAAACCGCCTTTTCGAACCATGTCCGACCAAAGGGGATCCACCCCAAAGAAAAGGTCATTGACCCTCGCTCACGCTCATGTTACGTTCATTAGAAATTCGTATCTCCATCCCTTTTTTGCTTATCGCTACTGTATAATGTCTCGCTCGGTCACTAAATAAATAATGCCGAAATTCATACGTTTTCTCGCGTAAGTGTAATGCGATATCACTGTAGGTGCTTTTGTCGAATAATTGAGTGTTTAACTTGTGAGTGGGAACATTTCTGTATGATACCTACCCAGCAGGCTGTTGAGTCAGAATTTTTAATGTCAAGGCTAGCCTTTATTGACTTTTCTTTGTGTAACCTCATACTTTGGAAGGGAAGATTTTTTATGCGATAAAAATGACGGAACGACCCACCGATGGTAAATGGAAAATGGTTACCGCTGCCCATAGACCAGCAGTATAACTCAAGACTGAAGTATAAGAGGATCTAAGTCGCATTGTGTAGCGCCTGTTACTCTGGCGGGGATGAAATGCCTCATGTGCCTGTAATTTCTCCGGCACTCACACACTTTCACTGGAACACAGAAATGCGAGTGTAGTACGGATTATCAGGTATGGTTGCTATAATCCTCTAGGTGAACTTGGCACAAGTACTACAGCGAGTTTGGGTAGCTTCTTTCACGCAAACCAATTCTGATTCCCCAAAAGATTAAAAATCCCTCAGACGTACCTATTGCTGCTGTTATGAGCGGCAGTAAGCCATTAAACATCTGAGCCATCAGCGCGTACCAAAAACCTGTGGGTGCCGGTGAAATTACAGGCACATTAGGCGTTTCATTCCCGTCAGAGGAACGGGCCCAACGCTATGCGATTTGGATCCTCTAATACTTCGATGGAGTTGAGTTGTTTTGCTGTTATCTATAGGCGGAAGTATCTACATTACATCAGGTGGACCTTAAGCTAGTTTCGTCATATTTATACATAAAAGAACTAAAAAATCTAAAGGTAAAAGCGTGGCAATATGACATGTTCTGACCAGCGCTCCCAGTGGCTTCACTGTACCATTAGCAGCCATTTGTTCTATGTAGTGGACGTGCGAACAAATTCGTAGAATCATACTGTAGGAAAGACAAAAAAGAAACGCGAACCTATTCGTCCACAACTTAGCTCCTAAATTGTTGGTCGATAGTCGATAAACCGTAGTCATTAAATAAGCCATTATGTGGTAAAAACTTCGAAAACGAGGTCGGCGATAAACTCATGCTAACTTGTTTTACTGTTTAATCGCTATTCTACTTAATTTTCAATTTTACACGTGAACAATATATTATTACGGGTGTAAATATATCCGGTTTAACGATATCACGGCCGTTATCTAGACTGTAACTCGTAGATACAGGTTAATCTTCGTTTTATAATACCTATCTCTATATCTCTACGGACACAATTCTATAGAGAAAGAGAGAGATGATAAGCAACATAGTCAACGTTTAAAAGCTACAGTACACAATGCGACAACGATATAGGTATACTTGTTTAACAAAGGTACAATCTGGTAAGATTTGATAAATATATAAATAAATATTCATTGTCATTTCATACAGCACCATTTTGCCCCGAACTTAGCATAGCTTGTGTACAGGAACTACACTACTGGTATAATAAGTATGTACATGGGCGTACCCAGCTTCTGGCCTAGGGGGGGGGGGGGGGGGAAGTCAGATTTTTTTTAAGGTCGAATCGTTTGCGGCTTTTTTTCATACATTACACAAACACACCTACATGAAACATTAGGTATATGTAGTGTGAAAACTGAACTGAACTCTTGGAACTGAAAATGGAACTTCATTACCAGGCCTACCGTTGTAGGCTATCTAATTATGCAATTAATTATACGAAATCCTCGGTGTGCAGCACTCAAACAGTTAATTATTAACTACAAGTGAGTACTTTCAGAGAGCCTCTGACATAGCGTTATTACAAAATAGTTCGGTCTTATACAGAGGTAGGCTAGAAAACACAGGGAACGGTTGCAATTTTTCAAGCAACTTCATACGAGTTTGAAGTTGCTATAGAAGTTCATACACGAGTATGAACTGGAGACATCAAAGAGCATGAACCAGTGGGGCCCAGTTTTACTGCTCTCTTACACATTATTTAATAGACTATTTTACGCCTGAAGTTACGGTTATAGACATCGGTTAATGTATCGACATAATGCATTCGGCCGATAATAATGCTTTTCGATAGACTGTATTTACGAGCTATTGATTCATCTTGAAATAGAGCGAAGGTTTAACAATAGGAGAGAAGTTTTAATGGGATATATAACAAGGAATACTTGTATTTATAATAGGAGTATATAATTATAGGAGAGTGTATATGATCCACTACTATAATTATATACTCGCGTCCGTAGGTGAGTAACTGTAGACGTAGTGTACGTGAGTACATGTAAGACGTAATCCTCTACGTGAGTAGTGGATGTACACACGTGTGTACACCCTCAGAGTGTACGCAAGTGTCCCCCGGATGGTGCAGATGGAGCCATCTAAATTAGCAGTAGTACTAGTGCCAAGTTCATCCGGAGAAGTACTGCTATCACTGCTAAGAAATAAACTTGTGTTGCTGTTATTATTCGTGTTACCGAGATATTTACCATGATTTATGAGTTTTGTTGACTCCCGAGTTGTGAGTTTTGTTGTTTGCCCGGGACCATGACGCATGTAACTGCGTCGAAATATCGGGAGTCAACAAAACTCACAAATCATGGTAAATATCTCGGTAACACGAATAATAATGTTCATAACCATGATAGTTTAAAAAAAATACATATATTTCCGGTGATGATACTTACATGGCCCATGTTGTTCAAATCGGTTTACCCGTTTAAGAGCTGCGGTGCCACAAACAGACACATTAAAGTTAAACTTATAACAACTTATAACTTAACCATCTTTTTGCGTTGGGGATTAAAAGGGCAAAATACATTATTTACAGGAAATCTAATGCATTTTATAGCATCAAAACACGCTAACAGAAAGCAAACAATCGCTTTTGCAGCTTATCTGACCAGCGGACCAACGGATGTCCCGCAGACGACTCCAAGCGACTGAAGCGGAAAATTAAAGCTAGGAAGAATGTGCCGCTTTCTTCAATTCTAATCCAATTTATAACGTTTACCGTGGAAATATTATTATAAAATGCAAAAATATAACCGAGACTCATACAGCGTCCAAGTTCTTTGAACTCGTAAAGTAATGTCTTGGAAACAATTTGTGAAATAGTATTCTTAAAAGTTTTCATTCGGTGTCACATTAAAAAATTTGAAACGTTAATGAAGTGATTGTTTTTTTGTATTAATTTATTATTTTTTGGGTATGCATTCAACAGATATAACAAAATTAACAATCAATAGCATTACAAAGAGAAATTATGTATATACAATATTTCCTAAATTGTAATTTTTAATTATTATTTTATACTAAACAGAGAGGTGTTATGCCTTTGACGGTTAAATATATACATTTATCATTTTACATTTATCAAGTGTCAACATTTTTTTTGTAATACTTAATTACATTAAGTTGTTACAAAATTTTAATGAATAAAAACACACTTTCTTTTTATTATATAACCATGCCGTCACTAGTGTGCCAAAAAAACTGGCAGCGTTGCCACGCTGGATGGCAATGCTTAGCCTCTGGCCAAAAGAAAACCCGTGGAGGTTTTCCGTTATTCGCCGTTTGTTCGCACGTGGAGTCCTCAAGGTGTTCCGCTAAGCCCTTGAAGATTGTTTGTAACCCGAGTCCCCAAGGGCTGAAGGTTTCTACGGCTCAAATATATATCCTCTAATATACTTGTGTTGTGAATGTTAACATCTGAATTTAACTTTACATAATTCAGAATTTCAATATAGAAAGTGAATGTTACTTGACTGATAATTATATTTTTTTTAATTAAGATGCAACTCACTCTTAGAACAATTCTCGGAATTGTCTCTTTTTTATATGTATGACGAGATGACACGTTCTCTTATATAAGTTTAGCGCTAGAGATGTGTATGTTATCTGCATATTGTATGATTCGTACAAAAACGGCCTCGTCTGTTTGCAAACGCTCACTGGTTTGTAAATTGCCGACGACAAACAGACGACGACGTTTGTTGGCATAATATTATGTTATTCATCAACATGTAGGCAGTTTTAATAATTGATAGAGGTATACCCAATCAAATTAAAAAAGGCTTAACCTAATCGGTCCATATGGCAAAGAATCGCGTAACATAAATAGATTTAAAAAAGGAAACATTTTTGAGAACCTTGTTTTTTGAAGTCGGTAAAAAATGGTTTTTATCTTACATATTTTTGACATTCTTGTTGACTGTTGCCTTTTTACATACCTGGAACAAAATAAACATATTAATGAAATGCTAAAATTAACACAAATAAAACTTTATTAAAAAAAATATACCTTTGTTCTAACCCTTCTCTTTCCAATACGAAGCAGCTTTTAAACCACCCAGAAACACCACTAAACTTACTACCATCTACATACCAGAGGAACCCTCTACGAATTGTTGGACATAAAATTTTGGATCTAGGACACCGATTCCTTACACCGTTTTGATAGGATATCTTCATAGCGTTATTATGTGTTATGAAGAGATACTATGAACACACATTTCTGGAAACAATTCACAACTGCTTACGCCGTGTTAATCTTAGAATAATTAAAAACTCTATTAAAATACGTCATTGTTTTAATAGAGTTTTAGAGGAATAATTCCGTGCATCATTGATATCATATAACTATATCTATTGATAAAGATTCCAGCCAGCACGATTTTTTCCGACATCTTTAACAATCATTATTTTTAGTTCACTATAAAATTCATAGTTTATTTGCAAATACATATTTATATAATACATATTGACATCCAGACACAAGAAACAGTTGTGTTTGTCTGGTGTGACAAACACAAATGTTTGTGTGACGAACATAATCGAACCCACGACCTAGGCATTTTATTCCTTGCTGCCCGTGCAAAGCCGTAAAATATTTATTTTTTATAAAACTAGCAACCCACGTTGCTAGTTTTATAAAAAATAAATATATTATAAAGCGAACACTTGACAAAAGATACAATCGCAATATCACGAAAACATTTGAATAAAATAAATGCGTCGTAAAATCAAATAAGACAGACAGTAAACTAAATCTCTTGAAGTATTTTTCTAGACTAAAACGCGAATTTGACTGAAAGAGCAGGGCGAAACATGGATTCCGACGAATGAATAAAAAAATATCCTCACAAAGGGTGTACGGGTCAAAGCTAGGATAAGTCGTTTCCACACTTGACGAAGACGATACCGATATATTTAACGACGCGATGGTTAATAGACGAGGTAAAGATTTTTTCGTAGTACTCATGGCATGGCATTTCATCACAAAATAATGGTGAGAATATTTTGGGTCATAACATAACTATACGTTATGTTATCATAACATACCATTATACTTGTTTTTAAAAGTACAAGTACCATAGTAAGGAGCGGAAAATATAGCCTATAATTATTATGATACTTTTTAAATCTGTGGTAGTATTGACATTTTTTAAGATTTTACATCTGCGCTAAACACCAATCAGAAATTTGTTTTCGACTACGAAACAGCCAAAAAATTTAACGCGTTAATATAAATTTTTGTTAAAAAATTATCCGTGATAAGTGACATTAATCTACCACGGGAGCTCGTACCTTCAAAATTTTGGATAAAATCGACGCTCCGCGGTGTTTCCCGTTGCCCATCCTAAGGGAAAACTGCACTTTTCCGGGATCAAAAGAAGCCTGTGTATTACTACTGCATATAAGCTATCCTGGTCCCAAATTTTATCCAAATCCATTGAGTCATTTGAGCGTGAAGGAGTACAATAATAAACAAACACACATAGACATACACAATTTCGCCTTTTAATATTAGTGTGATTTTATGCGAACTTCATAAAATTTTAAGTTAGCATAGTTTTTCCCTAAAATTTGTTATCACCTGAACAAGGTGGTAAATCAAAATGTCTCCAACTGGCCCTCACCTCTGCAAACGGCTGTGAGTTATAGCAGGAGGGAAAGAGAAAACAAATAAGAGCAAAGTTGGGTGGAAATTTAGGGTCTCGACACGCTTACAACATAACATGAGCGCTCACTACGAATATAAATAAATATATAAATATTCATGGACATTTCACACAGTCCTACCCACTTCCAAACTTATAGTACAACTTCCCATAGTGCAAGCTATGGGTACAAGATAACTGATAAAATAATTACATACTGCTTATTTGTAAATTCTTATATTTAATACATGGTTGTCCTGGATGGGAGTCGAAACCGCAAATCACAGAATAAAATCCGAATGATCGCGACAATTATTTTATTATATCATCTAAAGATTAAAAAAAAAATTAACTAAAAATTAATAAAAAAAATATAAACTAGACATCAATGCAGTTTATATAAGACCATATAATAGTCGTGGTATTTATGCAAAACGAGAGTAATAGAGATTAGTAAATTTAACAAATGGCAACATTTCAGTGCTGACGCTACTTAATTTATAAAATGATAAGAATTAACTAACACCGCTTACTATATTTAACATACCTACTCGTACATGGCGATCAATCGTTGATTCTACGAAGCAACTAAAAGGTCAACATCAGATGCTAAAAGTAACACGTCTGTAAAGGCCTTTAGAACAAAATTCAGCTTTGGACATTTAAAAATACAAACTTCTGAAAATATGAGACTGAAAAAGCTTTGAGAATACTTCAGCATTTAAATGTTCGGGGCAAACAAGCGTAATGCAGTTTTTCTTTTAAACACTCCTAGTTACAATATATTATCTTGGGGGACCATGTTGCTCGCATCCGTAGGAATACCCTCAAATTCTCTACCCTTCTTACACTTGTCCCCCGGGTAGTGCGAAAGGAGCAACCCAAAGTAGCATTAGAACTTGTGCCAAGTTCTTCGGAAGATGTACTGCCTACATACCTGGTTCCGCCAAACAGGGGTACACTACTACTGCTGTGGAAGGGAGTGCCGGTGAAATTACAGGCGGGGCATCCTCGTCTTGGAGTGACGGGCGCAATGCGATTTTTTCATACTTTAGTAGGGAAAGACTTGAGTCATATTTTTGAATTTTTTAGGGGCATTGCTAACTACTTAACATAAGTTGGGTGGGGCCTGTCTGCTCGTTCGATCACTTTAGTCGCATAAAAAAAATACTTTCAATTTCAAAAATACTATAATAGTATATTTTTGTCTCATATTTTTCTTGTACTAAATAAGACGACGAATATTACCTTCTTTGATTAAATAAACGTCTAACATAAAATGCACAGATTTTGCATACATTTTAAACATATCCCAGAGAATGATTTCCTTTCCTTAGCTTTTCCTTAACCTAGGAAGTATTATAAAATTTTGTGCTATCATCAAATAGCGGTCTCCATACAAACTTATTTATATATTTATTTATAATAATAAATAAATAAATTGAATAACTCCGAAAATACGTTTTCGATTCCGCCCCATTTTTAGATCGCGGCCTCATCTGTAACCCGAAAGTAATTATCCTCAGAAACAAAATCAAGGGCCAAACAGTTATCAGGCTTAAGTTGTTTGCTAAGTTCGCTTCCTTTGACAGAGGCTTACGTATAGAACAACCCAGGAAGAGGTAATCCAAACCATATTTTCTTCCCTGAATATAGAGAATCAGCTAACTCACTTGCGATATTTGTGGCAGCAGAAATAATCTTTTTTTCGCCATTCGTATAACTCTTAATTTACAATTGAAAGGGTGGAGATTAAATATATTTTTACAACATGAGATGGGAAATAACTGTCAAAATTATGTTTTTTTGTAACTTAATAAAATTACTTATCGTTTTCGGGATAAAAAGCAGCCTATGTGTTAATCGAGGCTGCCTTCATAATAAATTTCATCCAAATTCGTTCAGCCGTTGCGGTGCGAAGGAGTAATAAACATACAAACAGAAAACTTTCGTATTTCTAATATTAGTACAATTTACAACGTAATTGTAGCGATCAGAAAAACATATTATATAAATGAGATGATAAAAAAATCAAAACTTCCAAATACAATTGTAAAATAATACCAAATAGCGACCAAGCTGAATCTTTGCAAATTTAACTCCGGTCTAACCGAAACCAATATTGGGTTATATCACTTTGTCTTCAGATTTATACCGGCAAAAAACCTTAGGAAAACCAGTAATTCTTCCCGGCGACTTTAAGCTCCGATCAATTTCTCAAACAGTTCTAACTTTGGGGCACGTTTACTTATCAGTTATTTACAGATATGATTTTTGGATATTGCGGTACTTGGGACAAAATTTTGTTACTAATTTTCGCCCACAGAGTTATTATATTTTTTATCTGTTCTTGTATAGATTCTATCTAGTACATATAAACATTAAAATATATAATATTAAAAAAGAAACTGATTTAAAAATCGAAAAATAACCGACTTCAATACTTTCGAAGTAGCAAACCGCAATTTCGTGTTCTTGGATGACATATTTTTTCCAGTTATTTTGATTGAACAACCAAACTGTAGAACAGATTTTGTTAAAAATTCTATGGGACCAATCTGAAAGTAAATATGTATATCCTTTCAAATAGAAAATGAACTCTGTAGGACTTTTGTGGGAAAATCATGTCAGTTTAACAAATTAAAAACCTATTAGCGATAGTTTGGGGGTCCAGTTGCTCGCGTCCGTAGGTGTGTACCCTTTGATTCCCTATACGTACCCCCTGGGTGGTGCTAAAGGAGCAACCAAAAGTAGCAGTAGAACTTGTGCCAAGTTCGTCCGGAGAGGTACTGCCACCACACGTGGAATCTGCCGCCCAGCAATGGTGGTTGCATTACTGTGTTCCGGTGGAAGGGTGTGGCTGCCGGTGAAATCACATGCGCATGAGACGTATCATCCCCGTCTCGAGTGACGGACGCAGCAGGATGAATGCGACTCAGTAAAGATTTGGATCTCATACTGAGTCGCACGCATTACTGTTGTCATGGGCGAGGGTCACCACTTACCATCAGGTGGGCCCTCAGCTCGTTCGGTCACTAATTGACATAAAAAAAAAAAAGTTTTCTAAATTTTTACTTTTAAAAAAATGAAAATGTCATTCAACCAACAACTTGAAGAATGGCAATGCACAAGCCGTGTCAAGCCAAGAAGACGAATTAAAAAAAGCAATTTTAAATTCATTTCAAGCATGTTAAAAGAAATTCGTGAACCACGTTTAATGAAAAACAACAATAGATACGAAAGGTTAACTACAATGCCTATTATTCTGATATCATAGTGTAAGAACAGTGAACATACAATAAGTTCTACTGTAATGGAACTTATATATGCTCACCGTTCTTGTATGCAATGTTCGTTCGGGGAATTACTGTCACTATAGCCATTTCTGTCGCAAAGGCAAATTTCTATTCGTATAAATATACTCGTATTTCTATGAACTGGGTTGAAGGATATGAGTCTGTGAAATTACAGGCGTTCCATTTGCCATTCTTAAGACGTATTTGCCTAGTTTGAGAAGCAATGTACAAAATATATAATAACTGTTGCAATGCACATAAATTTATGGCACGGCATAGTTGTTTTATTGTGGCAACATCGAATAATTTGGTGTCTTTAGGGGATTCAACACTGAAAAAAGGCGAAGATGGCGAATGAACTACAAAGATAGGAGTCGTGCAAAACAAGTTTATTTATTTATATCCAATTTCATCACATTCATAAAAATGCAGCACCTATCAATGAGAATACTAAACAATAACTTTATAACCGTTTGTTGATCAATAAACTTCATTTTTATTAGAATACAATGCGAATTGGGCATTCCCATATGTAAGTAGATACAGAGTTAGTTGTTAGCTTGTATCTTAAGCAAATTTCGAAGGACAAAAATCGTACGATGTTGGGAAACAGTACTTCTCTTCTGAAATATACAACAGAGGATTACTACACGATCAAGTACTACCAAACTTTATCAAAGATCTTTGTAAAGATTTCACCCTTAGTAAGAACCCCCTTCAAACAGAAATAATGGGCGCAGATAACGACTGAGCTGGCCCATTACCCAATTGGGTGCTCCATTCTTTTGTCCGAGTTATCGCGTCTTGAAATATGATCAGTGGGCTTTCTGATTGTCGCTATTCAGACCTCTCGACCCTGTTAGTTCTAACTTCAGATCTTTGGTAGTATCGATCATATCAATGAATGTCAGAATATAATACCTACGTAATGTTTTCGACACTATGTGTGACCTAGTTCGGTAAAATTTACAATTTGGTTTTGTGAATGGGCAATTTCAAGCAACAATGATAGTTTTCGCGGACTACAAAGCAATATTGTACGATTATAGCAGTGGAACTTGTGCCAAGCAGCGGTTCACAAAACCAAGTCATAAAACAAATATCTATGATTATGTGTATATATATTATACAAAAAAAAGTATTCTATCAGTAATCTGGTTCACAATACTAACTGTCTTTAGATTGGGTCTAGACGGCACTGTAAAATGATTTCCATGAATATTTATTCATTTATCTTGTGTTACAAAAAAATATAATAATAAAATAACAATGTGTTCTATGTTTGTTCGATGTACAATATATATAAAAACATAGGGGTGATATAAGTTTGAGTTTATTATTCAGACCTTGACCTTGAATGTAACGATAAAATACCCCTTTCAATTCTCGATCATAAACGTCTCTTCAGGATATTACGATGTTTTCCAAAACTTGGCATAAAAATATACGTAGATATTCCTCAGTATTTCTGTTCAACTTTTACATAAACAGCGGAGGGACATGTCGCAAACAAGATACAAACTTCTTTATTAAAATTTATGAGTTCTATCAAACACAGAAAGTTATTTCGGCCTACGTTTGTCGTTTTTATACCTACAGTTACGATACTGAAGGTAAAATGGACGTAGCTCTAGCAATACAGTAATTTTGGTATTCTAAAAGGTTGGGTATGTACCTGGAAAGTTTTCCTGGAGTTTTGGAAATAGCGTTTTGAAAATTAATAATTATTCATAGATATTTCACACAGCCACCATCTAGTTTCAATTTAGGTATTGTGAAAACACTCATATATTTTGTTATTTGTAAATGAGATAAACCAGCTTCAAATATTTCATCGCTTATTTTGCGCCCTTAGCGGTAGAATGTTTAATAAACCTAGATAATATATGAATTTTGATGGTACATCATCTCAAATAAAAAAATCTAAATTCTAAATCGGTCCATAATTGGCGAAAGAAGTCACTTAACAAACATACAAAAAAAATATAATTAATTGAAAATCAATTTACTATTATTTTAATGTAGTTGAGCAGGAGTTTTTCGATTTACAATTTACTAGGTATCTTGGGACATTATCATAGGAGCAAAATAGGTTTATAATAACGGTTTTATGAAATAATTTGAGTGTGTTTTGCAATGAAAACCGACATCGAAATTTGAAAATGGTATGGCGCAAAATTACAAACCTAGGCTGGTGTGTGATTCCCCCAACAGCTTTGCACTACCCACCGATATTTTATTTTTTGTGCCTATATCTCGTTTTGTTTCAAACTTTCTTTGCATTAGTTGTATATTTATCCGAAAAAAACGAATATAAATATTCTATTAGGGTTCGGCTATTTCCATGTATAAGCTTCAATTTGTAAAAGAAAACCAAATACTAAAGTTACCTACTCTGTAAATATGTGTAATTTTATTTGTGATGTTTTTTACCTTTGCTACTTCTACCCACTTCTTAGTTAATGTATATATCAAAAGTTTCCATGATTCCAACGTCCGAAACAAAAATAACAGTAATTTCTTCAGTGTCATCAGGCCTAAAGCATGTTTCGTTATTGGTTCGGCAACCAGCAATTGTTAATATAATGTTATGATTTTATTGTCCTTCCTTGCTCTGTAATATCACCTTGACCAATAACGACCAACAATTGTGCCTTTTCATTGCGGTAAAGGTGTAGGAAATTCCGGAACAACTCGAAGATATGGTCCCGGATTAAATTCCCGGAGAACTATGCGTAATTTAGGCCTAATTGCAATTCCTATCTAGGCCTGGATCACATGGCTGGCTGCAAATATTGGATGAAGATATTGGTTTTCGGATGCTCGATATATTAGAGATTGCACATTTTGCTGTATTGGAGTGCGATTGAGACGGCTATATGGCGTATTCTATAGTAATGCTGCCTTCGAAGTGCGGGATCTTGGGTTCAATTCTTCGGATTTCTTTCTCGGCTTTGTGTTTACACAGGGAATTATATTCCCCTGCACTAGAACACACAGTATGAGTGTATACGATATTAAAAAAAATAGCATATATGTCATAAATAGCTACCAAGTGCCTAAACAAGGCATCTTAATAACTTTTTCACTGTACAATGAATTTCGTATATCGAAGGACTGGGTTAGGGCGGCTCTGCCGGAAGGTAAACGTTATAATTTTGGGCATATCCGGCGTTCAGTACGATTAATGCCCAAGGAATACTGGCTGGATGAATAACAACGTTACAACAATGGCGCCGTTCACCCCACGGTATATATCACGTAACTATTAAAGGTCGTAATTCCAGAATATATGCGGTTTCTGATAACAATAGTCTATTGTAAAAGTGAAATGGAATTTTGACATTGTGGCTCATTTTGTTTGTACGGCGTTGATTTCGCCGGTCAGATTGTGGGGTCACTGACCACGGATCGAAATTATCTTAGGTCTGACACTCGCGTCTTCTGCCAGCAGATATGCCATTCAACTCAGTATGTAAGGTAATTTTTTCAGATGAGTTATAAGGCACTGTATGACATCGCCTAAGCACGAAAATTGTAGCACGAGATACATATAAACACCCACTTTATTCATAAGTTTTAAATCTGTCGAGAGCTTTTCGCTTTCACCAAAAGCCAAGTAAACTTGGCAAGGCTATAAAAAAAAATTCATGGCTTTGAGACAAAAATAATACCTAAATTATTTTATTATCGAATTTGCTCCCTAAGCTACCTTGCTAATCATTAATTAAGTACTAAAGGAGGGGTAAACCAAAAAGCCCATTGATATTTGCGAATTGAAAATTCACAAAACCTTCATTAGATACCAATTTAGAACACCGTAATTTTCCTTCACTCAAATCGTCTGACATGAATCAATGATGAACAAGGAGAATTAAAGGAACTATTGCTTTAAGCAAAGAGCTCACGTAGGTATAATAAGAGTTTTAAAACTGACAGACACGACAAATTATATATTAAATAGCAATTCTGTATAGAAGGGCCTTACAGCTCAGTTGGTAGTAGTTCTGCTCGATTTCCACTAATCAGCATTTGTGTGGTAATTATAAAACCACACAAATGCTTCTTAGTGGAAATCAGTACCCTATGTACTTACTATATTAGTACTATGTGGTTTCTATAGTACAAGTTATGCTTAGCTACATGTCTCTGTGAGTTTATGATTATTATTTTTTTTAGCTTATAATTTATTTTTAATTCACAATTAAATTGACGATGCTGAAGGGGCTGAGCTATTGTTGAAAAAACAGCGGCGGCGATAAGTTCACTTGTCACACAACCTACGACGAAATAAGGTAAATTATGACTAGATTAGACTGATAGTAACTCGTAGTCAATAGGGTTTATAATAATCGTATATCGTGTTGGTATCGTATCGGCTGATAGAAAGTCGACTATAGCATTGCGTGTTCCTGTAATGAAAACAGTTCAGCAAAGCAAGTCAGTGACGGGTGTATTCTGCAAACATAATTTAAGGGAAATGTGAAATTTTAATGTCCCGATATTGGGTCTGACGATTTTGTTGCATGCCAGTTTGAAAATTGAACCTACGTACACAAATAATATGAATTGAAACTAAAGTATCTAGGAGAAATACAACAATTGCACGACCACATGTACCGTATACATGCTAAAGTAAAGTGTGTCACAGGTGGTATGACAAACAGAAACACAAACCAAACACCCAAGATCCGAGAACAAACTTTAGCTCAACAGAAACCCTACCACAGCCGGGAATATAACCCGGGACCCTTCGCTTCGATAGAGCCGTCTAAAACAAATAATATAAAAAAATAAGTATCTACTATTATGTAAAGTTCCTTTAAATAAATCATTGTTTCATGTTGATTGATAAAAGCAATATTCAATACAAGCTACTGGCTTTTGGCAACTGGCTTTGTGGGAATTACGTAAGGTTAGCAACATGGATATTGTTTCATGTAATGTGCCTAAGGGCACGTGCTCCTGTGACACGTTACATGCGCAATACTGGAGATTTAAGGAATATAAGTTTGTCTTTAGTGTCTTGATGCCAATCCGACGGTGATGATGGCGGAAGGTGGATGAAGGGTCATCAAAAATAAAATTTGACATTTCCGAACAACAACGTTGCTTACGCTGTTTTTTGAAAATATCTAATTTTATCTTAATACTAGAGGCGCCCCGCGGTGTTACCCGCTATTAAAAATTCAACATGTACAATGGGAAATAAAAAAAATATTCTCATCGATTCATCTATCGAGTGATAGAGTAACAAACATACATAACAACAAGCCTTCGCATTTATAATATTTATCAGCATGTCACACAGTAATGTTAAACGGAATCAACTGTTTGTATATTAATTTGAAACAGCTTTAAAACATAGTGATATAAATTTAATTATGAATAAGTGTCAGATTCAGACAGGATCTTTGGGAATTTGTAATAGAGGTTGCCTCGAAACGGCAGTCGATAGACGAGGAGTATCAGATTATTGCGTTATTTTCGAAGCAGAGATGAAAATTTTATGAAATACCAGCTGTGCCCCGGGTATTACCCATGTAACTTAATGAAATTTAGGCTTATTCTTGATAGCCTATGGCCTTCCTCATGAATGTGGCTATCATGTTCAAAAATAATTTTTCAAATCAGTAGGATTTGAAAAATTATAGTTCTCAAATCCTACTGATTTAAATTAACGCGCTAATCTCTGTTAGTTCCAGAGATTAGCGCGTTCAAATGAACAAACACTCTCTAGCTTTATTATAAGTATAAATATGTTTAACAAAACGGGTTGAAAAGCCAATTTACATATTTTTTCCACATGTATATTTAAGGATTTCGTAATAAGCTATTAATTTTACGAGACAATTAAAAGCCTACATGATATTAAGTGGTCAATACCCGCCATAAACAGCAACCGCCTGTCACTCTGACACACGTCTCATGCGCCTGTAATTTCACAGGCACCCTCATCTTTACACCAGAACAGAGCAATGATTGCAGTACTGCTTGGCGGCAGGAGAGTTGGCAGTACTGCGCCTTTAGGACTTGAAACCAGTTCTGCGAGTATTGATACTTTAGGTTCTTTCATACCAGCGTAGGGACTTTGTGATAGTCACCTACGGACAGTAATCTAAACACCCAAGTATTTTTGTATGATTGTGTTATGATGAACTTTATTTATTCAATGTTAAAGTATTTTATCAAAGTATGTTATCTCCGTTGGCCAAGAATAGACAAAGAATATTGCCAAAATTTATCAGAAGATATCGACCGTAATAAAAACTATGCTGCTCTTTGAACTATTATAATTAACAAAATTGTTTTATCTCCAAAAGAATTTATAATTAAGCAAAATATTTAGAGTGAACTGTACAAAGCTCCCCGGAATAATAAAGGCGAACTTTGACTGGCATTTACTGAGAAGGATTAATTCCGTTGCAATGCAATTATTATTTTAGCGTTTGGAATATCTTGAACTATAACGATTATGAAGTGTGCATTAAAAGATTAATTGGAAGAGCAATTTGCAGGTATTCATTTTAAATATAATAATTTAAGATACTGAGACTGATAATTGTTATTCAAAGTTTGCACGTTAAGATATTAACAATCAGATATCGTCTGCTTTCTTTAAAGTGACAACTAAATTTTGTCATCCGGTATTATTAGTTATTTTTCTTGACATATTTCCGGGATTGTGTCTCTGAGGGAAGTGTATTAACTGAGTTTTTCGTGGGAAAACAGTTGAGGCAATGAGCTCAATTTAGTTAAACTAACCTTATACAGATTTTCAACTATTCAAAACTAATGACCCAACAATTATGTGACTAAATGATCTGTTGAACTTCGTACCACCTAAAAATCCGAAGCGGCAAGTCTCATACGAAATCGATTTCGATTTTTAGCTGTTACGTTGGATTTTTCCTACTCCTTTTTTATAAACCGTATTGAAGTAGAGGAAACAAAAAACTTTGAGTTTTTGTGAGACTAACGCATTGCAATTGTATAAAAATTATATACATATAATAAATTTGGCTACACTTTATGTCAATATGTCAATTATTTATATATTTCCGTCTGCACTTTCAACCCAGAGGAATTTCCAAGCATCCATTCAAATAATAATCGCTTCACTCTACAGTACTAAACTCATTTTGATTAATACAATGCCATTAATCTTTTACGTAGGGCTGTGCCGAAACGGAAGGCGAATAGGGCTGCATCGCTAACGAGGCCTGAAGGTGAATTAAATTTAATTTTTGATTCTGTTTGCTAGCTCACGACTGTAGCAACTGAAATATTCAGGCATTGCAGCGGGGTATGCAGCATAACGTTGTGTATTACCCGAATTTCCTTCGGCTACGTCTCGAACTCATTCGGCCAATGTCCGGGCTTATTTCTATGAAGTCAGGCATTTGTTACCACTATAAAGAGTTTATAAGCATATACAGATTTTTTTTAATCACACTAATATTGTAAAGGAGTATGTTTGCATGTATGTGTGTGTACGTGTATATGTGTATGTTTGTTACGCCTTCACGCTCAAACGGCTCAATGGATTTGGATAAAATTTGGTACCAGGATAGTTTATATCTTAGATTATCACTTACGCTACTTTGATCCAGGAAAAGCATACAGATACAGAAGAAACATCTATGTTTATGACACTTTTTATTGTGCTTGCCGAGCTACTGCCAGTCAAGGTGTGAACGTAATGGGATTCAAATGTTCTCGGATTTGTTTGAAGTAGGAATAGAACTTGTACAGATCATCCGGAGAAATTCCAATATGCCTAAAGATCAGCCGTTAAGAAATAGTGCACTTGTGTTCAGGTGAAATGCCATCTCTGAAGAGCGCAACGCGATACGATTTGAGTATTTGCATATGTTATTTAAACTATATAAATATTTTATTTCTTGAGACAACCCTATTCTTAATGTCAGAGACCGAGTAGACCCACTCAACATTGTACTACTTGCATACCTGACATCTTAATGTTGCCATTCGACAATCACTAGAAGCTTTACTTCTAAAAGTAAGCAAATATTACGCTTTTATTTTTATATTGCATATATTTTTAGTGATAGCTATCAAAGTGCAAAAACTTGATAAGCATAGTTTTCTTTAAAAAAAAGTATCGAAAACGTATGAAATAAATATTTATCTGCAAGATTGCAGCCTTATTGCTGAGTTTGGCGCTGTGTCAAACAATACCCGACTTATGGAAAGAACAAGTAACAGATTTATTTTGGCTTTTTTTATTAAGAGCACGGTCATCTCTTTCAAATATTCAGTGGCACTCGGTAGTAAAAGGTGCATTATGCTATCCACGTGAACTGTTGAAAGTATTGTCTACACCCAGACATAGAACAAACATTTATGTTCATCACACAAATGCTTGTCCTGGTTGGGAATCAAACCCACGACCTACATCGCAAAAGGTAAAGCTACTACCAACTGAGCTGTGAGGCCAGTATAAAATCGCATTTATTGGAAATGAGCTTTATACATGTATACATGTAATATATTGTAATATAATATAATATAATATAATATAATATAATATAATATACAATAATATAATATAATATAATATAATATAATATAATATAATATAATATAATATAATATAATATAATATAATATAATATAATATAATATAATATAATATAATATAATATAATATAATATAATTAATGAATACAGTATAAATTCAAAATGGCTGTACGTTATAACTGTTATAACTGATCTAATAAAACGTCTGGGCGTACAAAGAATCGTTTTAAAATTATCCGCGTTTTTGGGTCAGTCTTTAGCTTGTAAATGCAAAACTATGAGTACCTATATACGGCTCCATAGCTTAATTGGTGGTCCTTCCTTCAAAGCGAGGGGTTCCGGGTTTAATTCGCAGCCGGGGCTTTGTGTGGTGAGCATGAAGTTTTTTCTTGGGTCTTGAGTGTTTGTTTTGACAATCGGTTTTCAACAAATGTAGTGGCAAATATCCCATAAAAAAGTGGTTCCTGTTTTTTTCCGATTTCCGAATTTTCACGTGAGATTCCCATAAAGTTTATTTTTAAAAAAGTTGCCAACTTGGTACAGCCGTGCTGAAGTGAAACACTTACAGACATTGCGCTATTGATTTTTATTTATATAGATAGATAGGTGTAATTTTAACCCTATAACAAAATTTCTTTAAGTTCTATAAGTTTGTTCTGACTTTAGTTCAGTACAACAACAAATACCAATGTATAGATTGTATTATGTTTGAAATATTGGGTTGGCGTGTCACAACTTATGATATATAGGTATTCACAGCCATATTACTTCGTGTTGAGTTTGGAAAGCCAAATGTAACCGTTGCATGCTCGTTAGCATGTGGTAGAAATTTTAGTCAGTTATTTTGGGTAAAGCTGTTTTTTGCGGTTTACTTGAGTTTATTTACTTCTACATACATACAAAATACTTCTACATGCTATATTTATTTATAGCGTATTTCAGGTGGGTTAAGTTAATTTGATTTACGGTGAGCTCGAACACACACAGTTATACAAATAACTAAAACCCCAGAATAAACTGAATAACAACCTAAATATCCAAGCAGAATATATTATTTATTTATTTAAAAGGATTTCCAACGCAGGATGCACTGTACATACAATTTAACAAGTCTCGCAACATGTCTCGGAACAAGTCTCGCAATATGTTTCTCCACATGTCTCGCAACATGTCTCACAACATGTCTTGTAACAAGTCTCGCAGCTTGCAACAATCAACCCAGCACCCAAGATTTGGCATGAGCGCTTCAGGATAATACGCTATCTGAGTCGTCGTTGTATCTGAGTCACGTAAAGCTGACGTCATTAATTCACATACTTACCTATAAACTCTATATAACAGGCAACAGACGAGTTTAGTGGGGCAACAATAATCGCCGCTCACCGTCGCTGACAGCTTGCTCAGACGATAGTAATTAATTACAACACTTGCCATCTACATAGAATTCATCGCTCGATTACTTTGATAGGTACGGGATTGGATGTTTATTTAGTTGCTTAACCTATTTGGGTTATTGTTTAATGTATGTGAATAAATTATTTTACTACGGTTGCTTTACTTTGGGGTATAAGCTGCAACTGTTGAAGTGTTATTCATATAAATAAATGTTATACTGTTTATCCCAAAAATTGTATAGAATGATTTTGACGCGTAAAACGGAACTCGGGTATCTTATTTGAAAAATGAATGTTTAATAATGTCAACAACATTGGTTTTCTCGCCATACATATGTTTATGTCAAAATTGAGGGTATGTTGTCTTGTAATAAGTTAGAGTGGTATAGATATGTCAAGTAGCGGGATAAATGTCATGGTACCAAAATAATTTAAACATGGAATTGATAGATATAAGACAAGAGGTATTGTGTGAAAGATAATAGGAGTAAGAATGGAATGAGTACTGAGATGACGTCTGACAAAGGGAAATGGAAGAAAAATACATGTTGCACCGACTACTATATTATAATTATGAGATGAGGACAAGGAGACGAAGATGATGATAACATTGACATTTCACATACCTGTGAGTAATAAAAAAACTCGTCTGACCAGATGAAATGGAAGAAAAATACATGGTGTGCCGACTACCAGGCCATGAAGATAATAATATCAATGACGTGTTGCAATTAATAAAACACTGTCATTAGAATGTTGAAAAAAAACTTTTTCTAAAACTTCACCTGACAACCTTAAATATTCGTTACATACTTAGAATTGTCAGTGAAAAGGGCATACACAGACCCTTTTCAGAAATGAAATCGAACTTAGAAACGGAAATGAGAGATCGGTCATCCCGATCTCGAAGTTGTAAAATTGAATGGATGTGTGCCTATTCAATTTACATTACCTTCCTTAGGCATTATATGACAGTTATTGAAATATAACGGCCTATCCATTGGATATACTTACATGTGAAGGAATTAGAACGCACTCAAGTAGAAATACAGTGGAGTGAAAATAAGGTTGTTACCTGAAACAATGAAACATTTCATTAAGAGCTAGCTGCGTTATCGGTGTTACCTGCAGTTAAAATGTCAACAGAAAAAACTGACAGAAATAATACGGCATAGAGGCACCATTTCCACAAATAGTTTGATGAAGATTATGTTTTTGTGCGTAATGGATATTATCCACATACTAGCATACACGGTTAAAAATCAACATCAGACGATGGGAAACAACTCGCAGAAGTGTTTTTTGCATATTACTAAATAATTAAATTAAATTAAACAATACTTTTTCGTTAGCCTGGCATTTTAGGGCATTCAACAATTTCAATTCCATCTAAAAAAAATCGGATTTTTTTTATTAAGATACCTCATCTCATACCTTGATAAAAAAAATCCGAATTTGTTCAGCCGGTGAGCCGTTGTTACTCTTAACAAAGATACATATTTTATAATAGTATAAAATAATAATAGTATGATAAATCGAAATATCGTTTAAATCAGGGAAAACATTGATACCAGAAAAGTTAATTGTAAAATACAAGACATATTTGTACAATTTGATTATTTATTTTTGTTTCGTCAAACCACCAACCAATATAATTAACTAAACTAAACTAACTTGCTGTGAATTTCTCCGAATTCAAACCCAAGACTCGGTTCTTGTTACCTTGACGGCTCTCAGAGTTTAAAACAATACTTACCACAAACCCCTCGCCCCGAATGATAATTACAAGTAAAGCTGAAATGGGAATGAGGAAACAACGAACCATCAATTATACTCGGAATTATATTCGTTTTAAAATTTTCACAATGTAAGTAGACTTTCCAAAAATGGCTGGAAGATGTTTTTCGACGTTAATATAAAATTAATTGCGTCAACGAAGCAGATTTAACAATTTGAGATGAGTGGCATTTAAAAAGTGCTTCGCAGGAATTGCATTAAAAAAAGGAACCGGTAGGCACGGTACGATTCCTCTTGTTCCAGGCATGCCATATATACGGAGGAAGCTAGACCAACTAGCTAGTAATGATGGGGTACCATCGAGGATCAACGCTGCTGGGGCCGCGGAAGAGTAAAAACCGTTCCCGTAGCCCCAGCATAAACGCGCTGAGCAGGAACACCAGGGTGGTTTTAGTCCGATCATGCCCGACATAACCGCCCCGTCCTCCCCCAGACGAAGCGGTATACGCAGGTATTTCCACCAAGGAAAAAAAAAAGGCAGGCTACGATAATCGTTTGGTGACTATTTCTTTTGATAGCAGCGTATGATTTCTCGACACGAAACGTACGAGAAACTCATTCCATTTAACTGGCCTTTTAGCGTATAAGAGAACTAATTTATTATGAGAACTCATGCTGTGCAAAAAGTTGTGTCGTAGTAAAAAAAAGGTAAGAGGAAAATAAAAAAGGTAAATACATAAACAATGAGCAAACAAAAGAATGATTTAAAATCTATCTAGGAAAGAAAGTATTAAAGACAAACTGTCTTTATTATTATATTTTTCTGTCTATAATTTTTCGCTGTTATTTTATTCCATAAAAATTGTATTGAACCAACGACGAGGTCCACACTATGAAATAATAAAAGAGTCATACAAATCGATCAGCAATTCGCGAAAACATCCACACCCGTAGCTCGTATCAATAAGCCAGACCGTCACACTGCACCCTAAGTTGAAGTAAATATAAGCCAATAAAAAAGAACATATCTATACACAAACATTCATACACCTAAAAACGTCTGTATATTGGTATAGCCAATACACAAAAATATAAAATATGTGAATTTCTGTAGTTCCAATAATATTGTATGTAATAATAATATTATATACGTGTGGAATTGTTTTATTTTTTAATGTTGTTTATCAACCTATTATAAAAAATATTTATTTTTATTTGAAAGGATATGCTTCCAGATTGGTCCCATAGAAATTTTATCAAAATCCGCTCAATAGTTTGATAGTTAAATTTCATCAAAGTAAACGAAATTGCGTATTTTGCTGTCCTGTGAGTTCTTCGCCAGTTGCATATTGAATATGGAAAATTATTTTTATAAATCGTAGGGCGAGAAATAAATCGAAAATTACTGAAGTCAGTTTTTTTCGATTTTCATATAATATCATGTTAAAGGTTTCCCGAGGTAATACGGTACCTCTATACATTGCATTCTGTTTTATTTCATTAGACACTCACTCGGTACGATAAAAATGTTATTCAGATATACGACTACGGCTCCAAGGCACACGGTATGAAGACGCCTGTCATAAACTATCACTGTTTGTTGTTTACGTGGAATATCGGAATCTGTCTACGAAAATTGATGGCCCTATCAATAAAGTGTTCAGAAAAAACATGTTTTACTTATTCGCTTCTATACGTTCCGCGAAAACATCCGGGAAGAAAAGAAAAGCTTTTTTACTGCCACTTTAGGTACTGTGTAGAAATTTTTTGAGATATTCATTAAAGGAACCTTGAGATATCTTAAAATCATTTTAAACAATTTAAAGGCAGCTCAAGTTAAACTCAAAATCTTATGTCAGATAGATTTTTTTGTATTGTTATGATTCCAGTTTTCAAGGATTTTTATCACTACCGTGTGATGAACACCACATTGTATAATAAAATACTTTTCATGATGTTAATTTTATCCCTATAACTGAATGTAAATCTTCACATACATTAAACTTCTTTCTGACTTGGTCATGTTCTCAATTTTAACCTCTGTAAGCATTCATCATCTGCTTAACCACTCAAATGCAGTACAAGAAGTTGTAGACCAAAGGATCTCAAAGGATTTGAGAGATTAGGCACATCGAATGCGTCTGTACCCGACTTACTCCGTTCCATCCACTTCGAAGGTTTGCTCACGGCAAAAAGCGGATTTGTAAGACGAAGCCGAGCCTTGTTTTAGAGCTCTCCCGATATAAGCAGATAGTCAAACATCGTTCATAGATCACAGAACAAAACACATTTGCAAGTTACATAACGTAAATAACTCAGCCCAAAATGCACAATGTCAGAGCAAACTGCAACGCAAAACATTATTCATCCCAACACAATTTCTGAACAAGAATGGTTAAAATTCAAAGTCAAAACGCCACGAACAATTCCGCCAAAAGCGTAAAACCAACCGCGACTTTTGAAAGGAACCAGCGAACCATGCGAATTTACGGGAAACTCTAGGACAAATCCTGCTATGTCCTGAAGAGACAAATTCCCGCTTACACGCCGAATAATAACTGCCGACGGCAATTCATAAAATTGCACCAAATTTTACTCCAATTGTAGACGAGTATTTTGGGTCCCATTATGATTTCGTTCCTTAATGGTTTAGCTCGGTTCGATATTGGGATCACGTATTCAATTACGACGATAACAAAATCATCCATTACATTGTCTTTGGACATCCAGAAACGTTAACCGTGAACAAACACGGTGTAAGCGAGTTCTAATCTAAGCGCCGGCAGGCCAACCCATGTTTTGTTAGGCGACGTCGCTCCGATAGTGGCCAGTCCCATATTAAAATTAAATTTTGTGCAGCCTGCTAAAGCGACTCAGTCTGTTCATTATTGAAGAGAAAATTAAAGGCAAGCGGGTTGACCCCTATCCAGATTTTCTAGTTTAACTCATAAAGTTTTTAACGTTAGTTTTAGTTTCCTCTATCACTTTTATTATGTAACGAATAAATCGAAGGAATTAAAATAACAGGATAGATCGCGTAACGTAGTTATTAATTTCACTCTATAGTTACAACTGACAGTTTAATAAAGAATGATGAATATCACGCGGTATTTGGTAAATAAGGTTTTGTTTCATACTCCCATTGGCTCCATTGGCGGGTTTACAAGGGCAGACTTATTCTTATGGTTTTAATTTGAAACGATGCCAAAAAATAAGAAAGTTCCCCGCAGAGGCGTCGGCGACGGTGTACGATTACTTAACTTTAGTGCGGCCGCGGACCGAATTACATAAAATGGCGCACAACGTGGGGCTGGTATAAGCAAATAGTGAGAACGAAATGCCTCCAAATTGCAAATTCAAGCGGCTCGGGCGCGTTTTGTTCCACTCGGCTCGCAATTCGCGCACCTCCACACTTTCTTACATTATTTAACGAAGTAGCCGCAGTAGATTTTCATGACGTGAGTTTTTCCTCCTCCAGAAAATTCATTTGTGATTCACTTAATCCCACCCGAGGATACCTCATTCCCTCAGAATATTTACTCACGCAGCGAACGCTTATCATTCACTTGTTACGAGCGCACATTTCGTGTCTGTACGGCATCCGTAATCTGATCCAATTAAATATAACAAACAATGAACAATCTCGGCGCTAATTTCCCTTACCGAACAAAATAGCTCTTTCAATTATTTTTACCGAGCGTATCTCGACGAAAAAAGATTACATAAACAAATGTACAAATTAAACGCAAACGAGGCGCCATTTGCCGTGTAATTTCACCGGACTTTCGGGAAAAGTGTGCATCTACCCGTTTCGATATTTCGACTCGAAAAATACGAGTAAATGCTCGCCTATAACTTTTACAAATTCCCTGCCCCTATCCCGCATTATGTTTCGGGACAGAGCAATCTGGGTCGTGATTACGTAACGAAAAAAACGCTAAGAGGCTCCCTTCTGCGGAGTTACATCTTAATGTAGCCACAATATACATAATGGCAAGATATTTAGAACACGAGTGGTCTTGACTGCTATACATCAAACGGAGACATTACCACAAAACGCCTGTTAGATACTGACAGCATAAAATATTCGGGAGACTGTGATATATCTGAGGGATATGGAAATGGGTGACGGGGAGACCGAATATGTATGCCGAGTCCGTTCGAGGCACAGAGAATATATGAAAAAGTTGATAGCAGTAGTTTGTGTGACTAAATATTTAAATCAAATAAAAGAAAATGGTTTTTAGAGTAAATAATAGCATAGGTAACGCCACCTGGCTTGATAGTTTGTGCAAAACTACAATTTTCATCACACTTCTTCTATTTTTGCTAACGTCATCGGCGGTAAAATGCGCGCCATTCTTCGAGTTTTCAAGGTTACGAAATGTAAATTATTTTCTAAGTTTTTTATTTAACAACTCACAATTTTCTCGCAAATAAACCACAAATATATTAATTCACAAAGCATCCCACAAACATGTGTTATTTTGTGAGTAGTTGATATTATTATGTACGGATAATATACTACGCATAAAAAATACATAAGCATTATCTTCACCAAAAGCCAACCAGTTTCTATATCAATATTATCTTTCATAGATTTATCATAGTTGATTATATAAATAATAATCTTTATCAAAAGTATTTTTGGAAATGTTACGTGTATACCAGTGATCGTAGTTATCAATCCAGCTAACCGACTACCACACAACTTTCGAATATTATCTTTCATACATAATATTCAAAACGTATCCTGACACCAAAGATCCTAATGGGGGATCTAAAGGGCCGTCAGAAAATGACATCCTTTTGAATTTTTCTTGAACATGGACACATATTTTTGCTGAATAATTTAGTGGGACCCTTAACAGTTTATTTTCACAATTTCGTATATCGTGTAGATATTATGTTATTGCTGTATTTCGCTATTCTTTGGGGAGCACTTGTGACCCAGATCAAACTATGTGACCCATATTGATTCAGTATTTTCATATTTTTTTTATTATGATCTAGCCGTATGATATAGCTAATATGCCAGTAGTAGTACTAAGATAGTCGAATGAGTAATTTTAATCTAAAAATTTGCTATCTAGAATATTTCCAATAGTGTGTCCATTGGCTTTTCTCATGGTCTCTAGTTGAGAGACACACTTTGTTCGTGTGTTAGTTTATATTTTCTACTGCACTGCACTTATCACTACACTAGCTCAAAAGGCTATTCTCATAAATTTAGATATGTAAAACATGCTACTTTTGATAATAATACAAACGTTTTGAGAATTGTCGGCTATCTAATATGTTTAAATGTAATATAGATTGTTTAAATGTCTTTTTTTACGTGACTTAAGTGACGGTACGGCTTACATCCCACCTGATGTTAAGTAATTACTGCTTCCCATAAACAACAGCAAAAGAACTCGGGTCGGCCGTGCCCGTCGCTTTGAAACGACGATGTCTCATGTACCTGTAATTTCACCATTCCCTGTAATTCACCATACCGGAGCACAAAAATGCGAGTGCAACACTAGTCACCGGTGGATTACCAGATGTAGTACTTTCATAAACAGCACAGGTTCAACTGCTACTTTCGGTTGCTACATTCGCACCGCCCAGGTGACTACCAGGGACCAGGAGCAACCCAGGGATTTTGAGGGTACCTACCTTTCTACAGCGCAAGCAACATGGAACCCCAATTTGAAACACTTCTAAACTTTATATATACGAGCAGTCTTCTAAATCAATTTTAAACCACTCAAAGATTTGCATAAAATTCAAATTTAACATGAGCGAAACAATCTATCGGTATAGAAATTTTCGTTGACCTATAAGATTTGACTGGCCTTACAGATGAGTTGGTTGTGCTCTGCCTTTTGCACTATACATCGTGCGTTCAATTCCCACTCAGGAAAAACGTTTGTATAACGAACATAGATTTTTGCTCTGTCTGAGTATTAATATGTATGTATTTACAATACAAAAAAAAAGTTAATTACAGGTAAATATTGTATCGGTAATCTGGTTCCCATAGTAACTGAAGTAGTAGTATAGAATTTTAACACACAGGTAACGCAAGGTAACATGTTTCCGCAAAATTTTCGGTCATTAAATAATGATCAGTAGTAAATCATACCATAACTCATGTTATCTGCTACATTAATCTTATTAATAGCTATACAAAATACGTTAACTGAAATAGAGATATTTGCAACCCTAATGCAACCATATAGTCTTCAATTTGCGGAAACATCGTTAACGGTGTGATGCCTATATAGCCTATAAGCGATGGTTTATTATTGGGAATCTTCATGCAGCTTGTTAGATCAACATTTCATTTCCGTTCAGTACATCAAACCTCATTTCCGGTTGGCTCATGTCAGAAAATTATTCATTACTTATTTTACTGACAACTAACAGTTTACTGAATAATATTTTGATTTGTTTCCACGACATACAATGTACTCTGAAAGTAATTTAAACAAATAACAGATTAAAAAAATCTAATAAACCTTTTTTTAATCCCATTTTTTCGCCCTAAGCGACGCGTTTATTCCATGAAATTATATGGGACCGCTTCGGAAAAACACTCTATAAAATTAATAAAGGATTGTCAAAACCGGTTTAGGATAAGCAGAGATATCGCACAGCAAACATACATTCCAATTGAAATCCAATTTTTTTTAATTCGGTTAAATACGAATTCACCTTTGTCTCATCTAACTCCATAGACGGCTCCGTGGCTTAGTTGCTTGTAGCCCTGCCTTCGAAGCGAGGGGTCCCGGGTTCGATTACCGGCCGGGGCAAACTTTGTGTGGCGAACATGAGTTTTGTTTCTTGGATGTTTGTCTTGTGTTTTTGTGTTTGTCCATGCCATCTGCGACACAGGGAATTCTAGTGCAGAGGTATGAGTGTGTAAACGTTTATTTTATACTACTGTAATGCCCTCTTAAAAATTATCATAGCAACTGGTCCTTTGTGCTTTATTTACGAAACAGGGATGAATTTTCTTTGTACCCGCCGAATGAATATATACACCATTGAAAAGTGATCTGAACCTGAAGCTTCGCTGAACCAATCGTCGTAAACCATGCATGTCTGGTCGTTCTGTTCATTTCCCGAGTTTCTAGTCCATCCGTTACGAATCTATCGCTAGATTAAATCCATTGAAGCTTATCTTGGACTGGATAAACCTAGGTATTGTTGCGGTGCATCGATGAATGCGCAAGTCAGTGCATAACACGCGTTGTTATATGTGTGCCAGATCTTTAGATGGGCTTAGTACCGAAACCTATTGTGTTGGCTTCAAACCTGACGCTTGGATATGTTGTGAATAGACGAAATTCATATGATGGAACGTTGGTATCCAAATATACTATTTACAAAAAGGATAAACGCCTTTTGTAGAACCTCGTAATAAAACTACAAAATGTGGGTTAATAAAATCCTATTTTCCTGTTGAACAAAAGAGCGTTATTAATAGATTTGATATAGATATTTTAAAATAATACTTTCAAATGGTTAATATGATTTTTAAATCAAAATAAATGAAATGAATATGTCATCCAAGGAAACGAAATTGCATATTTTCCTTTCCTGTGACTTTTTTCTTCGCCCATTGTAGACCGATTTTGATGTTTCTTTTTATAAATGGTAAGATGTGCCCCTTCATGGCGAGAAATAAGGGATGAAGGAGTTGAACTATAAAATATAGAGGTTTATTAGTCAAATATAAAAAAAAATCCCCTCACTCCAACGAGGTATTGCTAGAAATTAACTCGTCTACATGCTTATAATCACCCGAATCAAAAGTACCGGCCGTTAAAACATCGAGCCATTCGTGGTAGTATTATCGATCTCAGAACACATACCGAAATAAAACAATCGAAAATACTTGATAGGAACGGTTCCGGATAAGTTCCCTGGCACGGGAACGTAGGCTGGCTTTAATCCGAATTGTTGGATCTGCCCGAATAGTTTTACGAGCAAATCTTTATTGCACTCGCTTAATTTCTCACAACTATGCACCGGGTACGACTGAATGAATTTATTACGCGCCGACTTGCATCGTAAACTTGCTTGAAATGCACTTTGGATGCTAGGCACTCGGCTAAAACACTCTCTAGAATTTGTGTGCTGGACAAAGACACAGTGGAATATTAAGATGTATTATGTATCTGTTGAGTTACGTTTCCGTTTTAAATCGACTTCAAAAAAGTTTGACTTCAAAAGTTCTCAATTCGTATATTTTTGTTTTAATTTACGAGCTTATTTAACTTGCAATGTTTGTGTTTCTTCAAGTCAAAATTTGCAACTGAACCAATTGTGGCTTGAATACTGACTAAAAATTGGTATTTATGGAAATGATGGCAATACTATATTATGGTCAGACCTGATGTATCTGCAGACCACACAACTCTTCAATAACTTATAGTAACTTATCGTGTTGAGGCGTTAGAAAGCGACAAAAGCTTGATTTTAAAAATCATTTTAAAATCAAGCTTTTGTCGCAACACTATTAATTTAGATTTTCTTATACTTCGGTTTTTTTACTATTAACTTAGATTTTCTTATACTTCGGTTGTTCGATTTGACCTAAGTCGTATTGCTGTTGTTATGAGCGGAGGTAACTACTTAACATCAGCTCGTCCTCTTTTGTTACATAAAGAAAGAATGAATGAATGCAAACATTTATTATGGTATGGCAGTCGAACTCGCGACTCGTTCGTGACTTGTCTCAGTCGGTTACTAAAACTACATTACAAACAAGTTGAAAAAAAAGCAGCCAAAAAGTTGACCCTTCTGTTAATATCCAGTGAGTGGGTTCTCATTATTACTCCTTATTCGGATAAGGTCCCATTAGGATATGACGTAAAGCTATGTCGCAATGCAGCCCAACTTGAAATTAACCAAATCTAACTTTATCAATCTTAAGTGCTCGAAGCATAAAGCTTAATACTGCAGTAAATAATAACAGAACTAGCAGCCACTTAATCTTTCTTAATCCGGTCGGAGGCGTAGCAAGGCATGGCGATACACAAGTGTGGCGTAGTGCCAACCCAGGGCGATACTACCGCAGAATGTGGAGCAGTAAGTAGGTACTAGGCAGAAATGAATGTCCTGCCCAGTCTAGGCCCTGAGTCGCACTCGTAGCGCATACCTACTCGTGAATTTGTGGGGTCAGCGTATTGCCTGCAAGCATTATTTCCACTTGTTCGTGAACATTTTAAGCCTCCACGGAAAAAGAGTGTTATAAGTTTGTAGTGTGTATTTGTGTATCTATGCATCTGTGTATGTCTGTGGCACTGGCTCTTAAATGAACAGACCGATTGTGATGCGGTTTTTTCTGTTTGAAAGCTGACGTGGTGGAAATGGTGCTTAGCTATAATTTACGAAGATCTTTTCAAGCGTTTGATGATTATTACCCCAAAATCAAGGGTATTTACACTTTTGTAAAATGAATTTGTGTTTAAGTGGAAATCGTGATTGACTCCCAAGTGAGACTAGTATCACCTGATTTTTTCTTAGAAGGCCACTATTTATTTTCACATATATTAAGAATACCCTGCCTTCCCCTGTAAGTGTAACTATCAACTAAGATATCTTGGCACGACTCCCAGAATCTACCTATGTGTAGTGTTCTGATACCTGGTGCCTAACAGAAGCAATCTGAACGAATAATCTTTCCTCCGTACGTTAGATGCGCTAGCTCCTAACTTCAGTTCAATAGATAGGATTCAGACTATAATAGTCAAGATTATTTATCGGCAACACCTTGAAGTATAAAATATCCAGGCTCTATATCATAGCTAGGTTATTTATTGTTTTTTTTTTCATAACTATGTTTTCGCTGTGCACATAATGTCAATATAATGCATAAATGAAAACATAAATATATTCTTCTCATGCCGAAAAACACTTGACTTAAGGAATGGTTGAAATCGATCTAAGCGTGGGCAGTGATGTATTAATATATTTAAATGTTTCATGTTGATGAATTAAATATTTGTGTTATTTAACCAACTTGATCTAAGCCCTAATATTTGCATTAAAACATTATTCAGAGATCTTAAACTTCAAACAAAAATGGATCCTGCAAAATATCTGGAAAACATTTAGATGAATTGATAACAATAAATTTATAGAAATCAATGGGCAACTAGTTTCTTTCTGCTGCTAAACTGTGAATATGACTCCGCCCTTTCTCAACAGATGTCGTTTTTAGTATTGTTTACGTGTACTAATAAATGACCATACTTGTATTCGATAGTACTGAATGTCAGCTATCTAACGCATTTTATGATATTTGGTTGAAGTGTAAGCAACAATTGTTTTCACCTTTTCGAAAATGTCGGTTTTTATTCCAAATAAACGTCATTTGCGGGAAGTGTTATTACATTATTTTATTGCGAAGAAAACTGCAGCGGAAACTTATCGTTTGCTTGTGGAGATTTATGGTGAGCATGCTCCGTCTAATACAACTTGCAAGGAATGGTTTCGACGATTTCAAAATAACGATTTTAGTACTGAGGATAAAGAACATGGAAAACCACCAAAAAAATTTGAAGATGCTGAATTGGAAGCATTATTGGCGGAAGATTCTTGCCAAACTCAATCAGAATTAGCTGCAGCATTAAATGTTGATCGTTCAACTGTTGCAAAGCGTTTACAAATGATGGGAATGATTCAAAAAGCCGGTGACTGGGTTCCACATGATTTAAAAGAAAGAGACATGGAACGTCGGAAAACCATTTGTGAAATGCTGCTTCAAAGACAGCAAAGAAAAGGATTTTTGCATCGGATAGTCACAGGAGACGAAAAATGGATACACTACGAAAATCCTAAACGCAAAAAAGCTTGGGTGAAACCAGGCGAACCAGGCCCATCACAGCCAAAAATAAATATTCACTGTGCCAAGGTCATGCTCTGTATTTGGTGGGATCAGAAAGGTATTGTATATTATGAGTTGCTCAAACCCTCTGAAACTATTAATGGAGAAGTTTACCGACGACAACTAATGCGTTTGAAGCGAGCCATAGAAGAAAAACGACCAGAATGGGTGAATAGACATAACAAATTAGTTCTTCAGCATGACAATGCCAAACCGCATACCGCAGAAGTCGTAAAAAGATATTTAGAGGGACAGGACTGGGAAGTGTTACCCCACCCGCCATATTCACCAGACATAGCTCCTTCGGATTACCACCTATTCCGGACGATGCAGACAGACCTTACTGGAGAAAAGTTTACTTCATGTGAAAGTATCAAAATTTGGATTGACAACTGGATAAGCTCAAAAGACCAGGACTTCTTCCAGCAAGGAATACGAAAACTACCTGAACGATGGGCGAAGGTTGTAGCTGCAGATGGAGCATACTTTCAATAATTTTTTTTTTAATTTTGTAAGCGAACAAATGTGTTTTATTTTGACAAAAAGGGGCGGAGTCATATTCACACACCTATTAATAAGTCACTATCGTCAAGATTAATAATAAAACAATTACAATAACATTCTTTTTTCTCAAGAAAATATAGCTGAAAACAAACTCTTCGTTATGTGGCAAACATTAGATACAATTACATACACATATTCTGGCTGCTGTGAAACAGACTGGAACGCCATAAATAGTCTCACGGTTCATTGAATTAGATGTTCTAAAATAGAGAAAGAATCGCAGAAATATTTACTAAATTATCGCAATTTCTGTTATTCTGGTTCACTCATACGGATTAGATTGGAAGCTTATAGTATTGTTATTTCTTCTGAGGCTTACATTGTAGTAATTTATCGCAGGAATGTGTTTACTTTTGCGTGTAAATTTGAACGTGTCCAAATGTTGAAGTCTAGAGGAATAAATACTCGTAAGTTTTGAGTTATATCACAATTCAGTCGCAAAAGTTTAAGTCTCAAACACCCTCAATGACATTGCAAATCAGAAATTCTATATTTTATTTCAGCTTGAAAAATAATGTTGAAAATAAATGTATTCACGTTAAAAGCTGTATAAAAGAATGTCGCAATTCCTCGATTTAGCCCTAACAAGTCTCGAAGCACTCCAAAACAGAGCCCTAAGGTTTTTTCGCTTGCGATTAAGAGTACATTACGCACACGCCGCGGGGAGTGTTGCCATAGAGTATAGAACAGAACGAGGGGCGAGAATAAGACGCAGGCGAATTTTTCTGTGGCATTCTATTATATTTATTGTGAATTCAAATTTTGGAACATACAATTTTCATTACGAATGCATTTTTGTGTTATGGTTACAGATTTTTATCATAAGTTACGGTATATTTTTTCTATTATTTGTAGGAATAACACTTATTCCACAGCTAACACAGGTCTGACTTTACAGGTTACTGTCGCTTATAAACTGCAACAATAGGACTCAGATCTTCCTTTACTGAAGTAATAATAATAATGTTTTATTTACTCTCACAATAATGTGAGATAGTGTCAGTAAAAAATAAAAGAAGTGAATAACTTCTGCTAATGATCTCGCTTCGTGCATTTGATATTTTAAATGAAAAATAATCTTTGATGCAGGATCTTTTTTGAAGTTTTTTAGACAAAAGAAAGTTTCCTTGATCTCAATACATTTGCGATTACTACAAATTACTTTATCTACAACGTGTAATTAAGATTCAGTAAACCACACGCATCTCCGAAAAATTAATCTCGGATGAAGATTCAAGCAATTAATTTTCTACTAACCATGAACTCAGACCAACGTGTACCCTATGCGATCTATCGTATGTTTTCCTTCGAAGATTGCTCTGGTAAGGGGACTATATTTAATCTTGTAGAGGGAAAGTTCTCATTTATGGAGAGGAAATGGATAATCTAGTCGCGTCCGGGCGACGCCAGCTTTCGATCGCGCCATGTGAACGATGCAGGAATTTTAATTTTGGAATGCACGTTTTTTTTGGAGGATATAATTTGATAAATTGTGGGTACCTTATAGGCAACCTTATCACTTAGTCTGGGGATGAATCTTTTGATCGGTAACATCTTACTACTACTGCGATACAAAATGCGAAACTTTGGATGGATGGATGTTTGTTACAAAATCACACCAGAGCGACGGAACGGATCTGGATGAAATCTGCCACAGAGATAGAGTATATTCTGAAATAGAATATAAACTATTTATTCCGGAAAATTTACGATTCCCGTAGGATGCCCAATCGCGGATAACACCGCGCCACCATATTTTTTTTAATTATAAGTCATATCTTGACATGGAGGATATATCTTTACTAAATCTTTATCTTTACTAAAATAAATATTCATTTCTCGGTGTGCAAGATAAAATCACACTACGTCAGTCTATTTGTCATGAACTATAAGCCAAAGGGATTGAAGTTTGTTCTAGGGTCTTGGGTGTTATTATAGTTTTGTGTTTCTGTGTTTGTCCATGCTATCTGCGACACAGGGAATCCTAGTGTAGTGTGTAAAACGTTTTTTTTTTAAGTCCGTTTCAAAACCAGATGCTTTTCGACTATGACTAAATCGTTCTCAATTTAAAACAGCTATCTCATCGATAAAGTTGTAGTCAAAAGCCAAAGGGGTTGGAAAAGTAAAACCAATAGCTCAATACTGGTCTAGACCAGAATTCAGAACTTCGGAATAGCTGTCGAGACTTCCGCTGAACAAATAAGAAGGCAAACTACTTCCGGTATTTGAGTGCTACTTCAGGATTTCAACTAGTTGCTGTCCAAAGATTCGCAGTTCTGTTTCCTATAAATCTTTACATACGATTACGTGCTTTACATTTTGAACGGTGTTTCCTTAACATACTTATGTTAAATGCGAGAGTTTGTCTGTCTGTATGTTTGTTAAACCTAACGACTGAACGGATCTGGATGAAATTAGTTTTGAATTTATTATGAAGCTAACAGATTAACACATTATTTTGTAGCTTACAAAAATAACAGTCGTCTCTCGTTGACTTTTTGACCGAGGGTAACAACGGGGCGCAGCTTGTTTTCGATAAACGAATTACCGCACACAAAAATATCACACAAAATGTATTTTATAAGAGATCTGTCAAACTATTGACGTCTGTCCGACTGTCACTGATACGTGACAAAGGTTATACTGTCATATCCATCGCGTAGCGATACTCCAAAGTAATTTTCAATCGATTTCGGAGTTGGTTTTGTAGCAGTAGAACTTGTGCCAAGTTCGTCTGAAAAGGTACTGACAACACCTGGAATCTGCCGCCAAGTAGTGGTGCTCGTATTGTTGTGTTCCAGTGGAAGGGTGTGATTGCTCCCCGTCTCGGGTGATGGACGTAAAGGAGTACGACTTGGGTCGTCTCATACTTCGGTTGGATAGGACCTAAGTCGTATTGCTTTTGTGTAACCACTTAACGGAGTAAACCACTTAACATCAGGTGGGCTTTCAACTAGTCCGGTCACTTTCCATACATTAAAAAAAAATGAGAATTGAGATACTTTTATGTAGTATATTTTAGGTCATAAAAGCGAATAGCTCCTTAAACAATGAACGGAGTATACATAAATTAAATTAACCTCATAAATTGCAATGAGAATTACATACAATTCACTTATATGTGGCAGGTATAATAATAAAATTAAATTCATTCCAAAAGGTCCGAGCTTATGGACTACTGACTTAAAATTATCTGTATAATAGGCACAAGAACAAAACTAGCGAAGGGAAACTAAACGAAAATACTTACTCCTTAGCAGCAAAATATAAATGATGTTTATGTTATAACTTTAACCGTTTTTTATTGCTCAACTATGGTTCAGTGCTGGTGAAATTACAGTCAAATAGGACGTCCCGTCTCCAAGTATCATTAAGCTTTCCAGCAGTCAAGAAAAGCCAAATAGTAAAATAATTATGCATGTAATAAAAATCTGTTCACAAGAAAAAGAATGGTAATAATAGACTTCCATATAACCATCCCATTAGAGGTAAACATTTCTATAGGAATTTCTATGGGACATCCTCAGAAATACGCCCAATTCAATAAAAACTAATCATCTAAATCGACGTTGCGTAACAAAATAACAAAAATACACCCAAGCAGCAAATTAGAGGCCTTTATTAGAGTCAAACATTTTTTAAATTAGCGTGATGAGTACTACATCAACTAAAAGACCTCGACTCAGCGTGATATCTGCTGTCTCGTGTCTTATTACTTTTTCATTAAATAACATGTTTTTAAACATTTTTCAAATTGTGAATTTAAAAAAATACCATAGGCGATCGTCCAGCCTTACTTACTGACTGGATAATTCGCTTCTAGCAATTTATTCTATTGTAATGAGTTTCCTGCTAATCTCTAAGATAAAGCTACCTACGCCCAACCTACTTTATTCGGCTTTTGTTTAGAAATAGCTTTCCTGGTATCCCATCTTTTTTTATGGTTGTTTATTGCAAATTAAAAGTATCGACAATTTGGGATAGGTTGCTCAGACCTTCATAAGAATTTATAAAGGGAAAAAAGGATTCAGATAAATTTTCTCTGTTTTAAATTCATCTTTGTTTAATTAGGTTTGTAATTATAATACTGTGGTGTAAAGTAAGCTTAAGATAAGCTATAAAGTTTAAATCTAACATATGGAGGAAACAATTTCAAAATGGATCATTAAGGGTAGTTTTTTTACATAATTAAATATGGGGTTTCTGGTTAAACGCGGCTGATTTCTTAGGGGGTCCGAAAAATCTAAACTTTTGGTGAAATATTTTCAAAGTGAAGCAGAATTCTATGAAAACTCTTTTTGCATATATAATTAATTATTTAAAACATATAATACAATTTCAATGTCACAGATTAATTATTTAATTACAATACAAAATAACCAGCTGTTGAATCTCAGCGCAGATGCATATTCTTAATAAGCTAAAACATTACCCGGTTTTATTGCGAGTTTTCACTTAACTTCCGGCATTCCGGAGTCATTTCACTGCCATCGTCTGGGCAGCTTGAATTATTTAGAGTACGGATTCGAAAGACATTAAACATTTATTCGTACGGCTTTTGACTACTCCGATAAAAACTTAAAATAAGTAAATATTATTATTCTTGATGAATAGAGAGATAAGCTTATGTACACCAAATTATCGTTTTCGTGTATTATGTGGCCAACTCTGTCAAAGTTTTCATACTACCTGAATATGGCTTGACGTTTTAATATATAATAATATTATGTGTTTTTTTCTGTGACTGTAAAACAAATGTTGCCACTACCATCAGCTTTATAATTGCTTATTTATCAGGTGATATGAGGTCGAAATCTTGTCAATCTATATATATAAAAGTAAGTCGTGTTTGTTACAATACTTATAACTCGAGAACGGCTGGACCGATTGCCATGGTTTTTGATTTGTTGGATTTGTTTCCGTCCCGAATAGCAAAATAACTATTAAAAACATTGGAAAATTAACGAAAAAATAAAATCAATTTATCCCCGTATTCTCCACGGGAACGGGAACTATGCGGGTGAAACCGCGGGGCGCAGCTAGTAATAAAATAAAATAGAACAGGCTTGGACGAGATTTGAATCAAAATCGAGATCGAATCTATTTTTATCTCTTTTTCATCATTTGGTTAGATTTCATGACAGCCATGACAGACATTCAGGACTCAGTTCAAACCTTCCAATCATTTAGATGTAGCTAGCATTTGTTTTGCTTATTAATTTTACCGTCTAACCAAATAACAAATCAATAAATAAATATTTATGTACATGTCACACAGCACTATCTATCTCCAAACTAAGCAAAGATTGTATTATAAATACTATCATATTACAATACTTTAAACTAACAATTCTTGTGTATTTATTTCGCGTATCTCGGAATCGGCCCTTTTTTTTTAACGCAGAGAAATACGTTCCGTGTACCCCGCGCCTTGAGGTGGCGTGGGGTTATGTGCGACTCTCCTCCAGCGTTGATTAATACATGCAACGCTGGAGGCCTACGCACTAAAATTCCGCGGTGTTCCTTCCGGGTGCCTTTCTGCAAGGGACACGGGAACGCTAGAGCATGACCTTCGCGACCCTTGCAGCACTAGTCCAAGTATGAAACCCCATCAATTTAATTTTTTGTTTTTTTTTTCCGTAACGAGGTTTTGGTCTCTCTCTTCGCTGAGATGACGTGTCGGAACACATGACACGTCATCCCGTCTTGTGGGCCACTTTACCGTCGGGTGACAGGTTTCGGAATCGGCCCTAACCATTTGAATGATGAACTTTGTGTTTCTATAGGGTTTTGCTGTATAAATTGTTTCTTGAAATAACGCATTTTTTTACGAAAGAACGTTTTACACATAAAAACCAAGCGAAACTCGGTCGCCCGTATACTAGATCACTGATAGAATAAATTATAGTACTAATATACTTATGTAGCGTCGTATCTGTCTATATTCATTACATAAATGTAGTGGCAATCGCACCCACGACCTAGAGAAGGCAGACCTACCAACGAAGCTATTAGGCCATTTGAACGAGAATGTCGGTTCGGATATAATTCCATTGAATTAATAAATTACATGTTATTACGCGCCGAGCCAAATCGTCGTTTTGCATGATTTGTTTGGGTAATTTTGTGAATAGAAAGAAGTTTTATCAAGGCTTTGCTATTTTATAAGTTGAAACGAAAGATATTATGCTGAATTTTGCATTAATGTGAGTTGATCATGTCCTACGAAATAAAATAATAAAGGCATGGTTTAGTAGAGAAGAAAATAAGAGGAAGGGCATACAGTGGGGAAATATAGGTTAAAAAAAACATGATTCCTATAAGTTCTATGACTTTTTAAAATACATGCTTAGATCGGCCGCGAATAACGAATGAAACCAGTCAAACAGAACCATGAACTTATTAGCTGATATTATATTTTTATTTGGTATATCAAAGTATTTTTTTTTTTTATTATTATATTATAAACTACAAAAAGTATTTCTTGTTATCTGTTTTAATCAGTCTAATTTTTGAAAAAATATAAGGTACACGATTTTAATTTTAAAACTACATACTCATAAACATGAGTTTATGAATATTATTTTTCGAATAACCGAGATAGATGCCATTAATATGCACGCCTAACCGCAGACTTCAGTTTACCCGGAACCATGACGCATGGAACTGCGTCGAAATACCAGGACTCTCACGTACATTGTACATTTTGAACAAATCTCACGGTCGAAAAATAAGGTTTTCATGATTGTTTTCAGTTTCATTTTGGATGGTAGGTTTGGAAGGTACATTTTGTTATTTTTACCCTATCCGTCTGTCTGTCTATCTATCCCATATGTCACATCCATTATTCATGGTGTACAGACACTATAAGAATGAAAATTCGAAGGTTCTTTAGGAAAATTCTATAAACTGCTATATTACAATTTTGTTGTATATACTGTACAATGTACATTGTACATTTTACTTCTGATTAGTTTACGTAAATTGTCAGTTGCCAGCATTTCAAATCCATTTTGTGAGTCCGTATCCATATGAGCCTTTAATGTTCCCACTGCAGGTACACCGGGCTACTCACGTTAATTGAGAGTGAATGGACTTTAATCAATCATGGGAGCCCAAACCAGATTGTTAGATGTCACATGTCTTCAAATTTTTGGTTCTACGGCATGCCGGTTTCCTCACGATGTCTACATCGTTTCGAGAATGTGGCATTGCGCACATAATATTTTGAAGTAAAAAACTCATTGTTGTACGTTCGGGTTTGAACCAGCGACCTTCAGATTGAAAGTCGTCGTCTGTGACCCTGGGCCACCACTTAGTGAGTACTTATTTTTATTTTGTTAATGACATATTTGCAGAATTAAACTACACTCACACTCATACAACAGACCGAAAATTGTTAGTTTGATTGGTGATGTCAGCTTTAAGCAATATAAATACTGTATGTTAAATTACCAATTGATTTATTCACTACCTTCATTATTAAATTATTTTCAAAATGAATACCAAAATTATGCTTTATTGGTAGCTAATTGGCTTATACTTAAAATACATTATATCATATTTTATTTAATACACGATCATCTCTGCCGTGTTAAGTATTTACATGTGATTGAACTAGCCATGTGAGGCTTGTACTCACACACGGAGGTTTTTTTTACCTAACTGATGTTAAGTGTTTACCGCCGTCCACATACAATAGCAATACGACAGGTCCTCCCATACCGAAGTATGAGAACTGTTGCATTGCGTCCCACCCCACTCTGACACGAAGATGTAACGCCTCATGTGTCTGTAATTTTACCGGCACTCACTCCCTTCCACTGGACGCGACTGCAACGCAAGTGTGTCACTCCTGGAAGGCGGATATCGGATGTGGTGGCAGTACTTCTCCGGGCGAACATGGCACAAGTTTAACTGTTACTAAAACGCGGTTGCATATCTTTTACAACCAAAATATATTGTAATAAGGAGATATTTTTTGATCTTGAAGACAGGATGCATTTCAAATTGGAAATTCAACCATTGTGTACTCATTCTTTTCCTCTATATTTACTATACTTTAGTCAATAGTCAATATTCTATAAGCACGGAACGCAAATGTCATATATATTTCTATTATCTATTCATGGACATTTGACACGCCATATAGCCTCAAACAAAGCATATTACCGACTATGGGAACCAGATAACCGACATTTATAGAACGTACAGTTCATTACCTATTAACATACACTGAACATAGAATAGTCACCCAAATGTTTGTCTTGGGTAAGAAGTGACACCACGACCTATAGCGCAGAAAGCAGAGCTACTGACTACGCTTCAAAAGCTATGTGGATATACAGTATAAACTTAATATATTGACATTCACCTTACCTCCTTGAAACTACCTTCAAAGTAGGCACCAAATTACGCTCTGAGACTCGCTACTTAATTACAGAGCTTCCGTGACTTCAGCGTTAATTCATAGCGAATAGGCTAATTACCGCTGAAGTTGAGACTTTGAATAGTGATCAGCAGTTGCGATGCAACAACATATTTATCTTCGGTAAAGACAACATGGTGTTGGATAGTCATAGGCTGGCAAGAATGTTAAAGATATTGTTTTGTTGGTGCAACTCACTCTAAGTATAGAGTGAGTTGCACTAAGGGCTACGTTGTTGGTCGGGATAAAATTATCTTTATAACCATAACCATACAATTTACGATCCATCGTTGCACTATGATGCACGTGACAGTTAAAGTTATAAAGATGACTAGTGATAAGACGTAACTATGACTTTAACCAACTGAAACTAAGCGGTCAATATTAACGTTATTCGTGACGTCATTTTAACCATTGTGTAAATGACGCAACTCTCAATTAGCTTACCAGGAGATTTGACGGCCGGTTAAGCTTTTGCTATCTTTATAGTAACTTGATGCAAGTTACTCTTATAGATTTGCAAAAAGTTTACATGGTGACCCAGGGGTACCACACCGACTTTCAAGGTTCGTTTTCCGACGGCCGCTAGTTCGAATAGCACCAACGAGTTTTCGCTTGAAAGGTTTAAAAACGTGGTGCAAGAACCTAAAATTTGTAATCATGTGACATCTGCCAATTGGGATTCCGTGATAAAATAATAATAATAATAATCATTTATTTCTTCAGATGGTTATAAAGCCCTTCACTCTCTCTTTTAGAGAGTAGGCCGATGTCTGCAGTGGGAACATTAGATGCTGAATTATAATTTTATTCAGCGTAGTTGATCTATTGTTATGCACGGGCACGCTACACACGCTGCTTAAGCTACTCCTGTATAATTTATCCCACCATAATGATTAGGGGGCAAAGTAGGCATTCAAATCGAAAATTCTCTTTAGTCACCCGACTGGTGGGGCAGACGGGAACCCGACTGGTGGCCCATCGAATCTACCAAAAAAGTTTTTTTTGTGTTTAGGCTAATAGCTATTTGTGGCCTTGGCAACTTTACTCGGACTTTAATACGCAAATACCCTGTGTATTTGACTCCTTTTTTATTATTATCAGTCTATACTATTCGACTAAGGGCATTATTAATAGGGCAAAGATCTCCTTCTGTTTTTCCACATCTCTATCGCCCACTGCAGTGGACCTTACACTTTTTAGTTACTAAAATGTTGTAACACCTTACATGGATTTGTTTTAATAAGTTACAGATTTAAAAATCGACTAAACCAACTTCAATTCAATTAATTTCTATGGGACATCTCGGAGATACAAACAACATAAAAAAACATACAGCTGACTTGGGACTTGGAAGACTGTTTTTAACCTCCTTCTTAGGAGTTGGTTTAAAGCAGGAAAATAATTATATGTTGATTGAATTCTCGACTATTGGCCGGTTTACTCTCCTGTTTTCAATGGCGCAAATTGCAACGTAGTCTTGACACGTTCTGAACTTGACTAATTACGTGGTGCTGAGAGAATGTTGTAAATCTGGATTTCTGTTCTCGCTGAGGCACGCAAAAATCGACCGTATGACCGGGTTGTCAAGACTCAATAACAAATTTTCGTTGATTATACACCAACTCCGTCTGTCTGAACTAAAATCGAAAAGCATATTAATAAACAAAACCCCCGCTGCGTCTGTCTGTACCTACGTGTGTAGGTGAGCCTCAGATTCCCTACACGTCCTTTCGCATCCCTAGGGTGATACGAAAGGAGCGATCTAAATTAACATTGGAACCTAGGGCCAAGTTTGTCAGGAGAAGTATTGGCACCACACTTGGTAATCTACCGCGTAGTATACTCGCGTTGCTGTGATCCCGTTGCAGGCTCCGTCTCAGGCGGAATGCAATGCTACTTGGGTCTTCTCATACTTCTATAAGGCAACCTAACTGAGATGCATTGCTGTTCTTAATTTGCGACGGTAGCCATTGAATTTCAGGCCGGAAGCCAACATATTTCTCCACTTTTAAAATAATCGTAAAAAAAGATTGCTTGTATATTTATGTTGCGTACTCTTTAGTGTACATACTGGTTACTCGTAGAAGAGACAGAAAGCAAGTAGGCGTCAAGAATATTACAAGTATATTCTTCATCTACGGTACCATAACAACTGCTGTCTTTGATGATTTACCTGTAACAACAAAACATATCATCGTGTAAACATGCTGATAACTGTCAGCCTAATTTAATCATCTGTAAAAGTAAATATTAACTTCTAGTTAGCGTGAGAACAGCTGAACCAATTTGACAATATGTTTTTTAAGTCCGTCGGAATCCATAACATTCTTTAAGAAAAGGCTTTGTTGGGAACGGGCCTGAATAATTGTAAAATTAGGAAAATAACTGAAAGTTCTCTTTGAAGGACATCTTTTGGATTAGCTTGGTATTGATTATAAATATAACTGGAAATAGTGCAATATTCTAGAATAATAGAAAAATACATACAAATAGCTAATTGATTAATGTCATCATGGCCGTGAGATGTCTATTAATTGGGTGACAGTTATTTAGAACAAACTAGATTATGAAAACAGGCTTACGGACAATGACCAGTAATTTTGCATTTGTTTAATTTGAATTATGCATGTTGGTGTTTAGCACATTAAACAAATATAGGTATAAGCTACAATTTAAAATGTATTTACATTACCTAAGGCATATTAAAAATCAATCACAATTTCTTTCATTTCACTCAACTCGCTAATATTTTTATATAACGAAAGTACGAGTATCTCCACATAATATTATTCTACTAAAACGGTCATATCAGCTTGTTTACTTTAAAATGACACTCTACAGCCTGTCTACAATTTATAGTCCAATTACTGGCACATACAAACCATTACGCCATTAGCTTTTACATGCTAATCTGTTATTGATAGAGGTCAGCTTGCGTTAATTACGGCCCCTGGGTACGCTACATGTGCATTATAATGGTACTTACAATGCATAGCTAAATATAAATCATAACTAACTGGAACAAACTGTCATAAAGGAAATACATGCCAATTTGATTCGCAAATATATCATTTATTGATAGCTGTAGAAACTAAGATAAAATTTATCCGAGTTTTTTTGTTTTGATTTTTTTCATGGATATAATACCTACATGATGTCGAGCCACACACGTTTGCTTAGCTATGGGAACTAAATGTCTGATGACTGGGCTTTTGCTATGGGAACTAGATGACTCCAAAAAATGTATACTACTATTTTCGTATAAATATTCCTACATATAATAAATAACGCCCAGAAACAGAACAAACTTTTATGATCGTCACACAATTGTTTGTCCTGAGTGAGAATCAAACCAACGTCTTATTTATATATAGTAAAACTAATATAAGAGTACTTCCAAAGGATACCTTTGGTTCTTACGGAAATTATATATAATTTGATTGCATATAGATAGATAATATTATACTTTATTGTATACCAAATTTTAAACATTGCAAAAGATTTGAACGTTTGAAAGAGCGATGTTATCACTAGTAACCGATTGCTTCCAGCCTACCAAATGAATAGGATAACTTGGAAACTAATGTTATGTATCAATGTTAAGATTAAGATATCGGTCACAATACTTCTTGTTAATCCAAGTCGTAAGCCTTTGGGCGGCTTGAAAAGTCTGACACTAGAGTTGGCCACAAAGAAAAAGCTATACCAATAACATATAAGTCTTCCCTAACTTCGATGTAGAATACATTACCTACTTAGGGCTGTAGTTAAGGCATTAAAAATTCAAATCTAGATTCATGCCTTGTATCTTGTCTTCAGTATTCACTGCTTCAGCCTTATAAATAACAGCGGATCCAACGCGCAGGCACAGAATACCTAATAGTTTACAGTACATGGCGAAAAAGAAATTCTAAACTGTAGATGCTCTTAAATGTCAGACAAAAATAAATAGCTTAGTCAGGGTTCGCTAGCAAAGTGAATGATCGCCAAAGCTATACAAGCTACACAAGCTTACGGCTTGAACACAATATAAAACACTCATAACGACTTATATTGACATAATCCCTATTTATGAACATAACCTCGGTTTGTTCAGAGGATTATTATATTATGAGGAGGCTCTCGGTTCACCGCTTGAATCGAGACGAATCCTCATCCATTTCAGCCAAGGTTGTCAATTAAGTCCACGTTTTTATCAAAATACCATGATCTTTTTGTCTGAATCGGATTTTTATTTCACACATAGGTGAGTGCCCTCAGACTGCAAGTACTCCCGGGTGGTGCAAAATAAAGAAACAGTATAACGCGTGCCAAGTTCGTCCGGACAAATATGTGATATTAATCCACCGCCAAGCAGGTGGTGCAATGCTGTGTTCCGCTGAAAAGGTATGGGTGCCAGTGAAATTAAAGTGACCCCCGTCTCAGAGTGACGCTACGCGATGCCACTTTGTTCTACACATGCTTTGGTAAGAGAGGAACGGAGTAATATTTTTATTTTTAGGACATATACAATATAACATTAAAAAATTGTTAAGGTTTAAGGTACATTAAGTTTATTATTTGTGTAACTGTGAAATTATTAAGATTTTTTTGTAACCAAGGGTAGAGTAATAAAATTTAATGCTATTATAATTTCGGAACAGAAACATATTATAATTTCAGTTCAAGGCTTCATTAACATACTAAAATAATTGAAATTGTAGATAGTTACTTGTCTGATCGGCAAAGTTTTAGAGGTCAAATTAGTATATCAATATCATTCATTTAGTACCTCCTTGTTATTTTATTACTTATCTCTGTTCATTTAATATTTAACTACAATATCACAAAATATTGTTCCATCAGTTTCCACAAGGGGTTTACAAGCTTTTATAGCTTGTAAAAAAGCTGGCCGGCTCGAAACTCACGAGATGTGAAACATGACGGCATAACTGACCGTCTGCCGTCACGTAATACGGGCCAGTTTAACTGCTAAGGCTTTTTGTTGCTCCTTTAGCACCACCGATGGGTTACGTGTAGGGACTATGTGGGTATTCCCCATCATAAATTAAGCTTCCTTGTCCCACTTTATACATAACAAAACTCAGAATCTCACAATCAACAACTTTTAATCTATGTCATTATACAGTCAAGATTCATCTAACTTGCTCCTTTTAAAACTTATCTAGTTTGCTAGTTCTCGCCACTTTCTAGCTGAGGTGAATAATAGACGAGGCACACTGTTTTGTTCCCATTTTTGTTTGTGAACATCCTAAAATGATGTTACAATTTGTATTCGCAGACTATTTTGAGATCTAAGACAGCAACAAAATATTATTATGATTCAATAATTAAAAAAATCTGATAACCAACTTCAATACTTTAGCTATTTTTCGGCCTTAAGTGTGGAATTTTTCATGAAATTTTTATTGGACCACCTTGGATGGTATACAATTCAATACAATAATTTATTAATAAATTAAATTTACAAGTCAAGTTATTGATTAAAATAATACACTGAAATCCTATCAAATAAAATAAAATAAACCAAATCAAATTCATTTCAATTATCTAGAGTTTAAAGGAATTTAATTATACTTGGAGATATATATATAATATCAAATTAAAAAAGAATCATCCATTTCAGCCAAGGCTGTGGGTGCCGGTGAAATCACACGCGCTTAACACGTACGAGTAAAATCCCCGTCTCGGGTGACGGGCGTAACGGGGTGCGACTGGGTTCTTCTCATGCTTCGGTCGGGGAGGACGTAAGTCTACAACAGCACTACTGTTGTTATGGACGGCGGTAACCACTTACCACCAGGTGGGCCTTCAACTCGAAAAGTCATTTCTTTACATCAAAAAAATCGGTCGGAAGTGGCGAAGAAATAGCGTAACACATATATAAAAAAACACACACACAACCGAATTAACAAACTCCTTTTCAAAGTCGTAAAAAAATATTTAAACTTATTTGCAGACTTTAAAAAAGCGTTTAAATTGAACTTACGATATATTCTCATTGACGCCATAAATGAAAGAAAAACCCTGCCTCTGTAAATATATTTTAATTCTGGTTACATGTTTTTGTTACCAGAACTAAAATATATTTACAACCCACAGATTAACAGTATATAAATACATTTGAAACAAATCGTAAATATCAGAAATATATTCAAAAATCAATTTCAATTTAGTCAAGTGTCAATCAACAAGAATTCAGCCTCCGAATATCGGTATTAATTTTAATCGAAGAATAATTTTCTCCACAATTTTGCTTAAGCTTTGAAGATTAGGATAAGAAGATAGAAAATCAAAATTATGCAAAAGCTAGTGGAATTATCTTGTACTATACTCGTATCTTCTACAGATTTATATAATTGCGCCCCTGCGCCCCTCGGTGTTACCCACTTTTTTTCGGGATTAGCCTATGTGTTAATTAAGGATATAAGCTATTCTGGACCCAATCACCAAATCCATTGAGCCGTTTTAGCATGAAGAGGTAATAAACATACAGACAAACATACATACAATCTTTCGCCTCTATAATATTGATTTGGTGTATTTAAAGTATGAAGCCTTAATTAGGGATTATTGATTGCTGAGATTATGTTCCTCATAATATTTAAGCCCTGATTCCCACTCTATTATTAGCTCATAAAATTAATTATAATAATTCTTTATCTCACGTCAAATGAAGTTCAGGTTCATTAAGGTTTTATCTTAATAGCAGAGGGGCAAAACAATTGCTATTAATTTCACTGTCAAATGTAGAGTGCGTTTCAAGAAAGACAGACACATGAGTATCGTGCCAGTTTCTTTGCAAGTGCTAGATCTCATATTGGCTTTTTGATTTGGTTCCATCAACTGCCGCAGGACTTTCTTAATAAAACAGAATCCTTCAAACTGTATCGCTCAAGTACGTACCTTCTAAGTGATACAATTTCATATAAATCCAAAGAGATATTTTAAAATTTCCGCAAAGTATTGTCTGAATCTATCAACTATGCCAAATTTCATCAGAATAAAATTTTAATAGAACTCCATAGAAGCAATGTGTAACCTTTCCGTGTCAGTACGGGCATAAGCGACGCAACTTAGGTCTTCTCATACGGAAGTATTTTAGTAAGGGAAGACCACCAACTTCACATTTGGTGGTTTATCAGTTTGTTCCGTAACTTTAGTCGCATAAAACAAAATCAATTGTTTTTGATTTTTGGTTCTGGAACATAATATTTTCACGCAAGCAAAAACTCATTGTTGGGGATTTATTTAGTGGGGACAATTTCACTATGGATTGATAATCAACTTTTGTATCGACGTGATACCGTTGTCGCACTAAGACTTGATTATGGACACATACTGTGCAATAGAGTTTTACGCCTCATGCAAAAATCCGGACTGCTAATCGTTCTTTATTTGATCAAGTCAATGATGTCTATCTATGCGGAGTGTGTCCGCAACGATGGATTTAGAAGAAGCTAAGCATGTCAATTTAGAGAAACCGGCCATTGTAAGTGTCCTGGCTGTGCCCCTTTCCGACACTGTATAAGCTCGATTTACAAAGGATACCCAAAATTTATTGTTTACTTATCCATGGCGGCATATTGCCTAAGCTACAATGCACTTTTTTCAGATAAAAGAAAAAGATTTTGTATTCAAAGTCTGTGTAGACAACCACGCTCATTATAGTACAAGCGTGTTTTATCAATTAAATAGCACACCGTAGGTAAAATGTAACATAATTATTCTAACTGACCACACACAAACCTTTATTGACCCCTTCCAGAGTTTCTAAGGATATTAAGTAACTGCCCTTTACGGCCGAATAAATAATTTAAACTTGACTCGAGCCCGAGATTTACTTAAAACAGAGGTGGTTTAGTTAATAGGGTAATACATTTTGGTCATTTCTACGATCCGTGGTAAGTTGTGGTCGTGGTCATAGACTGAGCGGGTCATAGACTCTGTTAAACAGAGATATCATTTTGCACTATTATATTTTTTTTTTTTTTTTCAATAAGGTTGTCTCTTGTCCATACTGTAAATGTATTATATTTAAGATTTTGTGATTTCAATCTTAACACAGAGTAATTTATCTAACTTCCGGTAGTAAGTATATTATTATTACTTTTTCGTGATACTCCGTTTAATGCGAACCCTCAAAAATATGATTACAATTCTATCGTTATTTTTTTATACCAACAGCACAAAAGTTTGTAGTTGTTTCAGTAGCAGTACAACCTGTAGCAAGTTCGTCCAGTAAAACAGTGCCCTTGGTAATCCACCGACAAACAATGGCGCACTCGCGTTACTGGTGGAAGGGTGTGGATGCTGGTGAAATTATAGGCGCAAGATATTGTATGTTTCATTCTTAAAGTGAAGGGCGCAATACGATGGGACTTGGTAGGGATGGATGAGAGTAGTTTTATTGTTTTTTTCGGGAAACGGGAACCGCTTACCATCAGGTAGGCCATCAGGTCATCCCGTCATTATTTAATAAAAAAGAAAGTACATTAAGTAAATTAAAGTGCCCTGGTTTTACAGCTACTCATTTCGATTCTTGAAGCATATAATTAGTTTGAGCTAAAATAAAAATAAAATATGTCTGCCATCCCTTTCATTTTAGAACTGAACAAGTTCATATCGATCAAGATAGCAATAATTGATATATAATGACAAAACGCAAGTAAATGTTTTCCCAAAGATTTCTTTTACAAAATATTTACATGCGTTAAAAAGCCTGAAAGATGCTAGACAAGTATCAAGTTACTAAACAATCAGAAAATTACTAGCTAAAACGTGAAAACTGACTGTAAAATGACAAACCTGTGTGCATGTTATGTGCCTCAGGAGCTCCTGTGACACGTTACATCACCGCAAATATGTTATTTTTCGTGTAAAATTTTACCTACTTAACAAATGATACTTTCAGTTTGAATTAAAACGAGCTCACACGTTCATACAACAAAACCATTACATGACAATCGATTTATTTATGTAGGTATTTGATTTATAAATCAATGAACAAACACCGACGCGATGAGCAGTCGAGTAAAATTTAAAAAACAATTTTGAATACTAAATAAATTGGGTTTGAGTAAATCTCCGTTGTTTATGTGCGGTTGGTGGAATATGAGGCTATTTATTCTGAGGTTAAAGTGGGTTTCAAATTTATTGTGCCACTAAATAAAACACAAAGCTTGTACATAGAAATAGCTATTCAATTTGTTTCCAAAAACAATGAAATTTGAGAACACTATACCATCTAAAGGTTTACAATTTTGGGTAGGTTTTTTGCAACGTAACTATGATACGGTTTCGTGTAACTATACTTGGACTATTAAATGAGTCCCCTCAAATGTTTTTGTGTTTACGGAGTTTATCCGTATTTACCTTATTTTTTATTTTTATTTGTGACAGAACGAGCTGAGGGCCCACCTAGAGGTAAGTGGCGACCCCGCCCATGGCAACAGTAATGCAACTCAGTATAAAATTTGGATTTTACATTCAGTTGCATTTATCCTGCTGCGTCTAGAACCTGACACGGGGATGATGCGTCTCATGCGCATGTGATTTCACCGGCCACCTTCCACCGTAACACAGTAATGCGAGCACTACTGCTTGGCGGCAGATTCCAGGTAGCACCTCCCCGGACGAACTTGGCACAAGTTCTACTGCTACTTTTGGTTGTTCCTTTAGCACCACTCAAGGAGTACGTGTATGGCATCAAATGGTACACACCTACGGACGCGAGCAACAGGACTTATTAATATAAAATCCCGTAAATACCAAACCAAATATGTGCATTTATCGCAAAAGCTTAACACGCGGCATTTATTCTGACGAAATAATTTCAGAAGATAGCGATTAGCGATTCCTTCCGCATCTAGCCCCGCTTGCACTCCGACGTGGCAGCAAGGCTGACCACAGCACTTAGCGAATTAAGCATGTCACAATTTAATGGTTAATGCAGACAAGGGTAAGGGGGCATTAGGGCAAATTAGCCATGTCTGTTCTGACCAAGACGGGGCTACTTAGAAGTATCACAAATAATTGTTGGATTAACTTGGGACGGCGTAGGTGTTAGTAAAATAATTGGTATTGATGCCTCTAAGAGTTTATTATTATACGAGGCCGTTACTTTTCAATGGAGCTTCAAAGAGAGTAATACGTAACTGAGTAAATGACTTTATTTGGAGAACTTCGAAATGAATGTTACAATAGCTTGTAACATAAATACAGCTCTTTTGAGAACGTATTTAGATATTTAATGATGTTATTAGCACCCATCAACAATTTGGAAAATACCACAATTTGTTTTAAATGCTTCCAAGTGCCCCTACTACTCCAGCGTACTATAGTATATTATATTATCTCTGCTCCAGCTGTAGACCTATTCTAATATGAACAATATCGGAGTGAAGCTTTGCAAGCAGACTAAAAACTTCTTGAACAAGATTGGCAAATAACAAAAATGGTTCAACTTCATTATCAGTTCAAAACCAACTTCAGTTTCTTCCTCCACTTTTCACCCTTAAACAAATGTCACCCACATTGACCAAACATCCTCTATGGGACCTCTACCACCTCTACCACCACAGAGGTACACTATCAAACAAAAAACTATCTTCCAAATCAGTCCACAATTAACAAAGAAATTTGTGTGTTTGCTTTCATAGCAAACATAGAAATTTCTTACATACAAAAATACAGCCGAATTGAGAACCCTCATCTTTAAGTTAAAAAAAGACTTAACAAAATGTTGCGTGCTTCTACCAACTCTACCTTCCTTGTTATAGAATTATTCCAATTCACAGCTGTTGTTGCTAAAGCCGGCTTCACTCGTCCCGATGAGATTTAGACTGTCATACTTGACAGACTAGATATTAGGGATGCAAGGCTTCCTATATCCATTTTGTGATGCATTACGTTACCAAAATGTTTCTCTTTTGAAATGTTGGTTACACCTCTACATATTGTTTTGAGCACGTAAATTTTACTTTCTAAACCCAAACGCAATAAATGATGATAAAAAGAAAAAACTAAAAAAAAGTTTTTAATACCTCTTGGATGACATATTTTGACCAGTTATTTTGATTTTAAAACCAAACTACTGAACTTGTGTGTATCTGTGTGTCTGTGGCATCGTACCTCTCAAAGGAATGGACCGATTTGAATGCGGTTTTATTTTCCGTTTGAAAGCTGAATTAGTCGAGATTGGTCTTACATGCAAGTTATGAAGATCTGTTCACACTTCTGAAGATTATCAGCTCATTACCACTACACCAAGGCGGGAGTTCTTACATTTAGCATAAAAAGAACTTGTTAAATTTAAGATAATAACTGGGTGCCTTAGAAAGCATTTTATTTTATCCATGAAAAACTTGCTTTCTTTTTTTCGAGAAGCGATAAAAAGAAATGACCAAATGTCCATATAACTGCGCAGATGATTGAGAATTGATTCATGAATCAATTCTCAGCATGTCTGGCGTCAGGGACAATAGCCATACATCCAAAGGTTCGTTACACAACCCATGACCCATCCCGAAAAGTGGGGAAAATCCAAAAAAGATATTCGTCTAGCCTTGTCGGCGTCACATAACCATAAATCATACAAAAATATTATCCGAAAAGTGGCAGATTAAGTGATTCGTAGAAAAGTTCGCCGACAAACAGGGAAATCCATTAAAGTAAGCCCATCAAAAGGGGAACTTAAGTCGTAATCTGTTTATCCGTTTGCATAAAATACCTACGTATGATTTGCGCTAACATGCTTAGCGTCTAAAATTTATCCGTGCTTGTGCATTAATTTATTTGCCATATTTTGGTATTAAAATTAAAAATTTTTAAAGGTTTATAATTATTAATAATGAAAGCAAGCCAGTTTAAGTCAAAGAGTCACTTTGAATACTGATTAAACATTCAACTGTAGTGCCAATCCTGGTAGATTGTATAAACCACCAAGCATAACTTTTCTGTGAAAATTTCAGCCTGTTCAGCATAGTAACAATTAGTATTAGATTTACATGCATAAATTTGTCTGGTTAGAATTTTCAATAGTCAGTATCTGAGAACGAATTTAATTTAATTTTTCAAATATTATTTTTATTCGTTTTTTTTTTATATGACATGAATAATTGAAATCTTCTTTTATGGTTAGTAACATAGTATAAGCAGGTATACTAACTATTAAGGTGAACAACCGAAATAAATATTATATTTAGTCTTCTCTTGTGGTATAAAACATAAAAATGATGCCGGATTCCAAAAACAAACAATGATGCTCAGAGCAATAATATCGTTACTTTGCACACAAAATTGAATTTTAGGCAACTTCCGGTTCGTATAAATCGGTATGAAACACGTTTCAGCTGGTTATAAACGAGTTATGAGTTTTATCGAAAAATATGAAGAATTTTTGTACACATACCACACGATAGTAAAAAGGGCGATTCAAATATCAACATTGTTTTTCTGTTAAGATTCATCAATATGAAATTGTCACAATATCTTATTAACGTAGCTAATCAGCTAACTATATCATAAATGCAAAAGTTTCTTTTTTATTCCTTCACGCCTAACGGCTGAACGGATTTGGATGATATGAAGATAGCTCGTACCCTGGATTAACACATAGGCTACTTTTTTATAGCGAAGCGTGAAATATTTCTTTTAGTGTCTTGAATAAAAACCCTCCTGTTCGATTCTCCCATCGTCTCATGTTGACTTTTTAACCGCGAGTAACACCGCGGGACGCACCTAGTAAAAATTATAGGAGCGTGGATTAACAAGAATCTGATTAAGCTTATTGAAAACAGGGAACCGCTCAGTTGACATACCACTGATTGCCACTCATCCAAATACTAACTCCAGAGAGTTGTGAACCATGTAAGTCCTGTAATAATAAACTTTCTAGTTTTCACAGGCTAAGCTGCTAGCAGAAGCTAATGTATTTAAGAAGCTTCTGCCTAGTTACAGTTGTATTAAGCGTAGCATACGACACTTAATTATAGCTTAGATATCTGTAAGTGAAAGAAATTTCAAACTCGGGGCGGTAGATCCAAATATTATCCCCTATATCCGAACTTGCAACATACATTGCAACTTACAACGAAATTGTAATATTTTATTATATAGAACAACCTGATACTGTGATGCGTGTCTTTGTACTCAAAAGCAATGAGAGGTACGATGTTCATTCACAATCCGACTTTACAAGTAATCTGATTATCCGATACTGAATGTGAATCTCATACAATATGCTTTAAAAAGTGCTTGGCATTCTCCTCTTCAGCTATATCTCCAACGAGTATGTTTCCGGCTATAGATTAAATTGATTTAAGATATTTATTTGCGCATCTTAGTGTACAAGTCGGTATTATATACCTACAAGTAGTTTTAGAATATAACCCGCGTCCCAAGTTTCATTGCGAACTCTAGTGTAATCTTAATGAATTGTATTTTCAGTAGAGAGACTTAAAGTTTAAATACATCGCTAACCATCCTACAACAATATTAGTATTAATAAAAAGAAATGAAATTTAGCATTTCCTATCATTATTGTTTCATAGATTTATTTGCAGACAAGTAAAAAAGATTTGGCCCTCATACATGTACAAAGAACCTAATAAGTTCAGCACCATCCTTAATCCCACACTCTCGAAAAGCAAGACTGTAACACACCACGGGAGCCTAATCTAGATTGGTAAAGTTCACCATAAATTAAAGCTTGTACAATCTGTGGCTTCCCTGAAAGTGAAATACATTTGTAATATCTTAAAATTGGGCGAATTTCATAAATGGATCGGATTTCCCGGCTTATATTTCATAAAAACTCCTCGGTTGTGTATAGAGCGTAAAACGTGTTTTAGTAAATCGTGCGTAAGTAATGCTCTCATAGAGGTAAATACTCTATATACAGGTAAATTACACACACTTTTCTGAAGAAAAATCTGCTTAAATATTATACATATTTTTATGAATACCAAATTGCCTGTTGCTTCTCCGCGTATTACCTACCTCTTGTGATTCAATTAACTGATGAATTTATTTTTACGATTTAGTACCGCTAAACGAATTTAGCGTTTTCTTGACGCTTTTAGGTATAAGGTATAGGTCGCACAAACAACGATTATACATACGATAAGAATGTTGCTAGGTATCTTAAGAACGCGTGATTTTGTTGGTACATATACATTCAAATACAAAAATTGTGAGTCAAGAAAGGAAAACGTGTTGGGTCAGCTAGTAAATAATTGTAAAATTATTATTATATTGTTATTATAGAAAATTTTAAGGTGGGCTTTCATAAAGCACCGCTCAAATCCAGCAACTATGTAAACAATCACACAATGAGCCCTAGAGAATACGGTACTGGAATTCTAGCATACAATTGAATATCAGGTCTAGTGGAAGTAAAATCAAAGCAACTCAAACACAATAGTCAAACAGATCATGAATCAAAGCTATCATCCAACAATAAGTCATTCCTGTATTACAATAGCAAACAAACCCGTATATTACTCAAAACAGTAAAATCAATAACGTGCGCGTAGTTGCTCCAGTAAAACTGAATACAGCGAGGATTTGTATTGTGAGATTGTCTCTAGAGACGAATTGTATGTTTGTTTATAATTTTTTTTTTAAATACACGCTCATTATAAATTTTAAAACTATCATGGTAATGAACATTATTATTCGTGTTACCGAGATATTTACCATGATTTGTGAGTTTTGTTGACTCCCGATATTTCGACGCAGTTACATGCGTCATGATCCCGGGCAAAACTCACAAATCATGGTAAATATCTCGGTAACATGAATAATAATACACACTCATTGTTTCTTTTTTTTTGAGTACAATAATTAGTTCGTATATCTTTTTAGGTACACTTAAAAGGTGATCAATCTCTCAGAGATATTATAGCTTTCTCTACCCTCAAAGGTTTTATGGAAAAAACTCTTTGTTAGGATTAAGATCTCCCTTTTACATATCTTAACAATATAAAATGTAAATCAAATTTCATCCTGGTACCAAATTTCTTCCAAATCAGTTTAGCCGTTTGAGCGTGAAGGAGTAACAAACATACACACTTACACATATTTTCTTTTAACAGTTAATGTACGTATGTGATTGGAGAAACAAATAAATGTTTTATTCACCATAAATATGATTGCTTCAAGACAATTTAAATGCGCAAGCACTGATCAACAAGTAACAATATCAAGCAGAATAGCGTTAGAAAATCTAAAGAGGTATTTCGTTCATCTCCTTCAGTCTACTCTACTCATGAAAGGTCTTGGCAATAAGACCGTGTAATATTTTAGGCATATAAAATAAAAAAATTTTAGGAGTTTGTTAGAAATAAAGTTTTCTGACTTTAACATTGATCTATGTTATGTTCGTTTATTGCATTGTAACGTAACCAGAACTATACTTTTTATTAGTCATTTGCTTTACTTGTAAACGCGGATCTAGTTAAACATGAAATGACTTATCAGAATAATAATTAAAGAGAATATGAGGTGATCATAACACAAACACGCATAGGAAATGCGAAAATAAAATTTAATAACCTGTAAAATTGCATTCATTTCCATATACAAAATTATTTCCATTTATATACAAAAACAAGTAGTCTATTTTATTGCATCCATTTTTATGGGTCAAGTGAGGAGTTTACGTCTCCCTTTGAAGAAGAAAACAATTTCACCGTAAATTTCACTTTAAAACTATGTTTGAAACTTCTAATATCGAAATGCACTTTATCTATGAGAGCTTTTCATGCCGGAGGCGAGAGGGCGCACATCAAAGATGTCTACGCGTTTATGCTCTGAACTCTTCAAAGCTGAACCACCATAAGGCGTAACGGGCCGTCAATAGCCGTGCAAATTAGATCTGTAAGGCGACTCAACCACGATACACTTTTGCATGTCACGTCGTGGACTTCCGTCGATTTGTAAGGTACTACGTCATGCTTCTGAAGTAAACGGAGGTTTTTGCCGTAAGCGTAATAAAGCCAATAAAGTTTATAGTCGTTATCTTAAACGACGATAGCGTACTTGACGTTCGGCTCAAGATTAACGAGTTGAATTTGAAGTAATTTGCTTCGAATTTGCACACGTCTCAGTTAATTGTAAGAGACAATGAAGACGATCATTAGCGTGTTTTCGGAGGTGCTTACGGCTGTTGCAAATGGTACGAATCGTGTACTTTTCACATTTTGGTATTCTCACATCCAGACTAAGAGCCTCTCATTATAATTGTCGTTAAATTAAATTTTACGTCGTAATCAAAATGTGTCGCCGGGCACCGCTTTATATAATGTGGTTTTATGATACAATTTTACAAATTGAATAAGTGATTTGTGAACGCTTAAAATAGACTTAAAATAATTGTAAATTATGGGTTCACATCAGCTCGTTGCTGTTTGTACCGAAGCTATTTTCCAAACCGAAGAAGGTTTCAGACAAAGGATGTCGAATTTTATCGCCTATAGTTGAATATTTCCATCGATAGACGTATCATTTTTATTTGATTATAGGTTAAAGATACAACTGTGCTTTATCATGGCAGCACTTATAAACTTTATACAAACCAGTCTTAATAGATATTCATTATGTTAGAGGGTTTAATTGCTCGCGTCTGTAGTTGAGTACCCGTTGTAGACCCTCCATGTACCACCCGGGTGGTGTAAAAAAGCACAAAAAATTGCAATTGAACTTATACCAAGTATTCCGGAAAACGCGCACGCGGACGAAGTCCCGGGGAACAGCCCGTATACAGTATAATAACAGCAGAACACGTTCACACCACTTTGATTTTGACAGGTTTGAGTCTCTTAGCATCCACAGTCGAAGCGATACTTCTCTTATACATACCTGTAACAATACAAAAGTAAAAGTCATTAAAAACATTTACGAAAGGAATATGCTATTTTTTCTAAAGACATGTGCAAATGCTTATTTTTATGTTCAGTATCATGATATATAATATAAAACACAAAAATGATATCTACCAATGTCCGTTAAAGACCTTGAAACCATCGAACCGATGTGCCCCAAACCGGTTCCATATGAACATGGTTTAAGACCACTAAGACAATGCTTAGGCACAAAATGTATTTTTACCTGTATACGCCAGGTGTAGCCGGTACGCTAGTATCAAATTAGCGAAATATTAGGAGTTTTGGTGATACAATTAAATTATCTCTTTTAGGATATAAAATATTTAACAGAATAAAAATCTGAAAACCCGATCAATACTTTAATTTCTTATTTCTCGCTTTTAAAGGTAACCTTTCTTATTTTAAAAATAGAATCAAGCAAATCAGTCCAGAACCAGCAAAACAATCGTGTAACATTCAAACAAAACCATTCAGCCGAATCGAAAACCTCCTCCTTTTTTATGTCGGATACAATGTAAAAAAACAATAAGTTATCTGAAATAGCGCTCCATTGTAAAACAAAGGCTACTTTCACTGATATATTGGAATAAGCGGTAAGCTCATCCATGCTCGATATAGTTTAGTATTCAAAGAAAATATAAAAAAAGCAAATTCAACCTTTTTATCAACCGGGAAGACTCATAGTGTAAAGAAATTCAATAAAGCGCGCTAGACTTTATAACGAGATCGCGTCAGTCTTCAAAAGGCAGAAAATTAACCTAAATAACCCGAATGGGTTCGTGCGATGCATGGTATGCAGCGCGATAATTACTCATATGCACGAAATGGGTTTTAATGCATGTAAATGCAATATTTTGCTAAAATATAGCGTTATATTTGAGATAGTGGGAATGAAAATAATTTTATTAAATGTACTTATAAAAAAATTCTATACAAATAATTAAACTTGAATTATCTGTTTTTAATGTCAAAATAATAGCGTTTTATCGGTTCTGTACAGTCAGTGTAATATTACAACTAATATTACACACATCAAATTAACCCCTGGTCGCTATTATATACATTATTTCTTTATTATTTTCTTCACATTAAAACAGTTCCAGTTGCTCGCGTCCGTAGGTGTGTACCCTTTGATTCCCTACACGTACCCCCTGGGTGGTGCTAAAGGAGCAACCAAAAGCAGCAGTAGAACTTGTGCCAAGTTCGTCCGGAGAGGTACTGCCACCACTTCTGGAATCTACCGCCAAGCAGTAGTCTTTGCATTACTGTGTTCCGGTGGAAGGGTGTGGTTGCCGGTGAAATCACATGCGCATGAGACGTATCATCCCCGTCTCGGGTGATGGACGCAGCAGAGTGAATGCGACTCAGTAAAGATTTGGATCTCATACTGAGTCGCACGCATTACTGTTGTCATGGGCGAGGGTCACCATTTACCATCAGGTGGGCCCTCAGCTCGTTCCGTCATTCATACACATAAAAAAAAAAATAATAATAATAATATTAGCTCACTTTCAATTAATTGGTATGCTATCCGTGGAAGTTGATGAAAAGAAATGCTCCGCTAATGAAGAATTAAAAACAACATCTTGATCATTTTGACTGCATTCTCAAGATCTAATTACGTTTGGTCGTCCACTTGAATTTTTCTTCGCCATCTTAATTTGTACGTGAGTCTCTGAGTTAATTGGTGTAATTACATCTCTGTGGTTTTTTGTCGCAGTGCTTAGTCTAGTATTCAGGATAGTCATTGTGGATAATTAAATTAACTCAGAAATTATTTAATGTGTTCCCAACAGGCCTGACTTGACTTGATTCTTAATCGGTAGATGGCGCTGAATTAATTTTATTAGGATTGGCGTTTCGGGCTATTTTTATTGTTACTTTTAGCCGTCTTTACTCTGGAAGCAGATCTTTTGATTTTGACAAGCAGTTTTTTTTAAGTTGTGATATCTACTTCATTGGCTCAAACTCACTAGCGTTCTTGAAATCTTTGTCCCGCTCATTGGTATCCATTGGATGCTATCCCTGTCAACTACTTCGTGAGAAGCACGAACTGTGTCTTGAAGTGCTGAATTTGCGATGAGATGAGAATTTGTGATCATACTTGTAATAAAACCAGCTCAGTTTACACCTATAGCAGCACACAATCGCGTTGCAAGTGTCACTCAACACCGAGGACTATCACTAGACTACGCGTTAGTTGATCAACTACGCTAAACTGATGCACGGAACGCTATAGGGTTGCCTCCTTGCACAATTGTAAAATATTATACTACTCTCTCTACTCTACTCTATACTAATTTTACTACTTTACAAGTTGGAACATTTGTATACTTATTTTTTATATTTGAAATCAGTAGGTGCCAATGAATACTCCTGACTGAGTGAGCTTGACTGATATATTTCAACAAACAACAAAAGGCTTAGGATATATGTGAGTTACATGATAGCAAGAAATGCCGGTCATATTATGTTCAAATCAAGAGAGTTTCATTAGGTGCCAACCCTGGATGCCAATTGGTAATAATGGTAATGTGCTTAAGGATTTCCTGGGACACGATATACTCATTTATTCATAAAAGAAGTATCGAAATATTGTAAATACACGAGCTCGAATTTATCTAATATGTTCATGAACATTTTATACCGCACCAAAATAAATTGTTTGCAAATTTTGACTTGTCCAAACATTTCTTGTGAAAGAATGTATTTGAGACAACCCTATCAAGACTTCATGTGACAGTTCCTCGCTGCAGTCATGTCACTTGTCAACAACGTTAATATCAAGTTACCTAGTACTCACATCGCCTATTTAACTACTATTAATGCGCCGTGCAGAGCACAAAAATCTTACCAAAATCATACGTTTGAATAATTTTATGTGGCAACCCTACGAAGACTTCACGTGACAGTTCCTCGCTGCAGTCCCGTCACTTGTCAACCACGTGAATATGTAATTACCTGACACCCCATCATCTATTAGTAAAACATAGAAACTATTAGTAGATTAGTATGTATGACCTATTTTATGTACAGTTGGTGTGTTGTTCAAATATTTATAAAATAAGTAATAGCTTGATAAGCAATCTAAATTAATTTAGGGGGTCGATTTTGCACACTCGTAGATGAATATCTTTTCAGTGTCTAGACGGTTGATGGTTAGAAAATAACAACACAAAGTAGTAGTAGAATTTGTGTCAAGTCCGTCCGGAGAAGCACTGCCACCATATCTGGTAATAAGCCGCCAAAACAGTGGTACGTACGTTATCCTTTGTTCCGATGGAAGGGTGTAGAAGAAGTGACAGGCTCATGAGACGTTGCATTGCCTTCTCGGGTGGTGATCGCTATAGGATGCTACTTGGGTCATCTCACAATTGTCAGGAAGAAGCTCATAATCATCAATCAAGAGATATTAATTGATACAACAACGATAACACACTCATACCCCCTGCACTAGGATTCTCTGTGTCGCAGATGGTATGGACAAACACAAAAACACAAGACTAACAACCAACACCCGAAAACAAACTTCATGCTCGCCACACGAAGTGTGCCCTGGCCGGGAATCGAGCCCAGGACCCCTCGCTTCGAAGGCAGGGCTACAACTAACTAAGCCACAGGGAAAATATTACTTATTTTTCCAGTGCATTAAGACCGCAGCGGTTTAATTATTCAAGTTATCATCATATGTTTTGCATTTTTAAAATAATATAATATTTGGAATAGATCGTTTTCATGATAATTTTACCTTCATTTCAAATTTCAAATACCAATACGCCGTTTTGTTGAGGCAAATATTTAAATCCGATAACTTGCTCGTTTGTTTGTTCTATGAATTTTAGATGGGATTGAATCAGAAAAACTCGGGATTACCTCAGTTAACTAGGGCTTAAAGCCATGAAAAATAACGAACCTTTTACTCTATTATTGAATCTATGCGAAATAAATCTTTATTTTATACGAGTTATTTGCTTCCGAGTTTCCGAGAAAACATACATATTATTGGATATTTCCTACATTGCCATGAAATGTTGAATATTAGAACTAACATAGAGATTAAAAGTCGATCCAATTTAATTCCAATTTTAATCTCTAAGAGTAGCTCACTGTTATGGAAATTAATCCCACATCAATATAACTTCAATCGCCTCGAACCTGCTACTTTAAATGCACATCAAACGCAATGCAGGCCACCTGCTGATTGTATAGTCATTGAGTTACTACTTCGGAATATTCAGGTCATCTGCTCCGACTAGAATACAAAAAAAAACCGGTCAGTGCATGTTTAATTCCACTCATTCATCTATTTTACCATTTAAAGCACGTGGACTTACCGGCTTCCCTGACGTAATAGTTCACTGTTACAATTGTCGTGAATAAATTACGGTCCACACCCGCACTCTTGAGTCACGCATTTTGTCTGATAAAGGTTTTTCTAAACTGCTGAGCAAACTAGCAGCTACAGTGAAAGATTAAGATGGTTCTAGAAAGTTTCACATGAGCATAGATTTTTTTATACATCACACAAATGAGAAATGAAGTCAGGCCCGCTTAATATCATGGTTCACGGCAGATCCACCAGATGGCTAGTACCCTCATAATGAATCAAATTAAGCGCTCTATGATACGGTCTTACCAAATGGAGAGCTGATGATATAAATATTGCCTTGTTTTTTCCATCCTGTCCATCCAAAAGTTGCACGAAAGAGATTATTTTGCTTGGCGTCCAAGTGTTAATCTTTTAAAAAGTTGCAAGTACGATCTTTAACTATTAACTCAACACGACCCCGCTATATAACGGTGTACAAGTTATAAAGCTATAATGATTACACTACAAGTCATATAAGATTTTTAAGTGCAATTGCACCCCGTGTTCTATCATCGTCACACCTTGATTAATAATAATTATTTTAATAAAAATAATTGATGTAATTTATCACGCTTCGCATGTTAGAAAAAGCCTTATAACTTTTTTGTATTCACGTGTGCCCTGACGTTACGTCAATTCGATGAAATGGTAGAATTCTGGATAAACTTGAAGCAATTGCACGTAAGTCAAGACATGAACTGGAATTCAATTATGGCCGACAGCATTGGGAAGTATAGCGAGGTAGATTGACAAATGTATGGTGACACTTTTGGTATAGTTCGTTCACAAATTATACAAAAGTGTACCTTATTAAAAACCTATATATATAAGAACTGAGATGACGTCTGACAGAGGGAAATGAAAGAAAAATACATGTTGTCCCACCCCCAATTAGTGTGGGATAAGGGCAGAAAGATCATGATAGATAGATGGATAAAACATTAAGATTATGATGATATATAAGTACTTAACAGTAACCTGGTTCCCATAGTACCAGCTACGCTTAGTTTGGGTCTAAATGGCGCTGTCTGAATGTTTATTAAGTTATCTAATTACTTATTGAATGGCCTCATAGCTGGTCGGTAGAAGCTCTGCTATGCGCTGTGTGTCGTGAGTTCTATTCCCACTTCAGGGCAAGCATTTGTGTGACAAACATTTGTTCCGTGTGTGGGTGTTGATATGATTTTAATTTTGTTTCCTTTTACCTACTGCTAAAACAACGGGACGAACTGAAGGCTCGTTAGCATCAGTCATATCAACAACAATACGACTTATTTCTCCCCGACCCAAGTCATTTCCCGTTGCACCCGTTACACGAGCCCGTCAAACATTTTATGCGTCTGTAATTTTGCATTACGTATTTTAAGTATAAATCTGTATACTGGTTCTCATACTACAAGTTATGCTTAATTTGGGGCTAGATGGCGCTCTGAAATGTCCATTCCGTACCAGCCTCTAATGTTCCCACTGCAGGGACACAGGCCTACTCTCGATAATTGGGAGTGAATGGGCTCTGATCTACCACGGGAGCCCAATCCGGATTGGTAGATGTCACATGCCGTCGAATTTTTGGTTCTAAGACATGCCGGTTTCCTCACGATGTTTTCCGTCACCGTTTTGAGAACGTGGTATTGCGCACATACATTTTTTCAAGTGAAAAAACTCATTGGTGCACTTGTGGGTTTGAACCTTCAGATTGAAAGTCGGCGTCTATGTCCCTGGGCCACCCCGCTCTCTCTCTCTGTCCATTAATATTATATTTATTATTATAACTTCAAGTGCAAGCTCTGCAGTGCATGATTTATTAAGAGCCAGTGACACCAAGCTGTTCTGCTTTAATAGCAGTAATGAACGTGCAGTGCAGCACGTCACCTGTCAGAAGCGTGTTTAATATCAAATTACGTGGCATGCAGCGAGCTCCGAATTATAATATGATAATGCCTAAACCGCGATGCAAATTCAGCCTAAAATGGGTGCATTGCAATGTAGTTTTTGAATAAAAACGGGATCGTTGTTCGAGCATGAGTTTTCTATGGTTCTATGTAGGTAACTTTCAACAGACTTCTAAAGGAGGTTGAAAAGGTACTATCATTGATCAATTTCTTTGTATTTTGTTAAATATTTCTTATCTCAGAATTCTGTCATTTGTCAACGGATTTTGTATTTTTTTTTCATAATTGTTTCATAAGCAATAGAACAAAAAAACTGGAAAAAATATGTCAACCAAGTAAACGAATAACATTTTGCTTTCCTGGGACTTTTTTCTTCGCCCGTTCTATACCAACGTCGATGGAACATTACCAGCAGACACTTCAATTTTATTTAAATATTTGTACAGACATACATGTATGTTATGTATATCTTAGCAGTCTGTAATAGACCAAGATAGCTGATACTCAAATCTTGGAGTTCAGTTCACTAAGCATTAGTGACACGGATTGAATGCTGGAGTTATCCGATGGCAAATGTGGAATATAATATCTCTATCTCCCTTGCGTATCGATATTGGAGACTCAGAAATTGGTGTTGCACATTTTACTTCGATTTGAATAATCCGTCCGGGTTTGTCTACTGAAGCGCTCATAACGAAGCTTGCTTATACGTTCTTTACAATTCATCTAAGTCAAGCAACTCTCCGCCCGGACATTACTCGGATGGGTGACCATTTAGTCGCGTTTTAAGTTTTCCTGTGGTACAATTCTTTTTATTCTAGTTTAGTAGTGTACAGATAATACCAATAATACCAATATCTTAACGATACTTGAGATTTAAATTAATAAACGGAACAAAAGGAAGACGGCTCCGTGGCTTAGTTGGTAGTAGCCCTGCCTTCGAAGCGAGGGGTCCCGGGTTCATGAAGTTTGTTCTCGGGTCTTGGGTGTTTGTCTTGTGTTTCTGTGTTTGTCCATGCCATCAGCGGCACAGGGAATCCTAGTGCAAAGGTACGAGTGTGTAAACGTTAAAAAAAGTTTGAATTTTAGTTTGACTTATAATATATTTACATATTTATTTGAACTGAGCTTCGGAAGGCACGTTAAGGTGTCGGTCTCGGCTATACTACTACTACTACTAATAGATAAACGGATTTATTTCTTTTGTCTTTTGAAAGTGATAATTGGTCTATTGTAGTGTATAGTTTTATTGTTAATAAGCTATATTTGAATCTAAAATTCGAAAACAGGAAGTTAGAATAACAGGCTTTGAAACATGACCATCACCTATCCGACAAACATGGTGATGAAAGTAATCGAATACCAACACAGCCAGCCAGAGTCTGATCTAGGGATTGGGGTTTGAGGGTCACTCATTATTATTATCATCGTATAAAATGTTATTTGTATTGTGATTTCTAATGAACGAGTCTTATAGCAGCTATATTAGTGTAAGAAATATAAAAATACATTTATTAAAAAAAGTGACAGCTCCAATTATTTCTTAAGAATTCAACGGAAATTTAGTATTCTGACTTTGACTTTTACTTTAATTTAATATAACAAACAAAAATACAACATATTATATTGGACAGAGCCTAATTGTGCCAGTTTTGACCTTGAGAAGAAGAATATTGTTGGAACATATACGTATCGAGCTCATAATCATCATTATCTTCTTATTACATAACTTAATATATTGTAAATAATTATAATACTTGGACAAAACAAATATGTTTATCAATTTATTATTTTAAAAACCTTACATGTATTTTAAAAGTGACAGTTTGTATGTATGTGTATGTTTGTTCCACCTTCACGCTCAAACGGCTCAACGGATTTGGTAGAAATTTGATATGGAGACGAAATCGAGTAACAAATATAACAAAAAAAAAATACAGCTGTACAAAAATACTTCTCCTTTTTTTTGAAGTGTGATAAAAATAAAACATTATTAATCCGTTTGTATGTTCAAAAATACCAACGATTATTACCGACACGTCTGAGCGACAATAAGTAACGTCAAATTGATGAAAAAAAGAAGATAACTTGCCTGCCCCTGCAACTGTCTAAGTGCGGCCCTGGCTGCAGTTCCACTCGAGAATATTCCATTTACTGACCGATACTCGATACTATAAGAGCCATTGAATGTAGTGGTAACCCTATCGCGTAAGAATGGGGAGCCGGGAGTATTGAAGTCTTGAAGAGTACTGTGACACTCATTTTGTCGTGTTATTTTTGCTACCAAACTCGTAAAGTGAGAAGTTTCTTCGTTAACCGACTTCGAAAAGAGGTAGTCTCAATTCGGCTGTATGCGTTTATGTTAGTTACCCGTTTTCGTGAATCGTGTACCGATTTTGATGTTCCTATTTTATTTCCTGTTTTTAATCGAAATACCTCGAGGATACCATTAGCGTATCTCGGAAAAGGCTCTAAAGATTTGGATTTAATTTTGTATTTAGATAGGATTTGCTGTTTTAGTTTACTATAAGTATATTGTATTAAAAAACCGGAGCGAAGCTCGTTTTTGAAGTCGGTTTTTACTTTTTATTCGCTCACTTATTCACTTATATGAATTATTATATGTATCATGTTTAAGTAATACTGTCGACTTTATTCCCTACAGATATACAAGCTTTTCGATCTATTAAAGGCTTTAGTCTAATATATATTGTTACATTCAAGTAACAAAAAGTTCATCTGGTTGTACGGAACACTAGTTGTGTTACTTAAACTTGACTGGATCATTTAAACAAATAAATAACGCTGATACACTCATACCACTGCACTAGTGCGCAGTTCTCACAAAATACCAAAGACCGCAGAAGAATTTTAATGCTTACCACACGAAATGTTATGCGTTCGGAAATCTAACCCAGGACCTCTAAATTCGAAGGTACCACCAACAAAGTAACTAAGCTATCACTTTGAAGGGGCACTGCCAAACAAGGCATATACCTAGCAATTGGCTAACATATGTTCTGTTTGTGTCGGCCGCTACGTCCCAGGTGGTATTGTAATTGTATTTAATTATTGACCACTGCAATACTGCTATTAGCTAGATCAGAGTATTTAGGCCACCTGTCAATTATACCGTACAGCAACAGTTATAAATTATGACAGTACGTAATGGACCTTCAAATTGTTTTAATAACTTTTTTGTTCAGGTTATTCGAATATGTGTCACTATTTTTATTTTTTGCGCATCTAATGTGTTCGGCTGGGGTCTCATTCTACCGATTTCAAATTACATATTTTATTGATAACATTTTTAGAAAAAAGTGCGGTTGACATTAAATCAGAAGGATTACCATTATAAGAATAAAATATAAAAGATAATTCGGAAATATATACAATATATGCTTCAAAACAAACTTCTAGATTTTTCATACAAAGGTTTGTCATGAGTCGGATTTGAACTGAGGCTATAATAAAAGTATAATATAAACACCTAAGTTTAATTGTGTTGAGTTATTACTAAATGCTCTTCAAAAAACGTGAAGAAAATATAAAACATTTCAAATTGGTCACGCTATTTATACACCAGCTGATAATTACACCAGCCTAGTTAATTTCCCCGTCAGCTAAAGTTATGGGAATACGTCATATGGTAATCGTTTACATAAATAATGAGAAAATTGTTTATAATTAAGGCGGAATATTTTGCTACAACGCTTATGATAATTGCTTTGGTGAAATACTTATCACGAAATAAAAGATTTCATTGAACCTGTAACATTTGAACCTGTTGGATAATGTTTTTATTATTCACTTCAATTAAATGATAAGTACTTATAATTGGTAGCGTTTTCATTTAACATGCACATGTTGTACATAAAATAAAACTAAATTAAATTATTTTTGTTTTTCCTAAGTTATTTTGACCTTTAGTTACATAATTTCATGAGTTAGGTGATGAGATTATCTACTCATCACCTAACTCATGAAATGTGTTAGGTGATGAGTAGATCATCAGTAACAAAAGTGCGTATTCTTACGCTTTTATTCCTAGTATAAGCCTAATTAAAGAGCTGAACTAACTAAAGGGCTTTAGATATTTAAAATCGTTATAAAACAAACTACCTAACAATCGCTATATCGATAAATCATTTGGAAAACTATACCATTTTTCCACCAATCCTAACGACTGATTTGAAATTCTCGCATGATTTTAAAATTCGAAGCTTGTCATAACAATATGGCGGCTGCCGCTGTCAAAAAGCGCGCGAGATGAATGTCCGGCGATATGGCGTGTGATCGGAATGATTTGTGGCATCGCACTTGAAAATACTGCAATGCTAAAAATAGGATTATCTGCAATTTATTGCAGGAAATAAAACATTACAAGAGATTCGGACAAACGCTACTCTTTTTTTGAACCTGCTGTATATTTCGTGCAAACCACAAAAAATAACAAGTCATCATTTTATCACACGCTATCACAGTCAAAACAATATCACTACTCCACGACTGCTAAGTTATACACGAGGCATAGCTATTTCAAATCTCGTAAAATGGTTTGTAATTTCAACTCTTTGCGAAGATGTCAAAAAACACATAGGTGTGGCTTACTCAGGGCGAAATCGAAATTGTGATCGACTTTTGACTATCCTTTCATTTGATTGGTGATCTTGTCAGTAAGAAATAAAAAGTCTATCCCATTCCGATTTCAACTCAACTGGATTCGGGAATTACCCACCTGGTGATCCACCCAGTAAACGTGAAAAAACATATGACAAAATAAATCCGGCACAGGTGACGTCACCTGAGTGACCCAGACAGGATTACGGGTGTAATCCGCTCCAGGATCGCTCCAAAACAGGACCAAACGGGACTTATGGTCCTCTTGCGGGGTATTTTATGTTCGATGCAGTGTAATTAGAACCGATTGTTTTGCAGATATGAGGATGACATTTGAACTTTTAATGGGATATTTTTTCCACCTACGAACTGTGGCTATACAAAAAGCAAAAATAAGTTTATACATAGGTAAATAATACCTACTTATTTTTTTGCTCAACGCCTGAATCAAATCAATTTAGTTTAATGTTGTAATGTTGTAAATGTTGTAATAATTACTATATTACAAATAATAATTAATATGTCAAAGTAATTGAATTATTGTAAAATTAATATGCTGCATACACTTATGGTAAGTCAGATAAATACACAGATAAAAATAAAAATTTTAGTCATTCAATACAATTGTGTACAACTTACAAGCATTTTTTTTGGATTTTACAACCCATGAATTCATCATAGGCATAAAAGGCTTGCTCAGTAAGCCATTTTTTGAGGCGCGATTTGAATATCGAAATATTTACAGCTTCTGTAATGGTGTTAGGAAGTCTGTTATACACATCCGGGCCCATAACATGTGTGAGTTTAGAGGACTTAGTGAGTGCTCGTGCTACCGCTGCTCGTAATACAAAAGGTATATGTAATAATTGGTTGCAATAATGTAAGTCAATTTATTTTGTGGCAGTAAATAAGTGTTCTCTTGATTTCTTGATATCATGAATCTATAGCAGTACCTTACTATCGCTTAAAAAATATTTTATGCAGTAGCTGTCAAAGTCTAGCCAGCAAAATAAGAAAAATCAAAATGCAGCTGAATGGGGAGTGGAGTGCAATCAGGTGGATTTCCCCTGGCACCTCGGATCCTACTCGCTACCCTACGAATGGCCGCCGCTTTTGTTTTCAAAATTGAATCAGTTTTCGTAATGATAAATAGTGATGTTGTGTTATTACATCGATTTTTGGCTTGTGAATAGATGTTAAACCGAAATTAGAGTATTTTGTCGTAAAGTAGTTTAAAGGGTCAATGTGGGTTAGTAGACGTCACATGCCTTCCAGATGTGATATTAAAAAAAACATTTGCAATAAAGCAAATGTTTTTTTGAATTTGAATTTATGATATAACATTCCAAAAATAGTTGTACAGCTTGCGTATCCTCCAGGTGGAGTGAAATTAGAAACTTACAACTTAAATTAGCAATAGAACTTGCCAAATTCGTTCAGAGAAATACTGCCACCATAATTGGCATCCGAGACTTTTCATTTAGAGATTTGGATGCTGTGATTTACGAACTGCGGTAACCACTAATCATGTGGGGCCATCAACTCGATTTGTCAATTAAGTTACATAGGATAAAGATTTTCCTGATTCACTGTTACATAATACGCATATTTTTACAAAGACAAAAAACTCATTGCACGCTTGTTCCAAATCTGCTATCTTCAGATCAAAACTCTGAACTCTGCGATCTGTTATTAAGTACCGCAGAACAATTTTAATGAATCAATCTATCATAATGAATTATAGATGCTATCAGCCGGTTTCACGCGAGTAAACCGGAGGTTATTAAAGGAGTACAAAAAACACAGCGTAAGTCCTTGACATCCTGACCACAGACAATTAGCTGTCGAGTGAAACTCATCAATAATGAGTGGAATTCGTAACAATATCACCACTCGAGCGTAACTCAGGGGACTTTCGTAATGTAGTCGTGGTTTAATAATTCAACGTGTGTTTGTAAGGGTTACGCACTAATAGGAGTCCCTTGATTCTCCCTTGATTAGAAAACAACGAAAACCGCCATGTTATAGGAATTAAGCCACGTCTTTCGCATTTCAGATGATCTGTGGGCTAATTTCGTCTCTACATGTAAACCAGTAGAAGAAGACGCAACAGACCAAAACGGAGATGGCAGGACGAGCTCGAGAAATACTTGAACTAGCAGACGGAATCTTAAGACCGAGATACATAGAGATAGGGGGAAGATCTTTGCCCAGCAGTGGGACCCGGCTGGCTCATAATAATAAATAAAAAGTGGAGCGGCGGCAACTCTTGCGCTAACATTCAATTGGTCATGTTCATAACATTGAACATTCAATTCAAGATTCAAGTCCTAAAATGCAAAAATGTGTTATATGCTCAAAAAACGTTTCACATTATGTAAGCTGTGATAGAAAATATCGTCAAGAAAATAGTCCAATCCAATCCCGATTGGGCTCCTGTGGAAAATTAAAGCCATTCACTCTCGCTTGTTAGAGTAGAGTAGTGTATGCCTCTGCAGTGGAATCATGACTGTACCGTACCAGTCACTAGACTGGTACAGTACGATACGTTTGCTCGTAAGGTTTACGCAAACTAATTGGAAACCCTGGACTTCCTTTGATTTGGAACACCAAACCCATTTCCGGAAAGCATACACTATATATTTACCGTATCTGAGGCTTTGAAGCATGACTGTTCATAATATCTGATATCATTTTTGATGCAGTACGGTTGCAGTAAAATTTTGGTAGTCTATTTAAATCTGACTTCAGAAAAGGAGGATAACCTCCTCTTGTATTTTGGTTGTCTGATTTTTTTTCTAGGTATCATAGTCATTATGACAGTAGGAATATAACTAATGTTATATTAATAAGAACTTATGTACATGTATAATATGCGATAGAATAAAATACTGAATACTGAATCATGGAAGCGCATGACATGAAAGGAATAGTCATCTCATAACCCATAAATGGTTGTCCTCAGACGAGTAAAGCCACGGTGAAAGTCTAGTTCTGATTGTTACTTTGTGCGTCATCTGTATTGCGGCTCATTTGAACTCAGAGCCAATGAAGCCGTAACTTATTCATGTGGTAATTGATTCACTTACGACTTGGGAAAATCATTGTGCGGAATGTTCAGAACTACGACATTGAACGTATGTATAAACTTGCCACAAGTTCTACTGCTACTTTACAGTCTACTTGAATGACTTCAAAGCTCGGTTGGTAGTTCTGCCTTCTGCGATGTAGGTCATCGGTTCAATTCCCACCTAGGACAAGCATGTTTAGTTTTGATCAATGCTCTTGAACAGTCCATGTTCTTTTACAAGTCAATATGATACCGTGTACAATAAATTAATATTCTATTACTTGATTACAAAATAAAAAGTATAAAAACATAGTAGTCAAAAATATTTATATAAAAACGGAGGACCACCGACCACGGAAATAAGCGGTTGGTAGCTAGGACTGTAGAGAGCCCTTTTATATTATTATTATTATTTTAAAAAATTACAAGGAAAATATCTCAGGTAGTGGTTGTATATTTGTTTCTAGTCTAGATTCTTCATAGAAATTTACTCAACCGTTTAGAAACAGTTCTGTCAATCTAGCTTTCATAAATACCGCCCGTCTATCCGTTAACAAGTTGCGATGACATGTACAGAGAGACATACATAGGATTTAAATTTATAACACCCTTCTTTGCGTCGGGGGTTGGGGTTTACAGCTCCGGAAAAAGAGATTGGAGTATGTATTACACCAACGTTGAATGGTTTCACTATAGGGATGTCCTACTCCTGCCAAGCGAGAGTTATCTACAAAGGGAGCCAATCCATGTTGGAATATGTCACATCTTTAAATTTTTGGATTTAAGTACTGTTTCTATCACTATGTTGTGCTTTGTCGTATTGAGAACTTGATATTGTGAACATAATTTTTTTATAGCAAATACTTATTTACTCGCTTCTTGATTTAAACCATTATGGTCGCCATTATTTTAAATGGTACTACATTTGGCCTCCACACTTTCCTCTCCTCCCCCAAAACGTATATTTGAGTAACTTTTCTTCTCAAACACAAACTCATGTTCTACGCGTAAATTTATTCGAAAGCCAAGCAACGATTCTCTATCTCACTCTTATGAGTAAGTCATCGTAATATTGTCGACCTTTACCCAAAAGCGACTAAACTTGTCATACGACTGCAATAGTAACTAAAAAGAAGTTTTCCTCGATTTTCTTCACGTACATGTAAATACGCACTATTACGTATAAATGCAAGACGTAGGAGTCGTAACTGTGGCTAGGCTTGCACAACCGCAGTGCATATTAGCCCGCCGCGGGCCGCATCCCTCACAGTGACACGCCACGCTCCAACATGCTCAGAAACATTGCTGTGAGTTTACTTTTTAATTTATTTTCGGCCATGTCTGTTGTCATATTTTAAATAAGTTGATATAAACCTCTTTTGTTTAGTTTCAATTCTGATATTTCTCTGATACATTATGGGGAGTATTACGCTTTCAACTCGATATTTTCTTACGAATATTTAATTACGGGTTACATTCATATTGCAGGTTATTTTTTTGACTATTAGTGTATTAAAAATGTACCTCTCATAAAATGGATTGAATAATATTTATTCCCTGCGTCAAAAAAGGATGAGTCTTATAAACTTTATGTCTATGCCTGTTTTTGAGTCTGTGGTTTTGTAGCTCCCAGTTAGATGGACTAATTACAGTGTTGTGTTTGTCAAACTGAAACTTAGTATAATAGAGTTAGGGTACACCTGGTGATTACCTAATACAATATCGGTAAAGTAATTAGTAAATTAGTAGTAGTAAAGTAATTAAGTAGACCGTGGCGAATAGATTGGTTCTTTTGTTTTGCAAGGGTTTACACCTATTGCCGAATGCAACATTAGTGTCCAGTAATATATTTAACATTGTTACTTATCTTAAATAATTTCATGTGAATTAGCAATCATTTTAGGTTATTTACGGCTTAGAATTAATTTTTTTCTCATACAATTTGTACAAATATCTTAGTGAGAAAAAACAAAACACTTTTAAATTGCAGTGAGCAATTGTTTACAAATATTATAGCTACATAGATACATCATTAAAAAAATTAAAATAATCCGGATAGAGTAACAAACCGAAGCAAAACTTATATTTTCGTGAGGCAGCTACACCATTAGGGGTAATGTTTAACTAGCCGTTAGATTTTACTGTTGGTATAAGTGCCATTTTCATGGACATCCAGTTTTTTTTTTAATTTAGGTCTGAACTATTTCATAATCATAATAAACAATAAGTCTGATCAACTTCTGAAACTAGTTCGAGTAGAAATGATTATTGTTAGCCATTGAATAAAACAATTAAAGTTAATTATAACGAAAATAAAATTGTTATTTTTATATAAAAGTTTTGACCAATCGTTATCAGATTGTGCGCTTCACGCAAGAAACTCCTATGTATTATATATATTTATCCCTTAAATATTTTTATCCCTTAAATTATTGAACTACTTAAAATAATATATCATTAATTTCAGTTGATCCTGGCCGTTGTGGGTTGCTGCCTGGCCACCCCAGTCCCGGAACCCGATCCGTACCATCACAAAACACAGTAAGTACCACTTACATATGTACCATACACTTATGCACACTTATATATGTCCGTACCAGCTTCTAATATTCCCACTGCAGGGACACCGGCCTAATCTCGATAATTGAGAGTGAATGCGTTTCTACTACGGGAGCCCAATCCGGAAACAGAATACTTAAATTAGTTTTGTTTTGTAAATACATACATATAATACATATTAACACCCCCACACAGTACAAACATTTCTGTTGGCACACAAATGCTTGTCCTGGGTGGGAATCGGACCCACGACCTACAGAGCAGAAGGCAGAGCTACTACCAACAGAGCTATGAGGCCAGTTACGTGGACGTAGTCGCGGGGAACAGCTAGTCTAATTTACCTTAGATATAATTTACCAATGGAACATACACATCATACTTGTATCGCGCGAAAAATGTAGCAACAAAACGTTTAGTTGAAGCAAACGGTTGCAAAATAAATCGTTCTTTGGTCAATAAGTACTAACGTGGAAGCAATTCCACTAAGTGATTTGAATTTTTAACTCTTTTGAATTATTTATTATATCGGTGATGTTCGATTGCATTCATTTGCAAGGTGTTACTTGAATGTTACTGTTTATAAAACGCGTAGCCTCATTTTATATGTGTACGTTACTAGTTAATAACTCCTTTTTTATGTGAATAAGTGACGGAACGAGCTGAGGGCCCACCTGAAGGTAAGTGGTGACCCTCGCCCATGACAACAATAATGCGTGCGACTCAGCATGAGATCCAAATCTTTACTGAGTCACATTCATCCTGCTGCGTCCACCACTCGAGATGGAAATGATATGTCTCATACGCATGTGATTTCACCGGCAGCCACACCCTTCCACCGTAACCACTAATGCAACCACTACTGCTTGGCGGCAGATTCCAGATGTGGTGGCAGTACCTCTCCGGACGGACTTGGCACAAGTTCTACTGCTACTACTCGTATATGTTGCGAATTTTATATACTTTTTTGCAACGTTTGGCTAGCCTCACAGCTCAGTAGGTCTGCCTTCTGCGCTGTACGGTTCGATTCCTACACAGGACAAGTATTTTTGGACGAGCATAGATGTTTGGTATTAGTCTGTGCTTACTGCGTACTTAAAAAAGTACTATAAGTATTCTATTACGAAAATAGACAGTCTCCTCTCACGGGGTATTTTGTGTGAAATTTCCAAGGAGAATTGAAAGAAAAAAAAAAGGCCATCTACTTTAAATACTTTACATGAAAATATGTATGCTAAAACTGTTTTCCTTAATTGCAGCATCAAAGTCCACATTCCCCATGAAGTCCACACGGTCCACCACCATCACGTTGAAAAGGTGCCGATCTACAAAGAGATTCCTGTCATCAAGGAAGTTCCAATCGTGAAAGAGGTGCCAATCATCAAACACCTCCCCATATACGAAACCGTCCATGTCCCTGTGTATAAGCATTCGGTGATTGAAAAGCCCGTGTTTGTTCCAGTACCGTACAAGAGCCATGAACACATATCTCTATCCTCTTGGCATCATTAATTAAATTGAGCCCTAGTATCTAAATAGGTTTCATTAAATATACCGTACTTAAAGAAACCTAGGCAAAAGGAGGTGTTCTTTTTAATAGAAAAAAATCTCTTTTTGTTGTGTACCTTTCAAACTGAACTATGTCTCCAATTTTAAACATTATCTTTGTACCTGAGCAGAAACTAAAACAATTTCTACATTCTACATTTAAATGTATGAAAATGTGACATTTACGCGTGGACAAAAAAATGTTCGAGTTGTAATCTTGGCGTGTCACTGGTTTGAAATAAAAAACATATAAGATGGGGTTGAATGGAAATTGTAAGTTAGACCGGGCAGTTATTATCTGTCACTGTCAAAAAAGCAGCCTAGTCATAACTTTTTTGCAGTGACATCGTTTGATTAATTAAACCCTCAATAAAATGAACATGAAGTGAATTTAACGAGCTGAAAGAGATGTCCCGACTTCAAACACTATCTTTTATGCTTTTTTACGACCATATTAAGTTAATGCATGTTTTTTTTACTTTCAATATAATTTTGTATTACTGTGATAACAATAATACATTGTTTTTAGCTGTTTTGTTTTATTTTCAAAATATATACCCTATTTGAGTTATTTTTGCAAGCAAGCCAGAATATTTTCATAACTTCCATATAATGTCATGTAACTTGGTTTTCAACTGTGTTGGTAATGCAGCACTAGGACTTGTGCCAAATATTCCTGGAGAAGTTCTGCCTCCACACCTGTTAATCTAGTTAAGTTAAAAAAACAAAAATACTATCTACCACTTATCAACCTAAATCACCTAAACCTATGCACATACGGTCTATACTATAATGTGCTTTTCCTGACTCTAGCCACTAGGATATCCTATTTTAAAATCCTTTGACATATTCTCACTACTGGGATGTCTCTTGGCTTTCAAGCGGTCGCTATGTGGATAACTTGTTATTCTAGAATAGAAGAAAATTTCATTTCAATTCTTTTTTGACGCGTAACAGAATAGTTCTACAAAGTTGTAAGACTTTAATTATATCGTGAAATAGCATGTCATAGCGCTTGCTATGACAATGTTATTTCATGAAATAAAAATCTCGTAAAGAAAAAGAGATTTTTCAAATTCAGAATATTTCGCCTAGGTGTGATTACATGCTAGTGTCAAAGCGTTGTGTTTTATTCTACGCACGATATCGTATTCATTGTTTAATTTCATGCCGCATGAAATATTTTCTACGTGATCTGAAAGCATCCTTTAAAGCAATCTAGCAGAAAATTACTCATGTACACTAGAATTTATATTCTGTGGGTAATAAGGAAAACTTTACTATAAATGTTTATTCAGGCACGTTTTTTCTGTTGACATCCAGTACGATAATTTGTTATAATATCTTAACTCTGTTTTCACCAGAAAATGATGAACAAATCTCTTTTAATACAATTTTTTCAAGTTAATGACTGACAGTGAAATCATTTTAAGTTCAAACTTATTAATTCCTTTAGATCTTAAATAGAATGTAACTAGCGACCCGCCCCGGCTTCGCACGGTTAGTAGAACATCAGTGTCGTATCAGAAACTACCCGTGCGAAGCCGGGGTGACTTGCTAGTGTATTATACATATAAACCTTCCTCTTGAATCACTCTATCTATTTAAAAAAACATCAAAATCCGTTGCGTAGTTTTAAAGATTTAAGCATACGAGTACATAGGGATATAGGGACAGAGAAAGCGACTTTGTTTTATACTATGTAGTGATATAAACGTTAAATGTTGTGCAGGTACAAAACGGTACACACAATGATTTTTATCTATATTAAATATCATTGAATGAGCCGGTTTATGCATTCGATAAGTCCTGAAAACCTGAGCTACCCATTGTGTGCGTTATCAAGGCTTTGCACACCACAATCGGTATGCCAGCCCATTGTGTCCATGTCAAAGTTGATGCTTTTTGTTGGTACAGTTATTTAATTCGTTGATAAGCCCACCATAACTTTGACCAGCTTCACAGATCAGTTTGCAATAGTTCTGCCTTCTGCCTGTAGATTTTGGTTTCGATTACCCTAGTTGTTTTTTGCAAATAAAAAGTACTATTTAAGGATTTTCTCAATAATCTGGTCCCTATAATACAAGCTATGCTTAGTTTGGGGCTAGAAGGCGCTGTGTATATTTGTTTATTCATTAAAAAAAAACCTAAATCACAAATTAATCTTAATCTTACTTAAGCAGTAGCTTGCTTAGCTGTTTTTACAGATCGTGAATAAACTGACGAGTCTTTAGATTTAAACAAATAGGAACATTTACATCAATAAACAAAAATAAATTTCTGTTACTTCCAAAATACCTCCTCAATTAAAGACCAAGGTTAGAACTTAAAAGGTTTCTTCTTCAATTTGTGCTTTATTGGAAAATATAAATCAATTAATTACGTAAAGATGCTTAGATGGCGTTGTGTGAGTCCATAAATATTTAAAATAAAAAAAAGTCGTGGTACGAGCTGAAGGATGTTAAGTGGTTACTTCCGCCCATAAAAACAGCTATTGATTAAGGTCCCGCTCCCCGAACGAAGTATGAAAAGACCCAAGTGGCGCCCATCAGTAAGACGGAGATCTTACGTCTCACGCGCATGTCATTTCATTGTCACCACACCCTTCCACCGGAACACAGAAATGCGAGTGCACCACTGCTTGGCGGCAGATTGCCAGGTGTGGAGGCAGTACTTCTCCAGGAAAACTTGGCACAAGTTCTACTGCTCTTTTTGTTGCTCCTTTAGCACCACCTTGGGGATACATGTAGAGATTCAAAGGGTAGTATGGACCAGGGGCTACATCTGTGTCTACCTATGGACGCAAGCATCTGGACTCGCTAATTTATTATTTATTACTCTAGTTTTTCTCCCAATACAAGCAATTTGATATTGATGAATAGGCTGTACTATTTCATTTCCTTCAAAGAACATAACACTTTAGTAGCAAAAATGCATCCGGATTCAAATAATCTTCATTCCACTCCAGCTAAATTATTCCTTTTTGAACAAAACCATGCATAATAAATCTTTATGGTAATTTCAAACAAATCTCATCACAGGCCATGCGATTCTAATTTGGATCATTCATTATTAGTACAACCAGGTTTAATGGCAGTGGTAGCCGAGCGCTGAACAAAAAGCGAAACTTTCATTATAAATGAACTGACATCATGCGATCCTGAAGCTTAGGGATGGGCTGTGATGATTCCGTATCCGTAATCTTAAGTCCAATTATGACTTCTTTTTTGTTAGTGTCTACTCTAGTGTCGGCCGCTTGAAGGGCTTGAGGTGACTTTTTAACTAGAACCAACATCTTAATGAAGCACAAGCACTCAGATCAAGTGTTAGTAACATTTAGAATACGTTCACTTATCTAACTAAAGACAGGACTGAAAGTTGCTTAACTTAAATGATCTGTAAAGAACATCCAGATAAACCAGGCAAGCAGCGCCATAAGCGCTAACGAACTTTTAAAACTATCATGTTGTTTTTAGTTAACGAAATATTTGTGATTTGTGACTTTTGTTGACACGTAATATTTCGACGCAGTTGCATGCGTCATGATCACGGGAGATTTTCCGCTAATACCAAGTCACAGTTAAATCGAAAAATAATGATCAACGAATAATCCAAAAGTCATTGATGTGCTGTAATGGATCAGGAAAATATTCAGATAATTATTCTCTCTTTGCTCTGTGTTTGTTGTGGAAACATTTTTAAGCCGTCTGACATTGATTTTAACGCCATGGCAGATTCTCGATTTCTTTTAATATTGAAAGCCTTTATCGTCTTTGAAGTTAGACATTGGGGGAAAATGAACAATATAATACTCCCATTGCCGAATATGATCGTCAGTACAGTCCTTGACACCCCGCTAATAATAAGAATAGTGTAGAACTGTTTCCGTATCCGCAGAAATAGATTTCTGCAAACGTAACGGCCCATCACTAGCCATATATTCACTAGCGATATCAACTGAATTACGAAAGGTAAGAGAATTAATTTTGAATCATCCAACACGATAACCAATTATGCAGGTCACTTGATTCTCTACAATATGGAAAATTGAAAAACTGATATTGTTCATTTAATTATTTTTATTCATTTAACCACGATTTTCTTTATCATTTAATTGTATTAATTGGACGAGCTTGTTCAGGAATTTTCGAGTACTTGGATTTACTTTTCAGATGTATTATTTTAATATTTTAGGTATATTTCCACATGAATTTCGATAGACAATTCATTGTTTTATATTACCGTTGCAATAATATATGCAGACAGAAGTAAGTACCGTATGTACTGAAAACAAAACGAAAATATATTATAGTAAATTTACAAATATAAGAATTTTCTTTAAGCCGAGTTATTAAGGAAAGTTGCTTTCATGAACGTTGTTATGGAGCTCTTCAGAAGACCAGATAATATTATTTACAAGATAAAAACTTCCGTTTCAAAACATGAGCTGTTTAGCTCACAACAAAAGACCCACGATATCTAAAAGAACTACAACATAAAATAAAATTTCATAACCTCACAGCCGTAACAAAAATAAATATTACGCTATTCCCCTAACATTATATGTAAGACTGAGAACTACATTTGACAAAAGATATGCTTATTTCATGCATAGGTTCGCAAGCGCTTATAAAATCTAAAATGAATCCATTGAAGCGAGGTTCATGAGGGAAGAGTTACGTACCACCGACGTGGTGGGATAGTAATGCTGAATATCATTACAATGTTAATATTTTATTACGAAGACAGTGTGCTAATGAATTTTCGCTTAAAAAAACTTACAATGTGTTGCCCATGTTCTTGAAATTGTGAAGGGGAACAGCAAACATATACATATTTTTTGATTTTCTTGTAAAGTAAGACATGTAGCTTGTTGACTGGCCTCATAACTCAGCTTCTGCGCCGTAGGTCATGAGTTCGATTCCCACTCAGGAAAATTATTTAAAAAAAGTATTGTAATGTAAGTATTCTAGTTCTAGTTTGGGCTAGATGGCGCTGTGTGAAATGTCAAATGTAAAATGCGATCCAGAAAACAATAAAGGGCTTCGTCTACCTATATTCGTAATAATGTAAGATAAATCTATTTTGAGGTTAACTTCTCGCAATTTACGACTAGTACCTACTAACTTCAGTGTAGCTGTAAGTTGGCCTCTTGTTTTGAAGTTCCAAACTTACAAGTTCCATGGCTTTTGAAGGCTTCTCTGGCTGGCCAGGACTGTGTTCGGTCGCCATCGCTGATAATCCAATGATGGCCTGTGATAATATGTTTGTTCAATAGTAGAATATTGGTAATCCGAAGCTTCTTGATAGTGATATCCATTGGTAGGATTGTTTTATGCACTGCTGTACCGTTAACCCTATTGCGATGAAACTTAGTCAACGTTTTTTTTGTACTTACGCGAAGGCATTCATAGTACAATTATTATGCATAATTGTTTTTTTTGGGGCCACTTGGCTTGAGCTTGAGCTTCCATAAGCATAAATTATTTAATAAAAAATTTATTTCATGTAATAAAGTTATGTTTTAATGTAACATGATTGATGACAAGATGAAAGACCAGCCCAGCTGATGTTACGCTACCTGAGACGGCGCTGTCAAGTCTCATGCGCATGTGATTCCACCGTTACATAAAAAAAACTTGAGCAATTGAAAGCCCAAAAAAACATGCCAACGAAATTTATGCCCATTATCGCTTGTCGGCCTACTTCTCATTTGTTTAACTCATCAAGGAAAAGATCAATTAAGAAGATTAGTTATCGTCTTTAAAGATTACGTCATTGCGAGCAAACGACAGAGGGGGACAAGCGGGTGCGTTCTCCCTAAGGAGGAGGGGGGATTAAGTGACGAAAACGCACAATATCTTCATTCTTGGTTTCGCCCGGGGCTGATAGGGCCTTGTTAACTTTGTAGACGAATTTGGATGTTTATTGTTGGGTAAGCATATGTATAGGTTGCAGTGGGACGTTGGGTGGGCCTGTAAGAATATTCGTCGTAATAAGCATCTCTAAATAGTATAAAGTCACTGTTTTAGTTTATCTCTGTTTCCTTCTTCTAAACCACGCAACATTTTTTTATGTGACTTATGACTGGACGAGCCGACAGTCCATCGCGTATAGACAATAGCGATACGACTCCGGTCTTCTTGTACTGAAGTCCAAGTCAGTACAAGATCGCGGTGCGCCCATCACGTTGAGACTGAATGTAACGTTTCATGCGCGTATAATTTCACCATGTGGGTATTCCTGTCCTTCCACCCGGACACAGCAATGCGAGGACACTAATTACCAGGTAGCAGTGATTCTCTGGTCGAACTTGGCAAAGTTCTACTGCTACTTTGGGTTGCTACTTGAGCACCAAATACACATGTAGGGACTCTGAGGGTACACAAATACTGTGACATATTTTGATACGGTTTTCATTATAATTAAGAGATTTTTTCCGGAAGGTTTATATCTTAACTTGTTTTTACATAAAAAATGTATTTGTTAACAAAGTGGCACGGTACACGAACAATTATTTTCAATGTTTACGCCCGTTTCATTGAAAAACATCGACATTGGATGAATGCTTCTCTTATTTGCAGCAAAGAAGGTAAATATTGACAATTATTTTGCAAATGATCGTCTTGGGATCAATCTTGCATGAAGTAAAGACACTTAAGAGAAAATACGCCAGCGAGTAGTGAATACTCAATAAATGATACCCAAGAGACTAAGTGTTTGTGGTAAAGAGAAAACAGTTCTACATTTTGATAAAAAGTTATAATTTTAGCATGCGGTAAACTCGCCGCTAACTACATTGTGGTTAATAGCTCCGCGGTTTATTGTACACAGTACTGGGTATATACGCAATGATTAGATATTTTAACCCCCAACGAAAAAGTGGTAACACACCACTTGTTCGACTAACGTTAAAAATGAAGTTTGTAGTGCGTATCTGTGTATAAGTGTATGTCTGTGTCTCACTGTTGCAGCGTAACTCCCAAACGAATTGACCGACTTTGATGCGATTTTTTTTCGTTTGAAAACTGACCTGTTATGTATGGTGGTTTTCATTATTTATGAATTAGGTAGCTAGTACAATTATTTTAGAAGTAATTAAGTGATTGTTTGCAACATGTTTGTTAGTAAGAAGATATAAAATGTATAGGTACTAACATTTTGTATACATTTTTGGGCAGTATTTATTTTTGAGTTTGTTGCGGTTAAAAGGCAGGACTTAGGTAATAATTTTTTCTATAAGAAATTATACATCGCTCTTTCCTCTATTGAATTCAGTTTGACTGTCTAATAGATGTTACAGTCTTGAAAAGGCGCTGCCGATTTTGTTCAAATGAAAATTTAGAGCCGGCGAATATTATCCATACTCAATTTAAAGGCAAGTCTATGAAACTGGCAATCTATCGATACCATCTAGTACATAGAAGCGTAAAACCGGAAAGATATAAGGAGCCATAAAAGCTGGCTTTGTTGAAAGGAGCGTCCAATTTGGCTTATTTAACTGCCATCTAGTGGCGAGATAGCGCCTCTCAAGAGTTATTAGTCTCACAAAATTGCAAGCGATTTTTCTTTCGAAATAATTTATTGAACAATTTCGAAATAAATTTTTGATGTGGATTTGGCAAATGAAAATGCAGAGATACTTCTTATCTTACTTACTGCTATGCTAGCTGCGCCCCGCGGAGTTACCCGCGGTTGGCCATCTTACGGCCATATTCGGGATAAAATGCAGCCTGTGAGTTAATCCAGGGTACGAGCACCTTTATAACAAATTGCATCCAAATCCTTCCGTCATGAGTTTACACACTCACTCACATTCATACCTCTGCACTAGGATTCCCTGTGTCGCAGATGGCATGGACAAACACAGAAACACAAGACACCCAAGACCCGAGAACAAACTTCATGCTCACCATACAAAGTGAGCCTCGGCCGGAAATCGAACCCGGGACCCCTTGCTTCGAAGGCAGAGCTAATACCAACTAAGGCCAAGGAGCCGTCAACATGAGTGAAGTAATAATTTACTAAAAAAATTACTGTTTTTTTACCATTGTCTCATGTAGACTTCTTTACAGCGGGTAAAACCGCAAGGCGCAGCTAGTAATATAATATCATATTGACAATGTATGGTTTTTCTAACAAAAACATTATCAAACAGCAAGCATTGGCATGTGTGCTTAATACCAACAATACCGGTCGGAAAATGAATACATTCTGGGTGCGGTATGTATTGTTGACAAACGGGAATAAATCAAACATGAGTTCAATGACCTACAAGTCGCCTACAAGAACTACTGAACATTAGCTGGTGAGATATCGCTCTGCTATACGACAAGCAAAAAATTTTGTAATATCTGTTTACACAGTAACTTTGTTTAGATTTAGGTACTTATTTTGTAAAAGGGATCATGCTCGCGAAAAGAAAATAATCTTTCCATTAGAGGTTTCTTACTTATTCTTCTACCCCATGGAGGGTCGGATAGGGTTTGAAAAAGCGCTAAACTTGTTTTAAAAGCTCATGATCTCGTAGTTTATTTTTAGAAAAATTGTCGTTTTCGAGTAATTTTTAGTAAGTCAACAGAAATAAAGGTTTAAGACTTGACTTGAGTCCAACCTTCGATTTACGAGTACACGCACTTTGACAAAGATTAGTCTAGTTTTCATAAGATCTCAAAACAAACAATTACTCGAAACGGAACTGAGAACTTCGCAGGCAATGTTGCTCCCATTTAACTAGCATTCTGATTGGGCTCTGTTGGATTAAAACCCATTCACTCTTGCTTTTCGAGAGTTGGCCTGTGATCCAATAATAGGAACAATTTACGATGATACAGTTTCAAGATAAAGAAGATTCGAACCAATTATTTTAAGGTATGTTTACCGTACCAGCCTCTAATGTTCCCACTGCAGGGACACCGGCCTACTCTCAATAATTGTGAGTGAATGGGCTTTGATCTACCACGGGAGCCCAATCCGGATTGGTAGATGTCACACGTCGTCGAATTTTTGGTTCTAAGACATGCAGGTTTCCTCACGATGTTTTCCGTCACCGTTTTGAGAACGCGGTATTGCGCACATACATTTTTTCAAGTGAAAAAACTCATTGGTGCACGTGTGGGTTTGAACCAGCAACCTTCAGATTGAAAGTCGGCGTCTATGTCCCTGGGCCACCACGCTCAAAGGTATGTTTGCTGTATACTAATTAGTATTATACCGTACACGCCATCATTTTGTATGTCCCCGATACTGTGGTATTCCAGTACGTTGCAAAACATCTTTGCACTAGTAAATCGACGGGTGACCACTTGATTTTAAATGTTTACCTCACCACACTAATTAAGTCCTCGCCTACCCAAGTCGCTTTTCGCAGGAGCCGTTGTCTGAGCCGACTGACTTTAAATCAAAACATTATTGAACATTACGTCCAAAAATAACAGAAATTACAAAAATCAACCAACATTTACCAGCCAACGAAATATCGATAAATAATAATTAGACGTTCACATAGAAAACCCATTTCACTGTCATGACGCTTATAAATACATCGTGATTAATATTTATTGTCTAGACAGGTTTTTTCGATTAATTAGTAAAGTAGACCTAGGATTCAAAGGCACTGGTCATTAAAATTAGGGATATTAATTGTTCTTAAGGCCTTATCTGATGTAATTAGGATAGATTAGCCATAGCATATTGTGTACTGTTTGTTCAAACAGTACTCAATATCCAATTGCTAATTTATGTAATTAAATTAATCAAAACTAAAGAAAAGAATTTTTGATTAAAAATATTTCAATATATGTTGCCACAAATATCGTATACTACCTGACACGGGGAAAACTCATTGAAACAAAAATCTGTATTTCCCGTACACATGTACGAACTTACAGCTTCATTATAAATGACAACGTAACAAACATGGACAAACACAGAAACACTAGACAAACACACCCAAGACACAAGAACACACAAAGTGTGCCCCGGCCGGAAACCCCTCGCTTCGAAGGTAGGACTACTACCAACTAAGCCACGGAGCCGTTATTATAAATCTTTAAGAGTCTCAAAATGGGCTTGCAGGTCTTTTTAAAGGACTTAATGTTGACCGCGGATGGCCTTGAGAACTTTACCCAAGCTTTTGGTGAGAGCAGATGGCTGTCGGACTTGGAGGATATATCTTACATTATACACCCCCTGGGACACGGGTAAAATAATTTATAATACATAAAGTAGAACAAAAAGCGTGGTGGCCCAGTGATACAGACGCCAACTTCTAAAGTGAAATTCGTTGGTTTGAATACGAACCAATAAGTCTTTTACTTAACAAATAGGCCTATAAATACTTGATTTATATGATACTTACTTCTTACGCATCATCTTACTTGTTTAATACACACTCGAAACGGAATGAAAACATGGTAAGGAAACTGACATGTCTTGACTGACACTCATTCCTATTGACATGGATTCCTATTCAGAAATAAAATTGATGGAAAATGTAGTCCAGAAAAAAGTGGACTTGCCCTACATTTTTGGCACATAGAATATGGATGTATCGGGGTATATATACAATATTATAGATTAAAAGCGGTTCTTCATCAGGCTGTGTCCATGTTTAACAGAGCTAAGAGCTTACCTGCTATAATAAACTTAATTAACGTGATGTAGGTTTAGAATTTAGCTTTACGGAAAATTCGGCCCACATTTTCTGATACTTAAAATCGCTGTTAAGTTCACTGAAAAGGCATTAAGTCTAGGAGATAATAGCTCGAAAACCATAGTTTGATCTGACTAAGCTCGGGCGGCTAATGAAAAAGTTTTTGTCTCTTCCATACGAGCAGAACAACTCATCATCTCTTCACTTACTCTCCTGCCCACTGTGTCTTACCACCCAAGAGGTATTAATGAATGAGCTATTGAAGTTACTACATTCTGATCTAAGCAATTTAATAATCTAGACAAGACAGGAAAAGAAGATCTAGTTTAAGTGACCGTGGCCGATAAACACGGAATTAGCGCTCTAGTACCACTAAAAAGACACATCCAATTACTGTCATGGGTAGATCGTCTCTTGGGCGATCCGTAAAAAACGAAGCAATTACGCAAGCTTCTCAACGAGTGCTTGTCAAATACTTTTGACAGACACAAGCACTCGACATGACACAAGACGTATCTCTTCTGCAGTCCGCAGTACAGCCATACCACACATTACTAAAGTGTTTATACGCTGATGATTTTTTAGATAAGGGCAAAATATTTTCAGAAATTACCAGCTTATAAGCTTGCACGCCGCGAGTTCCGTAAAACGTAATAAAAATTGTTATAAAACATGCAACATGTTTCATTATTTGTTTACTGTGGATAACCAACAACATCCAATATGTGATTGTTTCCCAAATTGTCTATTTGTATTGTATTATAAAATGTTTGACATTCTTCATTACTGTTGTAGGTTGGATTGACGACTATTATTTTATCTATGGCCTTCATCGTATCGTATTTGAGTCGGATAGATATAAAAACAACCCATTGCTAAACAATGAGTTTAAAATACCGCTTATACCAACATCATTTTTCCTTAACGACAAGACGTACAAGCGCTTGAGGCTATATGAGGGTACTTAAATAACGTAATTGCCTACATAAGATAGGTTGTTATGAAAATAACGAAGCTAAGTAATTACAATTTGCTTAAATTAAACATTAAACCAACTTCCGATTCATGAGGATATTCTTTCGGCAGTAGCGCGTTTTGGCTACATCCACTATAATTGCACAGGCAAACTTTCAGAGCTACCCGCCCTTCGGAGAAATCACAATCAAAGAATCCACATCGGACTCTCTGAGAGCCTTGTGGAATTGCCCGAACAGCCCGGTGGTTTCCGCCAGTTTTCTTTCTCTAAAGAGGTTTTTGAGAATTTTGTCAACTGCAACTCATACTTAGCGTGGATGAAGTATACACTTGGCAATCTACTGGTCATAGAAGGTTTTTGATATTAAAAAAGTCTCGACCCAATAATTCCGCAGAATGTCATTCAACTACAGTCACTGGTGTTGTCACCGCAGAAATTGAAAGCGTTACTGGCATTGCAACAGTCGGGTCCCGTCACGAGTTGTCGATCGCCAGAACATTCAAGGCATTTATAGTATTGAAGTTAGCAAATACCTTACGCCATTGAATGGTCCACAAATGACAATCGCTGTACGGCAGTACCTAATTAATCTTTGACGGCAGTATTCAGTCCCTCTCTCTGTAGCTTAATAAAATACGCACATGACTTTGACTTTAATGGCCCCGGTCTCTCAATCCCAGTAAGATCCTCTTAAAATGCATGTTGAGGATATTCGCGATAACGCCATTATTATTATTTGCTTCAACAGAGGGCATGGCTGCGTAGATTTTCGGGTTGTCTGTCCTATCTAAAAATACCCGGCACATTTCCATTATCAGAACAACAAGTTCCGGCTTGCGCTTCTCAATCTCTCTCAGGATGAAGTTCTCAGTGATGCAGTGTTGAAGCTGAATAACCTAAGTGGATTTATTTTCATTTTTTTACAATTATTATTAAAGTTTTATGTATGAAGGAAAGAAAGAAAGAAAGAAAAATGTTATATAGAAAACACCTATTGTGTTTGCGAGAATAAAATTTTTCTTTCTTATACAACAAATCACAATAGATAGAAATTAAAGTAATATGAAATGACTAATCATCGCAAAAATTTCAATCAATGGTCAAATATGTAATTTTTTTACACCGCCTACCAGTCAGCCTTTTAAAAGGGTGTTGTGCAAAGGTAGTAAAATAAAATAATATTATACAAACGTGTAAATGTCCTGGAGGGTATAAAATCTAAACGCAGATAAAAACTTTCACGTCGTTTCGTGTGCACCATTATTTTTGCGTTCAGAAATAGCAAACTTTAGCACGCTTGCCTTCGTGTCTTGCGCGATAAAACTAAAGTGTTAGTACCGTAATAATATTAATTAGGTTCGGGCAAAACTGTTCTAGGATTCAGATAGGATCTAGACATTGTTTGTGGAAACAGAAATGAAACAAAGCTGATAATGTGATTGGTAGCTGAAGTTTTAAAACTTCACGTAATCATTAACACAAGATATTGTGTAGGTAATAGACGTAATTTTATGTTGCTACATCGTGTTTATGATATAATTAATATAGGACAATATTTCGCAGTGGAGAATAAACTTCTGAGGCTCGAATACCGACACAAAGTTACCGTTTGCCGTTTATAAAGGATGCATACCGTTAATAAAGGAATTTTTCCAAGTCACTCCCCTATCTCTAGTTCAACACAGGACATCTGGATGTATGCTGTTGCGCCACCCTTTCTTGGTTAAAATAACAGGCGGAAAATAGAAAAATTCAGTTTTATTTTCAGTCACTTCACCCTTACTTTATATAGAGCGACGTCCGTTTTTTTTTTTCAATATATCTTCAATGTACCGCATTGAACCTGTTACAGTTTTATTATAAGTTTAGATATAAAATTACTACAAGTATCAAAAAAATAACTTATTAATATTGGAGTGCTTTTCTTACAAAATGTCTCTAGAATAGTAGCTAGGCGCGCCGTGACACCCTGTTGAACTGCAGATGCCACAAATTATCCACAATCCAATTAATTCGACAGCGTCCCTAGTCCCTCTGTTTAAAGTCTTTGACAAATGACTTTCTGGAGAACATTTAACCTGTAAATACGAATATCTTAACCCGTCACCTGCAAACAGAACTAAATAATTAACTACAGTTAGCTACATTATTTGTCAAATTAAATGGTATCAGACCGAAAGACGTCTACGTTTGCCTCAGGTCTCAGAGGACGTACTTCCAGGGTTGCCAACTTCAGAATCTAAGTATATATTATATATATATATATATATAATATATATAACGGCAAATATACAAGCCGTGCAAAGGCACAAAAATAAAAACACGAGTTCGTTTTACTTTACAAAATATGTTTAATTTTGCTTTTGTTTAGCTATATATATATAAAACGAACTCGTGTTTTTATTTAGCTAAATAAAAGCAAAATTAAACATATTTTATAAAGTAAAACGAACTCGTGTTTTTATTTTTGTGCCTTTGCACGGCTTGTATATTTGCCGTTGTCAAGTTTTTAAGTAGTAACCTCTCTAATGTAATCTCTAAAAAGTACATAGATATTCGTATCAAGTGCCAATCCATTCTATCTCAGAGGTTTTATTAGCTTAGACCTTTTTATTTCTAACACTGTATCGTAAGTGTACCCTTAAGATGTCATGACGTAGTAAATCGGATTAGGGCTAAGGATAGTTCTTTCATAGATAAACATCACGAAGATCAAGCAGCCGCCAACCCTACTCGCCGACTATTGACATTATGCAAGATCTCAAAGCCTTGGACCGCGGTAAGCCCCCCACAAGGGCGTCTGACAGACATCCGTGGTTTTAGAGGGTTCGGGAAAAATATTCAGTTCGTTTTTACAACGAAAAATAATACTAGCAGTTTGCGCAATTTCAAGATTTACAAAATTGTTTTAGTTAAGGGCAATAGTGGAATCCGATATTGTTTTATATTTTAACTTGGAAATGATAGGGCTTATCGTTAGCTCATACAGGATTGTATTTTTTTTTACAATAATATCCCCGAAAAGTAAGCAAATTGCTTTTTGTTCAAATTTTGTCATGTGACATGGCACAAAATTAATTCCAAAGACCAAAAGACAACTTATATGCTTATCACGAAATCAGTATTATTTTGTTGCAATAAATATTTAATATATCAAACTAAATCAGGCCAGAGATTGAATCCAAAGCTCCCACTAGACAGCCAGGTAATTTAATAACTTAACTGATCTTCTTAAATGTGAGTGCACGTTAATGTGAATTTATTTTCTGGCTCCGGGTATAATTTCTAATTATGAGACAGTATTTTACTTCCAATTGCCTACTACCAATCACGGTAATGAATAAAATTGCCCGGTACTTGAGCATACTATTATTTATTCTGTGTTTGGGAAAATTTGTCGTAACACTAAGGTTTTTTAATTTCTTATGCAAATTACAGCATAAGTAGAAACCCGACGACGGAAAAATAGACTGTAGACGTCAAAAGAAAATCACAAAGCACAAATCAAAGGATATGGTGAAGATATAATTAGACCTTCCTTATAACAGCACAAAACTGCGACCCAAGCCTTCACCAGCATATTTAATATACATCCAGGTATGAAGAAAAAGGCAATCGCTAGAGTAACATTCTAAACAATACTGCATTTATTTTTGGAAGCGCGAAATTAATAATTGCGGGTGAAACCTACCAAATTAAAAACGTACTAAATTAAAAATCTATCAATCGCTATCATTTATAAATAAGTATCGCCGTATTTTTTACGTATGAAGTTGTAATCCAATCTCTGGTTGCACTGTTTGTATGGATGCTAGCTATCCACTAGCGACGCCCCGCCACCGGTTTTCCGGGATCAAAAGTAGCCTATGAGTTAATCCAGGATATATGTTTTCCTGGTCCAAATTTTATCCAAATCCGTCGAGCCTTTTGAGCGTAAATAAGTAACAGACATACACACACGAACATACAAACTGTCGCCTTTATAATAAGTGCGATTAAAACGTTGGCAGTTAAAAAGAGAAAGAAACAAACACCCTTTTTAAATTGTTTTTCTGTTCAAGAAAATGGTGATACAAAGTTTTATTTAAAAAATGTTAACGATTTTGATAAATTTTGTTATAAAAATAGATTATGCTTTAAACAGGGACATAGTTTTATTTTTGTAGCGAAAATAAAACTTGTAGGGGTAATATATGGGGATGAAAGTTCCTATAATGAACTTGGCTAAGAGATAGATAGCATCTAAAGTAAGAGAAAAGGCTTCATATTCTCGGAATAATATTTTTTTATTTATTTCCTTTACCCAAATGTCACGAGAGAAGTTGAAGAAATTGTAATCTATCGTTGAAGATGTCTTGAATAAGCTACGTGAACACGTAGCGCGTATTTCAAACTGGTCCCTCATGTTTTTTACGTAGATATTATATGTTACACTAGCCTCACAGCTCAGTTGATAGTAGCTATGTCTTCTGCGTTGTAGATCACAGGTTCAATTCCCACCTATGTGTGACGTACATAGATTTTTGATCTACCTGGGTGTTGAGGAATCCGTAGCTTAACAGATAGTAACCCTCCTTCGAAGCGAGGCGTCCTGGGTTCCCAGTCGGGATAGACTTTGCGTGGTGAGCGTAAAGATTGTTTTCAGGTCTTGGGTGTTATATATTTCTGTTTTTGTCCATGCCACCATGTTTTTTGTATAACAACAACAAACAACAACAACGTTAACACACTCATACCTCTGCACTAGGATTCCCTGTGTCGCAGATGGCATGGACAAACACAGAAACACAAGACAAACACCCAAGACCCGAGAACAAACTTCGTGCTCACCACACAAAGTGTGCCCCGGCCGGGAATCGAACCCGGGACCCCTTGCTTCGAAGGCAGGGCTACTACCAACTAAGCCACGGAGTGTGTATAAGAGTGTAAATGTAAGAAAAACTGAGAAAAAAACATTCTTTTAAACATACAACATTCTGTCAGTAACTCATTTCCCATAGCTATGACTAGATTAGAGCTAAATGGCGCTATATGAAATATCTATGTAAGAATCGAACACACGAGCTACAGCTTAGAAGGCAGAACTACTACCAACTTAGCTGTGAGGTAAGTCAAGTTACCCAATTGTGATGATCTTGTCCAAGTTGAATACATCTACCGTATCATCCTCTAATAATCACTCCCTAGTAGTTAGTGGGAAATATCCACTGTGGAGTTAATAACCTACTGCCGTCAAGCAAGAGTCAATGGGGATTGATCTACTACCTGGATTGGTAGATGTTATATATCTTCGAACTTATAATTCTAAAATATGCCAGTCTCCTCACGATTATATCATTTAGTGTTTTGCGTATGTGGTAGCGCACTTAATTTGTGGAAGTGGAAGCTCATGTTATAATTTCAACCAGTCGCCTTTGTATTGAAAGTCTATTTCTGTGCCTCTAAGCCACCACGCTCTCCACATGACAACGATAAATTGTACCCAATAATTCAGATGTTCGAATTTCAGTTGGAGATGTAGGCCAAGAAGTCTCAAGGCTCTCTTCAAACATCTTTGCGAAGGCCGTTCCTAATAACACAGTCTAGCCTTAAAATAAAATATACTATGCATATTAATAAATAATTAAGTACCGTAAATAGTAGAAGGTTTGTTTTTCTATGTAAAAAAAATAGTTGGGACGAACTGAAGGCCCACCTGATGTTAAGTTACCTATAAAAATCATAACACCCCCGTCTCGGGTGATGGGAGCAACGGGGTGCGACTTGGGTCTTCTCATACTTCAGTCAACTTAGTCGTATTGCTGTGGTTATGGACGGAGTTAACCACTTAACATCAAGTAGGCTTCTAACTCGTCCCGTTACTACTCTAATACTACTCTAAAATATGAGACGTTGATTCCAGAGACATGGAAAGACCCATATCGTTTCACACACTTCATCCAAACATACAACACTGTAAAACCACAGTTGCGACAGTTGTCGTGTTTTCAACCGCCTTCAAAAAGAAGAGGTTATCATTTCAGTTGTATTTTTTATGATACTCCGTCATTTATCAACCGATTTGGAAAAATTTAAATACCTAGACAAAATGTCATCGACAAACGAAATTGCGTATTTTGCTTTCCTGTATGTCTTTGCCCATTTAGACAGATTTGCATGTTTCTTTTTTTATAACATGGCAGGGTGCACTCCCTAAAGGCCTGAAATAAGGGATGAAAGTATTGAAGTCGGTTATTTAGATTTTTTTTATTAATATAAATTTCAAAAACTTTTATCAGTACTTTCTAAGTAACTGCTAAGACGTAGGTATACGTGTGTTAACATATGGTGTCTATTAATAGTATATAACTTATCCGATCCATGCAAATACATATCTAAAATACATAAGAAACTTCTTTGAAACTTGAACATGAGTATAAATTACTTTGAGAATACTGTGCCTTTTGATAACTCACTTTCTTTATGACTTCATAAATTGGTCGGCGCTTCGATTCACCGACTGAAAATTTCAAGGTCTTCTTATTTCTCCAAAAACAAAATTACTTCAGCGAAAACTTGAATTTACTTGTTTATTTCATTAAATTATATTAATACTTAATCAGAATAACTGTCGTAAATGATGTTTAAATATAACTAGAAATCTTCAGGATTATTTGTGTTCACCTTTCCCTGAAACGTCTCGAGTTGGTGAAAATTTAATTTGGTGTAAAATGTCACATCAGTCTTAGAATAGGATTCCTAAACCTTCTGTTACGCGTCCAGTTACTGTATTTCTATCACCACAACATTTCCATATTGCTGTTCATTGCCGATTTACTCATCACGTTTGTTTACCTGAAACAATAAAAACAACCAATAAGAATGCATATTTTCAAGTTCTCAAATGTTTCGTGAACAGTAATGCAGTAAATAGTAGTAACAATAATCAACTAGGTCCAGAAATTATTATTGTGCAAGTACAAGGGTTTGATGTGCAACATTTATTGGCGCGCCTTGCCAGTAAAACTGACCGACTGTATGCCGTGACGGCACTGGCATGGCGGTCTTGACGGCGACGGTATTTTTTTTTTTGTAGAACAGTAGTTAAATGTCAACTAGGTACCTACATAAACCTAAACTGTAGCTTAACTTTTTAAATTCAGACGGCGTAGACTCGTAATCTAGCAAGTCAGATAAAATTCCAAAGAATGAACCGGTCGTGTACAGAAGAGTATAACGAAAAACAACTTCTCTTACAAACTTAACGCAAGTTCTACTGTTTTTGAAAGACAATCCACAGAAAAGTTCACTAAACATATCTTTTAGTAATGTATTATTATAATTAAATACCCTCCTGTTATTACAGGCATTTGATGTAAGAAACAAAAATAATGTATCAATCACAACAATCAAGATCCCAACGAAAACTTTTGCTATAAAATCTATCTAACTTTTCGTTTTAGCGTAAAATAACCCAAAACGAAATCTGGCAACGAAGTTGATAAAAAGATCAAAGAACTAACAGACAAATTGGCTTTCGGTTTTCTATCACAAACTCACATTTGAACGTGTCCCGATATTTTAGAACAAAATATTCCCTGGAATTCGTATGCTCTTTTAACAAAGTGAATACCGTGGCGCCAGTAAGGAGGGAGAAACAGGAGGGGGGTGGGAGGTGTCTAGGGCAGCCAGCGATCAGTCACTGTCAGGTTGCCGATAGCGCACGACGTCTCAGCATCGAGCAGAATTTTATCGATAACGATATCAATTCGTATTTTTAATCGAAACTTTTCCTCTGATAGGCTTGCAGACAGGAAAATTGGCGAAGAGTACTTTATGTTGTGATAACTCTGGCTTAACCTAACAAGGTAAAGAATAATCCCTTGATGTTCTTTTGAAAATAAGGACATTTTATATCAAGCTCTATAATCTAAATGTTCAAGTAGGTACTTTAATCATGTACTTACATAGAGTGACTAGAAAAAAACCCGCACTTTAAAAAAAGTCAGTGATAAATCGAATTATACAATTCAAAGATTCCTTTAAACGATCACTGTTTATTCGTAGTTGTGACATAATACAAACAAACTAAAACCTTGACTGTCAATGAACAATTAGAAGGAACTCCCTTATAGAAACATCCATGAAATGCAACAGAGACTCACAAGCCAAACGATCATTCCGTTTAGAGATTTTTTCAATTCCTCCAATCGCTACCAGGCGAGGTTTATAAGACATTCCCTTACAGAGAGTCACGTAATTCCCCGCTGCCCGATGACCCGTGATCGAGATAACTTGGACGATGCGAAAAAATTAAAAACGATGTTGACGACAACCTATGTAATCGAACAATCGGATTTTTTTCTAAAGGAGAACCGGATTGCAGCTTTCAATTTGTCGCAGATATTACAAAATGTCTTTTGCAAAAAATGACTCCGTTGGACGAGACTCAATATCGATATTAGCAGTACCTGCTCATTGTTATGGTATTATATAGATTTCAATTTCAAGATGACGGATTTCTAGAAACGAAATAAGATTACTTCTTCGGATAACACGATTTTATATTTCATGTCAAAAATGGATGTTCCTAAAATATAAACTGTACTTGTACTTTTAAAAAAAGCTTGATTGTACACCATAAAAATGCAATTAATAAAAAACGTATACTTGAGACACAGTAAAATGTTTAATGTTTATTTTGTTCAAAGAATTACTTTATTATTTAATGGTAACTAAAAGATTGTAGAATTATAAACCACGACCTAACACAAACCGATGAAACTGGCCAAGTACTTTGACTGTCCTCACAGCTTAGATGGTAGTACCTCTGCCTGTCGTGAGTTCAATTCTCACTCCGGCTCATAAACTCTTGTGTGACGAATTTATATGTTATTTTTGTGTGTAAGTTTTAATATGTATTATTCTGTATAACTAAAAAAAAAGTGGTATATTTTATCACTTATCTAGATCGCCTAATACAAGCTAAGTATGATTTGTTAGATGGCGTTGTGTGAAATGTCTTGAGAAAATAAATAAATATTTATAAATGCTTATACATTTATCTATCGTCTGATCTGATACTAGATCAATCATTATGCCCTTTGAATAAACTTTCTTTAGAATACTAAAGAGCCATAAATACTACAGACGTTTATAGCATAGAATAAATAACTTGGGCTGTAAGCAGGTTTTGTAATGATAGCTTTATTATGAACCTCTATAAACCCGGCATGGATGGCACCGACTAAAATCGAAGTCAGGCAGTAAAATCACTATAATTGAATGGCATTTTTGGGGGGTCCAGTTGCTGGCGTCCATAGGTGAATATGGTGAGCATGAAGTTTGTTCTCGGGTCTTAGGTTTTTGTCTTGTGTTTCTGTTTGTCCATTCCATCTGTAACACAGAAAATCCTAGTGCAGAGGTATTTATTTATTTACCATTTGAGACGTACCCCCTGGGTCTAAAGCCCACAAAAAGTATTAGTGGAACTTGTGCCCAGTTGGTCCGGTAATGTACCTGTACCGCCTCCGCAAATGGTAATCTGCACCAACAAATCACAATCACAGGTGCTTGAGAAGTTACATGTCTCGGGTGGACGATACGGGATGCGACTTGGGTCTTATACTTTGCTCGGGGAAGACCCAAGTCGTATTGCTGTTGTTATTGGCGGAAGTAACCACTTGACATTATGAAACTATCATGGTTATGAACATTATTATTCGTGTTACTGCGATATTTACCATGATTTGTGAGTTTTGTTGACTCCTGATATTTCGACGCAGTTACATGCGTCATGATCCCTGGCATGGCCGGGAGTTAACAAAACTCACAAATCTTGGTAAATATCTCGGTAACACGAATAATAACACTTGACATTAGTAAGGCTGCCAGCTAATACTGTCTATTATGTAGCATAAAAAACATGCTTATCGAAATGTGGCAACGTTAAATGACATAAGTAAACCTCTCGCGATCCCGCATGATACAATAAACCATATTTATGTGATAACTGTATATCCGTAAGCATAAATTATTATTTATATCCCTATGGTATATTATACCGAAAATTTATTGTACCCAGGTCTAAGAACAAATAATGGTAGTGTATGTTTGGAAATAATGTTTTTTTTTATGCAAATACTGCGACAGAACAAATTGATGGCCAACCTGATGTTAAGTGGTTACTACGCCATCCTTAAACAATAACAATAGGACTCAAGTCTAGTATACTAAAGTATGGTATATTCTCTTATGCCCGTCACTCCGAGACGGGGATGAAACGCCTCTAACGCCCTAAGTGCCTATAATTTCACCGGCACTCACACCCTTCCACTTTCACGTTCACACAGCAACACGAGTGCACCAATACTTGACGGTGGATTACCAGGTGTATTGGAAATCTTACGCTGGACGAACAGCAAAAGCTCTACTTTGGGTTGCCTCTTTGACAATATCGTTTGATATAAAGTAAGAACACCCAGTCAAAATAATCGATCCTTGATAGCTCTAGCTAAGTTGGTTAGTAACCTTGCCATTGAAAAGATCCAGTGTTCGATCACCAGCAAACTTTGTGTGATGAGTATAAAACTTGTTCTCTTGTTTTAACTGTTTGTGTGCACTTATGTCAATTCCGACAACGGGAATTTTAGTCGAAAACATGTGACATCTACCAATCCGGATTGGGCTCCCGTGGTAGATCAAATTCTTTCACTCACTCTCACTCTCAATTATCGAGAGTACGCCTGTTACCCTACAGTGGGAACATTAGAGGCTGGTACGGTTACGGTAAATGCATCCTACTTACTACCTAATAAATTAAATATGGGTTCACAACGGTAAGTATAATATGAGCTGTAGGTCACTATTTTGTATATGTATTTATGGTGTGGTTCCAAGGTTGAGGACAGCTACGCTGTTCCTCCCCTTCTAAAAAATGTCTGCTGTCACCACCCGACTGTTATCAGCTGTTCAAACTTTTTTAAGTAAATTGTTATGATTATATTAACAAATGTAGATAACCTATAGTAGCCGGGCCGATAACCTATAGTTATACCTAAAAAAACATTTGACAGGCACCTAATCTGTTAATTAGCATGACACATTTATCTAATCAACAAGTAGTTAAAATTATATCATGTCATTCGGCAAATGATAAATAACAAAAACACAAGTAACATTGTCTTTGACTTGGCTATAAAATCTTGTAACGATGTGTATGGATTAAACTGTGAATATATATGAACAGGAAATCGTCAAATTAGTACCGGAAACACGAATCCGTTTCTGCTCCTTCCACGGTTTGAATACTGATTATGAGATTATTCGAGATAATCCTGTGTTTGTCACAGATACACAAGAAAAAAACCTATTATGTTAATCTTTGAATAATCCAGTATAACTTATATTTCTTTAAATGTAGCATTTTAACTCACTACAAAAAAGAAGGTGTTTTTTTGGTTGAAAGTATGATCAAAATCGTATACCGCTATCAGACAGTAATTTTAAAACTTTAAAACAGTGCTCTATATATTCATATTATATTTTTCTTAGCGAGTCAGTAACTAAAGCCAACTCAAAGCAAACGTAGCCCCTTCCCCTTAGCGGCTTACCTTTAAACTAAACTTTCTCTTCTAGAAATCGTCTAGGTTTAGAAATGTTCCAAGCGATTTTTGCCACAAAAATCCACAAATCTTCATCTTTATAAGTAAAAGCATGTTTGAACGTAAACAAGATTACCGTCTGTGAATATTTTAAGTCTGCCGACATCAGCGTCGGGGGCAGCGAGGCATGAAGCCAGCGGCGCGGCGGTCCAACGTGACCCGACTTCCCTCGTATTGACACTTCTTTGTCTGAAGAACTAGATCTATATGCACACACTAGTAAGTACAATCACTAGAAATGGATACCTTTTTCATGAGACAGAACGAGCTGGCAATTTATATGTTGTCATTGCACACACATCCAACCTAAGCATAACTTGTACAATAAGAACTAGATAAATGATAGAATGGCCTACTCTCGATAATTGAGAGTGAATGGGCTCTGATCTACCACGGGAGCCCAATCCGGATTGGTAGATGTCACATGTCGTCGAATTTTTGGTTCTAAGACATGCCGGTTTCCTCACAATTATTATCCGTCCCCGTTCCGAGAACGTGGTATTACGCACATAAATTTTTCAAGTGAAAAAACTCATTGGTGCACGTGTGGGTTTGAACCAGCGACCTTCAGATTGAAAGTCGGCGTCTGTGCCCCTGGGCCAGCACGCTCTCAAAAATATTTACTTATAATCATCTGCCGCCAAACAGTGGTGTACTCGCAATGCTGTGTTCCGGTTTCTTTATATCTTTTCATAGTTATCTTGTATCACCAAGCCAGCCGGCCAATAATTATGAAGAAAAAATTCACTTCCAAAATGGAAGATCGTGGAGTAAAATTAGAAAAGCCGTTTCTTTCTATACTTATATCAGTCACTGTTCAGTTTAATTAACTTTCATAGCCAGAAACAGCTGGGTTTACTGCGAAATCTTGAACAGAAGAAATTATAGTTAAGATTCGTATTTGCATAAAGTCATATCTGAAGGTTATTATCATATTCAGGTACATAATCTACAAGTTATAGCATTCTAAGCAATATGGAGATACCTCTCAAAAACATTCCATTTGCTTTAACATATAATTTATATTGCCTCGTCTCAATTAAAAAGTTCTGTTTCTATCGCAAATATAATGTTACCCTAAATCTCGAGCAGAAATTAAACTTCGGTAAACTCTTTTTATATCTTTCCTTTTTCGTATCGGTACCATTTGTTGGAGCCAGAACCGGGACAATGGGGAGGAATCGCAGCCATTGTGTAAGAGTTGACAGAAAAAGATTTCGTAGAAATTCCATTGTATCTCCGATCAATTTGCCAAAGGGTATCTCCATCGCAGTTTGCTATCGCTTACCATTTGACCAATCGGATCACTTCATTTAAATTGACATATCCACTACCGGAAATGGTAAAATATCACGTGATAAAGACTGGAACTGACTTACACTGAAATTACTTCTATTTCCAACTCTCACGGCGTGCTTTTGCGTTTTAAACGTCAAGTTAATTACATTTATTTTTAACAACAGATTACCTAGCCTAACAATGTTATTAGGTAGGTCACCCATCCCGGATATTAGGAATAAGACAGGGAACCTATTCTGTATTTAATATACTAGGTACCTACTGGCAATTAGATAGGCAAGTAAGTAAAACTTTATATTAAAACTTCAAAATTAAAACTTTATATTTCACGACTTTTTGTTTGTATTATTCGCTATCTCCCTGTTTCAATTATCATGTTACTTATGTAAAATAAACTCTTATTATAATTAAATGTACACTGCAACAACTAATAACAAATCATGAAAGTATAATTTTACGATCACAGTTTTACAAAATATATATTATAATATAATTTGGTAACTTTATACCTATCGCTTCATTCACAGAATGCACACTTGTAAATAGCGAGAGTGTTGATATATTTAAGCGAGACGATCAGATCTACGCCTCCTTAAGCCAAAAATAATCTCGTGATCCGATTATGAGTATATAGCAACTGTAGCGCTATTTTTTAAAGCAAAACCTCCAGACTTTGAGAGATATTTGCAAAAGCGGCGTTTATGCCAGACAAGGGGAAGGAATAATACGACCTCTTATTGCGTCAGTTAATGCTACTAAAATAACTGGAATGCTGACTGAACTGCGTCAATTAATGCTTCTAGTATAATAAATAAGTTAGCTTCATAGCAAAAAAAAGCTAACAATCTTATTGGCGTGCCTTGGCAGTAAAACAGACTTGTATGCCGTCATGTTTCAACTTTTTTGTTTTTAGTGAATATAGATACATCAGAAACGTTACGAAATTGTCTACAATTTCAATACAAATTTCACGTTTTGTAATGAGATATTCATTCAAGAAGAAGAACTATTAAACTATAAAATTTCCGTAGTAAAATTAAAGTATCGTTCCAATCAGCAAAGTCAGATTGTAATAAAATATTAAACGCTTAAGAATGTATGCCATAGATAACTGTAACTATCCATGATTGAAAACATATTCTTCGTCGAAATCCTCAAAGATAAACAAATGATAAACTGCGGAAACAACACAATGTTGGTTTCCACGCAGTTTGAACTTTGATCTTTTAAGTCGAAAAAGACGCGCACAATTGTGGTTCGTATGTCGCCATGGGGGCTTCATCCAACCATGGCCGGCACCAGTCTACGTCCCTCTGTTTACCAGATCCACAATAACTCTATTGTATGACTAACTTTTCACATTGTAAGGGTTATTGCTAGGAAACTGAGAAACTCTTGCCCGCGACTCTGCATTGCGGCGCCACGTTGAAAAATTCGCTTTAGAAATGTTCGCAGTCATTTTTATTTACAAAATAAAGTTTGATTCTTTTTTGGATTATAATTGTTTTTTGAATAAATAGGAAAGCTACAAATACAATGAGTTTTATAACCAAATACAATGATTGTTTTACATGGAATAAGACGAAAGTCCTAAACAGTTTCAACGAACTTGTCTTTTATTTAAAAGTACTATTTTTCATTATTTTCGGGTCTTTTTTAACTTGAGAATCATAGCATTAATCTTTTTAGTTCTATAAAGCCAATTTGAACTACACTCTTAACATCTTACTATCACAATAATAATTCGTTGATTACTATTCAACCTAACAACAACATGTCTTACTATTAAGCCAAACTCATCTAGTAATCAGCACAATTATTATTTACCATTGTTTGTCCTGAGTGGGAACCCACGACCTACAACGCAGAAGACAGAGCTTCGGAGAGAAGGAAGAGGCTTTTGCTTAATGGGAGAGTTCAAATCCACAGTTACAGTAATTCAAACATCGTTTGTTGTAACTAAGTTTCCGCCTACAAATAACGAAGCACGTACTAGATCCCAAATGAATCACACTTGATTTCTCCTATTTAGATTATCAAGGGCAAACGCCATCATCTATTCCTTTTACGGTGAACAAAACACAATACCACGACGCAGTCAGATGTACCTCGGTTAAGGCAGTCGGTTAAGCGAGTAGCGTAGGAAAATGAATATTTTTTAAATACTACATTCAATGGCGATTATAAGTTCACTACTTGTCGCATCTAGCTTTCTATGATAGTGTAATCTACTAGTTGAGACTGTCATTTATAGCACAGGTTATCCTAGTTTAAGAGACAGTGCCTAAAACTTTGTTAACTATTTACTTTATTTAAGAACAATAAAAATATATTATACAATATTATATCTACAAGTCTTATATTATATCGACAAGATAGTGGCCCTTTAAATATAGGGATTATGTATTGTATTATCTATTGTAACTTGGAGGTGTATATATTGGTATAACTCCAGTTTTCTATTAACGCTACTAGCGTTAACAGAAATCACCGCCTTGTTAACACCTATGTTATGTTCCTATGTAACTCTTCAATCGGCCACTAACCCAAGACACCACTTGCCAAATAATTTCTTGTATATTGTATTTTTAGCATCTGTAATTATTATTTTTAACTTCACATAAAGGTATTTAAATTAAAATATACATGGAGTCCAAGTTGGGCGGAAGCTGACGAAAGGACTATTGATTTGGGTGTAAGTATCCATACGAGATTGTCACCTATATGAGGGTGGAATTTGTGAGTGGCCCTCGGTCTTTATTAACCCGCCAGAATAATCTATTGGATGGATTAACTTTGATTCGGTTTCTTCGCACCGTGCCAGTTACTGGCCAGTTTATACAGTACATTTAGCATTCTTGGACATTACTAACGGTGACATCTAGTATCAAACGAAGCGTAGCTTTTACTGTGAGAACCATATTACTGACACAATACTTTTTTTGTCAAAAATATCATACAGTGGGATATTTAAAATGTATGATAATAATAAATATAAAATAATTAAACAAACATCTATATTCGTGACCAAAATGATTAACCTGAGTGGAAACTGAACCCACTACCTATGGCGCAAAGACTAATTTAATACCAACTAAGCTGCGAGACAGTCAATTATTGTAAGTCTTCCATAAATGTGTTCTTATAATATTTTAGACTAGTTTTTAGATTTCGATTTTATTGATTGTTTGATTACTTAATATAATAAAGTGTCACAGAAAGACAAGAATACTATAATATATACCAATTATAGTGACTAATCCAAACGTATGAAAATAGGAAAAAATCTTGCATCTATTCATCTAAAGTTGACGTCAATCTAACCAAGATTAGATAGTTTTTTTTCATTCCAGCTGGTGGTACGAGTAACTCGATAGTACAAACGCAGCTTCACACGTTTGAGTGGTCGAAACGATTTGTGTAAATTGGAGTGTTGATTAGATTCCTCCCCGAAGCTCGGCGTCTTAATCTTTTCGATTCATTACTTCTAAAACTGAGACGTATAAAGTGATTAATCGTTCTGTTTTGTTTGTTTACAATGGACTAGCTTTCCGAATTGGTAGCTAACGGTTGGTGAGATAAAATTACGTTTCAATTATTTTTTTATCAGTTAAACGCTCAGCATATTCGTGATAATTAAATTTAAATTAATATCAACTTTACTTAATAACTGGTATGATAATATGCCATTATAGGCGTGTCAATACTGGTAATTTGATAAACGAGACCCAAAGATTTTATGAATAATTGACACATCAAAGAACCGAGAAAAAAAATGTGCGTTATCCAAATGTCGAAAATTATAGTTTCTCATTTTAAAGTTCCTGCATATATACATTTACTTTTTCTATCGCTGCCAATTCCGGTGTTGGATATGTCAAAATATCCACACATAAAAAAGACAAAGCCAGCTTTTGTGTAATAATCCCCCCTTTTACGTCTTCCACAAGATAATATACAAGGCACAAGATATATACAATAAAATTCATGCTTATATATGATTACTAGTAAGAAATCATATATAAGCATGAATTTTATTTTCGGGTCCTAGATGTATTAAATGGGTTGTGTGATCGTGTAAAACATGCCACCTGCGATGCAGATAATTCTAACGCAGAGTTATACTCATATTTGCTGTTAGTTAGCGTTGCATGTTTCATAACCTTAACAAAACTCAAGATGATATATACTTACACATTATATTTTTTTTTATGTGAATGATGAGTCACTTAAGCTAACGGCCCACCTGATGGTAAGTGGCTACCATCGCCTATAGACGCTAGCAACACTTGAGGTGTTACCAACGCGGTGCCTGTCATCAAAATACCAACCAAACCCAAAATCTTTCTCATTCAAAATATCACTTTTAAAATGTACGCATTCTTATAACTAAAAGTTTAGCACCTGTTCAAACACTATCCTCCCTTTAATAGTTAAGTTTCCGCATCAAAGAAACGCTGTTTTTTACACAAGAAGTTTTCCTCTAACATTTGTTACGTTCAGAAATCGGCAGAAAGTCAAAGGAGATCGTCGTTCTAGTGATAATATTGTCCGTGTCGATTGTCCGTCTGTGACCCAATTAAGTACCTTCGAGCACGGCATTGGAACGAAATTGTTCGATCTGTCTACGGAAATTAAATTTTCTGAATAACATTGTCGCGATTCTCAATCGAATCGAAAGTGTCAACTTCGAACATCTTTGTAAGTTCGTTCATAGTTTAGGTTTGCCATAAATAAGGAGTTATTCAGGACTGAGATGCAGTCATATTACTTATTATAAAGGCAAACATTTGTATGTATGAGTGTATGTTGTTGTTATATTGTGTGTATTGTCCACCTTCACGTTTAAATAAATGGCGCAACGGATTTCAATTAAATTTGGTGCAAGGATAGTTTATATCCTGGTAACACATAGGCTACTTTTTATCCCGAAAAAAATCGCGGGGCGCAGCTAGTAAAATAAATATTAATGGACATTTCACATAGCACCAACTAGCCAAAAACTACGCATAGATTGTAAATATATGCATATAATATTGTACATATTGATCATAGATATTTGTTCTCTGTCTGGGTAACACCCACACACACAAATGCTTGTCCTGAGAGGGAATCGAACCCATCACCTGCAGCGCAGAAGCCAATTGGTTAGTCGGTACTAATCAAGAATCCATTTAACAAACTAAGCTAGTTTTCCAAATAGACGTAGTTATTATATAAGCGTAGTCATAACTTTCATGACACATCTAATACCCAACGTGATTACTGTTTTAACCGACAAAAAAAAAAGATGGAGTTTCTCATTCGGTTTATATTTTTTGTATGTTTGTTTTGCCATTTATTTGCCAATACAGGACAGATTTGGTCGAGTCTATTTTTAAATTTATTGGGTTTACCCTAGATTTCCTCCCTTAGAAATTGAATGGATAAATTTGGAGGCGGAAAATAAGGAATAATAGAATATAAGACGGTTTTTTTCTTATTTGTAAATCAATCCTATTCATTTGGTGGTCTGGAAGAAATCTGTTTCTAGCAATTCGACCACCCTTACGTAAGAATGTCGTGATATTTATAATTTGGTGATCAATAAAGAATTTTTTTTTTATATTTTTTCCTGTTTTCCACTAATTCAAGCCAAGGGCAAATATTTGTGATTAAAATACAGCAATATTAATTAAAGTACAATAAGGAGCTTATTCCTACACACTCTCTGTAATTTTATCTAAACGACAAATGATTACACGAATTACGTAGAAAAGTAATTGATATATTTTGGCCTTTTTTTAAACTGTCTCATAATACTTAGTCGTTTGGTGACCCTACAAATTCATAAGAAAAGTTCGGAAGGATTATTAGATCGTTATTTTGTGATTGAATTTGACTGAATAGGGGTGATTCTGAACGGCAAAGTCATTTTCAATAGTTTAATTTCTTGAATAAGTTTGTCAGCAAAGTTTTTTGAAGGCATCCCGCCTTCATCTCGTGATGTCAAATGAATATTGTGAGGAAAATGTTACTTTGATGTAACGAAAAACTAAACTAAAAAAGATTGAGTTTTTTATATATGTGAAAAGTTTTGAAGTTTTATATAATAATATAATATTTTTACTGTTCTCAGTGCTCAGTAGAAGTAATCAGAAATCATAGTTCCCACACAGGACAAGCATTTCTGTGATGATTAATATGTATTATATGCCTGAACGTTAATATGCATTATATGTATCAATTTATAAGAAAAAAAGAGTAGTGTATAAGTATTGTATCATTAATCTAGTTCCCATAGTACAAGCTAAGTTTGTTCTGTGTTAAATGACCATGTTGCTCATACACCCCGGGTGGTGCAAACTAGTGCCAAGTTTGTCAAGGGAAGGGGGTCAAGAGAAGTACTGCCACTTGCGGTGGCAGTACTTCTCTTGACGAAGTGGTGTGTGTCTCAGATGGATGTGTGTGCCGATGATATTACAGGTCAACCTCGTCTCGGTGTGAAGGGTGCAAGACATTCCAACGGTGGTTGTGCTATGAGAAAGTCCTGTCATTTTCGGCAAATAAAAAAAATCACAATTTTAAAAGCACCACGAATTAATCAGATCGTTGGCCAAGGAATGTATTGTCCGCCTTCGAAGCTTTTGTATTTTTTAGCTGACGTCAGAAGTCTCTATAATAATGTTTCTTTTGTACGTTACCCTCAGGGATATTGAATGGTTTGAAATGAATACTCAAACGAACATTTTGTAATGTTTGCTTTGGGGAAAGTGAGTTGTTTTTGAGGTTTTGCTGTATTTGGATTTGCGCAAATTCAATGAAATATGATTTTGTCTATGCAAGTTTTTAGGACTTGCCTAATGGTGGAAATTTGAACCCAGCTTGTATTGTATTTTTTAAACGTTTACACACTTTAACCCTGTCGCAGCTGGCATATACGCCTTCACATAAGATAAACAGCTACGACCCGAGAACAAAGTTTACGTTCACCACACAATGTTTACCTCTGCCGGGAATCTAACCAGGGACCTTTAAAGGGAGCTACCACTTCTGTGACGGAGCCGAAATTATGTGATATATATAGCTATAAGTTATTTTATAACTTTATAAAGAAACAGTTTTTTCTTATTAATAGCATATAATTGTAATATTCCAAAAATATGCTCACATAATTATTACATCTAAAAAATTAATAGGTGACTTTACCGTTTCTATTTTTCTATGATATTGAAATTCTGAAGAACAATGAATTTCCTTTCTAGCTTAGGTCTGCATTTAAAATGGCTTTCGTAGTGTCTGGTCTTTTAGCAAACCTTGAAAGTTACTGGTTGAGGCAAAAGCGCCTAAAGCTGACACGGTCATTAGCCAGCAGTAGGTACAAGTTGAAAAAAGAAAGTTGATTACCGAATTTGACGGCAAGAACTAAAAGCCCACCTAACTTAGGTCCTCTTCAAGTTGCGGCTCTCAAGTCATGAGATGACTTGAGCCACATCCTGTTACACCCGTCACTCGGGACAAATTTTATATAAGACGGCGGGTCTTAGTGACGGAAACAACGCGATGCGACTTTGGTCTCCGCAGGGGAACGAGAAGAGTCGTATTTTTGTTGTTTATGGGGGGCGGTAATCACTTGACATCATAAAAGAAATAAAGAAAGAAATATCTTTTCTTTCTTTATTTCTCTTATAGAAAGCTCAGCACTTCTCGTCACTTTAGTACAATATTATAAATGAAGCGCTCGCGGCGAAGCTTGCCTGAAGCTTGCCAACTTTTTGTTTATTTCATATTTCGAATTAATACAGGTAACTTTTAAATTAGGAAAACATGTGTTTTTTTTAAGTATCGCTTAATAAATATATTATACTTACTCTTATTAAAAACTCTATGTATCAAATTCTTTTTAATTAATTTTTAGAGAGCGGTATCTTTGGTCGTATATTTTAGAACATGCTGATATTGTAAAACCTAGCATTATTGGCACTACGTAAAGTACGGCAGTAGCAACAATCGAGAATTACCAGCGCTTCGCCAGTATGATTTAACTTGATCTTAGTAGTATAATATTCTCATTAAAGCTTGTTGTTACTGCTTATATTTTGGTATTTTAAACAACCTAAATAATCTTTGCACAACCTTTTATGCGGCAGGACGCCCCTTCAGTATCCTGTAGGTCTTCTTAACGAGATTAAAATCATTTATGAACTACTCTTCCTGTAAATTGTTAAAAAGGAGAAAACATTTACAAATTGTTTAAAATAGGCATGAATCCGATATCGATATATCGGGGATATATTTGGTTTTCCGATATATCGGAGCCGGCGATATTGCTTGCCGATACAGTGATACATTTTGAAAGCCGCGCTATAACCATTCATCCTGTAAAAGCGCCACCCCCACGCTTAGTTTTTTCATGTAAACGCGGCACAATTTATCTACGCACGGGGAATCCCCGCGCGTTGAATTGCAACTTAAAATTTTTAGTTATTTAACTTTTTAAATAAATATTTTTTTTATATAATTTTGTCATATTTTTCTATATTTTCTATCCTAACAGCATTTTCACTGAGCATGACAACATCTTGGATTACGGAGCAGATCCAAGTGTCTATACCACTGCTGAATCCTCAATTCCAAGTGAAACTACAGAGTATACAACGCCATAGATGACAGACCAGTTTCACAAACTTCTTCATAGATTAAACTATAGTTTATATACCAAGAATACAGAATCCACAGTAGTTCGCACGAAGCTTAGCCACAGCTGAAACCGCAGTTAGTGAAACAAGCGCAGTTGCAATCGGTTTGAACTCAAACAATGCGGGGCCAATCAAAATCCCGGATGTCGTAATTAAGACTGAAGTAATTACTGTGAGACAAGTAGCTATGACCTGAAATAGTCGAATTGGACGCAAAATTGACGAATCAAATTTAATAATGGAGCTGGTGGGCAAGGAACCATTTTGCATTTCGATTGGTATAGAAATACGGGTTGGCAAAAAGTCTCAGTTTAATCAAAATCTTTTAATGTCCTGTTGCTGTAATGAAAACGCATTAGTAGCTCGGTTGATACTTATGATCTAAAGGAATAAATAATTTTTATTTTGATTAAATAGGTAAAGAAATTAATGTACTAATTTGCTTGTTTAATTTCGTTGATATTTTAAAAAACTGTTTGTAACAAATATGCGGTCTTATTGCGCTTGTTCAATATTCAATTATCTGCTGTGAAAAACGAGCAATAAACCTCAAGTGAAAGGATTACTTTCTTTTTGCGGGTTCACAAATAATAGTCATCTTATTGTTAAAACAAAATAAAGTACCGATTCAAATCTTATCTTAATTACTTCGCAAATGGTTTTATGCGCTGGATAATATTGTAAAGTAAAAAGTAAAGAAACTATCGATTTTGATGTAACTACAAATTAAGTAATTGATGAATAAACGTTGTACAGTTCACCTAAAAGTTCTATTTGTGAACGTTAAATTTCAACTTGTGTACCTAATAAGCAATTCCTTTAAGAAACTTTACACAAGTTTTACATAAATTGCGACACTTTCTTTGAACAAAATTTGCTTTTAGGTCATATTTTGCAAATAGACTTTTCTTGTCAGTGTTCATTATTACGGTTTTCCGGGATCTAAAGTTACTATAATACTTAAAACCGCAGGTAACACCGCGGGGCGTAGCTAGTATAACATAAATACGTGTATATGTTTTTAATAATAATATTACGTCCTTAAAAGTTATTCTGTAACTAACAAAATATTTTACGGTAAAAAGGAAATGCGACGCCAAAAATTATTAAAGAGAGTGTTTTAAAACAATTCGCAAAGTTTTTTATCGTTTCCTTCCGGTTTGAAAATTATCAAGTGGCCGGTTTTGTTTTCAAAATAAAACAAAAAGTTTTGGGAGTTTTGTAAACAACCCTAGATAGGAGCTTATTCTCCATTCTATTTCAAAGCGTATCAGTAACGGCTCTTTTTAACCGACTACAAAAAAGAAAGTTATTGAATACGCCGTTTGTTTTACGGATATCGTTGCCAATTGTCAATCGATTTAGAAGATTTTTTTATTCGCGCTTAACTTAATGCTTACGTAGCTTATAGTACGAGATCCGGCTGCAGAATTAGTTTACTCATCGAGTATTTGCTAAAAACCAAATGATTACGTTGCCTTAGTATATTATAAATAAAAACGCGATTTTTTTATTAATATTTCGTCAGCGTCTACTTACGACTTGCCTTCTTATTACTAGTTTGCCAATTTTGGCATTGTTATTATAGAATATACCATCAAAATGACCAACCGAGTTTAAAAAAACGAAGCACTTCAATGAATTGGGAATGAAAGTATTAAAAACGGTTTTTTTTTATTCCGAAATAAGTCATTTTCAGTCCATATTTTTCTAGCCATGGATAGTACAATCTGTACAATACAATCTTTTGAGGGTACCACAGAAAGAAAATTCTATAACATTTAAAAGGTTTATGTATCTTTTTAACGGTTAGTCGTAGACGGTGAAATTTATAATTTTGCTCATGCTATCCTCTCGGTATTATTTCATCCAACATAGGTACTGATATGTTATTAGGTATTCACTTGAAGTAATTTAATTCCGGTGTGAATAGAGAAGACTAAAATTTCCACTTTGTTCACCCAAGTGTAACTAAAACGAGCGCTGTCGCCATGGTGACGCCAACTCATATCGCGCGATTAATGTCTGAAAACAAAACAAACTGTTGTGGTCGATTTGTCGTTTAAACATCCTCGACATAACGTCAGTACGATTAATGTCACTAAAAATACACTGAATCAGACCTACTAATTGCTTGTTCTATTTGTAGTGCAGTCTTACATATATTATTGTTTAATTTTTGTTTTTCGTGTTGCTTAAATTACTAACAGACTTCAAAAAGGAGGACGTTATCAATGCGGATGTTTATATATTCTTTTTTATGTATGTTCACCGATTTCTCCGCCGTTTATCAACCGATTCGGAATTTTTATTTATCATTAATTGTACACTTCTCCTTTTTTAAGTCGGTTAAAAACACTCTCACTAGTGCCGTACTAACACGGTTACAATGTTTATATATCTACATAGTGTTTTGCTTATTCTACGAAATAATTACAAATGAGCCCATGAAACGCAATTATAAAGTCGCAAAATAATTAACGAGAATGTCTCAATATCGCATCCTTCTTGATTCCTTAAAACGACATCGAGTAATTAATTTACTGCAATAATAATAGCGCCCTCTTAAATTAGTTTCCTATCCCCGAGGAAATTACGACTTTATGCCCGGTTGATTGAGTTTAAAATTGTTATGAGGGTTTTTTATACAGCCCTGTTCCCACATGAGTGATCGTAGCGAAGTGGGGTCAAAAGCTGGTGGTAAAAAATTCTTTGGAGCAGATGTTTGGCACATGGTATGGCGTCGAGGCGTCGACCGAGTACAAACTACTTGGTATTCTGTTTCGGTTTATGTTTTGATATTGTTTTTATAACTATTTTCATATTGAGACAATGAGAAATAGTTCATGTTTTATGCAATTTGAAGTGTCATGTTTAAATCAAAATGCAATCTAAATTACTGTTATTTGATTTAAGCAAAATTAATGTGAGAATTTCATTTTGCGTTAATATAAATAGTAGAATAATATTATTAGAGTTCATACCAACATAAACATGGACGATGAATGATATTTATAACAATAATAATTTCACAGAAAAGTGAATATATCATTTTAATGTTTATGTCAACAAATATTAAAACACGCATTGAAAACTATTAACTGTTTCGATGGTTTGTATTATCGAACGAAGATCGTCAATAGTAAATATAGTCTATAACTCCATGTGCACAAAAATAATAGTAAATGAAAAGGGAGTCCCTTGGCTAGTATATGACTAATGTACGTAATAAATAAAATTAACAAGAACTCTTACATTTTCCACACCACTTCTTGCCATCGATAAAACAGTATGAAATTACTCTACCCCCATAACAATACGGGCCATAATCGCGCAGCAGGAGTTATTGATGTAACTTGGAAGCTAGTGACCAAACCACTTACGAAATAATAGTTCTATACCACATCAAAAAAAGCGACAAATAAGGAACAAAAAGCGATTCAGAGCTTTTTACTAGCACTGGCAGGTATAACTAGGTACCTAATTTAAACCACTATAAGTAATTAACTTCACAATTTTAATACCTACCTATTTGTTAAGTAATGCGCCGATGATCAACAAAGACCTGAACAGATCTTGAATGAATGAATGAATACTCTTTATTGTACACCTCGATAGAAACATATATAACAAAAATAAAATTAATAAAACAGTCACAAAAAAAGAAGAGGTTACAATGGGCGGCCTTATCGCTAATAGCGATCTCTTCCAGGCAACCTTTCTTCATAAAAGGTAAGAACCATCTCGAGTACGTCAGCTTTTACAGAGAAAAACGCATCAGAATCGGTTCATCCGTTCTGGAACTACGATGCTCCAAACATTTAACACACCTCCTTTTCATCTGGGGTTAAAAAAAGCGCTCTAATGGCAGACCAAGATGGTCCACTATCTTTTAGACATCACCTCAAAATTAATCTAAAATGAATAATGACGATAAAATTCCGCTAGACTATTAAAATATAATTCACCAAACAGTGTAACAACTGCGTATCATTCTGTCAACCAACAACCAAAATGTCCACATTTATTCATTTAATTCTTTTACCAAATGTCTCAAGAAAGTGACCGCTAGCTCCTGAATATAAGCAACCCCGGGGGAGGGCCACCGCTCCTTAGCAATTACGCTGACATGTGTCGTAAAAAAACCACGTCGGTTAACCGTATGACGACGGCACATACAATAACTTTCATGAAAGTCAGTCGATGGTTTTTGTGGTGTTATTCCAAGTTTCAATGACAACCATTACGATATTCTGTGCGTGGACCACAGAACCGCAGTTACTGAGTGCAGTACCATAAGGGAATTCCCAGTCAGTCACTTGTCTCGCTCACGCTAATCGCTGGCGCAGTGAGAGCGAATAAGACAATTTCATGAACCCTCAATTTCTCTGTATGTAGCTACGTAGGACGTGGAAATTCGAATCTACGACCATGAATTAATGCACAGAGAGCAGAGCAGAGTTTAACCAACTGAGTCGTGATGCCAGTCAAATTAATGTAACGTAATGTTTTTTTTATGTAACATAATTGTCGGGACAATCCGATGGCCCTACTAATGTTAAGTGGTTACATCCGCCGATAACAACACCAATAAAACTTAAGTCCTCCCCGACCGAAGTATGAAAAGATTCAAGCAGCACCACGTTGCGTCCATCACCCGAGACATAGATGTTACGTCTAATACGCAAGTTAATTCACCGGCACCCACACCCTTCCACCAGAACACAGCAATGCGAGTACACTACTTGGCGGCATATTACCAGGTGTGAACTTTGCACAAGTTTTACTTATTCTTTATCGTATTTGTTGCTGATACACGGTGAAAGCTAGTCACTACATAGTATAAAACAAAGTCGCTTTCTCTGTCCCTATGTCCCTATGTATGCTTAAATCTTTAAAACTACGCAACGGATTTTGATGCGGTTTTTTTTAATAGATAGAGTGATTCAAGAGGAAGGTTTATATGTATAATACACTAGCAACTCACCCCGGCTTCGCACGGGTAGTTTCCGATACAACACTGATGCTTAACTAACCGTGCGAAGCCGGGGCGGGTCGCTAGTTAAATATAAAAGTAATGAAGCATTTTACCAGAACCAATACAGACGTATAATGGACCATAACGGGTCAACAGGAAGACGTCGTTTTAACTGAGACCAGACAGACCGATATAGACCAATCGATACCCGGACACAATAGTTACTGCATTACGGCTGGAAACTTTACCCGAAGCTGTAATTCGGCCATAACAGATAAATAAGATAAGAGAGCGTGGTGGCCCAGGGGCATAGACGCCGCCTTTCAATCTGAAGGTTGCTGGTTAATTATGTGCGCAATACCACGTTCTCAAAACGGTGACGGAAAATATCGTGTGGAAATCGGAATGTCTTAGTCTTCATTCGAAGACATATGACTTCTACCAATCCGGATTGGGCTCCCGTGGTAGATCAGAGCCCATTCACTATCAATTATCGAGAGTAGGCCGGTGTCCCTGCAGTGGGAACAGTAGAGGCTGGTACGGTACGGTAACAGAGAAATACAAAACATCCAACACACAAATAGAATGAAATAAATCATATACGAAGTAATTTAATTACGTAATCGTTAATGATACTACTCCGTAATTAAAAGGTGTAATAGTGATTGGAACTGACGCAACCTTAACAAAAATGAGAAATTAATAATTTAAAAAAAAACCATAATTTGACATATCTAGGTGTATATAACATCCTTTAGTAGCTCCTGTTACACGTTATATGTAAAAAGTATGTTTACTTTTGCTTAAAAAAAAATTACATTTTCAAATATTTCCGTAAATTCTACGACAGGAAAAGTATTTTGTTATTTCTTTTTAATACACTAAAATTAATAAGGAAAATGTAATTCATAATTAAGTATACATTGCTCACGAATAAAGGAATCCTTCCATTAGGGGTTCCTTGTTTGTTTTAACCTGTTGAGAGCTGGATAGGAATAAAAAAGCGCCAAACTTAGTAAGAACGCGTGATCCAGCAAAACCGCGGGGCGCAGCTAGTTGAATATAAAATTATAAGAATGTGTATTGGCGCTTTCCAGGTGTCTATGAAAAGCAATTTCCATTCACGATTCATACATGCTTAGCATGTAGCTTCCGAACAAAAGTTCGGGGGATATTCAAATTTTAATTTAACCGCGCTGAAAACTGACAAATACAATAAAAAAAAAAATTCGTTTATTTTTAATAAATCATAAATATTAATTTAGCAGCAAAAGTTTAACACTATTCACCCATTTGACGATGTCAACCGTTACATATTTGATTTCGATACAAACACATTCATCTACACTAAAATATTGCGGATGAATTTTTGCCGAACAAAAAATCATTTGCCCGAAAGAAGTGGACTTTGCTGCAACACTACGGCTGCATGCTTCGGCATAGGACGTTTGTATTGCATTACCATAATTCCTGTTGTCGTCTGTAATTCCAATAAAAGCCCTGAGTATATAACTATATACGTTATTATGTTACTACTTCTTTTGTTTAAGTGATCAACTCTGATGTCGGAGTTCTAATCCGTCTGAATACCTCCGACTTGGCTTATCGACTAGTATAAAAGGGATTGACGTCTGAACGTGCCTTTTGAAGCTATGCTACAAAAACTATTAAGAAATTACCAAAGTTAACGTACGTCATGCTAGACTCAAGAAAAAAATTACAACAAACACATATACATACAAAAATTCACGCCTCTTTCCTAAAGGCAGAGCCTTAAAGAGCCTGTTTTCAAGTTGTTTCTAACACTATCCTGGGGATGTAGACTTCACAACTGGTAAGTCAATGGTGCTATGACTTCGAAGCGAGATTATTCCGGCCTGAGGCATATATTTGTGTGATGAGCATAAAGTTTGTTCTCTGGTCTTTGATGCAGTTATTTGTTGTGTGTGTGGTTCATTGAAATTAAATCATCAAAGTACAAAGATGGCAACAGTTATCGATTGAAAATTTGCACTCCGAAGTCTTTGTTGAAATAAGAGAGAACATAAACCTTTATCTCGTCAAATAAACGTCCCATTGACTTAAATACTAATAAAATAAACAAGAATTAAATAGTTAATTGTAGTTTCGTAAGGCATTCGTTTAAAAGAATTCAATGGAATTAAAGTACTTTGACTTTGGAAACGTAAAGAACAGAAATCACATATATGAATTTAATCCATAAACGGAAGTCCTACCATTCGACAAACACAACATGGATTAAGTAAATTTGACTCGCGTTAATTGGGTCAAAACTTCTAAGTGTAAAAAAAGATCTTGAACTATTGAGGTACATAGCTGTTGATGATGCCCTGGTAAGGGAAATAAAACCTTATTACATCGAGCGTAAGGAGCATGATATGCATATGCACTCTAATAGAGCATACAGACACCCACATACTGGGTGAACGCTAGTGGTTTTATTTGACTGAACTATTCGTTGTTAGCCGCAGATAACTTAATAACTTTACGCAGGCTTTTGGTGAGAGCTAAAATCTCCCAATGCTCGTTGTTGATAACAATTTTGGGCAATTCAATAATTAATTCAAGTACATTTTTCAAAAACAAGGTTTTTGTTACTTGTATAGACAGATATAGGTATACCTGTCATAGTAAGCTAGTATCTCAAAAATGGTTCAATATGAAAATTGTCGATTAAGCAAAAATCTATTGTTTCAATTCAAATATGTTTCTACAGCCAACCAACTACCTACACTACAGTGCCTGATTTTCACACCAGTAGGTATTTCAATAAGAAAATTCTCAGAATGAACGGTTCAAGCAAACTATATCAACCATCAAACTTGCTTTAAAAACCTTCCTGATTTGATTTGAACGAATAAGACAAAGTCGACGATCAAACCGTACCGGTCAACGAACTTCCCAGTCAAGTTCAAGTGGAATGGAAGGGCATAGTTTATTTTAAGATCGTTGAGTGTAGTATACCTATTACATATACTTCTGTTTGACTCTATTCAACCACTTTCCTTTTATTTTTTATGGCTAATGAATGCTGTCAATTGCAATTTACATTCAATGTTACATATTTATTTGATAAAATTATGTTTATAAACTAAACTCTAGTTAAAGTGATATTATTAAATTTATCAAATAACTAATTAACTAAATTATGGCGTGTAATATAGTTTATTATAATAGTTATTTTTTAAAAGCATAACCTATAAACTAATTCATTTCACTTGATGGCCGCAAAATATTGCCACGCTTAATGGCAAATTTGGGTACAGTTTTTATTGAATTGTATCATATTATTGTTAGGTAGTAGTATATTTTTACTTTCATTCATTATTTTATGACAACCTCTCTCTCTCTCTCTCTCTCTCTCTCTCTCTCTCTCTCTCTCTCTCTCTCTTTCTCTCAACAATTTAATTAGCTTTTAGTGCTTTTAGCTGGTTTCACCCACGTATAAAGGTGAAATCGTGGGGCACAGCTATAATTTTATTATTATTTATATATTATAGTGTCACGTGATCAACAGAACAAATTAAGAGGCAAGTGATTTCTTGTATTTGTTGTGAAAGCTCGCGAAATTGTACGAGGAAGTAATAACATCCTTTAGATTGGTTGTTTAGATCAATCGGATTCAGTGGATGTCGTCTAATCCGATCGTAAACTTGCATTAGGACTGGCTGTTTATAAAATGGATGGTGGAGGAAACAGAAAGATATATTTTAAATTTAGAACCGGGAATGTAAACAATGTTTTGCGGGAATTGGAGACTTTATTTGGATTAAACTATTTGAGAATACGAACTACTTATGAGGTTTTAATTGAGAATGGACAAGTTGTTTGGTGTTTCGGAGATTGAATGTTTGGCGTAATTTTAAATCTATATATAACGTTTAATGTTTTACACACTCGTATCTCCGCACAAGGATTCCGTGTGTCGCAGATGGCGTGGATAAACACAGAAACACAAGACCAACCAAGACCGAGAACAAACTTCACGCCCATCACACAGTGTGCCCCGGCCGGCAATCGAACCCGAGACCCCTCGCTTCGAACTACCAAAAAGGTTTTTGGCGCCTATTTATGTCTTAAAAAAACTATTTTTCCTCAAAACATATCAATTAAGTATGGTATGAAAATTATACAACTTATATGTTTAAATGTAATTTGGAAATTTTTACGCAGTTGGGTTATTTGTTTTTCTCAATAACTATTTGTTCCCAAACAATTGTCAAAATTCTGCCATCAAAAATCCGCAATCAATAAACTGGAATCATACGTGACTTTCTCAATTTTAAATAAATAAATTCCACATACTTCCTTTCACTCACCCCTCTATTGTTGATATCGTATTGTTCAGCCACCTGGCTCATTAACAGGCCTTATACTAACTGTTTGTTATACTGTTCAGGGGTTGGAGCTCATGGTAACTGTTGGGTATTCAATGACAACCGGAGCATGCGGAACTTCTAGTGAAAGCATGCGTGTAGGGCTGCCCTTACTCATCTTTACCGACCACTGGTTTTGTTCATTGAGGGCCTTATACATAACTGTTTATATCCATATATAACTGTTTGTATTGTATTATCTGTGGCAGGTAGTTTTGTATTCGATACAGACAAAAAGCATATTAGCTAATTTTTATCTAATTACGTTCCAATTAAGGCACATGTTTTCTTCGGTGAACATTACCTGTTCGAAGTTATTTACGTCACGAAATTTAGTCTCATTGTTGTTAATGTGTAATGTAGGCTAACTTGACGTTAAAGTTTCACCTTTTGGGTATAATCCTTATCTACAACTCACGAACCGTTTACACATATGAAGTAATGAAGTAATTAACTACCGTTGTAAAACTATTTATAATATATTTATTAGAAAGTCAGCTAAATCTGTGTCTTTTTTTATTAAGGAATATCGTCCATAGTCCATCGTTATTAGGAAGGAAGGGTGAATCGAAAGAAGCACACACTTCCTCAAAAAAGCAGTTACCTGAAAATATTAATTTGCGTGAAATACAGAAGTACTATTACACGAACATGTAATAAAAATGTTTCCAAATGATTTCAGAAACCCAGCTTGAAATTATTATTGGTTGCGCCCTCAGATTGCAAGTCCAGTGCCATACTGTTCTCACATATTACAGTAGCATATTCCAAGATTCGCCTTATTTTAGCCAGCGTTGCACCTGAGCTTCAAAGTAATCCCTCAGGGCTCTCCGTAGACTGGAGAGCGATTCACTTGCTCCGTGCCACAGATGAAATGAGACGTCTGGATATCTCCACTCAAACGAAACGATGCTATAAGGTCAGAGACGCGAGTATAACGAAATTACAACACAGTGGTTACATAGGATACAAGTGATTGTTTTTTGTATGACATTATAAGTACCTGGGCGAATGAGCTTCGATCAGTTTATTTTTTACAAAAAACACAATTAGGTGTACAAGTAAACAGCAAAACCCTATCTAAACACAAAGTTTTCTCCAAATCGTTAGAGCCTTTTCCGAGAGACGCGAAATAAATAAATAATACATACCAAGCATTGCTTGTTTAGAGTAATAGTAATAGTCGGGAAAAGTGACTGCGATAATTTTAAATGCCAAAGAGATTTTAGTTTTAGGTAGAATGAATGCCATTCCATAGCCTGGCTTTTTAGTAGAGGCAAAGCAATGCAATGCGAAAGACTTTTGTTGAAAATTTACAATTTCTTCTCTTCTGTACCTGTATCTTCATAGTCCCTAATCTCTGGATTATGAAGAATTATGTGCGGGGGGTCCAATCCCTACACGTACCCCCTAGGTGGTGTTAAAAGAGCAACCGAAAGTAGAAATTGTATAATACCAAGTTTGTCTGGAGAAGTACTGCTTCCACACCTGGTAATCTGCTGCCAAGCAGCGGTGCAGTCGCATTTCTGTGTTCCGAAGGAAGGGTGTGGGTGCCGGTGAAGTTACATACGATTTGGATCTTCTCATACTATGATCGCGGAGAACTTAAGTGGTATTGCTTTTGCGCGGAGGTAACCATTTAACATCAAGTGGGCCTTCAGATCGTCCCATCATTATTGCTAAATTAAAAAAAATGTAGACATATTTCTGCACTTTTTTTCGAGACGTCCAGTGTACACGAATTAAAAATAACAATGAAAGCTATGGAAGAACAAGCGCCGTATCCATAGGCCATCTTAAATGGAGAGCACTTAACAGAAGACCAGCTTTTCAGCTCTGTCTATGCCTATTCCGCTCGTCACTGGCCCATTTCTTACGTCCCATTGACTCGTCGCCATTCATCGGCGCCATTTCAAAGGGGTCTAAAGGGGGGTTTAAATGCTTCAGAGTGCAAATGAGTATATATGAGGATTTATAGGTAATGGGCTATTGTGTAGAAGACACATTGTTGGAACTCTATAGGCTTTACCTTGTGCTAATAATTCTTAATTGCAGCGGAGTAAGGGCGATTTTTCTGCGGCAGTTCACTGTTTGGTTCTTGATTGTGTAAATATTCAGTGAAATGATAACTGGATATCATTTTAAATTACAATGGGTACATTTTTCTTTACTTTAAGATATAAACATTCGAAGTTCTTATTTACTATCGAAGTAGTTGACTGATTTGAAAATCAAAACACTGAGTTCAATACTAAAATAACCTATTTCACACGCTTAAGGGTGGTTTTTTTTTATAAAATGTTTAATGGACTATCTTGAAAGTACACGTCATCAAATAAAAAAAAGCTATCTAAATCTGTTAACAGGCGAAGAAATCGCGTAACAAATATAAGAAATAAGAAACTCCTCTTATTTTAATTCGGTTAAAAAACACAAAGTCGCATTGAGAACCTCCTTTTTTTATAATGTTAAAATACAAATACTTATAATTTTTAACCAAATTAATCCTAATGTTAAAAATACAAATACTGATCATTTTTAACCAAAGCGCCATCTATCCCCAAATTACTGACAAAATATTAACTCCTCTACGACTTTTTTTGTAAATATTTACATATGTTATACAATAATATACCAGATACAGAACAAACATATATATTCATCACACAAATGGTATCCTGAGTAGGAATCAAACCCACGACCCATAATTGAAATCAACTACGAGTATTATGCAAATCGTCTACAACCAACCAAAGTATTTTTTAATCATGTTTATATATCCCTTGAATGTTCCAATACCAACCGAACGTATCAAACCCTTTACAAATCCACCCTCCCTGATTAGTTGCGTTAATCCTCGTTTAAAAAAGCTGACAATAGTCTGTAAAAACCTTCACCCGTCGATTTCGAAAAATATTTTTATTACTGTACCAATGTTTGTTTTGCTCGCGTCAGCATGGGTTGATATCGGAGTTACAATAATCTACAGGGTCGCGTTCAATGGATTCGCTTGACCAAACCCGCGCTTATTTTATTTCTACTTATTTAATATTTATGTGATAAAGAGATGAAACGAGCTGAAGACAAACTGGTAAGATAACCTCTTACCAGTTTATCTTCACCTCAGCACAGCAATCCAACTCAGAATTAGACTTGGACTCTGACTTAAACTGAATTTCATTCACCCATCTCCGTCAATTACATGAGACGGGGATGTAACGTCTCATTTACCTGTGATTTCACCAGCACCCACACCCTTCCACCGGAACAAAGTAATGAATAGATACATTTTTAAACACTTGTGTTTATGCGATTATTTAATAACACGAGTAAATCTTGTTCATACGAATATTGACAGTCATATTATCCTATACTTACATTCTTATTACTCTATGGTATCTTCCATTCGAATATCTTCTTTTATACCGATCTAAGCAGATCGTGGGATATGAAAAAAATAAGTGCCTTCAATGCTGATACTGTACTCCCTTTTCAGTATTTTGACATGGTTTCAAAAGTATTGACATATTATGCCCATAATATAAAGTTAACAAATTTTTTTTATATATGAATTACATGATGAAATGTGATTACCACCGTCCATAAACAACAAACATTTAAATCTTAGCTAGTCATCCTAACAAATGAGAAGGATCGATGAAGTCAAATTGTGCTGCGCGTGTCACTCATGCGCCTGTAATTTCGCAAACACCTTTTACATCGTTCTATTCTTTTTAAAAAAACTTCAGTATACAACGGGCAAAGCATAATACGCAATTTCGTCTACTTGAATGACAATTCTTCCAGATATTTTGTTTTAACAACCAAACTATTGAAAACATTTTGATAAAATTTGTATGGAACTAATCTGGAAGCATATCCTTTCAAATAAAGAAACAATTTTCTAAATCGTTTGATAAATGACAGAGAACTGAGTTAACAAACATAGATAAAAGAAATACAACCTCCCCCGGAAATCGATTGAAAAAGGGGACATTACTATTAGATGAAGCTCCATTCAAAGTTACCTCCACGCTTGTCCTAAAAGTAGAAACGCGAGCATATATATTATGCTCGCGTTAGCCCGGGCAGTCAATGTATTTTTCAGGGCCCACTATTTCGCGCACCCCTGGTGGGTCGTAACCTCTTTAGGAAATGTTGTTCTAGATTGTCGGAAGCCCTGCGCGATCTGAACTCTCTGGAACAACGATCGCCCCTACAATCCAACTAGTTTGAGTGATTGTACAACACTGTACCAATTCAGTGCCAGCAGAAACACTCAGATTCGAAATATAACTAATAATAAATAAATAAATAAATATTCATGGATATTTCACACAGCGTGATCCAGCCCGAAACTTAGTATAGAAATTAGTATTAAATATAAAATACTTAAATATATGGTATTTTTTTTGTAAATATTAGGAGTACAAATAAGTTTCCGCCGTTTTATTGTAGATGGCGCGGCACGGAGTTTCGGTTAGCATATTTACACCCAGACGCAGAACATACATTTATGTTCGTCACACAAATGGTGGTCCTGGTTGAGAATGGAACCCACGAGCTACTACAAACCGAGCTGTGAGATAGATGAGTTTTGTCAATGTTCCATGAGTCTCGTCCATACAATAATTTAATCATACAATGTAATTAAATGACTTGACATTATAAATTTTCGGCTCCGTGGCTTAGTTGGTGGTAGCCCTGCCTTCGAAGCGAGGGGTCCCGGGTTCGATTCCCGGCCGGGGCATACTTTGTGTGGTGAGCATGAAGTTTGTTCTCGGGTCTTGGGTGTTTGTCTTGTGTTTCTGTGTTTGTCCATGCCATCTGCGACACAGGGAATCCTAATGCAGAGGTATGAGTGTGTAAACGTTTTCTTTCTTTCTTTCTTAAATTAATTATTGGTGAAATTATATTGATTATTAGTTATAAAATTTAACGACTTTAACCCCCTAAGACAAAGAGTTGTTATAAGTTAGTAGTGTGTATCTGTGTGTCTGTCTGTGGCATCTTAGCTTCCAAACGAATGGACCAATTTTGATGCGGTTTTTTTCTGTTTAAAAGCTAACGTGGTCGAGATGGTTCTTAGCTATAAATTATGAATTTATGAGTTCAAGCTTAAAAAGAACTTGTTTGAATAACATTTGCACACCATATTGATATAAAATGGACTGCATAATTTTTTAACAACTTCGAAAACTAGACTTATTCGTATATACACGCAAATAAGTATGTTTCTGTAACTGATACAGTATAGAGGCAGTTGCAATAGTATTCTGTTATTCCCATATTAAACTTGTCTCAACATCCCAAGTTAGAAGTTCTCTGAACTCCCGCAAAGGAAACGCAAAATGAAGCGAATGCCATGCACATGCACCCACTCTTATTTATAGAATTAATTGCTAAACTTTGCAACGGCCGCGTCGATGAAACCACGGAAATTGCCCGGTCAGAGTTAGACACGAACACGAAAGAAAAGGACCAAGATAAATACAATAACATAATCTGGCCATGTAGTACAACAAAAATTTACGAGATGGCGCTGTATTATATTTTACCAATCAAATACCACAAAAATTTACAAGATGGCGCTGTATTAAATTTTCAGCATAGTTAATTACAAAAAATTACAAGAAATACAATTGTACAGGTTAAGTTACAATAAAACAGTAAAACCCTATCTAAACACATTTCATCGACATATTTATGTAGTACTATTTTGTTAATACATGTTTACATATTAACAACCAGACGCAGAAACAACAAGTTTGTTTGTCACAAATATTTCTCCAACCCAGGAGCAAAAAATTGCACAGAAAGTAGAATTACGGAACTGTAAGGCCAGTCACCATACCATAATCTACCTACAGAGATAGTTTCATACATTTCTTGACTGTTTGTGTCCATTCATCTGTTAGTAGATATTGGGTTTCGCTGTTACTACCCACTTGGTCCACAATCCTAATCATAACTTTCAAGGTCCCTTAAATCTAGGACTTCACAAGAGGTTAAATTCGTACCTACTGGACACTATACCTACTCTTAATAAGCTCATCGATGAAACGTTCTTAGCTTTTCTTGAAAGGACATCAAGTTAAGCAACTCTCGGCCCAGTCAGAACTTGTATGGGTGACCGTTTACAAGAACAAAATGGGCTCATCGATCTTTTAATAATTGAAACACAAGCTACACAGATAAAATATTGACATCCAAACATTTACTTTCTTCAAAATCAAACTAACCACGTGTCATTTGTTTTTTATAACGGTACCCCAAAAAGGTGGCTTTGATTCAAGAACGCGCGACCCCAAACGGCCCACTAAAAGAAATTAATCGGCGTGTCCGAAAAATAAAACAAAGAAACGGTAAATCCCACACTGGGAGAAGACAATATGACATGAAGTTGTTGCTCTCCCGCCAGGCGGCGCCACTGCCCCCGCACCCCACACGCACGTGCGTACAACCCCAAGCGATAACCCACCTTACCACCTGAATACAAGATTCAAATTGTCTCCACCGTCGATGATGCAACACAATCTATTAGTCACCATATCGCGTTACCATTAAACACATTTTGATTCGCTCCGCAGCCGCATTCCTCGTCTAATAAGTTTTGTTGGGTGTTTGAACTTTTGTCATTTGTAAAAGACCAGTACGAGTGGTAAACAGAACATGAATAAACACGCGCGAATGAATGAATGGGATTTGTTTGCTCAATTCCTATTCATCTTATTATTGGTTCAAGAGCCTTTGCTTTACTCATACACTCTTTAAAAATAGGGCGACTTTCGTCTCTTCTTACTTCGATAAGGAAGGACCTGAGTTATTTTGCTCTTTATTACAGGCTGCGGTTACTCTTTAAATTAGTACCCCCTCATCCCGTCCATTTTGTTAAATATAAAAAACATAGCTGGAAAGGAACAAAAGTAAATCAAAAATATTGATAGCTATATTGCCCAAGACCACACAGCTGGCTAATAAATTGAAGGCGGGCTTGAAATCATACAATCCAGTATTATGCACCCCACATAACTGCTCCCCATAGTATTGGCTTCTGACGAACGACCCAATAAATACCCATAAGGTATAACGCGACACGTACAAAACATTCCTCAGACATAAAAGCATTATCCTGTTAAGTAATTTATTACTTCTTCAGGTTACTTAATGCCACCACTTAAACACTATATAATCCGGCCGGTTATTTTACAAAAGAGGGTGACTACCATAATGCAGCATAAAAATATGAATGAGTTTCTAACTCACACGCACCTGTTTCAAAATTGGGACAATAAATCTTCTTTTAGTATTTACGTATTTGAATCTTAATACCCCGCAAAATATAGAAAGCCCTCTTTAACTGAATCCGAGGGTTTTAAGATGAAGTGATTCAAATTGTAGGATGATGGATAAAAAAGGGTAAATATTATGAGAAGTAAAACAAAACGTAGAGTCCTAGTGCAGGTTCAAAACGAACGAAATTAAGTTGAATTTAAAACTATGGAAGTTGAATGCACTGCGTTATAATAAATTTCTTATAATAAAAGCAACAATATAAAGACGCATGTGTCATAAAACTCACTGCATGCGTTTATTTGAGTCACAACTTTGTTGCGAGCATGTTGTTACGTCTTGCAAACGCGTTTCCAGTAGTCTATAGGATATTAATGCAGATCGCAGAGCGTAACTTAAATCCAGAAAATATCTACTAAGTAGATCTTGTTAGTCATAAATTTAAAATTATAGGTTGGCACTGGATAAGAATTTATTTCTATGTAAAACAAAATCCCTAAAATCGAGATGCTTTATGCTCTCATGCATCATTCTCGACATAGGAAGTCCAAGTTTATTTATTCCATAAGAGCTTTCCAAAAATATCTTGTAACAACAAACGAGATTTCGCTACCAATTATATCAGCTTAGAAAGTGTGAGCTTAAAACATTACCTATTCCTAATTCAAGCTATAAGTGGTGAGTCATTGGCCCTTGAGTCAGATGATTCACAGAACTTTCATCCCGTAACAGATCTGGTTTTTACCCACACAAACCGGTCTAGAAAATCTATATTTCACTTATGCTCTACACAAAGTGACTTGCGAACTGGAGAATAACAACTTTGTATTTATCGTTGATTGAGGGTTTATTTTAATTTGCAGGAAACATGTTAAATAATGTTAATACGGATATCTATGTATTAAAGATACCGATGTTTTATTTGACTCTACCTTCAAAATTAAGTAATGATTTAAGTCATAATTGATTGAGTAATGTACTGCCTACTAAGGCCAAAACTAAATTTGTAGTATTATTATTAGTAGTATTGCAGTAGGTAGTAGGTATTGTATTTAAATTGAATTTTATAAGAAATGTCCCCTTATAGAGCCAAAGCTCTAATGGGTTATAGTGCGGAATATCTAAATTTTCAAATCAAGTGCCTTCAATAGCTTTTACCAGCAACTTAAAAAGTCAATTCATTTCCTATTCATTTAATTTGAATGTACAGTAAGCAGTAAATTTTGATGACTGTATTCCTTTATGATTTTAGTACTGTTCATCATAAATATACATTTAAATATACAAAAAAATATTTCGTAGATTGTGATATCGTTGGTGGCGTCAGACCACCCGCGGCATCGTTTACATATGACAGAACAATGTCCTATACGAGCACAGATATGATGCCACCTAGAATACGTCCTTACTTTATCATCCATTTGCAGCCAATAACGTTTTAAGTGTAAGTGCACGATAGAGAGTAGTGCCACATATTCTGTTTTAGATACTCCTATCTAAATTTAATTTAATCACTTACATTTTCATATAAATGGGTCATCTGTTAACCTCTTTTGATATAAAAAATCAAAAAGACATATTGTCCCGTTATTTCTGTGTGACAGGATATTTCGTATCTATATAAATAGATTCCTATAAGTCCCAATAAAAAAAAACAACGTTAACACACTCATACCTCTGTACTAGGATTCCGTGTTGCAGATGGTATGGACAAACACAGAAACACAAGATAAACACACAAGGCCCGAGAACAATCTTCATGCTCACCACACAAAGTGTGCCCCGGCCGGAAATCCAACCCGGGACCCCTCGCTTCGAAGGCAGGGCTACTAGCAACTAGGCCACGGAGCCTTAAACCTTTAAAACTTAATACCGCGTACAGCGTGTACAGAAATCCATAGTTCCGTTATGCCTTAGAAAATAACTGCAAGCAATGTAACCCAATTCGCGGGTATTGCAACGTCCGCTGATAACATTATTCTAACCGTGTCAACAAAGTAGCACAGAGAAATGCTATCTAGTATACATGATTGCTACTCTTGTATCTTCATTAAGCTTATGTAGATACAGACTCAAGGCATCGTGTTTCTTTTTCATTTCAATCTTTTTCATTCATTTTTTCATACTTATCCCAGATTAATAATGGCGAAAGCACATTTGCGACTTTGTAAAGTAAATTTTTTTTTGGTTCCTCCGTGCTCTGATATTTTGGCAATATGATAAAAATTATTTACCACTAGGTGGGCCCTCAGCTCGTTCCATCACTAACTCACATAAAAAATATATATACATATACATATCTGCTTGTTTTACGAGTATTGTGCAAATCAGTATATTTTTGTTTTTCTTCCGTTGCTCACTGTCCTCATTTATTTTATCGTAAATCTCTCTAAATACCTAAACATCTATTAATTTATCAATTTTTTACAAAGTAAGTAACACTGATAAAGACTTTGTAAATGGTAATAAAGTTGGTGGTGCTGTCGTACTACATCCACAACCACACTTATTGTAAGGCTAGAGGTGATTAATGTTGCGTATAGGAATAAAATTGATGACGCATTACTTTAATCAAATTAAAGGTGTCACATAAATTATATTGCTTTGAATGGAAGGGTTAAATTTATTGGAATAGCTTGAAAATATGGCCAGAAAGTTATTAAACGCCTAAAATTCATAGTCACAACAAGGAAAGTGTGTGTGAGATATTGTAGGTATAAGGAAAAAGTAGAAATATATGTTTATCCCAATCAAGGTAAATTGTACTATTAATAGGAAAATAAATACATTTGAAATATTAGAATTGGAACAAATTTTACTGAAAGTGAGTGAGTTTATAAAAAGTACAAACTAAATTAGATGACAGTCCATGAGACATGGTTTGAGATTTTTAAAACAGAGTTAGCTTTTTTTTTTGCTGAATTTCATAGGTTATATAAGACCTCATACTCGATACTCTTCATCAATTGACTTTGACGGAGTAATACGTGATACCACTTTCAAATTGCACTCTAACTACATGAAACTCTATTCTATCATTCTGCTTAGCCAACAGCAACAGATCATACTTGCAACAACTGCATTGAACCGCAAACAGCGGTCAACGCAACCCTCCAATTTCGATTGCTAGATCATATTACCAGAGTGTTGACACTCCCACTTTGAGTACAGTCAGCACATTAGCCCTTACTGTTAAAGTCTGTAATGAAGCTTTATAAGATGAAGTATACGTTGACTCGATCATTGTAGCAGTTTCATTATCGAAGCTCAAAGAAAAATTTGTAGTCCTTGGCAGTTATTTAATAAGTAAAAAAGCTTTTGTTTTAAAAGTTAAATTTAAAGCCAGATTAATTGCTATGAATATACATTATTCATAGCAATTAATGTATATTCATACCGAGAAATATATCGTAATAACTAATAACAATAGTGTTCTATATGTATATAGACATAGTTATTACTTTAGGATCGATTACTCCTGCAAATGTATGTGCCTATTTTCGGCCAACTAAGATACTTTGTCTATAATTTTATCTGTATTAAATTGAATTGTTTTTTTTTTTCTTTGGAACTAAGGTAAACTTTAAAAATTTACAAAGTTTAGTCTAGTTCTATCCTTGGAAAAAATATTCAAATGCAATTACCAGACTGAAAATTTAAAGATTTAAGCAAATTGTATATTCGAGTCTTGCGGACTCAAGTAAACAATTTGCATGAGTCTTTTTTACACTGTTTCAATAAATGAAATATTTTCAAGATTACTGAAGTGGCCGTAAAAATGTCCACTCAATATAAAAGCTCACCATGATTTGTGCGCCTGACTGTATCGCACTTCAAACACTAACACATTCTAATTAACTTGATTGTCAACAGTATATGAGTAGTTTACTCCATTAGTGTATAATAGCATCCCAATATACATATTTATTTTCAAAAGGAATTTATTTATTTTGGATTAACGGAAAATTATCATGTTTAATATTTTAGACAATTTTATTATAACACATTCAATCTCTACGTTCTCAAATAGATATAAATAAATTAAAAAATCTAAGTTAATTAATTGAATTTGACTCAATTCCAAAAGTGATGAACCTGGCCCTTAATAAGTAAAAACATGTATTTATGACTTTAACAGAAGATCGAAAGACGATTTCAGTAGCATGTTCCATAATTTGCTACAAATTTTAAAATAAAAAAAATGTAATGGCGCAAATGTATGTATGCATTTGCTCCTTTCGTATTCAATAATTTGAGTACTAAATGACAAAATAACATACCTAATTTGAACAAAATACTTGTTAGTTTTGCTAAGCTTTTACAGGTTTTTACTCAGTTTTCAAATAACTTAATAAATATGTCAAAATCTCTTGTTCCTTGTTTCCATTGTAGATAATTTAACGCCATGTTTGACTTCGATGTATTTATAAAGGGTTCAGTTTTGATTTTACGCCCTTTTTACGGTTTATTTATAGGTTATTGTTTAGATATACGGTACGATAAAGCAATAACACAGCCCGTCTATATTTTTATTTCCGATGGTTTTCCTACTTTGAACCGGTATTAAGTACAGAAATAAAAAAAATACCAAATGGAGATGCCACCAGTAGACCAGCCTAGGTGTCCCTACTGTAGAAACATTAAAGGCTTAAAAGGAATTTATATTAAAAGTTAATTTAACCAAATTAATTAGTTAATTTAACCAAAAGTATTATAATTATATGGAAGCATTAATACTATTTATATATATTAATAGATAATATATTGACACAGCGTTTTTCCGTTCCCCACTAACCTAAACCACATATATTATATGGATATGGCGCGTTAACTAAAAGGCTAAAACAATGACCGGACGCAGGATACGTGCCGACATTCCCATATACACAATGACGTCAGCTATTCCAATTTGACTTCATTCATCGACTTGCGAATAATTAGAAGTTATCATCAGAAAGTTTATGCATCAGAAAGTTTATTATCAATTGGAATTAAATTATGTTAGGTATTATCTATGTGTTAGTGCTAAGTCTAGTCAAAGAACATTAAGGCTCTTATAAAATTCCATATAAATAATTTAGTAAGAGATAGAAGATGTCTTTATCCAATTATCCAATTAATATATACTACATTATGTGATGGACTGCCTCTCTTTTCACATTCTACATTTTATATTTTAACTGAATCTTATATAAAGTAAATTATAAACTAAATACATATACGTGTTTTGCGTTTTGCAACTTGATAATATTAATCAGAATAAGTGATTCACCTCATGTTAGGATTTAATCACTTTGCATTTAATTTGAATTTTAGACATAAAAATTGCAGGCTTTATACCTTTCACCATAATATTGTTCCCAATTATAAAAGTTCATTCAGAGCTTTGCTTTATACGCTTATTTACGCGCTACGTAAATTTTGTCACTAAATGTAAATAACACATGAAATATTGGTTATATCATTATGAAGATTTCAATCACCCTTGAGTGTGTGTCGATTTGGTAGGTAGGCACGAATATGTATTACGAAATATTTTACATCTATCGAATTCACATGGGAACACAGTATAATGGCCAGTTTTCATATTAATTGCATCGCTTAAATGCCTATATAATGTCCCATTTACATATTAAATTACTAAGTATCTACGGGAGACTGTGTTTACTAGAAATTAAATGTGTTGACATTGATATAGAAATTTGAATTGGATTCTTATCAGATTCTGATACCGATATTCTGAAACAGTAAAATATAGACAGCCCTAAAATACAAAACAACGATTCCCACCACAGCAAATGCAAAAGAACGATACAGACAATCTCCCGTTCGCTACGTTAAGCATTGCATGGATCGCTAATCCGGAACATAGCAAAACGTTGGACAAACTGCTACTCTTTGTGTTACTCTAATGAGAGCCACGTGACTGTCCCCTGCAATGCAGACTGCACAATAAAACAATGAACAGTTGTGCACTCAGCTTTATTCGCTATTCCTACAGGACTAACTGTCGCGTGACTCTGGATAGTTGCGGGCGTACCACAAGGCGCACTCCTAGACCCGCTACTATTTATTCTATTTACTGGTGAATAACGGTGGATGATACCGAAATAAGCAACTTTGTGTCTGTGTTATTGTTGTTAACTCGAATACAACAAACCAAATGTTCGAGCTAGTTCAAAAGCAAACTTTCACGAGCTTTCAATTCAATTACGAGCATTTAACCGAACAATTTACTTTAATACCCCTTTTAAACAAAAAGCAAACTCAAATTATGCTTTATTTGCTGATATGCTTGTTTAATAGTGGTGATAGTTTTAGAAAAAGATTAAATTGTGCTGTTCAACTGTTCGGAAACTTCAATTACTTTTCTTTTTTCTTTATATTTGCATTCCTGAACCAATCTCGCGTATTTAATATAATAGAATCACCATCAGGTTATGTAGAGTTAGGTTATGCCAATATCAAACGACGCACACCGTGTTTATGCGCAGATTCCGATAACTTTTGCTTCCCTTTCGAACTTCAGAACTTTACAAAAGACAACTTCCCTAATGATCCTCATCAAAATGTTACTTAACATCTGTTTCGAAGACATCCATGACATAAACACAAGAACTTTTGAATGGAGTGTTTGTTCGCGCGTTGTCGTCAAACAAAACAACATAAACATTGGGCGTTTGGGGCGTCGTCGCGGCGCGGGCGAGCTTTGTGGGGACCCACATGATCGGCTCCGAGGGTTATCGAGTGTATTGTTCCAACGGGTTCACTAGCACGGTCACGTTTCCACGGCATCCCACTCACCTAGTTGTGCGAAGACCTTGGGCCTGACGTTCTCCTGCCAGGCGGCGGCGGCTACGGCGACCAGTGCCGCGAACAGGGCACAGCGGAGCACGATCATGGCACTAGTCACAAGTCGACATCACTCGGGTACACTCGCGCGCGTAGGTCTGCGCTGCAATGGCGGGTGAGGCGCGCGGCGGCCGGCGGCGGACTGGCGCGGCGGTGGAGGCCGGGGGACCGCCGCGCCTGCGCCGCCGGCGCCCCGCGGTCTCGCATGCGTGGGGCTGCGGAGTGCGGACAAGCACGTGACGCAGCCCTCCTCGCCCCAGCGCACCCTCGCCGTCTACCCTACGACGTCATAATCGCGTTAAAAAAGCGCCTGCATATCCTAATGAACGCCGACACTAAACCTGCAATCGAACCCGGCGGGGAGCCGCCGGCGCTTTTGTTTATGAGCGCATTTAGGTATATTAAAAATTCGTTAGGAGCATGTCGAGGGCGTGACAGTTCAGCGAATCGTAAGATCGCAATTACAAGTTTGACGATTCGCAACGGGGTGGACAAGTGCGCGAGAGCTCCTATTACGTCCCCTTCCGGGAAAAATACGCTCGTGCTTTTCCGACTAATTGAGGTACGCAGGAACATTTACTAATGACCGGGCTACCTGTAGTTAAACTCATTATTTGCTCGGTTTAAATTGGCAGTTGTTACCGTGCCACAAATACGCTGAGGCATTGTTTTAATTAATCAACCTGAAAGGTCTTATTTAGTGGCAACATTACGATTCTATTAGGCAAATTGGAAAAACTGGTAACGTAGTAATAAACTGATTCAACGGTCGTATATTTTAATTACACACATCGTAAAATTAATCGGTTGTTACTAAGCTGAACGCAATCGCATCGGAAAGAATGGAAAACAAAAACTTTTATAAATTACCGAAGTTCTAGTCCCTTTCCGCAAAGTATTCAAATGGAACTTTATCGAAATGCAAAGTTTTATACAACATTGGGGTGCTTTGAAAGCGTGCCTATTCATTATTATTAATTGGGTAAAGTTGCTCCCTAGTATTTTTATTGGAGCAGTTGGGTCTTTGTCAAACTTACGCAATTCATTCATACTCGTACCGGCTAAATGCATTGTAGCCAGACCCGTGTGAAAATCAATAAAATAAACATTAGAATTTCGGCTTGTTATACTGCCCTATTTTTGTTATTGGGCATGCCTACATTATACACAACAATAACTCAGTCTTGATGCCGTCAGGTCGAGAAACACTTTAGCGGCTTGTCGCAATCTGAGGATTCCGTTGATTGATCTTTGAATTATTTGCTATAATATTATATTTACCATAATAATTTTTTTTACCTGACTTTACCTGACTTTACCTTTAGCTTACAATCAAACCCTATACTACTAGCAGATTACTAAGAATAGATTACCATAGCAATATATCTCTAGTAATCTCGGGAAAGTTACAACCAAAAGTAGCAGTAGAACTTGTGCCAAGTTCGTACGGAGAGGTGCTACCACCACACCTGGAACTTGCCGCTAAGCAGTAGAGCTCGCATTACTGTGTTCCGACGGAAGGGTGTGGGTGCCGGTAAAATCACATGTGCATGAAATGTATTATCCCCGTCCTGGATGATGGAGCAGCAGGATGAGTGTAAGATCCAATACTGAACCGCATTACTGCTGTCATGGGGGTCGCCACTTACCAGAAGGGCCCTAAGCTCGTTCAATATATATTTTATTATATTTTAGTCAAAGGTTTTCCTTGCCTTTAACTACGAACACCAAAATTATCATTTACCCTTTAAAGCTTTCTATTCCTCTGCTTCTCTATTCTCTGTTAAATTTCAAACTCTATTCGAAAAGAAAATTCATTATGATGTAGAACAAAATTACCTGTTATACAAGGTAATTTAATTTTAAGCGTTCCAGTTGGAATTATTTCTCCACATCTGCAGAAACTCTACCAAATTAAGAGAGCCAACTTTGAATTCGAAACTACATTAAAGGCAGGACTTTTGAAATGGGTAGATAAAGTTAGTTATGGTGTTAGGTTAGACCAAATTATATGAATGGATAAGTTTCTGAACTCATTCTAAAAGGAGCTACTTAGCTCAAATTAATTCATCAAATTCAAGTAAGATAAGAACTATATCCTAAATAGCGGTTCATTTCATATTATTGATGTCTTTTGTATTATACAGGACTGTGTTTTTTTTTTATCATGATACGTAGCGGACTGTAAATTTCACAGAATATAAAATAATTAAAAATTTTACTATATCGGATTTATCAGATTTTGTATATTAAACCTCAATGGAAATCATACTCTATCCTTCCATATCATACTCTAGTGTTTGCACTGCAGGAACATCGGTCTACTCTCGATAATTAAGAGTGAATAAGCGTTGAATGAATAGGATTTGAGTGAATAGTGAATATTTCTACTACGGTAGCCCAATCCGGATCGGTAGATGTCACATGTCATTGAATTTTTGGTTCTAAGACATGCCGGTTTCCTCACGATGTTTTCCTTCACCGTTTGGAGAACGTGGTATTGCGCACATCAATTTTTCAAGTGAAAACCTCATTGGTGCACGTATGGGTTTGAACCAGTGACCTTTAATCCCATCAAATTCTTATGCCACATCTCTTTCCTTCTTGTTCTGTGGCTCGGCGCAGTCTAAAGTCTATACTGAGCGTAGTATAGACACACGTTCGGATATTTCCGCATAATAATCCAATTAGAGTGAAATTTAAGGCGTGCTTGAAGACACTGCAACGGAATGAGATAAAAATTATAAATTTCTCGGGAATTTTCCTCGGTGTTACCACTTTGCCACAGAATACATTGTTAAGCGGCTCTTCAATATTGTACGCCAAAATGGGTAAAACAAGTAACTTAAACAGATATTTTTTAAGACACTTTGTACTTAAACAGTTTTTTTTTTCATACTATCATAGTGACGTAACGAGGTGTCGGCCCAACTGATGTTAATTGGTCACCGCCCGTAGATAACAATAACACGACTTAGGTCCTGCCCGAATTAATATGAGAAGACCCAAGTCGCATCGCGTTGCGCCGTCACCCGAGACGAGGATATCTCATGCGCCTATGAATTCACCGACACCCACACCATTCCATCGGATCGTTTCTCATCGCGTCAATCCTTAAGGTTTAATCTACTTTCTCCTATACAAAGGAAAATGGCCTTCAAGATGTGTTAATTGAGGGAATAAATTATAAATAACGAAGCCTGCTGAGTTTTTAGCCTTCAACAGCTTTTGAATTTCATAAACACCTTGTATTAAAACATAAAATGAATTTAAGATCAGTGGATGTTACATTATTACTGCTATACGTGACACGAATTCAACAATTCGTAGTTATCGCTCACAGTGTTCGCGCCCATTGGCAAGTACCCTCATAGTCTACACGTGTCCCACGGGTGGTGGTAAAGAACAAAGTAGCAGTAGCACTTGTGCTAAGTTCGTGTGAAGAAGAACTGACACCACACCTGGTAATCCACCGCCAAGCAGTGGTGCCCTGGCATTTCTGTTTTCCGGTGGAAGGTTATAGGTGCCAGAAATGATCGAAGTTTGCACAAAATTTCACCTATTTTTAGTACAGCCTACGACGCCTAACTATGACGCGACTACAACGCCTCCGAGGTTCATGAGATTGCCGATGTAAAATTGCGTGGGGTCAACGATAGCAGCAAAATAAAATTAAAATCCTTTGTAAAATAGTAACGGCTACGCATTGCATGGGCAACAGTCGTACAATGTCGAGTAGCAATTGGACAAAGAAGCGTGTAGGATGTTTGCCTCGCCACAAATCAAGTGAGACGTAAAGCCAGGGCCCGCCCGCTTTGTCCTGTCGTACTAACTCTTTATATTATTCCTGTTATAGGATTTTTATGTCACCACATCAAGATTTATTCCACATTCTTGTGAAGTTGAGGTTTTTAATTAACGTTTTGCTGTGAGCCTCTTTTAAGGACTGACGCACAGTCAAGACTAGCGCTATGATAGAGTCTACGAGTACCTAAAAGTAGCTTCAATAGGTGTCATTCCATTCACACAGAAAAGTACTTAAACATTTTCATGCATATGTAAAACTAGCTGCGCCCTGTCGTTTTACCCGCGCTTAAAAAGTCGATGGGAAAAAAACTGCTTTTTCAAGTCACTAAAATAATTACTTCTCTATTTTGGAATAGAAAGTAACATCTTTAACATGCACGCTACTTTTTATGCATCCAGGATAAAATATCACATGAAATAAATCAATAAAAAAACACGGTAAAATAACTATAATAGCAGCTGTATACAGGCTTTGTAATCCATTGAAGGACAGTGGTTGACCATTAGATAGTTGAGGTGTTCACGGGCTTATTGACCCACCCTTGTATATCATATTTAACTATTAATGTCTAGACTTCTGTCTACTTATATATCAGATGTCGAATTGCCCTCGTTCTTATAAATTGTTTTCTGGCCAAATACTGGATTGTGTAGTTTGACGTACCTATATATTTTGCCGTCTCCCTAGCCGATCCTGTGACATCATACTAATATTATAAATGCCAAAGTTTGTCTGTAATTATGTTTATTACTACTTCACATATCCCCGTTTCGGGTGATGGACGCAGCAGGATGAATGCGACTCAGTAAAGATTTGGATCTCATGCTGAGTCGCACGCATTACTGTTGTCATGGACGAGGGTCACCACTTACCATCAGGTGGGCCCTCAGCTCGTTCCGTCACTCATTCACATAAAAAGCGGCTGAATACATTCGAATGAAATTTGTTATAAAAGACATGGATTAACACATAGACTACTTTTTATTCGGAAAAATAGAAGTAATTAACTAAAAACATTACTTCTACCAGTTACTTCCCAGCGTCTCATTTGGGCTTTTGAACCGCGGGTAACACCGTGGGACGCAGCTAGTGTTATATAAAATTCCTCCAACTTGGGACGGATAGAAGCTTCAGTACAAGAACAGGTATTTCGCAATGAATGTCACATACCTGCCTCTACTATATTTATTGAGAGAAATAGAATTCTATAACTCCAGCTCAGAGCTCAACGACGAAGTTGCGAACTAATAAAAAACTTTCTGTTAACTATTTTCTATGATAAATAACTAAGTTTAGCAATAAACTTACAAAGTACAAGATTGAATGCTTGTTGGAAGTGACTGTGCTGATATTTTTTACTTATCCCTTACTTTAAAAACAGATAAATGCTAACGAATACGTGATAGAAAACACTTACTAGATTTTGAAATCCTTCCGTAAGTGACGATACTTTTTAACCAACTTCAAAAAGGAGGTTATCAATTTGGATGTTAATATTTTTTTATGTATGTTTACTGATTTCTCCGCCATTTATCATAGATTTAGTTTTTTTTTTTCTCGTAGAATTTTTATCAAATCGTTTGTGGATAAAATATGTCACCCAAGTAAACGAAATTGCGTATTTTGCTACTTTGAAATTCGTACTTACTTACTACTTACTTTCTACTTCTACTTACTACGTACTTTTTACTTTCGGTTTGTTTTTGGTTTTTCAATCAGTTACCTGTTATAAAGCTTCTTTTTTTGTTTGATTGAGTGGCCAACTCTGGTGTCGAAATTTAAAGCTGCCTTAAAGCTTACATGGATCAACAATTAGAACAGCCAGGACTGACAATTTAACATACCGCAGCCTCGAATTAGCGCTTAGTTTAATAGCCACAAAACGGTCATCCATCCAAATACTGATCGAGCGTGAAGTTGCTTACTTAGATGATCTATAAAGAACATAACATAACTATAACTCAGCTTATTCATACACAAAAAGAGGCTTCCATTCGACACGCACAGTTGACAATAATATTCAGTAATAAATAATAAATGTAGTCCGTTGGCATTTTATCGCGATATTGTGGGATATTTTTGTACGACCACTATTCCACGGGAAAGTTTATCCACCCACAAGTGAAGAGCACGGCAATATTTCAAATTAGCCTTTAATAAGAATTATAGATAAGCAATTAGCAAGTTAAATATTATAAGGAAAAAATACTTTTTAATAACAAGCTTTTTTCGTGTTCTACTCAGCAAGGCCTTTCATACTGTGGTAGTGCAGAAAAAAATAACTAGTCCGCCATCTTGGATGATCCGCCATATTGTAATTATAATGACGTCACATAGCTAAGAATGCATTGTCATCAAATAAAAGCTTGTAATAAGAATAAGACGGTTCTTAGGCTTAGTTAGTAGCTGATTGTAATCTGACGTCACCAAGTGTCCTGTAAAGTTCATATGAGTATGAGTATGAGTATGAGTAGCCTGCCGGCTGGGACACACTTTGTGTGGTTAGCATGAAATTTATTCTCAGATCTTGGGTTTTTTCTTGTGCTTCTGTGTTTTTCCATGCCATTTATGAATAAATGTTTATTATAATGTACACGTGCAGGGGCTCTGACATAGTACATGCATATTATGGTAGTGAAAAAGCCGATAATTTAATTATATTGTAATGATGTTTTAAAAAACATATTTTTGGGCATTTCATTGCGAATGTTGGGGTAACCTTACGAGATAGATCAAAATGATGTACTACGGAAATTGTAATACTAACTACGTCACACACACTTTACAACCGTGCGAAGCTGAGGCGGGTCGCTAATATAGTATAATATAATAAATTACTAAGAAACAATGTATGAGATTCATCACACACTAACCTACCAAGCGGTAAAGCAGCTCAATTTTCAAGTTGGTTTGAGTTAATTGAAGTGAGCTAATGAGTAACCATTATTTCGCTCTATCCAGACACTGTTTGCCTTAAACGAGTCACTTTGAAGTTACTGCGCACACAGTGTACGCATGATACAGTATGCGAAATCTCACCCGAAATGAAAAAGGGCTAAGTGACTTAGTTGCTAGTAGCCCTGCCTTCGAAGCGAAGGGTCCCGGGTTCGATTCCCGGGCGGGGCACACTGTGTGTGGTGAGAATGGAGTTTGTTCTCGGGTCTTGGGTGTTTGTTTCTATGTCTTGTGACTTGTGTTTCTATGTTGACAGGCGTTCCTAGTGCAGAGGTATGAGTGTGTTAACGTTGATTTTTTTTGTTTAGACAGCTACGGCTGAAAGCGAAGTCTCGAGATACGATATACAATGTATAATATAGATATATTAGAACATTCCGGAAATTCTTGAACTTAAAACCTGAACCCGCTATTTATGTTTATATCTTAGTGCGACGCGCGGGCTACTACATTCCGCAATAACGTGGATAGCGAGCTAGCGGCCTTTTTTCTGTAGTTTTCATGTTAAATGTGCATTTTAGACAGTATAATTTCACAGTGACAAGGGGTAACTACTGAAAATAAAATACTCATTACTCGCCTAGAAATGCACATAGGTTACTGTACATCTGCACTGTGGCTCGTGTAACACGGTTTAGGGTTCCTGTTCATTGACCTGTGGTTTCGCTCTGAATGACTTTCTCGGCCTTTGTGATCCTCACGGATTTGATTAAAGATCTCTTATCTGAGGATCTTATTATAACTTCCTGGTGTTTTGTGAGGCAATTTCCTTACGTCGTGCGAGCGAGCTAAATTGCAATGCTCACAAAAATTGTTATCCTTAATAAGATGGATTAAAGAATTTAACGGAGAAATGGAGAGACGGTGTAATTTTTGGTAAATACCAACATTTTATCAAAGTTGTGTTTGGCATGGCGCTCTTAACTGAGTCGCATTACTGTTGTCATGGGTGGGTGTCACCACTTACCACGAGATGGGCCCTCAACTCGTTCAGTCACTAATTTAGATTAAAAAAAAATACCAGAGAAAACTTTGTTTGTTTGTTCTCAGGTTTAGGGCGTTTGTCTTGTGTTTATCCATGCTATCTGCGACACAGGGAGTCCTAGTGCAGGGGTACAAGTGTGTAAAGGTTTAAAGGATAGAATCCAATTACTACATAAATGACGGAACATCACATGAAACCAGCTCGACCGTTTTAGCTATTTGTATAAGACACGCGAATCCGGGGCGGGTCGATAGTTACAAATAAATAAATACTGTTATCTTTTTCGAGTATTCGTGGAAATCATTTTCGGAGCCTTAGGATATAAGCCCACCCTAATTATTTATAAAAAACAGGTAACCCCTTTATCCAAATTGGCAAAAAAACAACTTGATTTTTTCCGTTAATTAGGTTAAGTAGTTTAGTCTCTTGTTTACCACTGAGCACAAGGTAGCTGATTCGGTATAGAGGCGAAAGAGCATGTAATAGACCAAGATGTGAGAGGATCCTATTGCAATTATAAGCTCTCCACTATATACAATATTATACCACATTTTAAAATACGAGTACATGGGTGACCGTACTTTGCTCGGTTTAAACACTCAAAACTCATTCACTCAAACAAAAATATTGTGTCTTAATACAAATTTTGTATTCATTGAAATTGTTAGAACCGTTTCTGAGAATAGAATAGAATATTACTTTATCGTACACATATAAAAGTAATCACACCAAATATAATAGATAAAACAGATAGATTTATATAAATCAGCCTAGACCTAACATCAACGCAACGGAGTGCGACTTGGGTGTCATACTTCAGTCGGGAAGGACCTAAGTATTTATTTTATGGGCGGAGGTATCTGGTGGGCCTTCAGCTCGCACATCACATTAGTTAGATAAAACAAAATACTCATGGAACAGATTCTCTTGACCAGGGACAAGACTTCAAAAGCATCATCTATAAAACCAGCAATAACTAGTCATGCTTTTCAATTCGCTTCTTCGTCCACCAAGTTCTTACCTTTAACAATCTGAAACTCGACGCGATATCGCGAAGGTAGGACCCTCTCAGCCAAGTGAAATTAACAGCTTCCCCTCTTATTAACCCGTTCGGAGACGAGGTCTCCATTCGGGAACTATCCGCAACTTATTCACCTTTATCTGTTTAATTATCTCCATTCTATAGCCTGGAAAATGTTCCGCTAATTAGTGGACGGTGAAAAAGTCCGGAAAACTACTAAAGAGCTTACCGTGGCCGTATATTAGAGGTTTGTAACTTCGTTCACGTGAAATACGGCTAACATAATACTGGATACTCGGGTTATTTAGAGTACTAGTTGCACCCCGCGGTTTTTCGGGAAAACCATTTCAAAAGTAGCCTATGTGTTAATCCAGAATATAAGCCATGCTGGTACCAAATTTCATCCAAATCCGTTAAGCCGTTTGAGCGTAAAGGAGTAACGAACATACATACAAACTTTCACCTCTTATATAAACCAAAACATATTATAGTTTTTTTTTTTTACAATAAAGTGACTTTGGCCATATACTTGATCCTTTTTATAGCAGTCGACAAGTCAGAAACCTTGTGAGCGGTACAAAAACCTAACGTCCCACCGTTTTCACGCTCATACTTTCTGGTATCACTAAATTGTAAATCTTAAAATTGAATAACAGTTCATAGAAGGGGCTTAAAATAACAACTTTGATATATTCCACAGTAGATGAACTACAACGAAAGCCAATTGGATATTCATGGAGAAGATTCCTGGCGTAAAAATAAATCATTTCATTTAAAACTTCGAATTCCATTTCAACTGTATCTTGTATTTTTAATTCCTCCAATGCAGTTCATGAGAAAGTACAAATTTAACTCAGGTGGGGACGGATTGCTCGAGAAAAGGTAACGAAAAGATAATTTGACTTAGACTATGATGAAACGTCTTATTAATCGCGGATTCGAATGAAATTGCGACGGCCGCATGATTGGAGTGTATAAATACAGCGCCTTATCTTTCCTTTCATAAGTGTAACCCAATTGATTATCTGATGCTACTAATGATTATCCAACACTATTTAAAAAGTTTGATATTGTAGTTTAATAGAATAATACCATTTGGGGTGTGTATGAGATTTACAGAAGACCGCGACTTGAATATGAAAGTTTTTAAATAGGATAATTTTGGGGCAGGAAATATGCCGCAGCAGTGGTGTGTTGCAGTGGTAGTGTGTGGGAGCCGGTGAAGGGCACAACGCATTGTAATTTGGGTCTTATCATAATTGCGTCGGAGAAGACCATAATTGTATTATTGATGTCACCGGCGGAGGTAACCACTTAATGTCAGATGGGCCCAGAATAAAAATATCAAGGTAATTGTTTAGATAATATCGCGATCCAAGTATAGAATCCAAGGATTACTTTGTTACGGCTATTTTTTTTAAATGTCACACTGTTTATGCTTCCGTCATTTGCTAACTCGATGTTCTTAAGTAGTGTGAAACATTGTAAAATGCAATTTACACTGTAAAGTAAAAGGGCAAATTGAGTTCTCCCTCTCCACTAGGGAAACATGCTGTTATTCTGTTTGTTAAGTAGGCGTCTTTCTTGTATAACAAACATGGATGCCAAAGCTGCTAATTACTGTCAGGCACTTGCTTTCTTGCAACTTTAGCAAAACGAAAGTTTTGCCCACTAATCTCCATTAGTAGAGTTTGACAGTTACTTTGAAAATCTTTAGAAATAACCTGCGATGAATGAATGACATCTATCAATCTATCAGTTTAACGCGTTTCAATATATCATCCCAATCCTTGTAAACCCACCTGAATCAGCCTAGATACAAGCCTGAGTGGGGGTGGAAAAAATGCAAAATTTAATTAACAAAGTTATCTCCCAGCTAAAACACAAGTTTCCGAAGAAAAACGAGAGAGCTGACACGTTAATTTGATTCTGTTGAATTCCAACTGGTTACGAGTGTGAAACAGATCGTGCAAGGAATATTAACTGCGAATTAGGTATTTTGGGGGACTGGATTTGGGGATTAGTTACTGACGCGAGGCTGCACGTGAAAACCTTTGACTTCGATTCTTAGGTTGCTTGTTCAAAACTCTGAGGGCGAAAATATGTGACGCATAAGAATTGCTAAGGACGCTGGTTCAAAATCAGAAACATTAATGAGTTTATTGACAAACCATATGGTTTTATTAATAAAATTGCTACATGTTTATGGGAAAATATTTACTAACTCTGCAAAACAAAGCATTTTTATAAAGTACTATTTCGATATATAAAATTGACTCAACATTAAAGGCTTATTAAATCATACGAAAGGAAGATCTTGATATTAAGATGGAATGTCTAAAATTACCCCTTTTCTTTTGACTTTGTGTACAGGAAAAGAGGTAATATTTAGTTCACCGCCGCGAAACATCTAATAAATGAATAATATTAGAATTAGAATAATAGTAGTAATACCGCTGACAATTAATGTTATAACTGTTTCATTGCACTACTATAAACGCGAAAGTATGTATTACTGTTTGTTTGCGCGTGTGTGTGTATGTATTATATGTTTGTTACTCCTTCCGCCGAAACGGTTCAACGGATTTGGAATGAAATTAGTAACGCATATACTTTCAAAAGCATTTAGTAAAAAGCTGTAAATAATTTATTTATTTGTTTAGATATAGATATGGTCGACTGAGCAACGCAGAAACTTGTATATTTATTTCATATATTCTTATCCAAGTCACTATAATATTTCTGTGACATTTTAATACACACTTGTCACTTATTATCTAGATCGCTGCGTCCTAGCCAAGTAGACTTTCTACAATCAATACTAAACTAAAAAATTCATTAAGTGGAGCTCACATGTATGTAGGTGAAGTTTTCTACTTATGTTTCCTATTAAAAACTAAGTTTTATAATGTGATATTTTTAGAATTGGTGATTACGGAAAATTGTGAGTTCAATTGCCTCTAAAGTGTACCAAATGTAATTTAAAAACTGGTTTAATTTCTGGGTTTACCTAATGTCGATTATTTTTACCATTATTAAATAAATTCTATCTTCTATTGTTACTTATGAAACTAACACTTATATTGCAATCATCATATCTTTAGTATAGTAAATTTTATAGATATGACCTACTTTACAGATCATTTCAGTTAAGCAACTCACTGCCCGATCAGTAGTTGGATGGGTGACCATTTAAACTGAGCGTTTTACAGCTTTGACTTCGACACCAGAGTTTGCTAAACACGCGATTATTTTTTATTACATTTACCTTTTAATTTAAACATTATGCCCACTGTTTAAAAAGGTGGAGATTCTCAATCTGGCTGTTTTTTTGTCTCTTCTTTCGAAGCATACAAGTTTCAGCATTCAGTTCAAATGCCACTGAAAAATCACCAAGCCAATATGACCGGACCTTTTAAAGGTTTGATAGGGAGGTTGTATTTTTGGTATTGCGCCTCTATAACCAGTTGGACACGCAAGCTAAAAAAACTGCTAAAGCAACTTACATACTAAGTATAATCTATTTTGTTTTTTCAGCTGTAAAAAAACCCACACAATGTTCACCCAGAGACCTATTCCCGTAACCTTTATCATTACGATGACAAGTCAGCGGCCTTAATTGTCTGGGCCGTAATGGCGTTATTTGATGCTCATTTATTTCGACAAGATAAAGATTGCTGAGAGACATTTGGGAGTAAATAATTATTCAGGCTCCTTTGGAAAAAATGTAATTTGTTTTCGTAAATTATTTTGAAGATTGAATAGGTAGCTCATAAAAATCTGCTTGTTAATTATAGAATTATGGATTTGATTCGTGAGGTGCATAATTGGATTTGAATCGTGAGGTGAGGTATTGCTTCATTATTGGAGAATAATGAAGCAATTATTTTGGGTAATTATTCATCTCAACTTTTCAAACCGGCAGAAAGTTTCCAGTATAGCTGGGATGATATCTCGTCTCCAAAGTATGGAAGCCCTCAGTTAAATGCCACTTAACAGTCACTTATCAATCACTTGTCGACTCTGTGACCTAGTTGGTAGTAGCCCTGCCTTCGAAGCGAGGGTCCCGAGTTCGATTCCCGGCCGGGGCACACTATGTGTGGTAAGCGTGAAATTTGTTATCGGGTCTTGGGTGTTTGTCTTGTGTTTCTGTGTTTGTCCATGCCATCTGCGACACATATAATCCTAGTACAGAGGTATGAGTGTTAAAACAAAAAAAAACCAGGCACTTCAATTTTATTTATTTGTATAGATTAATTTTAACCAGCACCTAATAATACAAAGTAGACTTTGTTTTTCAATTTCAACTGCTAGTGAATATTCGATGGATAATAGTATGCTGTTAATAATTTCACGAGGTTCACGTACGAAGGAACTAGCCTAGCCTAACCCCTTGGCAACACCTATCGTTTATTTCTTTGAAGTAGGCCGATCGATGCTTGGCTTCGCTACCATCACTTAATCTACGAAGTTGCACTTTCTACATACATTCACACCAACTTAATATGGATGGACTACTATCAATACACTTCACTGACCTAATAGCTTATTGAGTTGTAGCTCTGCCTTCTGTGCAGGTCATGGGTTCGATTACTCAAAACAAGTATTTGTAAGAAGAACATTTAATGTTTATGTGTCTGTGTGTTAATAAGTATTATTTAAATGTATTTACAAAATAAAATACTATATGATATGTATTCTATCAGCTTATCTAGTTCCCAAAGTACAAGCTATGTTTAGTTTGGTACTAAACAGCGCTGTGTAAAATTAAAAAAAATATATAAAAGCATATTATACAATGTAATTAAACATAAATTTGTAAATAATTCTGTGAGTCAATTTTAATTGTTTTAAATCCTGTTGTTATCTGCAATCTGTATTACAAATAAATAAAATTTATGTGTCTGCTTGTAATGTCGAAATAACAGCTTTATACTAAATCCATTTGAAAGCATACTACTTAATAATGGGAACTAGATAACTAATAGAGTACTTAGTATATTTTTGTAAGTAATAAGTTATAACACATTTTAACACCCAGGCACAGAACAATCATAAGTTCGTCACACAACTGTTTGTGCTGAGTGGGAATCAAACCCATGATATACAGCACAAAAGGCAGAGCTACTACCAACTGAGCTATGAAGTCAGTATATTTTCTAGACATGAATGGAAAAGAGCATCCTACGATGCTTATTTCAGTAGTATCAAAATATTACAGTAGTATTAACCAGTAAAATTAGTATATTTCCACTTCCAGAATATCTAATTAAGACTTTAAAGACATTCTTGGTATTAATCTGTGATAGCTATTTCCGGTGGTATTTTGTATATAACACCAGGATGGTTAGTGACGTAGAGCGACGGATGTTACGTATCTTCCGGTGCGCCTCCCCATTGGTAGTTTTATAGGTTCCGGTGGCAATGGAGGGGCGCGCCCAGGTCGGATGTCATTGCCAGGTAATCTGCTCAGTTCGTTTTCTACTTCACTGCGATTAACAGCTCATTGCATAATTTCTGTTCTACTTAGCCTAGAGAATATTATAAATATATATTAAAAATTATATTTTATTTTAAGACATAAGATATGGCGCTAAAAGCCAGCCATTTTAAATTATATAATTTTGATACACCACTGTCACTTTCACAATCAAGACGAATCTAACGATGCCTTTCAAGCTAAAATCTGTTAAGCCGTTTAAGCTACAGAGCGTGCAGAAGAAATATGAATACATACACTTGAAAAACGTAACCCTCCTTCTGGCGCAGTCGGATAGAAATTGCAAACGACTGCATTAATAAATCAATATCTGTATTAGGATCCATTTTTAAACGCATTTCCCGCTTAGCACAGCACAATATGAATTTTCTGACCTTTCAATACAATCCTAAAATACCCTAACACAAAAAGTGTCAGCAAATACAAATTCATCAATTCAAATATTTGAAGTGACTACCGACCATAAATAATCACATTTGCTGGGCGTCTAACAACATAGATTTAAATTCATCAATTCATTTGTTATGTTTCATGTATTCATTTATCATAATGATCCGTGAGCGACAACGAATAATTGATTCATTTGAACATGATCAAATCTGTACAATTTTATTTGCAAAGGGATGTGCCATTTAGTATGCGTACTATTCGATATTCGAAGTTACCCTCTGCATATATCAAATGAAGCCCTTTCTAAACTATTCGTCAGAGCAACGATTCGATTGATGGGCATTATACAATGAAAAAAATGTCTTGATATTTCTGTAATATTATTTTTTATTGATGCTTCAAACGTTTTACATTTTTACATAGCTCCAATCCAAGAAACTGACTCGAATCCTTCAATTAATGAACCTAACCCGTAAATCTAATTTCTGTAGTATTAGTTCTGTGTGTTTATGTAATAACCAGAATTTTCAAAACGGAAGTGTATAAAACGTTACTACATTAATCTGTCAAAACCACTGAATAGCTCCAGATATTATTATATAGGAGTACAAATAAGATTCCGCCGTTTTATTGTAGATGGCGCGGCACGGAGTTTCGGTTAGCTTTCGCAGATGATAACCGGCTTAAAAAATAGTTTGGACATTCAAGAACAACATAACCTATTAATATCATTGATTTTATATTGGTAAAATATAATTTTTATAAGTTGAAAATGTCAAAATTTGAGCCAAGTAAGCGTCATTTGCGGGAAATATTAGTTTACTTCTTTAATTTAAAGAAATCTGCTGCTGAGGCGCATCGATTGCTCGTAGAAGCATATGGTGAGGTTGCTTTGAGTGAGAGAACGTGTCGAGAGTGGTTTCAAAAGTTTAAAAATGGTGATTTCGACGTAGAAGACAAAGATCGCAGTGGAAGGCCAAAAATTTACGAGGATGCAGAATTGGAGGAATTATTGGAGGAAGATTCATCTCAAACACAAAAAGAACTTGCTCTAACATTAGAAGTCACTCAGCAAGCAGTCTCACATCGTTTAAAATCATTAGGAATGATTCATAAACAAGGAAATTGGGTTCCGTACGAATTAAAGCCGAGAGATATTGAACGCCGATTATGCTTAAGTGAAATGCTGCTAGCTAGACATAAAAAAAGGGTTTTTTACATCGTATCATAACTGGTGATGAGAAGTGGATACATTATGACAATCCAAAAAGAAGAAAATCATGGGGATTACCTGGCCACGCGTCAACATCAACAGCAAAACCGAATATTCACGGAAAAAAACTTATGCTGTGTATTTGGTGGGATCAGCTAGGTGTAGTGTATTATGAGTTGCTTAATCCGAGCGAAACAATTACTGGAGCCCTCTATCGAACACAATTGATGAGATTGAGCCGAGCTCTGAAGGAAAAACGCCCTCAATACTATTCTAGACACGAAAAAATTATTCTTCTGCATGACAATGCTCGTCCACATGTTGCGGCTCCCGTGAAAAAGTACTTGGAAACACTTGATTGGGAAGTGTTACCCCACCCGCCGTATTCACCAGACATTGCACCGTCCGATTATCACCTGTTCCGGTCCGTAGCACATGCTCTGACGGCGCAGCGGTTCACATCTTATGAGGATACCAAAAATTGGGTTGATTCGTGGATAACCTCAAAAGACAAGGAGTTCTTCAGACGTGGGATTCGAATGCTGCCTGAGAGATGGGAAAAAGTGGTTGCAAGTGATGGGCAATATTTTGATTAAATTTATATTACCGTTCTTCTACAATAAATATTTAATTTGTGTTAAAAAACGGCGGAAACTTATTTGTACTCCTATAAGTATTTTATATATTTATCTGTATTACAATAATTTTAAATATACTTATCTACATACACGTGTATCTCTATATATTTCTTTAATAATAAGATAAAAGTTAGAAAAATAGGAATTATAGTATAATTCTCGACTAATCTTTATTTAATTATGCAATTATAGTGAAACCCATATTAAAATCTGGTGCATTGTTTATTAGCGGATAAACAGAGAAAACAGCGACTTTGTTTTATAGTATTTAGAGATATAGATAACAGAAGGAGCGAGTTCCTAAAGTTGTACAGTAAGTACCAAGAAATGCGAGTCACGTACATCCACGTACCGGTCGATATTCATATGATTGTAAATGTAGATTGATTGGGTGCCTCGTTTCTTTTTCACGACGTAGCTCTCTCTGTCACGACACTATACCAGTCAATCCACAGACTGCAGCTATTAGAATAGCCATCGGGAACAGACCGTTTTGATGGCGATGAATGTACAGAAATTTTGAACTGGTATTGTATTACTCAGAGAGTTGTTTTTGACAATCTCGGTGGCGTAGTTCAGAAACCTAGAAGCGATTTCGTTACCCGAAAAGAATGCTTTATGTGATGAGAAATAATTTGTTGTGAAACTTTGATTTAAAAATTATTACTTTGAAGAAAAAAAATGTTTTTTTTAAATTATAGTAGGGAAATCAACAGCAATTTAGTTACAAATATAGATTTCCACAGAAAATACAAAAACATGGAATATGTCATGATGACTCAGTAACGTAAGGTTACCGAATATATCAGATTAAAAAATCAGGATAAAAATATAATAATAATAAAATATATATAACATAAAAATAAATTAGTTAAAATAAAATAAGACAAAATAGCAAGTAATTATAATTAACACTAAAACTAATTGCTAAAAAACAGTCGACGATCAATATTTTTCTGACAGCACTCATTGTTCCTTCATTACGAAGGAACTTAATTTACCTGCCTGTCAGTTGAGGGGCAAAAACATAATTTATGAATTACACAATTTCAATCTATTTCAATAACAAATGTAGAGACGGCTTTACGAATGGAGACTTGACTGTGGCGCAAGTTTTTATGCAAGCGCTAAATTGTAGTTTGACTTTTTGTTCCTTCAACTACCTCAGAAGATTTTAACCGACTTCAAAATAAGCAAGACGTTCATTATTTAGCTGTATGATTTTTTTTTTATATTTAAGCGATTTCTTCGCCAGTTGTAGATCGATTTGTATGATTCTATTAAAAATGGTAGAATGTACTTCCGAGGTGATCCCATAGATATTTCAAGAAGCAATTTAAACCAGAAGTGCTAGAAATATACAGAAATTTAGGATGCATTAAAATGTAAAATAATATAATATTAATCTTTATTTAGTTCTTTTTTTGCTTATAATCGATTCGAAGTTGTCGGTAACTGTGTGATTAACACCTTAAAATAGAAATCTTTAAGAAATGCCTTAACTTCGGCCAAACCACAAACAAAGCCACGGTCAGACGCTAGTAAATAAATATAGAATTACCAATGCTCCCGTGGTAGATTATTTCCAAACCACGCTCCTGATATGAAGCCTTGATACATTCTCGCGATACCCAATTAGCAATAAATTGTGGAGTAAAATCTTTATAACCAGTCAACATGAAATGGTATGAAACGAACATGACTTTTTATGGAAATACGCTAAAATGGCAAAAATCTTTTAACAGAGTTTCAAACGGTTAAGTATTTTGGGCTATATTGGATTTACAAAGGCAAAATTAAAATAAGTTTATTAATTTGTTTGATGTTTTCAAAATTTGATTAGTTAGGGTTTATGTTGCTCACGTTCGTAAAGGATTTGAGTACCTTCTATAACCTGTACCACCGTGAGTGGTGAAAAATGAGTAGATTAAAATAGCAGTCTAACTTGTGCCAAGGTCAGAGTAGTACTGCCCCCTTATGACTGGCGTAACAGCTTAGTTAATAGTATCTATGAGCTATCGCAGTAACCGCCTTTTGCGTCCAGGACAAATGTTTGTATAACAAGCACAGATGTTTTTTAGGGTTCCGTACCTAAAAAGTAAAAAACGGAACTCTTATATCATTTCTTTGTCCGACTGTCTGTCAAGACCCATTTTTTTCAGGAACGCGTGGAGATCTAAGTTGAAATTAATATAAAATACTCAAGTCTGCAATCTCTAGAAGCAGTGAAAAAATCGAACTTGGATGCCATAGACAAACTAAAGGATGGAACTAATTCAAACTTTAACTATCAACTTTGACTTTGAAGGATAGTTGTTGGCCATAGAGAATTTACTTTTTACAAAAGAGGTGGGAAATGTAAATCTAAAAAGGTTTGGACTTGACACACGTACGCAAACGTCAAAAATTTTACTACACGTTTTAAACGGCTATACAGCGGTCTCGCAAACACTCCGCACATTTCAGTAGCTGCACCAACAAAGATAAACAGTAAAGCCACTGATTTGATTATTTAATCTCCTACTCCCTAGACATGCAACTGAGGGATACAAAGCCATAAAAATAAATTACAATGTTAAACGCACGCCGTGAGCGGGGGCGATTCGTTCCGGGACGTCGTTGCTTTTTATTAAAGCCTATGTTGGGATGCTAATATTATTTATTAGTAGTTAAACTACGTAGCTATTCGCCCGCTATTCTTGAAATCAAAATATTCTCCATAGAATAAATATAATCCACTCGTGAGTGCGGTTATTCATTTAAAATTAAAATTAATTGAACCAAACTAACAAAACAACTAACAACTTTAACTTTATGTATAAAATTATGGCGAACTTTATGTATAAGATAATATTATTATAAAATAGATAGATAGAAAAACCTTTTTGCACAAGTAAAATAAGTTCGTATGCAAACTTCATGGTTTCTAGCTAACCCTTGTATAGTATGGAGTGGGTGGTAGTGCTTACAGAAAATATTTATTGGAATACGTGTTTTATGTACGGAATATAATAATATAAATAGATCTAAATATTAACATTTACTTAATAATATAATATATAAATATGTATATTGTATATAGAACATATACATTTTCTTATTATTTAACATACATCATCAACATAATTACGGCCGCATTCATAATATTGAGGTAATTTGACCCATTTTCTTAGTCTAGAATTGGCCAAAATGAATAAATAAATATTCATCGACATTTCACACAGCGACGAACAAATATAATTATTGATTAAGACAGTTTTTGCTAAGGTACAGAAGGATATTACAGAAAAAGCTTGGATATTCGTGTCAGAAATTTTGTAAATGTGTGGAGCCTGCTTCGCCTATAAGAGTCAGAGTCAGGGTGACCCTGACCCTGAACCTGACCCTAACTCTTGTTCTAGCACTTGTGCAAACCCTATCCGACCAAGCCAGAAACCCCTAATGGAAGGATTACCTAATTTCGTGACCATGATCCTATTCACAAACAATATAATGTTCCTTATGTCTACGTATACATCTTGTTAGTCAATATTGAAATGTTGAATTTATTTGACAAGCTATTTTGCATATCGTAAAGCGGAGCAATAAAAGGCCATAATATTTTATGGACTATAGTGGCCGAATAGACAACTCGCGTCTTACGATTCAGTGTCGAATGGACGGACGCTACAAGATATTCGTGTATAATACAACAACTGGAGGGTCCAGTTCGATTCCCACCCAGGGCAAGCATTTGTGTAACGAATATACAGGTTTTTGATACATGCAGGTACATATGTCTTAACAAAAAAGGTACTTTATAAGTATTCTATTAGTTATCAGCTTCCCATAGTACAAGCTATGCTTAGTGACTCTGTGCGAAATATCCGTTCATATTTATTTACATTTACAGAGCTTATAGCTGGGCAATAACCATTACTACCTCTTAAGTACTAACTAACGTTCTAAAGCCCTAGGATTTATAACTAATCAACAAAAACTGTACTAAGAGGCTTTAAGAAAATTTATTGCTCACAAAAGAAATATTGCTTGGAATATAAAGTAGAATCCAAGACAGACAGGCATCTAAATTAAGAGCTCAAGGCTTAAGATTCAGCTCATATGATGAAGGATAAACTTCAATATATGTAGAATATCAAATTAATATATGTGCCAGACGATACCAACTTTGCTTTAATATGATCTTTCTATCAAAATAATCTAATTTTATTTATTTATTTTACAATATCGGAAAACTAACAGCTTCTTACTACTTAAGCTAGATACAAACGTCTATTTTTTTTGGTTTTTTAAATGTAGAACATTAATACTAGGTTAATAATAGTACTTAACTAAGCATAAACGAAATATTGAAATTCCAGTTTTAGCAACGGTTCCTCAATACATTCGCCACCTGTTTTGCCCACATAAGATTAAAAAGATAAGTACGAAATAACTGTGTTAACAGACAAGAGAACAATACATTGGAATAAACAATCATTCCAAAAAGGAAAATATATAAACGAGCTAAAAATAAAATACATTGTTTACAAATTTAAGAACCCAGCAACCCTTTGTTGATGCTAATATATTTGATATTTCTAAATTTCTAGCCTATTTAAAATACGAGTAATAGGTAAGTAAATTTCTTTGGATTCATTTTGGATGTACAATTTGTAAAAACAATTGTTACAGAAACAGGTCCATAATTGTCGAGGTCCGGACATCAAACATAAATCAATAAATGCTGGATCAAAATCATAAAGGATTCCCTTTATCGCAGATGGCACGGCAAACACAGAATAAAAGAAAAACTCCGTAGACCCGTGAATAAACTTCATACTCATCCCATAAAGTGTGGCCTGGTTGGGGATCGAATCCGGGACCACTCGCTAAGAAGGCAGGGCTAGTAAAGTAGCTAAGAAGTAAGATACGGAGCCGTCAGACACATAAAAATAGCCTAATTAAAAACCTCCTCCAAATTCTGAAGTCTACCAATTCCGTTCAAATTTCGTCTCACAATCAAAGAATAACGTCCACACCACTCAGAAAATTTCTCAATCTTGTAAACTTATATTACGGATCTAACTTATGACATTTCGCCGGCTAGTACCTACCGGACGTTAATTTTTAAAAGGCTGTGTCCAGTTATGATGATTGTAGTGGTTTTTTACGACTGCTGCTTTATTAGGGAAAGTGGGGGTGATGTCTCGGTCATTCCATCCTGATGTTCTGTATCTTTTATAAGCCGACTCGCTTTAGCACCTTGTTTTGCCCGTACAGAAAGTTTTGATAGAAGATAGGTCGATAAAATCGTCGGTTGAAATGGAACAATCCTTTTCTATGTTCTTGTAGTATGTTTTTGTATGATTATCGAAACTATGAAGGATTAAATGATCATATTTGTACTACATCAGTCGGCCTAAAATAAATCCACTGTATGACATTTGTAATATATTGTTGTCGAAATTGTTATGGAAAATTTATAAATCTCAGGTTTTTCGCAGATAATTTTTGGATTGACTTATACGTTAAGAATTGCTAAAAATTTATAATATGTAATAGGTGTGTGAATATGACTCCGCCCCTTTTTGTCAAAATAAAACACATTTGTTCGCTTACAAAATTAAAAAAAAAATTATTGAAAGTATGCTCCATCTGCAGCTACAACCTTCGCCCATCGTTCAGGTAGTTTTCGTATTCCTTGCTGGAAGAAGTCCTGGTCTTTTGAGCTTATCCAGTTGTCAATCCAAATTTTGATACTTTCACATGAAGTAAACTTTTCTCCAGTAAGGTCTGTCTGCATCGTCCGGAATAGGTGGTAATCCGAAGGAGCTATGTCTGGTGAATATGGCGGGTGGGGTAACACTTCCCAGTCCTGTCCCTCTAAATATCTTTTTACGACTTCTGCGGTATGCGGTTTGGCATTGTCATGCTGAAGAACTAATTTGTTATGTCTATTCACCCATTCTGGTCGTTTTTCTTCTATGGCTCGCTTCAAACGCATTAGTTGTCGTCGGTAAACTTCTCCATTAATAGTTTCAGAGGGTTTGAGCAACTCATAATATACAATACCTTTCTGATCCCACCAAATACAGAGCATGACCTTGGCACAGTGAATATTTATTTTTGGCTGTGATGGGCCTGGTTCGCCTGGTTTCACCCAAGCTTTTTTGCGTTTAGGATTTTCGTAGTGTATCCATTTTTCGTCTCCTGTGACTATCCGATGCAAAAATCCTTTTCTTTGCTGTCTTTGAAGCAGCATTTCACAAATGGTTTTCCGACGTTCCATGTCTCTTTCTTTTAAATCATGTGGAACCCAGTCACCGGCTTTTTGAATCATTCCCATCATTTGTAAACGCTTTGCAACAGTTGAACGATCAACATTTAATGCTGCAGCTAATTCTGATTGAGTTTGGCAAGAATCTTCCGCCAATAATTCTTCCAATTCAGCATCTTCAAATTTTTTTGGTGGTTTTCCATGTTCTTTATCCTCAGTACTAAAATCGTTATTTTGAAATCGTCGAAACCATTCCTTGCAAGTTGTATTAGACGGAGCATGCTCACCATAAATCTCCACAAGCAAACGATAAGTTTCCGCTGCAGTTTTCTTCGCAATAAAATAATGTAATAACACTTCCCGCAAATGACGTTTATTTGGAATAAAAATCGACATTTTCGAAAAGGTGAAAACAATTGTTGCTTACACTTCAACCAAATATCATAAAATGCGTTAGATAGCTGACATTCAGTACTATCGAATACAAGTATGGTCATTTATTAGTACACGTAAACAATACTAAAAACGACATCTGTTGAGAAAGGGCGGAGTCATATTCACACACCCAATATATAGAATATAAAGACTAACTACTGAACGTCTGTCTGGTCATAGTATAAGCCCAAGTCTTACATAGAACTAGGCTCCAAGCTCATTCGGTAGCTCTGCCTTCTGCGCGTGTGTTTAGTTCCCACTCAGGACAAGCATTTCTATGACGATTTTTACCAATATGTACAATATTATAATGGTTAATATGTATTATACTTTATTTTGAAGAGCCACAGTGCGAGTTTGAACTTGGTTTTTAGTCTAGGTTTGCCCGGAGACTATCTCGTTGGAAAGAACCAGTTAGATCTGCACTGACTCCGTCATCAGCCAACAAAAGAAGTGCAAAAAAAATACAACAAAAGTGTCATCAGAATTTTAGAAACAGACAAAAGCATCGTTGGTTTTGTAGATATAGAAACCAGAGGACGTTTGGCGACAGGTTTATAACTTGTCCTTTGCGGACGAGGGTTATGTTCCTGTTTGTGTTAAACAAAAAGTTTTCGCTTTCATTTTGGTGTACACCACGTTATTGCGGCACTTTTAGCGCTAACCAACTCGTATGTTCTATAATCAAGGTTTCTAATTACTTATGAAGTTAAATAGTCTATTTTTCCCTTTTATCTGTTCCATCTAAAGGTTGGCTGGCGATACGGTTGCCTATTGTATTATCATATTGTTAATAGTTTATTGCTAAGTTTATTGTGGTTGGTGATCAATTAAGTGTTATCCCTATCTATAACTGACTGTATTGAGTTAATAAATAAAACATAGCCAATTGAGTTTTTCCTTGTAGACAAAAGGATATTACGAGTAAAACTTGAAACCCATGTTAACATCCCAGACGTAGTCCATAACAAGTGAATGATTAAAAATATCAAAGAAGCCGATATTAATACTTTTGACCTTTATGTTTTGCCCTAGGGGATACACCGTACCATTTTAAAACAAAAACATCCTAATCGCTACACAAGGGGCGAAGAAAAAATTTATAGAAAATAAAATACGCAATTTCGTTTAATTTGTGATATGTAATTGATTAATTTCTGGAGTTCAGTTGTATGTATCTGTTGGTGTGTACCCTTTGATTCCCTACATGTTTCCCCTGGGTGCTAAAAGAGCAACCAAAAGTAGCAGTAGGTAGAACTTGTGCCAAGTACGTCCGGAGTGGAACTGCCAACACACCTGGAATCTGTCGCTAAGCAGTAGTGCTCGCATTACTGTGTTCCGGTGGAAGGGTGTGGGTGCCGGTGAAATCACATGCGCATGAAACGTATCATCCCCGTTTCGGATTATGGACGCAGCAGGATGAATGCGAATTAGTGTAAGATCCAAATCTTATACTGAGTTACATTACTGTTATCATGAGCAGGGGTCGCCACTTACCACCAGCTCTCAGCTCGTTCCGTCACATATACAGATTAAAAAAAAGTTATAACCTCCTTTAACTTTGGAAATCAGTAGAAAAATAATCACTTTTTGTAGCGGATTTGATAGCAAACATCAGATGATGTCTTTCAACTAGTGCTTATATAATACTGCAACATTATTATTATTAATACTTTTTTTTAATTTATTTATTTTTATTTCAAAGTGTAGCCTAAGTTACTCGTTATAACGTCAGCTATCTGCTATCACTCGTTATGACCATGAATGTTTATTTATTTATGAGAACAATAATGAAACACAAAGGTCTCGAAGACACCCATTTAGTCTTGACTTGAAAAGGCCATGGTTTGTTTTCAATGTAAAACCAATCTGTTAAATCAAGACGTCAGGCGACACCCAGACGGTTGTCAAACATTGATAACGGAATGAGTCGACACCGGAATCAATTGGAAGGGTTGTTTGAATAGTTAAATATTGTCTTATTCACGATTATCTACGCCCTGCGGTGTTACTCGCGGCTAAAAAGTCAACATGAGACGATGGGAAAACTGTCAGAAGTGTGTTTAGCATGTTACTAAAAATACTTTTCGAGATAGAAGTAAGTTAGACATCTCGCTGGCCGGTCATTATTTGGATGAGTGACGCTTTGCTAGCGTTGACTGAGCGTGCTTTAGACCATATCCGAAATGTTCAGATTGCTTGAAAATGTCGACACTGGAGTTGGCCACCACATGAAAATAAAAAAGTTCAAGTAACTGCACTGGTGTGGATAGAAGCTAAATGCACGTCCTTTCACAGTGAAACCTTAATTTCGAATGTCGATCAATCAGGCTACAATGTCCAATCTTATAATTCATAATCACGACTGTCGAAATCGCTTGCATAAACGTAATGGACCTCTAAAATGGTTCAAGGACGGGATTCAATATAAATATTATTGCAGTGGCACGTTAAACGCAGGATAAAATTTGCATATTTATAAGAGAGCAGCCCTCAGCAAACAGGGAGGGAATTGGTTATACGCGGGTTTGTTTTTGACATAATAGGCCCTTTGTCGATGGAGGCTGTTCCTTGTGTACTCGCCGAGCAAACGAGGGTGAACGAAGGTTGGCTGATATGGATACCAGTTTACTACTCGTGCCATGAATATAAACTTGCCGAGAATAAGTCTCAAATCTTGTATTTTATTGTAATCTTTTGTCTTGGGTATTGTGAAGTTACGCCAACGCAGTTTTAAATAATAATTACCACGAAATAATTAAAAATCAACTTCTGGTTTTAATGTTATTGCGTAGCTCAATGATCGTAGTGAAAATAACAACGAAGGTTGATTTCACCGGCACCCACACCCTTTCACCGGAACACTGCAGTACGAGTGCACCACTGCTTGGCGGCAGATTACCAGTCTTCGAAGCAGTACTTCGCCTGACGAACTTTGCACAATTTCTACCGCTGTGTACCGCTGTGTGCCGCTGTGTGTGTGTGTGTGTAGAGTGTCTACACGTAAATAAGCAACAAAATGCACTGCAGTGTGTGTACCTTGGGGGTACGAGTAGAGTATGAAACTCCACGTACAATGTCCATAGACAACAGCAAAAGGACATAAGTTCATACCGAAGCTCTCGAATAAGATAATCAATGACGGAGTTGAGACATGAGTATTAGAAGTCCGGTACATTCGCTACATTGGGTGAGTTCACCATTGTTCACTAGGTGAGTACCCACACTCATTACTCAGCGTTGTGTGAGTTAGCATATTGCGGCACAGAGGCGCGGTTCCATATAAAGTATCCATATATTCTAATTTACTTAAGTCAGATGAAATGAGGTTAATTTCAGTTATAAATATGGTATGTATAAAATGAATTTTGGAAACGTTTATGAAGTTATGGATTATTGATGACCTCTGGTGGAGCGGTTGGAACTGCTGATTGGGGCATAAAGGGTACGAGTTCGATTCTCACAACGAGTCTACGATAGAAATTACTCACGTGATACCGATCATGTGACTAATTTCTATCGTAGACTAGTAAATCAAACAAACGTCAAATGTCGAAGGCAAGCGGTCTCGGGGTAGATCTTCATTGCGGTGGTCAGACCAGCTCATTAAAAGAGTATTAAAACTAGGGTTCTATTTTAATCTAGTTTTAATACTCTCTCTGTTCAATCCTTCATGACTGAAGATTGCGATCACCATGTGCTGTCAATGTATTTGTGAGTCATCTCCATATGGTTCTGTCTGTGGTCATCCTGACTACTGTCTCAAACTTCGGCGTTTGCACATTGAGATTGTGCCAAAACAATTCCGTCTCTAGAGTACGTTATAAGCAATTTAATCAAAAGATTTTTTTTTACGCGACATTAAATGAGTTCCGGACATGATCAGGGGTTACAACTACCCTTCCGAAGATTAGTTTCAGTTCGGTGTTCGGTGTACCATTTATATTAAAATTATTATTTGTTAGGGATGATCCTATATTATGTGGATTGCAGAAATAAAACAAAGATTTACTTTGTAAGATTAAAAACAAATTTGTATTAGGTTTGTTTCCTCCGTCCGTTTGTTTATGTATTATAAAATAACTGAATTAATAGATATGCTCATAATCAATTAATTAATCCCGAAAATTGCGGGTTCAAATACCTTACGTACAGATTTTTTTGCATGCATTTAAATGTGATTTAATTCTGTTTTATTCTCTAATTTATTTATAATGGCTATTTGTATGAATTACTTTAATACATAATGAGATATATATTATACAATCCTAATAAATAAAACATTTAAAAAATCTACCTGTCCGTTACAGACTAAAACCATGCAACCGATTTCATTAGTTTGCGAAGATGCTTTTAGGCCACTAAAACAATGCTTTAAGCACAAAATGTATTTCTTTTTTAGCGTAGTAGCACACGCTGTTGTCGCTCGTAATAAATAGTTTCACATGATTTAGAATTAAAAGCCATCAAATGATATCACGAATAGGATATTAGGCAGAGCTTTAATTAATTACCTCATCAATTTTGTATGTTACATTTGCATCAGTCCGTCCGTCTGTTAGAGTCTGGTCATTTGTTTGTGCTAAATAATATTGAAATTAAGTGATGAAATGTCCGTATAAAAAAGCTTTGCTTATCAGGGATCCGTGCCCTAAACAAAAGGAGAATCTTATTATTAAGCCTTATATAAGGCTTAATAATAAGATTCTTCTTTTGTTTATAACTATTTCTGTCTCTTTCTCTGTCTATGTCCCTCTTTCCATTCGAAATGGCTTTTTTTAATCTACAAGTCGTTGCGGATTGAAGTTTTAAATTTATTTATAGACAGTAAATGAATTTCGCTTGAGAATTTAAATTCATGAGTTCATGATAATTAAGAGAGCCATCTCCCTCTCCTTCTTATCGCGTGAGTAAGTAGCCAAATCTGCTGAGTAATAATGCAGTATTGCAGCAATAAAACAAATAAGTGATTTAAGCTTATTTTTACTACATTTATTAGTTTGTTATTTGTCAATGAGTGGCTTTGTATTTCTTTTTAATTAATATGTTAGTTCTTGATCCCCTTGAAAACCAATTATCCGATAATATCCGATATTAATCAATTAGGTTAACGTATATGTTGAATTTACTTACAAGTCTGCATACAATACACGCAAACAACTTTTACAATGCTCCTTTCGGTTAATATATATTTCACAAATATCCTTTATCATTGTAGCCAAGCAGCGAAGAGTCAGAAATATTATTGTGTTCGTTATCCCCACCATAATAGGTAAAAATTAAACATACTTTTTTACATAAGCTCATTCCAGACACATCTGTGAAATAGGTACTCTTAAACACATTAGCAGCGTGTGTAGTCATTAGCACCATGATATTCAAATTATGAACACAATTTATTTTTATAAAAATACATATTTTTTGTCAGGGGCCATTGGAATCCAACGCCGTACATTTTACAGCCCTTTCACGTTCGCGTTTTTTCTAAATAATAAAAACAATAATAATCATGGACACAGCGCCATTTAGCCCCAAACTAAGCATAGCTTGGAATATGGAAACTAGGTAACTAATCGAAGTACAACACTTCTTGTTTCAACAAAAAAGCGTCACATGCAGTTTTATATTTACAGTAAAAACCTTTTAAACAAGGGAAAAAATCATTCTCTCTTCTAAATTTCAAAAGCATTCATGACCAAAAACTCGTGGGTAAGCTTAACCCAACTTACCCAATTTTATACAATTACAATAATCTACAAAACCTGTGTAAAATACGTTTCAGTAATGCAAATTGTTCTCAGTACCATTTATTGCACAGCTATTGTGATAGAGATTCACTTTGCTAAAATAAACTTCGAAACTAATTTATGAATGGACACACCTAGTGAAAACACACAAGTAAACTGTGTGGTTACAGCTAAAATAATATTTTTTTATGTGTAATGAAATTTCCTTCACCGCTTTTCTTCAACAATGAAGATGATCACTGAAAAATCGGCATGTCCTCCTACTTATTTTTAATGGACAATTTAACGATACCTCTTTAATGCGAGCTAAAATTTTTTCAAGTCAGAAGAACCAACCCTTTTTAATTTTATACAAATTTTAAATCCTCGTATATAAAGTGTCTATAATCTAGTAAATAGTAAAAAGACTGTGACTGACGGACAGGACAAATCAATTAGGGTTCCATTTTTTGCCATTTCGCTTCCGAATTCTCAAACTGCAATCAGTGGTCCATATTCCTCGGTGTGAGAATTCGAATTGCATCCAACTGGTTTATTAAACTTTCTCCGTACAGTTTGGATAATATATCTTACCTACTTGAAGTTTACTGCAGAGGGTCAAAATATATTGCTGTCTCTTTCCATATTTCATTCATGGTAAGAGACAAAAGCTTATGCACCCAACTTTAGAGTAGCCTTGATAGCCGCAGAACTGTACCGTTGCTTAGTAGGCAGTAGCGACCTTCAAAGCGAGAGATCCCGGATGCGATTGCTAGCCGGGGCAAATTTTATGTGTTGAGTTTGTTCATGGATCTTGGGTATTTTGTGTCTCTATATTTGTTCATGCCAGCTGCGATACAGGGAATCTTATTGGTCGAGTACGAGTGTCATAAAAAATAGGCTTTAAATTACATAGCATCACATGCATCATTAGATGCTTATGTAAGTATTAGCTCAACGCTATTTCTGGTTTCCATTCGCATTGTTTGCCGGTTAATTAGCGCAGAGTTTGTTCGGGGTACTCGCAGGTAAATTACTATTGAAATTCGGGAACCATTTTACAGTTCATTGTCTCTTACAGAGCAGTTTGCGAACTCATGCATTAGGCTACGCTAACTAGCAAATTGTAATAGTAAATCTTTGGTCGAAGTTCCGAATATTTAAGCTAGTTTTTATTATGTACTTAATTAACTATATTTTGCGGTTTAAAACATTGATGTTTACTCATGCTTCTACGCTACGATATAGTAATAAGTATTAAGTTTTTCCCAACTGGCACAATCTTATACACGATGTTCAAGTCGACCAAAACTATACCCAAAGAAGCAATTTGCAAAACTATTCTGGCTTCCGTGCATACACAATAGGCATTTTTTTAAGTAAACTATCGTAGTCCAGTCATAAAAGTAATTGACTACGTCGTAGACCCTCTACAACCGTAGAGTCAGCGTAACGTAGCCACGTAGCACAGTTACGGTAGCACTGTTATTTATTCTGCGGTTACGGCTACGGAATGAGAGTCACATTATCGCGTCACAAAACGCGAATGGGGACATTTACAACTAAGATAGCGGCTGGAAGCGTGTAGCGGAGTTTGCACTCTGTTTCATGTACATGACATATTTAGAATATGCGAAATAAAACTCACAAATGTTACATTGTTTTCCATTTTAGGATTCAAGAAGAATGGAAAATAGGAAAACTTATATTGCCTCCCTGTCTGTCTCTCCATTTGTCCGCCTCATCATCATCATCATCATGTCAGCCGACAGACGTCCGCTGTTGGACATAGGCCTCCCCCATAGCATCATATGGGGGGATTTGCCATAATCACTATGCTTGGCAGACAGATTGATGATTGCAGTGGAAGGCAGGAAAAATTTGAAGGTAGGTGTATCTGAAAAAGCAGTAGAACAGTATAGTGACTATTACAATATTCCAAAAACGGGTTGGCACTACTTTTCTTGGGTACATAAAAAATAATATTATTCTTTATAAATCTACCTGCCTTGTGTGATTTGAACCTTCAAAATTCTCGGTACCTTAAAATCAAATAATTAATATTAAGTTTTATTATATTACCTCTAAGAGCTGTTTATAATAAATAAATAAATTCTATTATGGCTCCGCAGCTTAATTGGTAGTAATTGTGCCTTCTAAGCGAGGAGTCCTGGCTTTGGTTCCCGTCCGGGGCAAACGTGTGTGATAAACAATACAGTTTGCTCTTCTATTTTGGTTTTCGGCATGTGATTCTGTTTTTCCATGCGACCTGTGACAGGGAATCCTATTGCAGGGATACCCCTGCAATAGGATTTGAGGGAGTTATTATTTGAAATTCCACTTCCGCTTTTCTGAGAACTATTTTTATTATTTTATTGAAGTGGAATTCCAAATATGTTAATAATAATATATTTTCAAGTCAGTTAAAAAGAAATAAACCTGATCTCATTAACAGATACCACTTATTTTATAATGGATATAAATATACCTGTGACATAACTCACAAAGAATATTTACAATGAAATTACAACCCTTCCACAAAGGAGTCGACCAAATCACGGGCAAGATTAACAGATGATGTGAAACCGTCATTATAATAAAACCGTGTTATAACCAAACCGGGTTTCGTTGGAAACCATGATAGCATGTATAGAATAGGTTAATAGTCCGGATTTTTAACATCACTCCGGCTTTAAACTCATATCTATTCAACCACCGCTTTAATATCTAAAGCTCCGTATTACTCGTATATCTGTGAATACATGTATTGTATCTGTGCCACCATATATTTTTCCATAATTTCTGCCCATAAAATGTTTCGTAGAGGTTTCAATAAAATTACAGTTACAGAAAATGTATTCTATTGGGAACTTATTATCATTTAAGATCATATATTAATTTGATACAAGCATTTTACTAGCATAGATAACCGAACAGTCGTTTATTAAGTATTCATTGACTGACCTCACAGCGCAATTGGTATGAGTTCCGCCTTCTTGGCAGGTCGGGGGTTCGATTCCCACTCAGGGCAAACTTTATGTTCTGTGACTGGGTATTGTGTGCCATGCCAGCGCTTGAAGACAGATTTCGTTCTTCCCCTCCCCGCTAGCTACCCATCCCGCAATAGTTTTGCTACAGTTTCTGAACGCAGTTTGACACAGGTCCGACTTCCAGTAAATGCAACAGCAGACTAACGAAGTCGTTGACAGGAATAGCATCCAATGGATAACGGAGGCGTGTGAGCGGGACAGTTGCGAAACTATAGTGAACAAAGTATTAGCCAACGTGGAAAGCATATATCAAATACGAGTTATTTTGTTATTCGAAATAACTACAAAATTATTTAAAAAAGTTAGATGTTGGAAGCAAATAAATAGTTATTATATTAACTACACAAAGCTAAAATTATCTTGAAATTCGACAAAATATGTACTGACATCTGCATAAAGTTGACTTGAGCATAGAGTTGCAAAAAAAATGCTTAGTGTCCAATTGTTAAGGTACTTCGAAAATAATTCTAAGAGGCGTACCAAAAATATTTTCATAAAGTCAAAGTCAAAAATCTTTATTTCCGTAGAATTCTTAAATATTACTTGGAAACATAATTTTTTTTATAAATATAATAAGTATCTACGAGATCATGCGTTCTTAAAACTAAGTTTAGCGCTTGTTCAAACCCTATCTATCATGTTCGTATGTACTTAATATATTGTAATTTTATTATATTATATAATAAATTTTTAATATTAAAAGCATAAGAACGTGGGTTCTTATGCTTTTAATATTAAAAATTTGACCGGCATATTGGATATTTATGTTGGTAACTCTAGCGATGACATTGTGAGGACCTTTCTATTAAAATTCAGCAAATAAAGGGACCGTGCCCCTGCCTGGCCCGTGTTTAAAAAGGAATGTAATACAATCCCAGTTATTTTCATTATTCAGACTTGCATTAGCGCCTTAAGTGAACATACCTACTTTATTTATTTTTAGTTGTATTTATGAAGGTGAAAGTTTATTCGTTTAGGTTTTACGTTTATTTGAAACATTAAAATCATTATTTCATAACTATGCAATACAATGTTGTTGTTCAAAAATAATGTATGTGTAACGTTTGCTTATTTTACAAAACGCTTTCTAAAATAAATTTCTTGGCATTCTTGATGTTAAATAGAATTAGCTGACTTTACATTTATCATCCGCCGGCTCGGATTTTAATTAGCATTTAAAACATTAAAGGTTGCCTGGAAGAGATTGTTTTAAGCAATAAGGCCGCCCATTGTATTTCACATTTCTTGTATACCTACTCTTAGTAAGTATGTTTTTATGTCAATGTGGTGTATAATAAAGAGTTTTCTATCTTCTATCTACATGTACTCTTTTAAAATCTAATATAAATTCCAGCGTTTAGTGAAAACTCGTTTAGCTGTGCGCATATAACCTGTGCAAATTTACTAAACCACAACAGGTTGCGACTCGTAAAACTAACTCCCGTGCCATTCCGTCTGTCTAAGCTCGGAGACCATGTATTAAATGCTACTTTATTTGAGAAAATAATTTAAAACAACAACAGCAATACTTACATAACTTTCAATTATTAACTTCAATTAATTTGTTATATTTTTTATACAACTAAAGTGAGAAGCCAAGCTGACGGCTAACCTAATATTAAATGGTTACCGCCACCGAGAAACACATCTTGTCATACTGTTATATAAAGGGTAGACAGTGCCTAATATCGGCCGCAATTAGCTTTGAGATTTTCACCATCATTAAATATAGCGTAGACAAAAAGTGGTAAGTACATCGCGTCACTTTCATTACATAAAAAAAAAAAAAAACACTTTTTATAATACCAGTTACAATGTCACCACCAGCTCTCAGGTTACTAACAATCAACGTTTATTGAAACAAAGGTGAACTGTCCCAAACGTCCTCTTATACTCCTTAGAAGCATCCAGTTATAATAATACGAACGAAGTTTTAGTTAAATGCCTTTATATTCCTTACTATTCAGAATGTTCAATTATGTGCTGTATTGTGCTGTATTATCAACCGAATGTGCTGTATTATCAACCGACTTCCAAAGGAGGTTATCAATACGAATATATATTTAAAAAAATGAACGTTTTTTTGAAAGCGATTTTTAATTTTTCTATAATCAAAATAACTAGGATAAAAATATAATATGAATAGTTTTATTACTACAGTACTATCTATATGTTTATACTAATTTACAATATTACAAATAATTGTTTTAGATCCTTTGTGCCCTATCTCCCTGTCTCCAGAAAATACTTGTATCTTAAAAAGATAATCAATTATGAAATATTGTAATTATGTACTTACTCTTTTCGTTCTACGAATTGATCTGTACAATTGGGTAGCGACTAGGTATTAGATAAGATATGTCTAATACCGTAAAATATTCCATTTTAAACGCAATTATTCTAGGATTGTAGAAAATACATAGAAAAAAGAATTGTTGAATCTTAAGCCATCCATCTTAATCGCTTCAAAGGGTATCTAGATGTTATTGGATTCACGAACCAATTTCTTTCAAAATAACATACCGTAACGGAGAAATAAAAAAGCGATTCGTAGATCCTTATATCTACAAGATACTTTTTACTCTTTATATCAAAGATAAGGGTGCTTTCAATGCCTATTGATCAGAAACAAAAGAGATTCCATTCGAATTACCCGCAAATCGATTTACAATAATCCAGACTTCGAAACTTATAAAATGCACTTGGGATAAAAACCACAGTCTTGATGGCGGCAAAGTTCAACTTTATATCAAATGCGACGAAGAGGATAACCATTAAGCATTTCCGTTGACTGTGAACAGGGCCATCGTGGGTAAGGGGGATTCAACTCGCGGTTTTCGGATTAAAAGTCAAGGGTCTTACAAGTCAAGTAGGTAGTATATAGTATACATAAAACGTTGGGTTTAAGGGTTACATACCTAAAGGTAACCTTATGCTTGTCTATCTTATCTTTAAAGGGCTGTGTGTATTTCAAACCTTAAGCCGTGGCGAATTGAAATTTTCGCAGACACTACATATTATTGGATGTATTGTATTTTTAAAATGTTACTGAAATTCTTCTGAGGATTTTAATTTTATTATCAATAAAAAATAAATGACTGTCTTAAAAATAAATGATACGTGACACTTATCCCGTAAAATCCATTTCGATCGGATCCCGACGTTCACCCCCAGATAAATAGGAGGTACCTTATGACGGATCTGCTTCTGCGTGCAATAAATGAATAAAAAACTTCTGAACTCCGAAGATACAATTGATAACCCGCCTGAAGCCAACTTTTTCTTATATTGTCGAGGATCGCAGGAAAACTCGATAGAAGCTTATTTTCAGCAGATGGCTTTTTCTTGACTTTTCGAAGCTATGAATTATATTAATAAGGAAAGGAAAGATGTAAAGTCTTAAGTCTTGTAAAGATTTATTTTCATTGAAGAGTTATACCTACTATGAATTATTTTTGAACCTCCGCCTATAATGATGGGTATTATAAGTTTACGGTTGTTTCTCTGTGGTCTTGTGGTCAATTTCTTTGAGCCAACAAATCTCCAAATAAGGCGGGCTGATTTCAAGCGGTTTTTATTAAAGTTTGACTATGGTGGAAATTTACCACTAGATGAGTGACATTTAAATCTTGTTTGATGTTTTTTATTTTTTCTTTTATATATATTTTTTTTTATATTATTCTCATATAATGGCCATTAAGGTTTGTGCCGTTTTTAATACCTATTTTTATTATTTATAAAAACAAACGAAATTAATACATTATCGATGGACGAGTACAACAAAGAGTATGGGAAAACTGATCAGTCGATTCGAGACAGAAGATGCGAGAAGGGAATGAAATAAATATTTAATTGAATTGAGTTTTGATGGATTAATTAACTATTTATTTTATTTAGATAAATATTATAATAAATTACGTTGAATTAATCCAGTTGAACTCAATTCAATTAAATATTTATTTCATTCTTTTCTCGCAAATTCTGTCTCGAATCGATTGATGGATTCAATGAAAAAATAAATTTCATCAATCAGTTTTCTCATACTGTCCATTGTGTTCGTCCATCGACAGACGAACACTAGATGCATCGACTGTTTTCAATTAAAACTGGCCCTCGGCGCGCTGCTCTACTTTTATTACTTACTGAAGTTGAAAAAGTAATCAAGTCCACTATATTATGGCACACTGATGTAATTGCTCGATGTGACCTGGCAACATTAATCAAGAGAAAGATTATTTTTGATGGTTAATCGTATTCAGAACGAGGGCTTTGCATTGACAACGTCTTTTCTAGGGGATGAGAGCTTATTTCTTAGTCTTGTCGGTTCTAATCATATAATAAGCGTGAAGTTTAGCTACTTCAAAACGTAGACAAATACAGTATTCTAGGAAATTACAGGCAATTGAGGAGTAATATATGATGGGTAATTTAGAGAAAACCTGAGTTGTATCTTTGTTGTTTATGCGGCGGTGGGTAACCGGTAAACATCAGGAGGGCCGTATATTTATTACAAAAATATAGTGACAAGAAAAAACCTTCGTCATTTACATTTTGATTAGCTTCCATCTAAATATTAAGAGATTACCTTTTCAAATTATACAACGAATTTCATAACACAACAATTTTAGCAATTATCTGTTTACATCTCTTATTCTCTTCAGATTGATTACATCATTAGAGCGAGACAAGAACCCTTGTGTAGGAAAAATTGCGAATGAAAAACAAACAAAAACTACGATGTCACGGAAATGGGTCATAGTCGGTACTCCATGTCCGATATAACGAGACAGCCTCGCCCACTATTATGTGATAACGAGAGAAATATGGAAATAATTACCCTCTCATAGAGGCAAATAACAAATGCAAAAAAATATACCTGCTGCTACCTATTTCTAACCCCCGACGCTAAAAGAGGTGTGTTGACCGCTATGTGTATCTGTATGTCTGTGGCACCGTAGCTCTTAAACAGGTGACCCGATTTTAATGCGGTTTATTAATTTAAAAGTAGGTTTTCAACGGTGCTTCTTAGATATGTTTTATCAAAGTCGGTTCAGCCGTTTTCAGGTCATCAGCTCATTTCCATTACACCGACTCGAGGGTTTTACATTTTCGTAAAATTAACTTGTTATTATGTAAATGTACTAACTGCGCTTTTCGCTGGTGAAAGGGAAACATGACAATACCAACTAGTGTACAGCGTAAAAAGTAGTTGGCATAAAACCTCAAATGACACTGGCTGTTCAAATGGCCAAAAACAATTCAAAATCAATCAATCGATATTTGTCAGTATGACAACAGGACAAAATCCCAAAAACATTAAAAAATGTGGCTAATTTATTTATAATGTGATATACTACACCAATTTCAATTCAAAGTATATTGTGATGCCGGGGCCGGACACCAGAGCTAACGACAATGTCCTCGGCGAGATGTCGACTGAGCCTACGGCGACTGTGCACAGCGGAGTAGAGGCGAAGGCGGAGCGCAAGCTCACTGTGCTAGAAACCCATGGCTATGTGCTAGGGAGAACCATCGGTTCTGGATCCTATGCCACTGTCAAAGTAAGTTAGCACATGAGCTTTATTTCAAAGCGGGATAATCTAGTTGGTAATCAGGTCAACTTGCGATCTCGTATAATGGAAACGATTCGGTCGTAGTTTGAATTCTACTATGGGTTTGTTTCTAGTGAAGGAAATATCGCGAGAAAATGATAAATTGGTGTAATAAGATCTAATGCTCGAGCAACAACTTGAAGTCGCCTAATGCTAAGAGCTACGCTGCGAGCCAGATGACACGTTATACCACATCAACGTATGCTTCCCAACTTCCCGACATAAACCAAACCGCAGTCCCCCAAGAAAAGCTTTTCTCAGAGAACTCTTTCTAGAGACCCACTCTAAAAACAAAACTACATACCAAGCATGGCAGAACGAATGCTTGTGCGTACGCGGCTTCAAACTTCTATCGTCAACATTCTGTACAACAACCTGATGTATTCCAAGAGTATCACCTCAGCGCTAAGCTAGCCAGCATTATTGCATTTTGAATAGAATATCTTGATTTTGATTTAAATCAGTTTCGCTCTGATTTCTGAACTAGCATTAGCTGTATGTAAAAAATCAGTTCTCTCATATATAAAAGTGTTTTTCATTAATTTAGTTTTATTTTAGGTAGCCACTAGCGAGAGACACAACTGTCAAGTCGCAATAAAAATCATTAGCAAATTCCAAGCTCCCGGTGATTATCTGAAGAAGTTTTTGCCTAGGGAAATCGAAGTTGTGAAAGGCCTGAAACATGAAAATCTCATACGATTCTTGCAAGCTATTGAAACAACCCACAGGTATGCTGGTGCACTATCAACATACCTATTAATTAGTAGTTATTAACGGCATATATTGTATACACAAAGGTACGTAGATTTTTTTTAACCAACAATCTCAATATAAGTATATAATATCATATTTGCTCATAGCACAAGGTATTCTCAGCAGAAATTCCGAGACTCTTCACTAAATACGGCTAGATGCCTTCACATACTTGAGAATATTATTATCTAATTAACGGAGTTGTGTAAAACGAGGCATATAAAGTTCCGTTAATCATTAGTATTTAAGAATAAAAAACCTTTATAATATTAACAGAGTCTACATCGTCATGGAGTACGCGGAAAATGGCAGCCTTCTTGACATCATCCGTAAAGATCAGCATATAGACGAGATGCGCGGGCGCAGGTGGTTCCGACAGCTAGTCGAGGCGGTCGACTATTGCCATGAACGTGGCGTTGTGCATAGGTATTATTAATTATAATAATATAAATTCTGAAGATATGGTTCGCTACCTACTAGCTCATAAATATTGATAATTCTGCTCTTTCTATTGTAATTTCGCATAAATATAATCATTTTTCTTGCACCAAATCCTGAACCTTAGTACGAGTATATTGAATGCAGGACAATTATAATTGTAATTGAGCTTATAATTAGTGTATTCTTCCAATTAAAATTCCATAGGTACAAACATCATGTCTAAAAGTGTGCCTCTATATTCTTTCTAATTTATATTGTTTTATATGATTATCATTAACATTATATTATCATTATATTAGTAAAAACTTAATATCATCGAATATTCACGCTCCATATTTATTTTGTAGGGATATAAAATGTGAAAATCTGCTTATGGACCATGGTTTGAACATAAAACTATCAGATTTTGGATTCGCTCGTGGCCATATGAAACCGAAAAATGGCGTTTTCTCGCTTTCCGAAACGTTCTGCGGCAGCTATGCGTACGCGTCACCAGAAATCCTGAAGGGGGTTCCGTACAAGCCTCAGGTGAGCTGATACTATTTTGTATAGTCATGGTTCGGTTATTCTCAGCCTCGTAACTGAGTTGGAATACTGCTTGCAAAGCATCCCGTCACGGGGGTCCCATTACAATTTTGGTCGGGGCAAGTATTATTATCAATAGTTATTGTTATTATAGATTATATAAGTCATTGTAGGGACTCTTAGTACAGGGGTAAGACAGTCAAAAAGTTGTTATTTTTGAATTAAGGCCTAATAAATGTACCAGCGGGATTGAAATAACTCGAACTTATATATTAATATATTGTATATAAACCGAACTTATATATTACGGTTAAAAGTGCCGTGAACCAAATTAATTTCCATAGACTAGACCAGACAGTCTGTAATTTTTTATCTTCCTTCCAGGATTCCGATGTATGGAGCATGGGAGTGGTGCTTTATGCTATTGTATATGGACGTCTGCCGTTTGATGATACGAATTATACACAGTTGTTGAAGGTTAGACAACTCAAGTTTATATTACTATGATTAGTTCTTGATTGAGAAGAAAAAGGAAAGACTTTTTGGAACTGACATCGTCTACAAGAAAGAAAAACTATTCAGTAGACGTTTGTGATGACCGAAACGTGAAACGGAAACATTTTTTCAATATTACACCCGGCAAAGAATAAGAGATGATGTATTATAGCTAATCTTATACTTACATTTGACATCGTACGCAAGTATTTGAGAATATAACAACGCTATTGGTCTGTTTATTAATACAGATTGAGCTCCGATGGTAGATTACTCTCCATTCCCTCTCGCTAGGCGTAATTAGCTTACCCTGCAGTGGAAACAGATGCGTACGTATAGTGCGGTATAAGCATGATGCTTACAAATCATCAAGGTCTATGTGACAGGAGCTTATTATATTATATTCTGGAACTGGCACACGGCCTGCTTGTTGTTAAGTAGTCATCGTAGCCTATAGATATCAGCATCATCGGTAGCTAATAATTATTATCGTTGTTTTATATATTACGTGACATGTTATTCGAATTATAATGCTTTCACAATAGTAATACTTATATTGTTTCATAATGTAAAATATAACTAATAATAATTATTAATAAAACATCTTCAAACATACGCTGCTTGAAGGTTTCAATATCATAGGTAGATTACACTTTCATTGGAACAACTTTTTTTTTTTTTTTTTGTTATCTGCCTACAGTAATCTTTTAGTCGACTGTTTATAAAAGAACTAGCTGCACTCTGTGGTGCTACTCACGATTTTCCGGGATCAAAGTAAATCTAGGATATGAGCTATTCTGGTACTAAATTTCATCCAAATCCATTGAGTCGTTTGAGCGTGAAGAAGGAACAACTATACACACACACATACATACAAACTGCGCTGGCCCTTATGATTTTAGTCCTTTAAACATTCTTTCTCCGCAGCAAGTGCAAAACAAGGTGTCGTTCCCCCGCGAGCCGAAGGTTTCAGCTGAATGTCGGAAGCTCATCACCAAAGTCCTCGCTCCGTTGAAGATCCGCGTGAAGATACCGCAGATACTCGCCGACCCCTGGCTCAACCCCAACCAATCGCCCACAAAAGATGACGAGGTAATTGATTATTGGCATGACTGTACGAGCTGTACTGTACTGTACTAAATATGTGTTAAGTGGCCAGTTTTGGTTTCGAAATTTTCAAACCACCCGAGGACCTCTTACATAGATTATGGACTAGCATAGCCGCAAAATCGAACCAAACCGCATCGCGTTGCGCCCGTTAGACGGGAATGCATCGCGTAATTTTACCAGCTCTCACACACCCGAACCGGAACCGGAACACAGAAATGGGAGTGTACCACTGCTTGGTGACGGATTACCAGGCGTGGTGGCAGTATTTCTCCGAACGAACTTGAGTCCAGTTTCACTTATACTTTTCGTTACTCCTTTCCCACCTTCCGTTACCCTTTTCCCACCTTCCGTTACCCTTTCTGCTTCATATGAGTGTTGACAACAATAATAAAATCAGGCCGTGTCGCTGCAGTGGGAACGTTAGAGGCTGGTACGGATATAATCGTTCTCATATCATGGAACTTATCGCCTATTATTTTTAATCAGTCTGGTTGTTCTAGGAAACCGCGCAAGCGAGCAAAGAAGAAATAAAGAGTGTCAACATGGGCACGGTCACATTCGATAGGAAATTGGAAGAAGTGAAAATATAACTGGAAGGACTAATCAAACGTAAATAAATTTATGAAATAAAAATTGAACTATGGTGTTTTAAGATATTACTAGTGTTTGGAATGGGAGCTAGGTACGTAACTATGTATTCTGGGGCCGTATTCTCGACGTGAAGAATAGACCCCAGATCACTTCCATAATGGCCGACTTTCAAATGACATTCAGATTGTGTTGCTATGGATATTTTCAGTAATTTTTGTTTTTTTTAGGGTTTTGCTGTTAATGTGTACCAACACCATTCTGTGTTTTTTTTGCTGGGAGGCTGGTGGGAATACTTACTAAGTATCTACCTGATAAATATTGTCCTGTTAGTTACACATCATTCTCATCTCACGAGAATTTAAATATATTTCAACAAGAGATTATATAAATTTCTATGAATCTATAATTCCACTATATCTATCCAAATAAAATTGAAGTCTCTGTTTGTAATGTCAAAATTACAACTTTTGACTCAAGGCGTTCTTTTACATAAAACAAACAACTATTAAATTTTTGTTTATTTATTCCGGCTAATCTCCGGCTGAACCGATTTTGGCGGGACTTTTACTGGCAGAGAGCTGATGCTTTAAGGTATAACTTAGGCTAAAAGTAGCCTAAGTAACACCTTTAGAAAAGAATTTGAAAAAAAAATCGACGCGGGCGAAATAGGGGAGAACAGGTAGTTACGTAAATATAATTTCACATACAAAGTGCCTAGGGTATCACTACACATCCTTCCCTAACGAGCCGCAGACGTAATCGTCATCTTCTCTTCTCGCTGCCTCTATCCTTGCCTTTTTCCTTGCATGTTTTAAGCCGAGACAGGATAACCCCAACATCAGTAAGTAAATGGCAGCTACTACAAAGCAGTTCATCGCTGTAAGAAATATAATATTATTGTATAACCGAAACCTCCGTACCACGCCTTAGGTATGAGATTAAGGGGGGCAGTACAGGCTTGTATGTCGTGTAGGTCGTCATTATTACAATAAAAACCATAAAACAAAAAATTATGAAATATATAAAAATGAATTCCTATTTTCCTTGGCCACGGCATCACGCGTGAATGGCTGGACCAATTTTGCTAATTATTTTTTTGTGTTATAATCAATATTGTCAAGAGAAGGTTCTTATGAAAGAAAACATTTAGAAAGCTGCACAGATTTCCCGGTATACCGGCGGATAACACCGTAGGACACAGATAGTTATAACAATTATAACTTTAATACAACGTGCCTAGTTACTTATTTCACTTTCCACAATAGTATATATTTCCTTTAATTTTTTTTTTGAGTCGTTGATTGGATACCCTTTGAATCCCTACACGTACACCCTGGGAGATCCTAAAGGAGCAAAAATAAAAGTAGCAGGACTTGTGTAAAGTTCCCCATGATAAGTAATGCTTCCACACCTGGTAATCTGCCCAGCAGTGAATAAATAACAAGCCTTGAAAAGTCACTTCATGACATCTCTTCATGGGCACAGAACATGATCTTGCTGATAGCATAAAGCAATTGGATAAAGTTATTGAAATAAGTGCTTATAATTCAGATAGATTCCAGTTATATGGAAATAACAGCAATATACTATATATGTTTAAGTCTGCAACTCTAGTGCACAGACGGACATGCCCACCTCGGATCATCCAACTTTTGTCCCAGATTCAGTGACAGTTGCCACACCACTACTATGTTCTGATGTGGTAGATAACCCTGTATCTGCAGTTGATTGTATACCACAAGAAGAACAGCCTTAAGTTTGTGAATTACCATTGCTATTTCAGGGAAAACGACAGCATGTGAAAACCCTTTTCACACATTGATATGGCGATAAATTGCTGATAGGTACCTACTATAGAATAATTCTCTTTTATTCTTCTGATCAAGTCATCATAATCATCATACTCTTTTGGGAGGACGTCTTCGGTCAAGACTGTAGCTTCGAAATAGTAGCCAATTCCCATTATGAGCTGAAAAACGGTGATTGGGGGACTATATAATATAGGGTCTAAGAGAAATATGTGTAGCTAAAATTAGACTAAGTAAAATCTTATCCGATAATACCTCTGACATTGCTGCCGCTAAGATAGCTTTGGCGGGTCAAACTAGAAACTGGTGTTTATACTAAAGCGTCTTATTCAAGACATACCATGTCAAAGGTGTCGATGTACTCAATATAATATTATCCTATGTAAGGAAGCCTCCGTACCAGCCTCTAATGTTCCCACTGCAGGGACACCGGGCTACTCTCGATAATTGAGAGTGGATGGGCTCTGATCTACCACGGGAGCCCATCCGGATTGGTAGATGTCACTTTCGTCGAATTTTTAGTTCTAAGACATGCTGGTTTCCTCACTGTTTTCCGTCACCGTTTCGAAAACGTGATATGACGCACATCAATTTTTCAAGTGAAAAAACTCATTGGTTTACGTTTGAACCAGCGACCTTCAGATTGAAAATCGGCGTCTGTGTCCCTGTGCCACCAAGCTCTCAAAGGAAACCTATTTTCATACAAATATTTCTTACCAGTTGAACAATAGCCCATACACTCAGCACCGAGCAACAGCCAGAACACATGGATAAAACACTCATAGCTTACAATATACAAATTATTATTAAAGTTAAAGAATTTTAATCATACGCTTGAGTGGTCATTCAATATACTATGGAACCTAAAGTCATTGTCGTTGTTTGGCAATGATACAGATGATTGATGGGATTGGAACCACCATAGAGTTTACATTGAAATTAAAGCTTAGTTTACTAGAAATTCCTATAGAATGGGGGTATCGAGGGGGGGGCAGGGGGGGCAGCTGCCCCCCCCCCCTGGAAATTTAAATTAAGAAGCGATTCAAATAAAATAAAAATGCATGCATAGTCAAATTTACTTATATTTATTTAACTACCTATAAAGTAGGATCATTTGCGGCCTGTAGGATGTTTGCCCTACACACTATACTACATATACCTAATGTTTCCTACCTAATGACCTAAAAATTCTGACTTGCCCCCCTCTAGGCCAGAAGCTGGGTACGCCCATGCAAGCCTAACTTTCAACGTGACATTGGTGAATGAATTGGCAAACCCAATCGAAGCCATAGAAGAACTGAATAGTTTGTAAAGAGTAACTTTTGATGACGTCACGTGTACCTACACTTGGGTCGGGAGCTCAGTAGGTACCTTATTCGGTCGATCAGACTCCTAATAAATAGTCCATAGCATGTTGAAAATCCTTAGCACTTCGGTAAATTGCAATACCTTATCTGTGCACCATACGTAATAATGGAGAGAGGGTACATGTCAAATGAGTGTGTTTGTGGCATATTTAGATGCCACAAACACACTCATGATAGATTTGCTTTCATTAGATAGTTGTAATACGACCATCCCAAGACAAATCCTTTCTAATCGAAAATCTTATTAATCAAAGTCCTTTTCTTTTTTTTTACCTTATTATTATTCTCTTAAGAATAGCATCAGCACATCACAAAAACAGGTTGTTCTGCAAAGGTGGAAGCCACTATCAAAATTCGGTGTTATTTCTTTGGTAGATATTGTGACTCTCAGTTTCCACAAGAATGGTGCAAGAACACAGTTAATTTGAATACCTACGCTAAGTAACTAAGTGGTGTGTAACGGTGAGTAATGTAATGTACAAAGAAAACAAGAGTTCAAGTAACATTATAATATTTATTTCAAGAACTTAAGCCTTTTACAATGTGTTTAAAGGAAGAAGTTGCATCACCCGGGAAATGGTTCTAGTTGGCAAAGCAAGTTCTTTCTTAATAACACCTACATTAAGGGATATTTATGTACAATTTATAGAGTTCATCCACAGATTAATACTTATTCATATTAATTGAATACTTAAAAAATATAAGAATTTAAATATCAACTGTCCTACCACAAAAATGCATGCACTTGCCTACTAAAACCTGTCCAATAACTAAGTGGCAGATAGCTTAAAAAATTTTAGTGAACAATTTTAATTTTGAGGTTAACCTACTATTATTAGTATGACAGTAAATTCTCAAAACACCTATTTATAACATTTCAGCATGATATTCAATAAATAAACTTCGCAGAAAATAATAATTACCTACAATTTGTGAACCTTCTTAATGGTTAACATCAGCTACTAGTTGGTTTAATGGTGCAAACGAATTTGCTAATTTTTGAGAACCTTGAGATGGACTATACAATTTAAGTGGGTGCTAAGGTGGTACCTTGGTTACGCTGATTTAAAGGGAATTCAATCATAACAAAAAATGGAATGGAATTAACAGCAACATACCCATACAGTAGAATTACTGCACCATTTTACATACTAACTGAAGACCTGTTGTTCATCCAGAACTGATGTGCTGAGACAACCAGTGTAATGACATATAGCAAGGCAGCGATCCAGCAGTTAAATGCATTCTGAAAGAATAAAAATTCATGTTATAATATCATGTTTACCAACTACACTTAAGTATAAAAGATTTTATAGACACAATAAACAATATATGTGGGAAATGTGAAATGCAGACTCACACACATATTGCCAGTTTTACCACTGATGGTTTTCTAATTTAGTCTGTGAAATTCACAGCCAAAATCATATATATATCGAGCAGACATTATGGGCTCAGTTTAAGGTAATATTTACATTTTGGGTAGTGAACATTCAAATATATACGACATTTAGGCATCAACATAAGAAATAGAAATCAGGTCTAATAGAATCAGCAGCTACATCCCCATTCAAGTTAAATTATATACTGCTTTGTGGTGCTCATGAGAAAAGACCTTTTCCGAGTTTACCCAACACATATATTTCCATCTTGATTAGGATTCGAATCTCGTGGGCATGGTCTGAATTTAATTTCATGTACAAGACTTGTCTAATGTGACTTACTTGAATATAGCCCACTTCAGCTTCACCAACGAAACTTTCGACGGAGTGCGCATCAGTTCCAAGAGGCAGATCTTCTAACAAAGCGACAGCTTCGAATTTGTAGAAGATGCCCATCAGGGTCTGAAACATTGAAGACTTCATGAGTACCTGAGGCAGGACATTAATGCAGTATCAGACAATTAAGAACTTTTACTCACCAGTTGGATGATTCCCCAAACACTCAATACAAGCCCGCATAGCGACAGCTTGGGTCCACAGAATTTGCATGCCATTTTATTCTTATTTTTAGAGAATTACGGACAACAAAATAATTTCTTCAGACTGCTAGCTGTCAGCTGTTGTCAAAAATGGACACTCACATGATCTCTTCTTGTCTATGGTTGATTTACGAAATGTATATCTTTCTTTAATTAATTTTAATGTATATTAATATTTTCCATTATTTGGCTAATTCATGATTTTATTGTTTTAGTTAAGATTTTTTTAAAGACAGCCATACATTAATCTTGATATATTTATTAAATATATGAAAAGAATCAGAAATAAAGAATGGAACGTAACTTTTATGTTACCATCTCTTAAACTTAACGTAAGTTTATATCTAACCGGCAAATACAACGAGCGCTTTTCATATTCGATTGAAATTAAAAAAATAATTCCAACTGGTTCGATAGATTACTTTGTTTTAATTTTTTTTTTATTTCAACATGTGACGGAACGAGTTGAGGGCTCACCTAGTAGTAAATGGAAACCCTCGCCATGACAACACTAATGCGACTCAGTATAAGATTTAAATCTTACACTGAGTTGCATTCATCCTGCTGCGTCCATCACCCAAGACGGGGATGATATGTCTCATGCGCATGTGATTTTACCAGCACCCACACCCTTCGACCGGAACACATTAATGCGAGAACTACTGCTTGGCGGCAGATTCCAGGTGTGGCGGCAGTACCTCTCTGGACGATCTTGGCACTTTTGGTTGCTCCTTTAGCACCACCCAGGGGGTATGTGTCTCTTGTCCCCCTGTTTTATCGTCGTTTGACACTAAATTGGTAGTAAAGTCAAAGTCACAATAACAAAAATGTATGATTGTTAGTAAAATGCATATATGTACTATATAGAAAAAATTCACTTCGATAATGTTTCGTTTTGTATGCCAATGCCGACAATTTATTTAATTAAACTTTGCATGCTTGACAAACTGACAAATCTAACTATGAAAACAAACCCAGCTTGATTATTTCTAATTCTGTTTGTTTCGAATGTTTATGTATATTCAAATACAAATATTAATAATATATAATATATGTATAAATAATAAAACATTTAATTTAACTCAAATTTCTTCTTATTTTTGGCAAATTAAATGTTTTAGTTGAATACTGATATTGACGTTCAACGTTTTTTAACATCCTACCTACTGCAAAGCAGCGTCGTCTGGTATCAATGTTGGAAACATGGCAGCGAAAAGCCCAATTTTCTTAATTTTCTTGAACAATATCCTTTTATCTCTCACCATCTTTTGATTAGACATATATAAATGAGATAAAATATTGTTAGGACCCTAATTTTAACGATACTGGTTTTGGTAATACAAAATTTTAACTCATTTCTTACTTTTTTTTGGAAATCATGCCAGAGTCACAAAAGTCAAGATTTACTTTAACAAAATAATAATAATAAACATATTTTTCATTGAAGGGTAATACAAAAATATTAAGTAATCCTTATATGCTAACAGAAGACTAGATAAATATAATACGGGGTATTGTTTACTCCTACAGCTTGTGAATCAGGGGATTCTTTTTTGCTCCTTGTTTTAACTGGTAAGGAACTTCTGTTTAATGGAATTTAATTCACTCTCTAGATGTAAGTTAACTTATATGGGATAGTATTCCCGTAGAAGTTAATTACATAAAAAAATAATTTATGATTACGTAACCTATTATTTGTTGTCGAAAGAAACATGAAGTAGTAGAAAATTATTTGCGTGCGTTAGTTGGTAACACTTTTTACAGTGAGTGGAGTGACACATTTTCTTGTTCGTGTCTTTAAAAAAGTATTTTTATAAATAATGGTGGATCGTTTAGGTACGATAATTCACAATACACTTAACAAAACGAATAGTCAGCAACATGGAAAATGAACTCTCAAGCGGTGGTCCCTACAAAGTTACGTGGGTGACCGCTGTCATTGTTTGCTTGGTGGCTCACTTTCCTTTGACGTCAAACTTTGATTTGTTCCGTAATTTTATGTAATTATTTCCACCTTTTCAGTGAATAGTGAGGCTAATGCACGGCGGATCGCTATGGTGGAAAACTGCTTCGGCAGTTCAGGGCAGGTAAGAGTTTAAATTGCAAAAGCAAAGTTAGGCCTAGAAATGTATGATGCACTGGCTTTATCAGCCAACAAACTGGAAAGATATTATCTTCTAGCTGACGGGTGGGATTGCCCGAGCGAACATATCACGCTTTATCAGCAACCGCTTTTGATATTTATATAATCTATATGATTGTTTTATTTATTATGAAGAAACATGCTTATAAACTTTTAGAAAGTTTATCAAAATTTAAAATTGTTTTATTTCAGCCACTTGCGGAGCAAGGCAGAGTCCTTGTTGGAGAGGGTGTCCTTACAAAAATGTGTCGCAAAAAGCCAAAGGCTCGACAGTTCTTCCTCTTCAATGACATACTGGTGTATGGAAATATTGTTATAAACAAGAAGAAATACAATAAACAACATGTCATTCCACTTGAAGAGGTCAAATTGGAATCTCTCAAAGATGAAGGACGTATGTTTATAGTACAATTGTTTATAAATAACTTTTTAAGGGGTTAACTTTTATCTAAGTTATCTTTTATCTATTAGCAGTTGTAAAATGACATACACACCAAATAACTGTTTATGTTACCAGGCATAACATGTTTCATGCTGCATTCTGTTTATAAAAAGCATAGACTAAAGAAGTTTTATGCTTCAGATTTTTATTTCGGTGATTAACATAATGTTAAGATTTATTTTATTATCATGATTTTGTGATATTCTTCTTTTATTGTGGCTTATTTTGTGATAGGAATGTAGTTATAAATTTAATTCCAAAACATACCTGGAATTTTGTATTTTATTGGAAATGAATGAATGAATGAATTCTACCAATTCAATTTGCAAACTGATTGTAACTGAAGCCACACATTTTTATCCAAATTATTTATACAAGCTTTAAGCTACCTTCATAACAAATTGTATCACAATCTCTTTGGCTTTTGAGGCGTGAAGGAGTAACAAACATACATACAGACAAACTAACACATTTATAATATTGGCATGATTAGTTTCTTTGACATCAATGAAAAGTAATGCTGATAGATTATGCTTTTGAATATTGGAAGTGATTTGGTATGTCTGAATGATACAGGTAGATTGGTCCCAAGTTAAGTGGACTGCATAGTTTGTTGATTTGATTTACTGTAGCCAAAAGTTTAAATTCAATTTTATTCACATGACTCATTTATGTTGATGTCCAGTGATTCATCAGTATTATCTTTTTCTAGTGGCACTGAAAAGTTTGTATGACTCACAACTCAACTGGATTATTGAGCTTGTGGTTAAACATTATAAAAATATAAATATTTATGGACTTTTTACACAACACCATTTAGCCCCAAACTATAATAATCTTATGTAAATTATTCAGGCGAAAGTTTGTATGTGAGTGTGTGTATGTCTGTACCATCTTCATGCCCAAACGACTCAACGGATTTGGATGAAATTTGGTACCATGATAGCTTATATCCTGGATTAACACAGGCTACTTCCTGGAAAGTTTTGGGTAACACAGAGAGACGCAGCTAGTAATAAATAAATTCATGGACATTTCACACAGCATCATCGACCCCTAAAACTAAGTATAGCTTGTATTATGGGGACTAGATATCTAATTGAATAGATACTTGTACTTTTACTTGTAAATATATACTTACATTTTAACACCCAGATACTAAACAAACATTTATGACTCACAGAAATGCATGTTGTGTGGCGAGACAAAGTTAACTGTTTTAAAAAAAAAGTATCCTATGGGTGAATAGAGAGTTAATGTTTTTTATACTTTCTAGAATACCGCAATGGGTGGCTTATTCGCACGGCATCTAAATCCTTTGCTGTATATGCTGCCACTGCAACAGAGAAGGAAGAATGGATGGCTCACATAGAGAAATGCATAGAAGACTTGCTAAGGAAGAGTAAGCGTTTATTTTGTTTATTCACTCTCACTTGTCGATATTAGGGCGGTGTCCCTGCAGTGGGCATTACCTGATATAAGGTGTACTATAGGTACTAAGTTGTGAACATAGATGTGACAAGTGGTGGACATATTGATGCCATTGGGGTTAATGTTGTCTGGTTTTGTAAATGAGTTATTAATAGTATATATACCTGGGGTGGTGCTAAAGGGTCAACTAAAAGTAGAGGTAGAAATTGAGTTAGATAGCCTGGACGCTGCCCTAAGTATTAAAAGAAAATAATGATTTTTGACTTTCTTTACTGTGTCCTGTGTCTTCCCATATAAGTGAGGACTTTTAGCTGTTATTTACCCAGGATTCGCGCTTGTGGTGGCGCACGAAGGGTTCTGTACCATTATCTATAATAATAAAATACAAGTGGCGCCATCTAGTTTTTTAATATGGAACTATATCATAAAAATCACGTTTTTGTATGAGAGCCCCCTTAAATATTTATTTTACTAATTTTTTTTTAGTATTTGTTGTTATAGACAGACTGACAGACAGACAGCGGATTCTTAGTAAGAGGGTCCCGTTTTACCTTTGGGTACGTAACCCTAAAAATTAGTTTTAAGGCGGTCGAGAGCCGTCTGCTCTCATCAAAAGCCAGGATAAAGTTGTCAAGATCATCTGGTGCAGTTTGATCCAACTTGAAAGATAGGATAGCTCACATCTCAATTTATGATCGCAATATTATTTTATTGCAAGTTATTTGTGTATTATTTGACAGTCACAATTACAAAAACGTTAGCCTTAGCAACGCGTAGCCGGATCAGCTAGTAACATATATAAACTTAGATAGATAGAGACAACAGTTAGGAAAAAATAAATTCTCCAAACGCTTATTAGGCCATAGACTCTATCATTACATCATCTCTCCGTGGCTTAGTTGGTAGTAGCCCTGCCTTCGAAGCGAGGGGTCCCGGGTTCGATTCCCGGCCGGGGCACACTTTGTGTGGTGAGCATGAAGTTTGTTCTCGGGTCTTGGGTGTTTGTCTTGTGTTTCTGTGTTTGTCCATGCCATCTGCGACACAGGGAATCCTAGTGCAGAGGTATGAGTGTGTGAACGTTTATTACGTTTATTGTTTTATTATTATCACATAATATATTGCTTTGTAGGTGGTAAACAACCGCCGTCTGAGCACGCTGCCGTATGGGTTCCAGACAACGAAGCATCTATATGCATGCACTGCAAGAAGACACAATTCACTGTGCTCAACAGGAGGGTATGTTTTTTAAATTTGTCTCGACAGTAATCCGTATTTTTCGCAGTGCAAAACCATTTTTGCAGTGCCCCATAATATTACTCATTATTTAGTGAAAGTACCCACGCAAAATGTTCTCCGTCTCTCCCCGTATAAGTGTCGAGTCTAACCTGTTAAGTACCTTGTAGGTTAGTGATTTAAAAATCGAATTATAACCGACTTCAATACTATCATCCGTTATCTCGCGCCTTAGATGTTATTTTTTTAATAAACATCTAAATCGGTATACAACGGGCGAAGAAAAAGTAGCATGGATAAACAACAAACTTCTTGCTCACCACAAAAGTATGCCCGGCCGGGAATCGAACCCGGGATCCCTTGCTTCGAAGGCAGGGCTGCTACCAACTAAGCCAAATTTCTGGTCTCATTATAATCTGTTTCAGCATCACTGCCGTAAATGCGGTTCTGTTGTCTGCGGCCCCTGCTCGTCTAAACGCTGGCTCCTCCGTGGGCAGAGCGACAAGCCCCTCCGCGTCTGCCTGCAGTGTTTCGACGAGCTGAACAGAGAGCGCGCCCGTCCGCCGAACCAAGCCTCCATGCCTATGGCAATCGGTAAACTAACATTGCTATACGATACTGTAATAATTCGAAATGATACTTAGAAAGAAAGAAAACAAGGAATGCTCTGTGGACTGTGGGGAAACCGTGACATCGAAACTTTTCAAGTGGGGCACGGACCCTACACTGATTCTGCTGGGTGGTAGTGCCTTCGAATGTGGTCTTTCATGTTCATCACCCTTGACAAGTCTCGATGTCACGGTTTACCCACAGTACACAGAGAGCTTTTGTTTTCTTTCTTTCTAAGTATCACAAGTTAGGGCAAGTGAATATTTATTGATTTTAATCAGGAGGTACAAGGTCAAAATAATTAATTTCATAAGGCGTTATCACAAATTATACACAAACTAAACAGAAATAAAAAAAAGCAAGTCAAGGGATCAATACAATAAAAAGAAAAAATATAGTATTATAAAAAACAAATTCAATATGTCAAACTTAACTTGTCAAAAATTCTTGTATTGAATAAAAACTTAACGAATCTGCCTCCCTTCTGCTCTAAATCATTATGTTTACTGTAAATCTGTAAATAAGAATCAAGCCTCTTTTCGTCTGCTTCGTACTGTGAGGTATTGGCGAGAGCATTCTCCGTTCTCATCTGCTGAACCAGACAACCGTGCCCAATGCAGTATTTCCTACGTCACGCCCGTGTTATTTCGTAATCGAATGATAAGATAACGATGTATCGGTTCATTGCGGAGAGCCGTTCTAATCGGAATGTTTCATACACTTATCACCCAAACAATTCATGCGGAATTTTGATAAGAGTAACTACAAAAAGTGCGCATATAATGCGATTTTAATACTTAGGTATTCTGTGATTTAAAATGAATAGTCATTACACACAGGGTCAAGTCGAGGGTCATCTGTAGAATTCATTCGGGCAAATTTAATTTAACAAAGGTAACAAGGAGTACCGAGGAGTAATTTCATTATAGTCACTTTAAAGAATAATTAAGAATAATTAAATTAATACTTCAAAGTTTGAAGTATTTAATATTTCAGAAATATTTAAATCTTTGATATAACAGTGATACAACTGGACCCCCAAATGTATGTAAAAAATGTATTTCTAACCATGTTAACTTGTATAATAATATTTTCAGGAAAACCTGACGGAGTGGGTTCGGGAGGTGAATCCTCGGCGGATGATGACAGCGATGATGATGACGACCAGGTCAAAGCTGAGGAGAAACACGATGAGGTGAGACATGTACCACTTCCAAATTCAACGTTACCATTACTCTAGTCCAGTATTTTTCAATCTGTGGGTCGCGAAGCCTTACTTGGGGGGTCGCTGGCTAAAAGAAAAAAGCAAAAACACTACAATAAAAACATAATTTCGGCCAGCTCAGGATATTTTTGTGTCCTCGCAGCTTCTTGCAGAGTGTAGGTCTTTACATAATGTTAGAATATCATAAACATAGTTTCTTCAGTTACTTTGTTTGTCTATGGTACAAGGGGGTCGCCAGAATTTTTCTACCTGTAAAGGGGTCGCGTATTCATAGAGATTGAAAAACACTGCTCTAGTCCATTTAGCCCTTCCAGAACGCTTCGTCAGGTCCACGATATAATCTATTTCGGAACTAATACTTTCGTTATTTTCGGTTGGACGTCGCTTGCGGAATGTGTTAATTTTTTTTATTGACTTTGGCTTGACACATTCTGCAAGCTAGTTACGACCAAAAACAACGAATGGATTATATTTACTTAGCTCTACGATACATAGGGATACGTTAAAAAAGAACAACAAGGGAATAAAGCCGATACGGTTTTTAATAATTTTATAGACTCTGAAATCTATTATGGAATTATCTATTTGAAAATTGGGTCTCAGTAATTTGTGTAATTTTCTCTTAAAATGGCGGTTGACTAATTTTCTCTTAATTTTAATTTCCCTGCTTTTGTTTTCGAAATATATTGGTAAACATGTTTATTTAAACGCTTAAAGTAATCTTGCAAAAATGGAACTATTGGGTGTGTGAATATGACTCCGCCCTTTCTCAACAGATGTCGTTTTTAGTATTGTTTACGTGGACTAATAAATGACCATACTTGTATTCGATAGTACTGAATGTCAGCTATCTAACGCATTTTATGATATTTGGTTGAAGTGTAAGCAACAATTGTTTTCACCTTTTCGAAAATGTCGGTTTTTATTCCAAATAAACGTCATTTGCGGGAAGTGTTATTACATTATTTTATTGCGAAGAAAACTGCAGCGGAAACTTATCGTTTGCTTGTGGAGATTTATGGTGAGCATGCTCCGTCTAATACAACTTGCAAGGAATGGTTTCGACGATTTCAAAATAACGATTTTAGTACTGAGGATAAAGAACATGGAAAACCACCAAAAAAATTTGAAGATGCTGAATTGGAAGCATTATTGGCGGAAGATTCTTGCCAAACTCAATCAGAATTAGCTGCAGCATTAAATGTTGATCGTTCAACTGTTGCAAAGCGTTTACAAATGATGGGAATGATTCAAAAAGCCGGTGACTGGGTTCCACATGATTGAAAAGAAAGAGACATGGAACGTCGGAAAACCATTTGTGAAATGCTGCTTCAAAGACAGCAAAGAAAAGGATTTTTGCATCGGATAGTCACAGGAGACGAAAAATGGATACACTACGAAAATCCTAAACGCAAAAAAGCTTGGGTGAAACCAGGCGAACCAGGCCCATCACAGCCAAAAATAAATATTCACTGTGCCAAGGTCATGCTCTGTATTTGGTGGGATCAGAAAGGTATTGTATATTATGAGTTGCTCAAACCCTCTGAAACTATTAATGGAGAAGTTTACCGACGACAACTAATGCGTTTGAAGCGAGCCATAGAAGAAAAACGACCAGAATGGGTGAATAGACATAACAAATTAGTTCTTCAGCATGACAATGCCAAACCGCATACCGCAGAAGTCGTAAAAAGATATTTAGAGGGACAGGACTGGGAAGTGTTACCCCACCCGCCATATTCACCAGACATAGCTCCTTCGGATTACCACCTATTCCGGACGATGCAGACAGACCTTACTGGAGAAAAGTTTACTTCATGTGAAAGTATCAAAATTTGGATTGACAACTGGATAAGCTCAAAAGACCAGGACTTCTTACAGCAAGGAATACGAAAACTACCTGAACGATGGGCGAAGGTTGTAGCTGCAGATGGAGCATACTTTCAATAATTTTTTTTTTAATTTTGTAAGCGAACAAATGTGTTTTATTTTGACAAAAAGGGGCGGAGTCATATTCACACACCTATTACAAACCATTCTGTTTCTAAATATCTTGGGAAAACTAATTGCCTAAATCTGTACAAAATTCTAGAATGAATATAAATAAATAAATATTAATTAAAGAAGTAATCAAAAAATAGAATTACGTCAACGTTTAACCCTTATTTAATCTGCATTCAAACAGATTCGATCTTAAATATGTACAGAATGAATTGGCACTTGGTTTGATATTCGATATTGTTCTAGGTTCTTGTACCGATGTCTATCTATGTGACTGAATTGTAACGAGCACTGGACTTTCAGGAGCACACGCAGACTAACATTGTGTGAAGGTAGTTGGGCAAAATGCTTTTCTTTCATTGCCCTACAAACAAAATTAAGAAATACATCCCTAAGGTGACTAGACCGGTAAATGACCAGCAATTAATTATGAACAAAACAAAACAAATTAATTTCATCGGCCGTGAATAATTCACTTTTTCGGGATAGAAAGTCCTATGTGTTAATCCGAGTATGAGCTACTTTAACAAATTTCGTCCAAATTCGTTCGGCCGTTCAGGCGTGAAGGAGACATACTTACAAACTTTCGCATTAATAATTTTAGTATGATTGGGATATTTTTTTGAAGCGGCAACTCCAAAACTTGTTTTAAAATAAAATATCGTTACCCCTTTGACTTATTTTTATGTGGAGAATATTTTTGGGTCTGTCACTTTCGGAAGCGTATGAATGATTTGCCAATCTGTGGATGTCGTTAGAATATTACAAATTATCCAGTAAACTACATTATTATTTTAAATTGAAAATAAAAGATCACGTTGTCAATTAGGCTATTAAGATTGGATTTACACTGTTATGTAATGTCTATTATAATAGTTAATTTAACATCCTAATAAGTCGTCTTTAAATTCTCTTTCTTCTGTGTTTTTTATACTTTTTTATAGTTCATCTATTGGTCTGGTCACCCTACCGATGTTAAATATTATTTCTGGTAATTTGGGAGCTTAGCTTAAAATCCCAGTCTATAATTTACACTTCAGCATAGTTCTAAAAAAAATACCATATTTTTTATGTAGGTAGATTTTTTTGCGTTGTAATTTCGTTTCATTTGCCTTCAGTCAGTCAGTCAGTCAGTCCACGTTTGACGGTTGTGCATAAATTTGAAACATCAGCTCTTCTTATGCTAGGGTTTTCATGAACATTTATTTTAAATACTAAAACAATTTTGTTTAAACAACATTGTTTATAGGTTCCGACTACACTTACCTCTGTTCCCGTCAAGCAATTAACTAGAATCAATTTTCGCGTGACATCGACATTTAGTTATCACCAGCCGTTCTGACATAATATAAAAGAACTCTAAAAATATATTGGAACCAAAAGTATGTAACAGTCCAGCATATAATGTACGACACAATGGCTCGATGAAATCGATCTCGTCTATCGTAGATCGTAAAATTCTCGCAGTACAATGAATCATTTTATTTCTAGGGCTTTACAAGTTATAACGGTGTCAAAAACGGATTGGGAAGTAAAGTCACAGAAGTATAGTATATGATGAGTAAGTCGAGTGCGAGGTAGTGATCATGCTTTGATTTCGAACACCTATTTGGTGCATTTTTCGTATGTGCTGTTATTTTTTCTCACCGACACCATCCTCTGTATTGAAAATCGAATAACGCTATAAGTTCACTATGGGCTTTGTTCTGGCGAAAAATTACAGAACTTTCAAAGGTCATTTTGAGAGTGATCATTGTAGTTTTTTATCAGTGATTCAAGGCCGATAGTGACAATCTACTTATTGGGGATCATCTGTTAAGTTTTTAGAGATGAGTAGACGACGGGACTTTTTATCCGCCACAACTCCACTTCGCCATACAAACTTCGCGTAACTAAACTAAGATATTGTATAGACCGGTGTTGTTTTCGCGGATAACAAGTCCTACGGTGACTATAATGTCGTTCACCCCGACCTTATAAGTCTTTAATAGACTGATTGAATTTCCAATAGAGAGGATTTTATCACCAACATTTAGTTTATAGGCTCTTGACACCAGGCAATCCCATTGTTTGTAATTAACGAAACTTGGTACTTTGATTTTATGAAATATATCAAGAAGTTTTGTTCGATTGTTTTTTTTTGGGTGTACAGTTTTGTATTTTCACTAATTTGTTTTTGTGTTGTTTCCTACTCATCCGTTGTTCATAGAATGGTTTTCATTTATTATACAAATAGATACTAGTTAGACAAGTAAGTGGATTATAATTGTATTATTAGTTTGTGTACATCATGGATGTATTGGCATTGATGTAGGTTGATGAAATTATTTTATTTTGGAGGACTGTTTCTCGCGCCCGTACGTACCCTTAGAACACAGGTTCTACTGCCTTACACGTGGCAGTAGAACCTGTGAAAAGTTCGCCTGGAGTAGTACTGCCTCCACACCTGGTAATCCGCCAAGCAGTGTTGCACTCGCGTGGCTGTGTTTCGGTGAAAAGGTGTTGGTGCCGGTGAAATTACAAGCACTTGATACATCCACACCTCAAAGTGTAGGGCAGAACGCGATGCTACTTGGGTCTTCTCACACTTCACCTGAGACGTATTGTTGTTGTTTACAGTGCGGGAAGCACTTAACATCAAGTGAGTCAAGAGTTAACGGGACAGGTTGCAATTTGGGTCTACCATATTTGCAAACTCTTGTACTTACGTAACGGCATCCCAACAATCTGATACATAACTTACTAAGGCCTTTTCCCCAGAACGGTTGGCACTGTCTCAACGGGCCACTTTTTACCTGGAGGGCTACACTATGTGGGAATGTAGACGTGACAAATGGTGTCCAGTTGCCGCAATTGGTTTTCCAGTATAATATCAGAAACATAAGACTGTTAAGTAACAGGCCTTTAGAAGATGTATGGAATTGTATAAAATAGTAATTATGACAATTTAATTGATTTCTTCTTGTGTTTACAGCCAAAGTTTTACGGTGACGCCGACAAGACTGAAGAGACCAACAATTATTCGTCCAAGGATGCCACTAAGTGAACCCCTTCGAGACCATTCTGTCCACTTTCATATTCCAAATTATACTGTCTTATTGGCGGGAAGGTGAACTAAAACTATACCGCTTACTTCAAAGTTCATACACAACTGGATCAAATATTCATTAAAAGCTTGCTCTAATCGCGACTACAGTTTATACAATACCATGTTAAAATTTGATGCCGATTGTCAATTATAATTAACTATAAGTTTATTCAGAACTCGTAAGGATTGCGGGTCTGAATTTCTGGTACCTCCGTCTTGCAGTTCGAATTTGTTTTATTCTACAATAATTCTGGGTTAGAATTAGAATGGAACAAATTCGACGGTTTTGCACCGCTGCTCCGTGTCGGGGTGTTTGTGTATTGGTCTGTGTTAATTAAACCAACTCAACTCAACCCCAGCCAGTTCAACTCTTCGAAGTACCGGAGGACTCTGGGTTGTTGGCTGCATTTGTTTATATGACAATTTATGTATATAAATAATTATGTGTCTCATACTACTACTACTTATAGTGTATTTGATACGGGCTACAACAATGTCATAACCGAAGTTAAAATTTTTCCAAGGCATCAGTTCTCCATTACTACTCTGTCCGTTACCGTTGAAAGTGGGCGTAAAACTCAATTTGTGTCTCAATTAATACGAGGGTTGGGCTGCAGCTATGATCACGGGCAAAGCGGCGCAAGTTGCTGAGTTTTGTACCTTATTTAGAAGCAGTAGAATTCTGTTCTATGTAGTTCTTCGGGTAAATATTGCTACGAGTAAATTTTTCCCACGCACCACGTTTTTCCGTTCGGAAAATATTGTTGGTACCCGGGACGTTCCATTTTCAAATCTTACTGTGATGGGGGGGAGGTTACCGTTATGGGTTAAAGTTTATCATGCGTGTCATTAGCTCATTCCGTCACTATATCCACAAAAGAGTCCATATTTATCATTATTTTTATACAAAACCATGAATTTATTCCACGCGCCGCTATGCTACTATGGCCGTAGCTGCTAAGGGCGTTGGTTTTAAATGTAGCACCATGATGGCCTTTGAATTTTTTTACATTAGATAGTACAAGCTAGGTAAAGTTTGTGATTGTATAGATTTGTCAAACTTTCGAGTCTGTGTGATTGGTATAAACTCCGCCCTAAAAAACAAACAAAACTTATCATTGTCCAATTATTTAAACGCGCTCCGCGTTTCACGAATGGCTGCAATGAGATAAAACATAAAATATGTGATTATCCAAACCGGATAACAAATGCCTACTATTCACATCAATTCGAAACAATTATATAATATATATAAAGTAATTTATTGTCTTGAATAGGTCGAGTAGTCCCTTTTCGCTTGGATATAAATTTGTCCACCGAGCAGCCTGGACGAAAACGGCTATATTAGTGGTGCTATGGTAGGGACAGAAGATTTTATATATATTTTAAGCTCACGTAAGTAACTTCTTCGGTCTATTTGATAGCAGCTTTCGCCACAGCCTAGGGCCTTGAAACCTACTCATTCAATACGTGGCGACATTTGTTGGTGGTTTATCATTTTGCAGCGACTATAATGGTTATTGTATGTTTACAAAACTCGCTCAAACAAGAGAGGGTACTTTTTGTTTAGTTTTAAAGCGGTATTTATTACTTGATAATACGAAGACATTATCATGGTTCTAACAGATGTTTTAACATTTATTTTAAGCTTAGTTTAATATTATGTTATAAACTATTTAATATTTTACACGAGTAGCGTTATATTTATGGTAAACTTTAATTTTTGCTACTTGAATTGGAATTGTTTACAAAGATTCGTTATTTACGTTATTAAATATTTTGATAGACAACATATTGCATACCAGTTTTTAGTATTATAGCATCACATCTGATCGTGAATTCTCGATATTTTTGTAAACATTTTCCTACCTTTATTTGTATATTCGATTTTTAGCATGTAAGTGGTGCATTAAAGGCAATTGATTCTTTCTGAAACGTGTTAGGTAAGTTTTAGATAACCAGGCCTTGAATTGTCTAAATGTTAGCGTGTCTGAAATCAATCCCATCTCATATTGTTCAAAGTTGGAAAGTGTTGCTTTAAATCGTTTCAGTTTCGATTACTTGCATCACGAATTCTTTTCGTTACGGATTCCGATTATTGGAGACTCATGTAGCTAAGCCAAGTAGTACAAACTTTTGATATGAAGATTGCTGGTTTGTATCCTACTTGTACCGCTTGAATACCGTTATTAAGAGCAAAAAGCATCTTGAAACCATGTACATTTAAAAAAAAAAACATGAGACTATCTAAATTATTCTACAGGGATATAAAAGTGCAAATCTAATAACATTGTTTAAATGCGCTATGTTTTCAAATGACCACGATTGCAACAATGCACAATGTCTAGAAAGCAAGATAAAGGTATTGGTCTTGGCTTTTTCTGTCTTCGAGAGTTTCCGCATGAATAATTCCGTTTAGGCTCATTTTGATTGTGTTTTCACCTGTACAGTTATGATGACCTATCTCAGCTACTCTGTATTTAGCGGCAAAAGCTTTTACCTGTGTCCATCACTAAAACGTGAAAAAGGACAACAATACGCTACACTAAACTATTTCTCAGAAGATTCTCCCCATCCAATAGGTGTCTGGAAGAGCAATAAGACCGCCCATCTCCATTTTGTTTATAGTTTTTATAATCTGTATTTCTATTGTTTTCTTTACTATGAGGAGTGTATCTATATATTTTGACTTGGTAGCTAATTTCAGAGTAGCCAACTTATATCTTCGGAACTTACTGACCATATCGAAACTAATTTGGCATTTTGTTGCAACAAAGGATGTTTCAAAGGCAGATCAATTAAATTCAGCCTAAAGATCGCCGAAGAAATCTCTAATTATTATTGACTCACTTTTGCCCATGACCATAGATTATCAATACAGGTACAAGACAGTTAACTTTAGACCGTGTACAAGGCCAGCTTGTTGGCTGATGACGTGTAGTTTGTTCCAAGTTGAACATATTTATGGCATATGGTGGAAACAATTGTGCTGTTTTTGTTAACTCCAAATATCGGTAAGCGGAATATTTTAAGATATTGTTTAATTTCAGTTGACAAATATACAATAATATTTTTTAATTTCTTGTTTTACTCAAATGACCCTTACATATTGATACCACATTAGGATTCTCAAGTCATTACTGTGTTCCGGTGGAACGGTCGGGTTGCCGGTAAAATTACAGACGCATGAGACGTAGCATCCCCGTCTCGGGTGACGGGCGCAACGGGGTGCGACTTTGGTCTTCTCATTCTTCGGTCGGGGAGGACTTTAGTCGTATTACTGTTGTTATGGGCTGAAGTAACCATATAAAACAGGTGGGCCTACATCTCGTCCCGTCATTTTAGTTACATAAAAATGTCAGTCCCAGCTAGTCTACTTCTATTTCGACACCAAAATTGACCACATAAGAAAAGATCTAAGATAATCTAGAGTAGTGAAAACAGTTCTTTACATCCCCGCTATATTGAGATCACATATTGCTTGGGGTTTTATTTGCCCGAGTTGGAGTCGAAAAAACCGGTCAGCCAAAAAATATTTTAATACTAGCTTTTACCCACGGCTTCGCTCGCGTTGATTTTGTTTTATACAAAGTTCACCGCTCGCCTAACCCCACCTCCAATTTCTCCATAAGTTCTTAGCGAAAAAAGTAGCCTATAATAACGGTCTCCAGGGTCCCATCCATTTCTATTAAAATTCATCATAATCAATTCATCGGTTTAGGCGTGAAAGCGTATCAAACGAACAAACTCACTTTGCATTGATAATGTTAGTTGAAAAACAAGCAAAGGTAGGTCCTACTATTAGGACAAAAAGGTAAGTGCACGTGATTTTTGTACTAAAAAACAATTCAAAACAAAAAACGAACAGGAAACGGTTTTAATCCAAAAAAGTTATGATCTAATATACTTATCCTAGTATATAATTCACTTAATTTTTCACTATTCACATAGCACTCGAAATCACAGAAATATATATTCTTCTAGATAATTTTCTCTGTAAAAATAAACTATTAGTCTTTATTATTTGCCTGCTTAACTAGTATTCGCAGCTAATTCGAACCACTGTCTCAGTGCGTCTCCTAAAACATTTGGCAAAGCGGATATGTCTCGTAGGATGAGATAGAATGGGAAGGGGAACGCGTCTAGGTACGAGATGAAGCTCAGCTCGTTGGTAACCGTATCCATTACGGGTTTTCTTATATCCATGATTGAGTCCTGGAAAAGAGAAACAAATAAATACATTTGACACTAAGCCACATGTTTTTCAACAAACTTCAGGAGGTTATTAATTCGGTTGAATGTTTGTTTGATACCTAAGAACTTCGTCATATTTGAAACGATTTTGAAATTTCTTTTTATATTTGAAAGGATATACTTTGAAATCGGTCCTATATAAAAATATATTCAAATCTGTTGAATAGTTATAAACTGGAAATAACTGGAAAAATCCAGTCATCCAAGTTTCGGAAATTGCGTATTTTGCTTTCCCGTAACTTTTTTCTTCGCCCGTTGTACACATATTTGGATGTTTTATTTTAAAATGGTAGAGTGTGTAAAGGCGAGAAATAAGGCATGAAAAAATTGAATTAGGGTTTTTTTCGAGTTTTAAATCAATCACTTGTTTATACTACTGCAGTGACGGGACGAGCTGAAGGCCCACCTGATGTTAAGCGGTTACCTCAGCCCATAACAACAACAAAACGACTTTGGCCTTAACGAGTCGCATCCCATTGCTCCCGTCACCCGAAACGGGGATGTAACTTCTTGTACACCTGTAATTTATTCGGTGTATAATTATGTACTCACTCTATTATCCGGATTGTCTATGATAACATAGACTAAGAATATCCCTTGCTGCCTGGACCGTCTCACTGCCTGCCGCATCGTCCTCTCGCCTTCCGCGAATATATTCCTACCATCGCCCACAATCACTAGTAACTTAGCGTTGGGCGCATCGCTTCTCACGCTTTGCTCCTCGAACATAACCGAACAGAAGTCTAGTAGTTGAGCAATCTTGGTTTTAGATTGTTCGAAGCGCAATTGTTCGAGAATCTTCGCGCCGGAATGTTCGGAGAATTGCTCTGCGAAAGGGTGGAGGAGGTTCGGTTTCTCGCCGAAGCTGAGGACGGCTAGGTCGCCGGACTCGAGGAGATTTAGAGCCTGGAAATTATAAAAGATATTAATTTGATTTAATCACAGACTTAGGGTTGGAACAGACGTAAACTAAATAAAATAAACTTAGCTTAAACATAAAACTGACTCTAATTTGACATATCTGTGTGCATGTAAAGTGCCTAAGGAGCTCCTGTGACACGTTATATGCTCATGAATATGTTTACTTGTGTGTGTAAAATTTGACGTGTCCAAACGATACTTGAGATCTAAAGGAATAAATGAATTTGAATTTGAGGGTACTTTTACAATTTCTCTCGTCTATTAAACTGAACGAATTTATGGTCGCAGAATGGGACAGTGGAATGAAACGTCTCCCATAGATGTCACTAGGCAAGATTGGTCGAAAGCACAAGGTTCAAGGTCAAGATCAGGTTCAAGTGTGTGCAGTACTTTTGGGATGCATTTTAAAATCTGAAAGTGTAGTTGCGAATGAGCTGAGCTAGAAATCTATTTGTGTCCCAGTGGAAACTGAGTGACAGTGAAATTACAGGGTCAGGAAGTTACCAAACGTCATGAGACGGGTGCAACACGGTGTAACTTGGCTCATACTTCGACTGAGCGGAGCAGAGTCGTATTGTTATTATATACGGAAGTAACTACTTGACCTTGCCTACCTACCTTGCTTGCCTACTTGCCTACCTGAGTAGGCAGTCAGCACTTTAGCTACATTAAAAGCGCCATACTAAGAAGTGTATAAAAATGGCATCAAATATTCCTACAATAGGAGTATAAATGACTAAAAGGGGTTCTTATAAACTCAAACTTATTTTGATCTCAAGTATCGTTTAGACACGTTAACATTTACACGCATGTGTAAACATATTCTTGCTCATATGTGTTACTGAAGATATATCATATATGTGAAATTGCATTCAGTTTTCATCTTCTAGATGGTTTTATTAGTGAAAATTATATCGCTTCAAATCCTAACCGACCAACCTTAGAAGAAGATTAGAACAGGAAGATTGGAAGAAGATAATAAAATAATAAATAAATAAAATAAACACTCATACCTCATGGCATGGACAAGCACAGAAACACAAGACAAAAATCCAAGACCCCAGAACAAACTTCATACTCACCACATAAAGTGTGCCCCGGCCGGGAATCGAACCCGGGAGCCCTTGCTCCGAAGGCTACTACCAACTAAGCCACAGAGTCGTAAACTTCTATAATATGTTTTATGCTGATTTCAAAGTGTCTTTACCTGTGAAACGAGCGCTAAGCTCTCAAAAGCCAGCTCCTTGCTTCTATTATCGGCCATAGAACTGGAATCGTCGATAGCTATAGCGATCTTGTACTCTCTCTTGGCCGGTTTGGTGCGACGCAGCCATATGCGATCCTTGCGGAAGTGGGACGCGATGTAGGGGATCACGCGGCGCATGTTGATGGCACGGCCGGTACGGAAATCACCTGACAAATAAATAAAATCAAATATATAAATATTAATAGACATTTCACTGAGAGCGTGTAGGCCCAAGGACACCCACTTCTTCACTTGCAAAAATTATGTGCGAAAAAATGTAAAAAAAATTATGTAAATTATGTAAAACGGTGAAGGAAAACATCGTGAGGAAACCGGCATGTCTAGAACCAAAAATTCGAAGACATGTGACATCTACCAATATGGATTTGGCTCCCGTGGTGGATGGGAATCGAAACCACGACCTGTCGCGCAGAAGGCAGAGGTACCAACTAAGCTACGGAACCATCGTCTGTGGTCTTGTGGTCATTTTTTTGATGCAACGTGGCTCCTAATGGGATGATACGACTTAAAACTTTAGTCTAACTTTAACATACATTTTTAATAAGATTAAATTACTTCAAGACTATACTCAACGAAAAATTAGTTGCATAGCTTTTTGTAAAATTCCTAGTTCTTTTACCTTTATATAACCATCGCCAAAGTTCGCTGCATCTGGTCGTCCTTAACAATCCACCCATAACATTTTAAAATTTTAAAATATATTTTGAATTTTAAATGCTATGTATTACCGGCTCGTCGGGAGCTAAGAGTTGGTTCCAATACCAATCGAAGTCGCTCGCACAGCGCTCGCGCGGCGCCGCCGGATTGCTGCCACAGGGAACGCCACACGCCGTTCGATATGTTCGGCTGCGTCGGCTTTGTGGTCAGCCATTCGCGAATGCTCATGTATTGCTCCACTGTCATGTCTTCGGAATGAGAGTGCTGTGTTTCCTCCAGCCTGCCGACGAAAAGATTTGTAAGTATTTTTCAACCGACTTAAAAAAAGGAGGAGGTTCTCAATTCGACTATATTTTTTTTATGTTTGTGACCGCAGATCTTCGTCATTAACGAAATTATTTTTTTAATTGGTAGGATAGGATTTCACATTGGTGCATGGTAAAAATATTAAAAATCGGTTAATAGTTTAGTTGTTAAATTAAAATAACTGGAAAAAATATGTCATTCGAGTAAACGAAATTGCGTGTTTTGCTTTCCTGTGACTTTTCTCTTCGCCCAGTGTATGTACCGATTTGGATATTTCTTTGTAAAATGGTAGGGTGTACCCCCTACCCCCCCGCGGGTTCCCGCCTTGTCGGGGCGGGGGGGCTTAGTAACCGTGGTTTGGCTGCCCACGGTGAAGCCAAGAGGAACCCGGGAGGGGCTGCTCCTTTAGGCTTTGCCTCCAAGCCGACTAGGAGCGGCCACAGTAGGTGGCGGTGCCTTATGGGGGGCACCGCAACTGAGGCGGGCTGCGGTGTTGTATGGGCGGCACCGCAGCTGAGGGTTAGGGGCCGCGGCAGGAGAGGAGTGCCGGTATAGCGGTGCGCCGCTCTCCCTACCTTCCGCGGCCACGGCGGGGTCGCCACCGCTAGATGGCGGACGCGGTGGGGCCGCAGGGGAAGAGGAGTGTTGGTATTGAGAGGCGCCACTCTCCCTATCCTCTGCGGCCGTAGTGGCAGGTGACGGGGCCACAAATCTGACCCGTCACATGGGGATCTAGGGCGTTTAGATACGGGGTCATCTAACGCCCTTTCGCTGGCCAGGTCCCCGAGGTGGTTGCGACACGCTATGTGTTCTGGCGTGTCGCTAATCAAGGCGTGGCACTCGATGCCAAATAGAGAGGGGTCCGGAAACGGACAGCCGCGGCGGGTTCGCGGATGTGTGTTTAAACGTTCCCGTGTTCCCGCCACAAAGCGGCAGAGGAGGACACCGTGGGGTTTTAGTGGGTCTAGTCCCACATAACCGCTCTGTCTCCCCGTGGCAGGGCGGTATGCGAGTGCATTTCCCCACGAAAAAAAAAAAAAAAAAAAAAAAAAAAAAAGGTGTACCCCCTAAGGGCAAGAAATAAGGGGTGAGAGTAGTCGGTATTTTTCGAATTTTTTATCAGCCACTTGTTTGTGGTGGTGTTACCTCCGACTTAATTCTAATTCCGGGTGGTGTTGACTAGGGCTGCACTGACGTCCCGCATAGGGGTGTTTTGTGTATTATCCCCCTTGTTAACTACCCCTATCCCAGCCATCAAATAATAATAAATATTCATGGACATATTTCACACAGCGCCATCTAGCCCCAAACTAAGCATAGCTTGTAATATGGGAAATAGATAACTGATAGCATACATAGAATACATGTAGTACTTTTTTTGTAGAATATAGAATACATATTAAAACGATATAATATAATGAGTCGCACGCATTACTGTTGTCATGGGCGAGGGTCACCACTTACCATCAGGTGGGCCATTAGGTCACACATTCACATTAAAAAAAAACATAGTTTTTTACTTATAATACATATTAACACCCAGACACAGAACAAACACTTATGTTATTCTATATTCAAAACTTTACCTAGTATTATATGTGGTTTCGTTTCCTCTCGGTACGTGTTCTGTTTCAACCTTTTCTCCCTCCACTTCGATTCCGGTTTCACCAGTAGGTTCATCAGTACCATCTTTTTTTCTTCCCGATTTCTCTTTATCTTTGTCAACGCCATCTTTGACCTTTTCTGGTTTGAGCTCCTCCGATTTTTCTACCTGGATACGATATTACAATAATAATTAAAAATTATGAAATCATTTTTACAACTAAGACCTATTTCTAAAAGTTCCTCAGTTGACAGAAAGAATATAATTTGCAATGACAAATAAATAATTTATTTATTAGCCGGAAACATCGATATTTTACAAAATTATATTTTAAATTAAATTTTTAAAACTAAATTTTATTTATACATTTTAAGAAGATGACTTGTCATAAAGGTATAAAAATTGTTATAATGGTCGGGTCAATGAATGGTAGATGTTGTCATATATTGGTTCAGTTAAATTTAAAAATATATTATTCCAACGTATAATTAAAAATATGATTATCGGTACGAAACCCTCAACGAGTGAATTCGAATGTTTTTTTTCTATTTGTAGGTATTTATCATTTCGAGGCCCAAACGGAAAGAAAATGTCAGGTAAACCCCCCACGAAAAAGAGGGGTGTTATAAGTTTGTAATTTGTATCTATTTATCTATGTATCACATATACATGTGTGTGTGTTTGTGGCATCGTAACTCCCGAACGAATGATGCGATTTTTGATGCGGCTTTTTCTGTTTGAAAACTGACGCGAACGAAATAGTTCTTAGCTATATTTTATGAAGATTTATTCAGGCGTTTCAAAATCAACAGCTCATTACCATTTCACCAAGTCCGTAGTATCTACATTTTCGTAAAATAAACTTCTTATAGTCTGATGGGGACGGATCAACCAATTTTACCTGAATATCATCGTCATCAACGTCCATAGGCACTTGTTCATCCTCTTTCAACTCCTCACCATCCTCGTCTTCTTGCTGTATGGTCGGCTGCTGTTCGGCTTGTTCTTTCGTCGCTGCATCTATCGCCTGCAAATTATTTAAACTTTAAACTCCTAAATGTATATCATAGACTATAGTCATCGTTTAACCTCACAGCTCAGTTGGTAGTAGACCTGCCTTCTGCACTGTGGGTTGAGTCCCATCCAGGCAAATGTGTAACGAATATAGACATTTGTTCTGTCTAGGTTGTATGTGTAATATTTATGTATTTACGAAAAATCAGTAATCTGGTTCCCATGGTACAAGCTATGCTTAGTTTGGGGCCAGATGGCATTTATTTATGTGAGACATTTCATCCATTTTTTGTTTGTAAAATTATGTTAGTAGCACAGAGATACGACTTTTGTACGTAGCCGTATGTCATAGAAATTTATACGAGAGCTGAAACTATTAGTCACGTCAGCTAGTAAGCTGTTGGTGCTAGAAAAAGTGTTCTTAAACATCCCTGACGCACTGGAGAACCGTTCCAGAATGTTTATTTATTTTCTATAATTTAAAACAGGATCTAAAATCTATAAGTGGTTTAGAGTATTGCGGTTTGTCACCTGTAAATCATCGTTCTTAGCTTGCTTCACGTGTTGGAACGCGTCTGCGTCCTTATCTTGATTATCTGGGTCACCGCCGTCTTCTGCGTTTTCATCCTCTCTTTCCACGTTCAGTGTGTGCGTCTGTTTGTGTTTCTGCTCGTTTATATCACCTAAAGATCAGAGATTGGACGAGTTTTAATACTAAGCCAATGATAGGGTTCGGTAAACGTAGGTCGTCCCTATAAAGGTAAGTCTACAGTCTATCGGGCTTTCCACAAAGCTCCGATTCGAGACCTGATTATGTTTTGAATTCCTAATGCCACTTATATTATTATAAATGCGAAATGTTGAACGTTTGTTGCTTAACCACGCCGAAACTACTGAACATATGGATGGTACATGGATAGAATATATATCGGGGGAAAATACATGGCTACCGGGATAAAAGCATCTGTAACCTGGTATTAAGCGGACAAAAGTTATTTTTTTTTCCAGAACTTTGTTGTAAAAATTGTTTCAACGTATTCAAATGAAGTCTTCTTGAACCATCATCTTGCATTGCAGTCTTCAAGACTGCAAATTTATGTAAATAATTTCGTCCTACTCCCGCTAAATTAACATTTCAACTCTAATGTGACGTCAGCCACGTTTGACAGCATCAAGAACCGCGAAGTAGGCTTGTCAAATTAAGTTTTCTTCCCCGTTTAATAATTGTTATAACAATAGCTAACCCAAAGTCCTTTGTTGATCAGTCCTGCCCGGTTTGTTTTCGTGTTTCTTCTGTTTCTGTTGCGAGGAATCTGAGCGAGCGGCTTGCTTCTCCCCTCTGTGACCCTTGTCACTCTTGTCGAGCTCCGAGCGGCCGGTAGATTGCTTGTCTTCTCCTACTTGTTCTTGAGCTTGCTCCTGCGAAACAAATGGAATACAAACTCGTATATTGGCCTCCCTGGATGGTCAAAAACCTATGCCAATCATTTTAAATGGGGTTTTCTACTCCTATCCGATCCGGTAATCTGTCGCCAAGCAGTGATGCACTCGTTGCATCGCCGTCTCGAGTGATGGGCGCAAAGTTATGCGACTTGGGTCGGAGGAGCTTGGTCATACGACCAAGCTCCTCCGACCCGCTGTTGTTATGGGCGAAGGAAACCACTTAATACCAGGTGGGCCTTCTGCTCGTCCCGTCATTTTAATAACATAGAAAAGTTTGAGTTATTGTCATGTTGAGTTACTCACAAAAGGTGCTGCATCGTCATCCTTCGCTTGTTCCGCATTAGTCTCAACGTTATCATTGGTCCCTCTATCCATTTCCGCATTTTCCGCTTTATTATCCGCAGTAGGTTCATCGCTAGATGGATTCGCCTGAGGATTCGCTTCGTGACTCTTCTCTTCTACTTTATCGTCTTCGGTTATATCCTCATTGCTTTGTGGTACTTCTTTGGATTCTTCGGGAACGTCTGGTTCGGTTTCAGGAGTTTCAGTTTCAGCGTCAGGCGTTTCGGTGTTGTCAGCGTTTTGTGCGTTTTCGTTTTCTTCTGGGCCTTTTTGGTCATCGTCTTTGTTCTCTTGCACTGGTTCTTCTGTTTCCTGTCGATTGATTTCCATAACATACATAATTCAAAACATAATTACATTTCATAATTGTGTTCTTATCGAAAGCATTCGAATTATCGAGGTAAATTAATTATTAAAGGTGCATGCCATTATATAACTTTTAATTATTAAAAACAGTTTATAAATAGAAGTGGTGAAGGTATGATATAAACGAAAGTTTTAGAAGCCACATTTACTCTAGTTATTTCATATTTCACAGCATTACCAAAAATCTAAACCTAATGTAACGTTATAGTTTACTTTCCTACATTATTAATCTGTTTTTTTATCTTCCAAATATTTCAAAATTTACGTACGTGTTCCGCATTATTCTCCTATAATCATTCTACACATACAAACTATTCCTATTTTAATTATAAATCAAAGATAATTTGGCTAATACAACAATGCTTCCATATTTTCTTACTTTTTCAGTGGGATTAAAGGCATTAATCGTACAAAACAAACAAACCTGCTCTACTCCATCTTCCTTATCACCATCCTCTTTTTTCCCCTCTTCATTAGCATCATTGCCATCATCATCATCGTCAGAAACATCCAAACCTTCCCTATTCTCTTCTTTATCCTTATTTTCTTCGTCTTCGGCAACTGTGTCCTTTGTCACCTCAATTTCAAATGGATTCTCAGTTTCAGTTTCCCCCTCCTGTTTATTATAAATAGTAAAAAAGGGTTTTAGATTAAATTTCAAATAGTTTATAGGATTTTCGTCGCCATTCAGTTAATATATGTCTGTTTAAGATAATATGATAAACGAAATGGGTAGATAAAAAATTGTTTAATAAATCCATAGACATACTCAGCACAATATCCTACAACTATTCATTTTTAATTTTGAGATGTTAATTCTTTGTAGTAGTAAATATCTTTTGAATTATTATTCAAACCTTGCTGGATGTATGTATGATTTAAAGATACCTTATCATCTCCATCTTCACCGTCAATATCCATATTGTCTGGAAGCTCAAAGTCTTCGGGTTCCGGGAGGGGCTGTTGGTTTCCATGGTACGGGTCAACCTAAAACAATAAATATAAGTCATATTGACTTTTTTTGCGCAAACGTCAGTTTCAATATCGCAATATCGTACTTCATATGGACGGCTGAGTGTGCAACCGTTTGTTTATTTGATAAATACTCACATGGTCATCATCGACTTCAGTTTCGTCCATTTCATTGATATCCTTCTTTTGTTTCTTCTCTTTGCCGTCAGAACCATCGTCTGTTTCTTGTTCCTTTTCTTTAGCAGCCATCTCTTTCTCGCCCGTGTTTTCACCCTTCCCTTTATCGTCTCTCTCTTTCTTATCGCCTTGGTCGGCCTCTTCCTCGTCCTCGTCGCCCCAGATTTGTTGGTCCAATCTGAAACAAATTTAATAGTAACAAATTTAATATACTTAGACAGTTTTTTTTTTTAAAACCAATCGATCTGGAATAAAAAAATGCAAAGTAACAGTGAATACAATATAGAAATGTTTTCTACAGAAGCATCTGATGTTACACTGTACAGTACAGGCAGTCCCTCTCCAGAACCACAAGTTCACTCTCCAGACACTCTCCAGAACAACAATGCGAACGCGCATTGACTGGTTGGCACCACCGTCAATTGCATCGTCACTTATTCTGTCAAGTACACAGATTATAAAAAAATCTGCCAGGGCTTCAACAGATATTAGTAGTATGTACTTACTTTTCAGCGGCATTATCCGTGTCTCCCATTTGTTTGTCTGCATTATCCTCTTCATCATCTTCATCTGAATTTTCGCCATCTAAAAATAAACATTCCACCATTGACTATTCTATTACTGTAGTGACATATCGAGTAGTAATGCCTATTTAGAGACAGATAGAAGATAGAGCTTAGAGATACGGAAGAACAGGGTATAAGATAATGAACGGATAACCATAACAATAATCGCACATATTATTAAGGTGTTATTTCGACCTTGGTATTAAATGTAGAGTAATTAAATAAATTGGGATAATTGGGATTTCAATCTTCAATTTCAATATATAAGGATAACGACATTTTGCGTAATAGGTTTTTGATTTTGATTACATACCTTTCTTGTCAACGTCTTGTAAATGCGAGTCGAAGTCATCAGTCATGTTGACTCCTTTTTCTTCCTCTTTGCAATCTCTTTCTTCTTCTTTCTTCTCCTCTCCAGGGCGATGAGCATCGTCTAGTTGGTCCTATATTTAACAGTAAATTTTTAACCTTTTTAAGAAGATCTAAGGAACAGAATAACCTCCAAAACGATTGAAAAGTTATAAGAATTTGCTTTAAAAGATCATGCATTTTTTTTTGTGTCGCTTACTCTGTAAAGATATTCATATAAAATCATCAGACTAAAAGATAAAACTAACAACACAAAAAAATTATTGAGAAGTTGTGTGCACAATGCCTACTCAAGGACGAAGGAAACTAATTTTAGTTCATCAGGATATTATTTATGAAGAAGATAGGCAAAATCGATTATATATATGATACTTACTTGGTTCTCAATTCTCTCTGACACATCTTTCTGACCTTCGCCGTCACCCAAACCAGTTCCACTGGACAGTTTGCCTGGACCGCTCTCTCCGTCGCCATCTTCCATGTCTAAATCTGATGGTTTACAGAACCTACAACGCAATATAGAACAATATTTATAAGGTGTTTTGTCTGTTTTAGTACATTTACAGTGTGACATTTCAGCCTATTGTCTCAGAGTGATGGGCGCAACACGATGCGACTTAGGTCTTCCTATTTATAGTTCAGTCGTATTGTTATTATGAGCAGAGGCGACCACGTATCACAAGGTAATAACATCGCATTAAAAATTGACAAAATTGTATTCTAAATAAAATATTTGTGTTACAATTTACTCACCCTTTCGTAGCTAAGTCAGAAAATATCTTCAACAAAATAGAGAGCATTTTACATGATACTCTATGGACGGCAACCTTTTGCGTAATAAAGTACTGAACAAACAACATTGTTTGCTCTAATATCGGGACCATTCTCATCACCACACTCTTCACTCCTTCTACATCTTTGCCTTTTTCTGCTAGATATTGCACGTAATTTACAAGTAAACCACGTAGTTTGGATACTAACACATCAAGTTGTAACATTCTGGTATCACTAGTTAGTTTCTCTTGCAAAAGTTCTTTTAAATGTTTATCTTCTAGAATATCTTTAGCTGCCTCCGGTACCTTTTCGCCATTATTTATAAATTCATCGATTGCATTGAACACTTCAAAGTTCTCATTTTCTTGAGGCAAATGTTTTTTGTATACCGATTGAATGACCAATAACATTGTGGCTACAATATCTTCAGTTCGTTTAATGAGTTCTTCACTCGAAGCATCCATCGACACGTCATTGATTTCGTCTAAATTTTCAATTTCTTTCAAAGTGTCTTTCAAATGTTTAGAAAGGCCAACTATGCCTCTTAGCAGAGGGTGTTTCGGCTCAAAATCGTTTATTAGTGTTTTAAATCTGATTTGGTAATCTTCTATTATTCTATCTACATCATCAATTATCAGTTCGAGATCGCTCTTCGAATCTTCAACAGCGTCTACATAACTTTGTGATATGATAGGTACATCTTTATTTAAACCAATTGTCTTAGGCATTGTAGTAGCAACTTTGTGCAGAGCTTGCTTTTGTTTGTTGACATCTGATATTAGAGTGTTTATTTCTTTATTTAGATCGATCCACTCATCGCTGTTTTTGAAGCAACGTACTATTTTAGAATCTGACAATACAGTATCGAAGTTCGGTTCACAATCGGCGCCAAAAGCATTTTCAGGACACGATTTGAGTACAATACTAAATTGTTCTAAGACTATTCCTGCGTTTGCGTAGCATTCAGTGAGAAGTTGGAACTTCTGGTTCACTGTTGATATGTTGGAGTTGTTTGCATCTATATCAAGCGCGTTCATTAGGTTAGTAGTGAGAGTGCGTAAATCGCAAAGTCGTCTGGAGTATTTTGATATAGATTTCTTTTGTGTATTAGTGAGTTGCTGTAAAAATACATTGAAATAAAATAATGATGTGTCTAATACTTTTAAATAATACCTTACTTACGTTACTTTGTAAAAGACAAACTTACCAACAATTGAGCAGCGAAACCTTTGCATCGTTCAATGTTTTGAATACCCAAGTCTTGGTGCGGTGATTGTAAGGCGGCAGAAAGCATCCGGTGCCTAGCTATGTTCTTTTGAAAGTATTTCTCGCATCCTGACCATAAAAGGGCTAAGGAAGCGTCACATCGTCTAAAATTAAAAATAAGACTTTATTAGCTCTGCACTATAAGGTTTATATAAAATACGAGTTGCCCCGTCATTTATTTTCTTATATTGATTCGACACGGCATATTGGTAGAAATCCCATAGAAAAATGTGCTTTAAATTTTTCCGATTTTTCCCGAGAATTTTCCAAAAAAATTATATTAAACCTTGTCCTACTATTACAAACAAAACGAAATGGAAATTACCTAAATTGGTCTAGTTGTTTCCGAGTTTTAGCGAGACAGAAAACAAAAAACAACAAACTAATCATAATATAATCATAAATTAAACAAATCATGTTCCGGTCTGTAGTCACATCGGCCAATATTGGTTTGAACCTAAGGTAAGACAACATTACTTAGAACTTAAAGTAGAAAAACATCAAAATCAAAAGCTAATTGACATACCTGGACTTTAAATAGCTCATAGCCGCTTCTAAATCTACTGGCGGTATCGTAAAATCATACAATTCTCCATTGGCAGCGGCTAGAATTACTAGCCCAGTTCTATAGTTTAGGCCCATTTTAGCCAAGTATTTGAACAGGTCGGCTAATGCTTTACGTTTCTGTTGTACTATGTTCTTTGCTTGAGATGTTTGTTTCTCCTTAGGGAGTGCTGCATCGACCTGGAAGAACATAATAATACATATAAATAACAAACAATGGACATTATACACAGCGCCATTTAGAAGCTTAAAAGGATAGTCCATTCATACTCAGTTGTTGTTCCAGCTTCTAATGTTTGCCCACTACTGGTACAGTAGGCCCATGTACCAGTAGTGGGCAAACATTAGAAGCTGGAACGGACACAAACATATAGCGAAGATATGACGTAACAAATATACAAAAAGCTTACTATAAAATATCAGATTATCTAGAAGACAAAAAAAGCTTGGGAATTAATTTGCTCCATTCTTTACGCAGAACATTCACGAAAATGTAATACTGTCTCCAAGGGGTTTCTTGTCTCTTTCTTTCCCACGGGTTTGTCGGATAACCCTAACCGGAACAGACGTAAACTTAACCAACAACATTACTTATTTGTGTGCATGTAATGTGACACATTATATGCTCACGAATATCCTACTTTTATGTACATAAAATTTGACGCGTCCAAACGAAACTTGAGATCTAAAGGGTGTGTTTGAAAAACATTGTCGATTTCGGTACCTCGTTCTTTCTTGAAGTCTGTTAAAAATACATATAAATCTTACCTCCAATGACCCAAGATGTGTGGTATTCTCAATAACCATAGTGACGAAGTCGTCCAGGGCTTGCACCAGCGCCGGATACCCAGAGTTAGTTATCGTGTCTTTGCACAGCGTCTTCATCTTGTTGAACAACCCAGTGACTTTAGAAATGAGGCTGCTTTCAGACACTATCGGACAAGGTTGTTCGCACTCGTCTAAATATTTCTGGTGGAAGAAATATACTTTAGTTAATATGGTTTAAGTATGCCTTGCATTTGCATTCGCGCTTTGGACGGAGAGGAGGTAAAAACCGGGTTTGGGTACTTGATTTTATTGATAGTCGGGGCAAAGTTTCGACCCTAAAATTCATCATTGCTCGCCGATATAGTTACCAAGAATATAGGCTTATAGGTATAATAATCTGTCTCTTTCTAGCATAACCGAAATTGTCATTTTTTTACGAAGAGAAGAAACACAAAACAAACACCCAAGCCCCCAAAACTTCATGCTTACTACACAAATTGTATCCCGGCCGGCAATCGAACCCCGAATCCTCGCTTCGAAGGTAAGACTATTACAAACTAAGACAAAAAGCAGTCTAATTTAAAAAAAAACTATTTTTTAAATTAATAAATTAATATGAAACAAACAGTATTTCTTGATATTCCTTGTAAATCTGCTTCAAATGAATTATAATGCAAAAACACTAATCGTTTATGTATTGTACACAGGACCCTAGTCTTATTTTTCAGTTGTTGGAAACTCAGAAGTTGCCCTTCTTGTTGATAAACGGGAACATGTCTACTAAACACCCATTACCCATGCATCCATAGATTTTACATGGCCATGCAGTGTATATTGTAAATACAACGTAAAATTTTACCATAACCTTGAGTAACCTCCTTCCATAGACCTTCCAGCGAATATAGGCATATGATACATAATTTACTATCTACTTATTATTTACTAATTTACTGTTTAATACTTACATAAACACTAATTAACAATATTATTTTGACATAACAAGGCGCAAATCAAACAAGCACTGAGATAACGAATTTTTTTCTACAGATATTGGCAAACTATATAGATGAAACCTTACCTGCACGTGCTGTGGATTAAAATGAAAAAGAAAATTAGTTCAAGAAATGAAAACCATGATTATGAATGAAACGAACCCTTAAATAAAACCCAAAACGTAGTGATAGGACAAACAACATATATTAACATATGTATTGAGATTAATGTTATGAGGTTTGAAAAGCCATAATCTTGTGTCAACTGTGTACACCGTGCTATTAATAAACTAGGATTTTTTAAACTTACTACTGCACGTCCGAAATGGAAATATTATTACCAACTTTTGTAAAATCACAGCCGACATGATATTTCTATTTCAACATTATTTACTGCAAAATGCCGTTAATACATGCCAAGCTATAAATTAAAGGAAATTTAATAAATGGTTATTAGATTAAAATTACAAGTTTTTTCTAGAATCTAGCACACAGTTTGGTCATCCTCAAAGTACATACCTTAATGTTCCTAGCCAGCACCACATGGTTCTGCGGATCTATCATATAAGCCCCTCCGGAGGGCACGTTCGCGGTGGTGGTTCGCTTCGGCCTATCCCAGATACCAACGTGTTCTATGCTCGATTCCGAACTGTTGTCCACTAGACAGCTTGATACGCTCTCTTTTAGAACGTTCTGGTAATAAAGAAGAAGTTTAAGTCACAAATAAAAGCATGACCACCCATGTCACAGGTCTAACAATCACACGAAATGTATATTTGTATACTACTAAAGTGACGGGACGAGCTGAAGGCCTACCTGATGGTACGTGGTTAGTACCTCCTTATAAATCACTACATAGTATAAAACAAAGTCGCTTTCTCTGTCCCTATATCCCTATGTATGCATAAATCTTTAAAACTACGCAACGGATTTTGATGCGGTTTTTTTTAATAGATAGTGTGATTCAAGAGGAAGGTTTATATGTATAATACACTAGCAAGTTACTCCGGCTTCGCGAGGGTAGTTTCTGATACGACACTGATGATTATTAGTCATATAATAAAAAAGTTTGTGTTTAAGTTTTTAAGTAATCATGGGTTAGTTGGTAGTGACGTCGAGTTCGCGAATCTGAATCTTACAATAAGCTTGAGCTTTCGGTGAAGGAAAACATCATGATGAAACCATAGAGCGGTATATTGCAAATGTCCAGTTTTTCACATTGGACGTGGTAGCTAGCCACCACTCTACCTCTACTAACAGAGACAACAGTAAAAAGAAACATATCAACACATTTTCAACCTTTCCCGTTTGTAAATGGAACAAGCAATTCAGTCGTCATCAATCAGAAATCAATAACAAAATCTGTTCCAAAATATACTGCAACTTATAAACTAACCTCGAACTCTTTGGTATGTTTGTGAAGAGCTTTATGTGCCTTGTCAACTGTATCTTTCACGCTCCAGTAGCTCAGATCTCTGTCCCATGAGCAAATCTTGACGAAATCCCGTAGTTTTTTCTCAATGGGCGCGCGCTTTTCTTTAATGTGAGAGGCGACTTGTGCGCTGAATTGTGAGTAGTAATTGTATGTGTTCCATAATATCGAGATAAGTTCATCTGCAGAATACAATGGCTTTGATTGGCGCAGTCGGTAGGATTATAATGATTAAATATAATTGTTGGATTTTTAGGTGCAGTTATTCTTTACAATTTTTTCTATGACTGAATTTATATACATAACAAAATCATCCAAGACACGAGGACCATGTTTATGATACTACATATGACACTAATATTAGTCCCGAAGACATTCAAATTAAGTTACCACATACCTACTTAGCTAGCTTAGCCTTAAATACCTATAATTTACAATAGGTATTTCAAATACTATAATATGATATGCAAAAATGATAAAAATGTGTTGTTAGTTAAGTACTAAGCTTTTGTTAAAATAACAATATTTATTTATTTCAGACATTAAAAAAACGTATATTTTAACTGCTAACACAATAAACTAACACACATACTAATTTAAATTAGCGACTTACCTCGTCGATAACTTTGCTCCAAATGTACCAAATGGCAGTGATATACGTAAATAATATCCAACCTCACTTCGTATTCAGCCAAGTTGGATGACTCCATGAAGTTTTTCAAAGCGCCAATGATCCTGGCGACTTCTGTGTCTGACGACGATTCCGCTTCAAGGTGATCGTTAATGACAGAATATATGAAGAACCAAAACTTGTGCGCTTCGGATTGTTTTCTGAAAATGAGTTAGAAGTTATAGCCAATACTGTCAATTCTGTTGGAGTCGAAACTAAACTTGTCTTTAACAGATAAAAAAATATTGTTCTGCATGAAAAATATCTCGAGAGATTTATTTTCAGTTTTGTTTTAATTTAGTTTGACACCAACGTATTCAGCACCAATTTTGGTGGTAAGTTTATGAGAACAGTTATCGCTTTAATTCATTTGGTAAGCCTTGAAAGAACGGAAATAATAAGGATGAATCCTTATCCTTAAATATATCCAAACGATCAAGTGTATACAAAGCAAAAAATAGAAAAATGTCAAAGCGTGATTATTGTTCTTTAAGTTTGTGCTCCCCGAAAGAAACATCTAAACAAACCTGTGATACAAATTGTTCAGGCATTCCTTCCAATGTGCCATCTCCAGTTTCCTCCAGTTGACGATCTGTTGACCCACGGCCAGAGACATGTCGATCATATTGTTCCCTTTGTGTGCATTTTTGTTCCACTCTTCGATTTTGTCCCGAAGCAGTTCTAAGCCCGTCAGGAAGCGGGATACAGGGCTCGTGACGGGGAAGCTTAGGATTCTATTAATTATCACTATTATCTGAAAGGAAATAGTATGTAAATATATTTTGTACATTTTTTGATTAGAAATATAGACTTGGGAAAAAAATTGCTAATAAGCGATTTTGTTTACCCATATGGAAGCAACTGACAGAAGTTATGTTTTTAGCAAGTACTATATAAGTATTGTATTATATCACTAGTCTGATTACTAAGTACAAGCTATGCATAGTTAGGGCTAGATGGCGCAGAGTGAAATGTTCTTGAATATTTATTCATTCACTTACTTCTTTTAGAGTTGGGAAATCAGGCCATTGGTCCAAAAGCTCGTTGGTGTTTTCTTTCACATTCAGTAGAAGTGGTACGCACTGCTTAGTTTCAGAAACCCAGGGAGATCTGTAGAAGTCAACTTTACTAGTAGAAGACTCTGAAATAAAACGAATGTCAATGAAAGAATGAACGAGAGAAAAATCATAAGATCCAATCTGGATTGGTTGAAGTCACATGTCATTGAAATTTTGAACTCGAAAATGTTAAAAAATTATGAAACATTTTGGCACATAACAATCTTGCTAAGATTCTATATGTACGGACTAAATTAGTTCAATATATAAACTGTGTACTAAAGATTCTGAGTATCCATTATACTGAATTAAAGACATACCATTGCCGTCGACTTTGGCTTTGATCTGCGAGATGAGAACCATCAAACTTGGCATAATAGTGCCCTCAACTTCGGCATCCAGCGCTTCCCAAGCATTCTGAATCACCCGGCTAAAAGTCGGATACCGTTGCAGGAATGAGCTGATAACATCATTGCCAACCAACTTCTTTTTGCTGGCTAACCATTCCGCCGACGTCATAGTCCGAACGAAATTCGAATGCCACTTGTATACCAAAGAAACATCCTCAGAGGATATCAGTAGTTTGATTTTGTTGGGATCAGCGTTTTGAGTCTTTTTTATAGGTTTTTGTTCTAGTGTGGGAGGTTTAAACTCTCCAAAATCGTTTTCTGAGTAGGAAGGAAACATTTCTTGTATCTCTTCGAATGCGATCGCCTCCTCATCCTCGTCTTCGCATTTGGATCTACATAGGAAATATGTATTATTACAAAAAAAATTAAGGATCCCTACTAAAACTTCAACATACCCCTTGTGTAAAAAAATAGTGTATTTTTCAAAACTTTGCGATATCATATCCAACTATTGTAGCTATGTCAGAAATATACATTTACTCTCCATTTATGCCAAGATGTTTAAACAATAAATGTCCACCCGTGCGAAGCCGGGGCAGCCGCTAGTTGTAAATAAAGAAGAAAACGTCTTTCGAGTCCGATAGAATTTTTTTAATTGCACTTACTTGGTGACATATAAAGCTTCATCGTCTTGCTTCTTCTTTTCAATATCGCGTTGTTGTTGCTCCCAGGTTTTGAATATGCTGTTAAGAGTTGCCAACAATGCGCTTACGCTGGGTTTATCCACGTTGTCTTTCGCTGAGCAGTGCATTCTTAACTCCGAAAGGTTCATCTTTAAGACTCTGGAAGTAAGAGAAATAATAATGGAAAAGTACCTACGGCTGTGTTTCGAGGCCGTATGGAATCCAGTAGTTCCTCGAAGTTTATTCACTGACAAACTAAACTTTATATTGCAACCTACAACATTCAGTCAATATCTTTTAACGGCCGTCTATACGAGCTTGAGATTGAGCTCTCTCAAATAAAATGGGATATTCTGGTTTTATGTGAGGTGAGGAGTTCAGGCGAAGATATGGATCATGAAAACAAACAGTAGACTGAAAATTACTACCAAAATTTGCAAATTTTTGATGGGAAAGAACTTGCGATGGATAGATAGGAAAGAAAGAGACAGCATAGGCGGAAAACGTAGAGCCTATCTCAATGAAATAAGCTACGAATAGTGTAAATAAATTAATATGCGTTTTATTGGAAGTTAAAACGCTGCTATTCAATAATTATTTGAAAGAAAAAGCGTAGATAGTCCCTTAAATAAATTATACGATACTCACTCAATGCACTCAATTTCAGCGGTATACGAGTCTTCGCTTCCTGCTAGCACATTTCTTTTCAGCAAATTCGTAAACTTTGCATTGACAAAGCGATTCAAGTACTCCTCTTTCTCATCTTTGTTTGAAATCGCAATCGGAAACTCAATAAGGTTCTTGACCTCCTTCCAAATCGGCCCTTGTTCGACTTTGACAATCATTTCTTTCGTCAGGTCTATCATATTCGTGAAACTATATAGAACCTGTGAAATTGAGCTTTGTAATGGCTTCGCTAGATCGGGGAACGCCTCGGAATACGTGGTCGCGACTTTTCTATAAAACGCGTTGATAGAATACATCCACATTGTAGTTTCTTTGACCACAGCTTTTGCTTTAGACAGTGGGTGTTTACTGGTCTCTTTTCCTAGATTTTGGTGTAGCTCCATGCAAGTTTTCACTATGTTAGTGGTGATATCATTAGCCGTTTTTGCTGAGAGGACTGATTTGGTGAAGTGTTTGCATTCCTGAAAATATACTGCAGTTATTACCAAAGTACCTAATATCAAATATAAAACACATTTAAGGTTCTAAAACTTTATATAGACTTATGACACTTTTCGTTTTATTGAGCGTAAATCAGGCAAATTATATTTACCAATAAATATAATTAATAAAAATTCGTTCACACAGCGTCATCTAGCCTCAAACTAAGCATAGCTATATGGAAATTATTTAACTGATAGAATACATACATAGTACAACTTTTTTTTGTAAATACTGTATAATACGTAATAATAAAAAACAAGAGCACCCAGAACAACACCAGACAGAACAGGCAACAGAAGAAGCCCAGAACAAACATTTATGTTCGTGACACAAATGCTTGTCCTAAGTGGACACAAATGTACGTCCTACAGCGCAGAAGGCAGAGCTATCAGTTATTTAGAATTCATAGCTCATGTAATTTCACATTCAAAATTGTCATTATTTAATGGTTGTCTCACCTTGACAAAACTGGCGTAAGACGGTTCCTCGGGTCTAAAGGTATTTCCCAACGCATATTTGTAGATTCTCTCTTCCGTCTTCTTCTTCAACTCCATGATGATTGAACAGTATGGATGAACTTTCATGAGTTTATTCCTAGCTTCTTCACTCTTATACATCTCAGTAGAGACTTGAGACGGGCTTTGTATATTCGTCGTGTCTGTTATAGTACCGGTGACTAGACCATGGAAGTAGTAATTATTCAATAATACTTCGAACATTTCTACATCTTCCTCAATGTACTTCACTTTGAGGCGGTATCTCTCAACGTGGTCTACAGGATTGATTTCCGAAACAACTTTGGCGAATAAAAGACTCGTCAGTAGCGATAGTTCCGCTATCAATATTTTAGTTTTCATTGTGTCTGTAGCCGTTTCGTTTTTCAATTGTTTGTAAACATTGTGTGTTTCGGTTAGACTTTTCACATATTCGGGGTTTTCTTTGAAATATTGTCGAATTACGTCTATGTTTTCATCAGTTAAGTTTTCTGTGCCATCAATTGCATGGTTTTGTGTTGCTATCGAAAGCAAGCAAGACATGAGGCTTTCGTATTTCTTTATTTCAAAGGCAGCATCTATTTTTCTGTAAAACATCGTATGCATTTATATTTAATATTCATCCTGATATTGTTTAATACATAAATTAGATGAAATCAAATCATAATTGTACAAATGATGTATGCTTCATAATAATTTTAATTTAGCTAATACACAGCCTTACAGTGAACGCGCCATGTTGTACACCTCATTAAAGAAAGCTACTTACATTTGCAACATAGCCGAGGAATCCAAGGTAGCAATATTCTTCCACATGATATTCAATGTTGTACTCAATTGTTTTGAGTAATTTGTCCTATTTTCCAATGATACAGTTTCATAAGCAAGTAAATGGCGCGAACCTGTTGGATATAAACGAAAGGGTATTACTATCAAAGTGCCTTGAACTCGAATAATTTATTTGTACCAAAAGAATATGAAGAAAACATGGTTTAATTAAAAACAAACCTAAACTTTCCGATATTGTCAATTTCTGCACATAATACGGCATTAAGGGTAGGTTCTTGGAGAGCCGTTTACTACTAGATGGTACGTCAATCGTATCTTCATCAAATGGCTTGTCTAAATACAGGAACGGCAGAGGATGAAATGCTGAGGAGTACAGGAGTGCTCTGTAAAACTCGTCCCAGAACTTTGAGGGCACAGACGATATCCTGCAAATAAAATTTGGGCTACTGGCGAGGTAGATACATTTCAACAATACAATTAACATACAATTCGAAATCATACTGCAATTTTGAACGCTTGCTTTTAACATAATTATATTGAAATAAAAATGGACAATAACATACCTTTCAATGTCTTCACTTCCATCTACGATTTTGACTATTACTTCTAAAAGGTTCAGAAGGGCTGGAGGGAATCCGCAACTAAGTCGACTAAACTTCACAAAATCTGACAGAACTGTCAAGTCGTGTGTTTCAAATCGTCTTCCAGTTGCTAGCTGTGATACAATATCGTGTAAGCTTGTTTGTAACAATCCAAGTACTCTTTGAACTACATACGAAGTCACAGGGAGAAGTTTCATTTCCGACAACATTTGTGGCGATTTAGTTTCGGCGATTTTTGATACTTTTTCCTCAATAAGAGCCAATCTATTTTCATCTGGGATATCGAAAGCTAAGCTGATATCTGTGACAGAAGCGCCGTCTATACACAGTTTTTCCAATTGCTTAGATAAAGGCTGGTTTAAATTCAGAGTTACTTTTTCATAAACATTGGAACGTTGAATGCTACGATCGTACTCTTCTTTACTCACATACAACTTTGGCTGTCCATACAACTTCTTCAATTTCTTACTAATTTTCATCATTTCCGAATTTTCTTGATCATACTGGTTCATTATAGCTTGTACTTTGTTATTGAAGCTCTGTATGAGGTGAAAAGGCAAGTGTGCGAATAATTCTGCGATCAAATGTTTCTGAAGCCATTTGCTATGAGCATATAGCAAGGGCACAATATCTTCCCTAAGAAGCTTCCTCTTCATCCCAGAAACGAGCATGTCTTCTGATGCAATTTTCACGAACCTACATTTCCAGTTCAAAAGCTGCATCATCTTACAGACAAATGTATCGTCAAATTTCGATGCATGATTTACGGTATCTTTTATGATACTATCAACGGCACGTATATACAAATCACAGTTCTTTAAAATTGGATATTCGTCGAATTCATCTGTACATTTACCAGAGAGCACCGCTTTTGAATAATTTATCACTGAAACTCTTTGGCCTTTTGGTAAAGATTCCTGGGTAAGAAACGTTTTCAGTGTATAGAAAAATCTTACCTCTTCGTTATTAGTCGCAATATTCTCACTGGCACTTGATTCATAACACTCAGGGTAAAATCTTTTGTAGCCATATAGTTCCCGAGCTATCTCATACGTGAACATTTTATTTTTTATACTTAGAACCAAAGTTGGCAATGGCGTTTTATGTTGCGATAAACTATTCGCTATTTCACCAAGTCGGTCGTTCAACACACTTTCCAATAATTCGATTGACTCTTTGGGACATTTTTGAAACATATTGAAAATACTGGATAGTATGTGCAAATGGTTATTTGTCTCTCCGCTACTATCAATTATGCCGTGATACGCAGCATATGCAATTTGTTTTGCCCCTTCGAAGGATGAGTCCGAACATAGTCCTTTGACTGTTAGAGTATGCGATGTATCACAAGGTGCGGTCAAGTCATTGGAAGATTTGGTAATTTCTTCCTCCAATATCTTCAGCATAGAGTTTTTATTTTCCGCCAACGAGAGGTTGAGATTCGAAGCGAAGTCGGATCCACACCTCGCTTTGATGTAGACGTCAGAGAAGCTGTTGATGAAAGCAATATTTTTGGGTATACCTCTGACGATTTGCTGCGAAACGAGATGTGCGGCCTGAAGTAGGTGAGATATTGTTGGTCGGTCTAGCCCTGAAAGAGACAATAGTCAAATAAAGTAACAGAGTAATTGCAGTATACATTCCAAGAGCTGGACAATATATAATAATACCTTGAACAAATGAAGTCAGGATCTCATGACATGAGATACACAAGTCGTGGTACTCAATAGGCAATCTACACGAAGACAGCAACGCTCTCAAGTCGAAACTAGTCATAGTATCCGAGAGTGATACGTTCCAATCATCAGACCTGAGCAGGTAAATTTCGACACCTCGATTCCTCATCGCTCTTGAAATCTCACCATACTTGGGATCCATCGTGAAAAACACCCTAAAGTTTGGGTGAGGCTTAATGTCACTCACATCTCCTCTTTCAGGGACACTCAAAACCCCGTTCGGCTCTAAAAGACCGTTCAGTCGATCCAAAACAGCGGCCGAGGTTAAATTAACGTTGTCTAAAAGCAGCCAGGATCCTTCGACAAGAGACTTAACGAGCAACGAATCTACCCATTCAAATTTACCGCCTGCATTCACAGATGTTGCCAGTGTCACTTTCGATTGCAACTTCTTTAAGTTAGTTAAGATTTCTTGTAGTTTATTCCTGAGGTCACTAAATGATTTTCCGCTTTCGATTAATTTTTGACAGTGATTTGTCAGGAATGTTATCTTTTCGCTAAACTTAGACATATCATTGCTGGTCGATTTCAGTGTTTTATATTCACTTAATTGGCTCAAAAGATTATTTGCCTTCCAATTTTTAGATTCCGTATTCACCCAGATATTTCTCACGGTTTTTATCGTTAGCGTTTCAATTTTGTTGAATAAATTTTCTAGATTTCTATTATAATCCACTTGTTCAAAACCCCCTAGTAAATCAGAAACGTCCATTGCAGATGTGACGGGAACGACTTGTAAGTCATTTCCGGTCAAATCGGCGAGTACTTGAATGATGCTACTCTTGCCCGTAGCTGTCGAGCCGACAAGAATAGTCAGCCAATTCATTTTGATGCTTTGAGCTAGCGCTTTTAATATTGGCAGTTGATTTCTGAGAACTAACAAATTGGTATCAGATGCATGGTGCTTTTTGAATACCTTTTCAAGTTTTCTGTCTAGAATCACATCACCAATCAAAATTTGCTTATCATGTATTTGGAATTGTGGAGTGTTGTCACTTCTAGGGTAGCCTGGATGAAAAATTTCATCGTAAGTCTTGATCATTCTCTCTTTGTCCTCGGCGGTTCTCATTCGATTCACATAAAACATGTCAACGAATTTTCCGGGTTTCTCTCCTTTACCATCGTTTTGGTCTTGAATGATTGCTTCACACCACCTTTGAATGTCTCGCAGGTTCATTTCCCAAGGAGAACCTTTGTAGGCCCAAGACTGTAATTCGGTTATTTCATGCGCAACTTTGCAATTGAACTGCACTATTCTATGTAGAATATCTTTTTTAATACTCGGGTACTGAGACTCTACGATATAGATTAGGTCTTCTTTCGTTAGCGTATCGATGTATACTTGAGTAAACCTATTTAAGAAGGAGAGAGGTAAGCCTCTTCGCGCACCACCTTGTTTCAACGGATTTTGACAAGCAAACAGTTTGGTCTGCTGCTTCACTTTGAAAGCTTTTCCTAGTTCTGGAATAAAGACCTCTCCTCGATGATCCAAGCAAGCGTTGAGACCTTCTAAAACTGGTTGTGGTGCTAAGTTTAGCTCATCTAACAAAATCCAATCGCCATTTTGAAGCGCATTCAAGAAGGCACCTTCTTTGAATGTGAATGAGCCATCTTCTGTGGGAAGGTCGGTACCAAACAAGTCCGTAATATCCTGAAATACATATCAAAGTTCAAACATTGATAGATTGACTAAATAAAAAGACAAAAATACTAGAAACACTTACAGTTTGGTCACTCAAATTGATGCGCACAACTTTATGTCCAGATGACTTAGCTAGTGCGGTAACCAAACTCGTTTTACCTACGCCAGGATTCCCCTCCAAAAGTATAGCTTTATTCAGCTGCATACCTCTTAGTAACCTTAAAGTGTTTGATCCAGTAGTAGGAGCAGTAAAGGTAAATCGCTGTTCTTCCGTCTCAGAAATATCTTTGTTTTGTCCAACTTCAATAAAGAAAGGTTTAATGCCAAACTTAGAATCGTCGCTCTCAGCTGTAAATATCGTTTGCTTATTACTCAACATCTCGCGAAGGTTTTCAGTGTATTCATTTCCATTAGCCTTGATTTGATCCAGAAGGAAGTTGATAGCTGTTCTGCGCAGTACTACAAGGGTTTGTGGGTCAATGTGGCCAGTCAACGCTGTTCCAAAACAGTCTAAAAACGTCATACAAGCGCCGTGAACATACGCTTCGGGAGTTTCCAAGAGCCCTTTAGAAACGGTGATATTTACAAACTGAACCCATGAAAGCAAATCGCGAATACTAAACGGAAATTTGCTTGTAACTTCGGAATTTTTCAGCCAAACAGTAAAGTCTAGAATAGAGTTTCCGATGCCAGAGCTGCCGTCTTCCTGGTTCCCGAGAGAAATCCCATTGTTAACGCTCTTTTCTAGAACCTGTAGCAAGTCGTCTCGTGAAGTAACGCTATCGCACCAAATTTCTGTGAATCTGTTTCTGAGCGCTGGTGAAAGTTCCTTCTTACCGAAATCACCTCCTGGGTTCATAGTGCCGATAAAATGGAAATTAGTTTGAGCAGTTATCACGACAATATCAGAGTTGTCTTCCATTCCACGTTCGGCCAGAACCAACTGTCTTTCTGGTTCAAGCAAGGAATTCAGTCTTTCTAAAACACTATCATCAGCTAATGAGATTTCGTCGGCCAGGAACATGTCACCAGTCTCCATCGCCTTGATCAGAGGACCGTCAATCCATTCGAATAATCTTCCATCATTTTTATACTGTCGAACTGGCCTTAATCCTCCAAGGAAATCCGAGCTTTCTGTGTGCATGTGACAGTTGACTGACAACAACTGGCGTTTCTTTAACGCTGCAAGCACTTGGCATATTGTAGTTTTACCACAACCCGTCTCCCCCACAAGCAAAACAGGTTCGTTAAAAGTGAAAGCTTTTGCTATCAGAACTGCGAGCCTCCTCATATTGTAAGTCCATACTACGTGTGAGAATTCTTCAAGCTGATTGTTCAAGATCATCTCGAGTATGTTTTTGGTAACAGGGGATGTTGATTGATGAAGACTGAACAGATTATCGGGACTAACGGTTCGTTTGATATTCTTTAGAATAACTTCTTCGATGATGCTTCTTTCATCAGTCTTCCTCACTTTTCCCGCCAGAATAAGATATCCTTCGTCGGCTATATGCTGGTCCCAGTCGTAAAACTTGTCGTCTGTCAAGGATTCTTTTGAGGCATGTTTGTATCGTTGTCCCCATCTAAATAAGTCTCTTAAGGTGATAAACCCGTCTTTGCCTTGCACGGCTGCTGAACCTCGCCTTCTGATTTGCAATTCTGACATAACGTTTATCATTTTCTTGCTGTACGCAGGGGGAACATGGCATCTTTGGTGCAATATCGTTTCGAGCTCATTCTTTGGAATCTCGTCAAAATGCAGCTCGACGAATCTATTTCTAAACGCTCTTGACAGCATCTTGCGACCGCCATACAGCCCTGGAGGATTTTGAGTCGCAAACAACATGAAGTTAGGATCAGCTTTGACCACCTGTTGAGTTTCGGGTATGAACAACTCACGGTTATCATCCAGCACCCGATTCAATGCTTCTAAAACATCGCTTGGAGCTAAGTTTAGCTCATCGAGAATAATCCAATATCCTTTCCTCATAGCTTCGACCAAAACTCCCTCTTTGAAGACTAGTTTGCCGCTTGCATCTGTGGCGTAGGAACCTATGTATTCTTGTAAGTCAGTGTGTTCATGGTTGTTTATACGAACGCAGTAGTTCCCTGATGCTTTTGCAATGTATGTGATCAGAGATGTTTTGCCTACAGAAGTGTCACCTTGCAGCAAAACAGGTAAACGTCCAAGAGAAATTATTCTAGCTATATCTCGTAAGTTTTTTCTGACAGTTTGTGTGAGGATGTACCCGTCTGAAATATTAATTTCCAACTTCCCCTGAGGGATCCAGTGCCCTTCAAATAGAAGGTAGTTTTGGCCGTTTGCGTGGGGTTCTGGTATCATTTGGTGGAGCACGGCTTTTATATTCTTTTTTCCAATCACGGCCCTGGAAAAATATTCATTTTACAAACCCTTGGACTCGCTATCACATTTTATCATAATATACCTCCTAGGGCTAATATATCAAATTAATATAATTATAAATTAAAATCAATTTTAATTATAATTGACACTGACATTCCTCAATTACTGTGGCAGTTACCAAGAGAAAATAGATTCTCGAGAGTACCTAGCATTCATTCATTGTGTTACACAAAATAACTTACTTAGCGATCATGGATTCTACGATTGGATGTGACGATCGGTCCAACTGTGTCAGGAAGGATAAACAAAATGCTTCGTACAAAGATCTTGCTACCGTTCCACACTTAGCTTTGGCGGCCGCTGTCAATGCCCTGCATAAAGTTCTGAGCGAATAGTGAGGGGTGTTACCTGAAAATAAAATAGTAACAATTTGTAGTTCGTAGAAGCTGTTATCTAGGTGAAACGGCACATTTTCAATGCGGTCGATCTAGAAATTACATTGTGTTTTCAAACAATGTAAACTTTTAGTCAACTAAAATACGCAGATATACGATAAGCAAGCAACCAAGACCAAAGAAATAACAAGTTCATTTTCCGATAATATAAAAACCCCCGATTTGGTGTAATGGTAGAGTAAATCTTTCTAATAATTCATAAATTATAGCTAAGAATGGAAACAACCACATCAAAATTGGTTCATTCGTTCGGGAGCTACGATGCCACAGGCAGACACACAGATACACACTAAAAACTTATAAAAGGGGGTTAAAAACGACAAAAAACCTTCTCTTCCCTTCCTCTGCTAGGCAACGCCTTTGCCTAGCAGAGGAATCATAATCTATATGATCGGCGCGGCGGTGGAAACAAACTCACACCTTGAAAAACACGCACATAGGAGTTACTGTAACCTGTGATCTCCTAAATACGTCTATGAGTTGATTATTTAATTTTCGACGAACCTTACATGGCCGAAATAGCTCAGTTGGGAGAGCGTTAGACTGAAGATCTAAAGGTCCCTGGTTCGATCCCTGGTTTCGGCAAAGTACTTTTTGCACACCTAAACATGATTTTCTAGACAGTAAATAAACACTTACCTGCTCCATCAACAAGAGTTAATTTTGCTTCCTTTTTAATTGTAGCATAGAAATTATAAATCGCTTCCAAAGTAGCACCACTAAGATTCATGTGATACAAATAGTCACCAATCAGTAACATCAAATCATTTCTTTCGGTCAGTTCGTCTATGAAAAACTCGGTAAAACGATTTCTAAGCCCAACAGGTAAATCTTTCTTCCCCACATCTGTCGCCGGGTTCATGCAAGCAAAGAGTGTGAAGTCTGGGTGTCTCTGGATCGGGACTTTGTCGCCTTTTTCCAACAAATCTATGCTCTCATTTTTGTCTTCCAGTAAGCCAGCTAAGCACTCCAATATTTCTGCCGAAGCCAGATTTATTTCGTCAAGTAACACCCAGTGACCCTTTTGCATGGCTTTGACGAGAGATCCCTCGATGAAAGCAAAAGTCAATCTCGAAGCAGCTTTTACTTGCTGATCCAATTTTTCTAATTTATAGCCGAATGCCAACCACATTTTCAACATTTTATCTTTCTTTTCTGCTGTTAGCCGAATGATCGCTGCTTTGTGACTTTGCTTCATCAATGCAACGAGAGCAGCCCAGTTTTCAGTTTCGTAGCAGGTTTCGATGTGACCCAAGAACTTTGCATTTTTCTCTACATTATAAAAACCTTTAAACAGCTTTTCAAATTCATATCTTATTGGTCTTATCACATACTTCATGTCCACTGGTTTGTAACCACCTAGTAAATCGGCAGAATCAGATTGTTGGTTCATATTAATTACTATTAACTTGTGGCCAGTTTGCCTGGCCATGTATTGGACGGAAGACGTCTTTCCAGTGCCTGTTTCTCCTACCAGCAAAACTGGCTCACTGGAAGTGACGCAACAGGCAATTCGTTCGAGCAAGCACGCAGACTGCCGCGTGAATGAAAATACAACTTGTTTGTTATCAAAATCTATTGATTCTAAGTTCTTCTCTATCCTAGGAACTCTCGCCCTTCCTACTTCCAAATTCGAAGGAGTCAAGGCTACATTTGGTTTGTAATGTTTGCAGTAAAATTCCGACTTCGTTTCGACTATTCCCAAACACGTGCCCACTTTCTTTGCAAGTTGTAATCTGTTCTCTGGCGACGACACCGAGCATGTGAATATATCTAAGGCATCTTGGAGTACTTTTAAAGCCGATTCAGGGCTAGAGACGCTGAAACCCACGACCGATCTGGAACACCACTTAATCAGATCTCTAGTTGAGATAAGGCGTGATCCTCTGATAATGTTTATCTCCTCCCTCTCTGGGGCAGCTTCTGTTGCCTGTAATGAGGTGTCGTGGTGCCCTACAGAGAACATCATGAAGACTTCGATCATTTTTGGACAGATGGTGCTCAGTGCTGGATATTGTGTTTGGATAATTTCTGAGAGTTCAGACCTCGATAGAGGTTCGACGTTGATTTGCGTCAAGTGTTTTTGGAGTAGAGTACTAGAGTTGGACATTTTCTTTTGGAAGCCATAATTTGTTGTAAGCGTCCTAAAATAAAATATAAATGGTATATATTCAATACAGAAGTAACATACATCCATGAAATATATTATCGTTCAAACAAGTTATTTATATTTTCCTACGAAAGCAGAATGAGATATGTAATGCATTTTAATTTGTGTTTGACAAACCTTTGAGTCACAAAGAGTTGAAAACCGGGTGTAACTGGAAGAGAATCGCTGTATCCAGGAACACATAGTGTGTTTCGTTCCAGGAGAGAACTTAGGGTAGATGCCACGTCTAGCGCTGCGGTATCTATGTCTTCTAATAGAAGCCAGTGTCCGTTTTGTACTGCCTGAAAATGAAAGTCATATATGAATTAAACAAAATATTCATGAGAGAAATGTTTCCAAATATATGATTAAACATGAATTTAAAAATGTTTGCTGTTTCCACTTGTTCAAATACATTTCAGTATGGTATAAGAAAAGAAAAATCCGGTACTAATTATAGTTAAAGACAAAGTCATAAATCTTTATTTCCATTTAAATTAAAAAATACTAGGTAACTTTTTTTTTTATTTGTACGTATGAGATGATGCCCTACCCGACTTTCCATATTATTATACTTCTACATACCTCAGTCAGAACGCCCGGTCGCCAAACGAACTCGCCAGGTACATCAGTGCATTGGTGACTGCCTAGCAACATTCGAGAATCCGTCTGGTCTCCTAGTTGAACCTTTTTGAACGCAACGCCCTTGCGCCCGGTGATTGTTGCTAGGTATTCGACTAAGGAAGTTTTTCCTGAACCAACTGGACCCATAAGGGAAACGGCTTTGCCTGGAAGTATAATTAAGGTTTGAGGAATTGAACAATACTGAACACTTTTTGGGGGAACATATTGCAGCTCCCATATGCCATTTTTTAACACATTGTATTTCAAACATATCTAAAAATAATAATGATGAATTATAATACAATACATTATGAGACTAGACATGGTCAATGATCCAAAGTCCAAAAAAACTATCTATCTAGAGTATATCTATCTATAAAATATTACCTGATGCAACTGCCAAAGCTAAACTCCTCAAGTTGTTGATTGTAGACTTAACGGGTACCAAATTTCCACTCTGAACATTGCTTTTATCATACAACGGCAACAAAATACCATCAATGTTTACAACACTATCAGAATTGAGGTTTCCATCTTTGATAATTTCTATCATGGTATAAACACTGTGTATTTTAGCTGATATAAGGCAGTTTAGCGAATCTTTTTCAGTGATTTTCATGTTTTTGGCTAGTATTTTCGATTGCGCCTCTGTCATATTCGTCAAAATAACCATGCATTCTTTGACCATCCTGGAAAACAATGAATACACTTAGTATTAATTTGTAGAAAACAATATATCTATATTAAACAAACAAATTCATTACACTTATACCAAGTGTATGAAGTACCTTTTAACTCCTAACTAGTCATGTGTCAGAGTACTGCAATAATTAGAGGCTAATACTGCAATGAGCAAAACAGGATACCAAAATCGTCAAGAGAAGTACTGCCTCCACATCTGGTAATCTGTGACTAAGCAGCAATGCGCATGGTACTTGTTGCATTGCTGTGTTCTGGTGGAACGTGCAAACACCGTTCAAATCACAGGAGCATGAGACTGAACATCCCCATCTTGGATGACGGGCACAGCGGTATGCGACTTGGGTCTTCTCATACTTGAGTCAGGGTTTGGTCAGGTTGTAATGAGCGGAGGTAACTTCTAACATCTACCTCTCAACATCTGGTGCGCCTTAAGCTTGTCCGTAACTTCAGTAGTAAAAAAAAATGGCCAAGTGCGAGTCGGACTTGCGAGTCAACTAGAAATAAAGTTGTCTTTGTAGAAAATTATAGAAAATTATTTTGTCCTTACCATCTTATTTCAGGATTACTGTGAGTACTGAAATTGGTAACAAACTTGGTCCAGTCCCATTTATTAGACAGTGCATTGGGTAGCTTCTTGAGCAAAGTGTAGCAGCACAGCACAATCTGATGGTCTGTGATTTTGTGCCTGTAGTCCAGGAGTCTCCGTTTCTTAGGCGCAACATTGTATGACTCTTCATGATGTATGAACACTTCAAATGGTGGTACTTGGTTGATTTCTACATATTTTAGGGTGTATCTGTAAGATATACATATTATATTTTGAACTGAATTGAGGAAATAAATATCCCTGTTATTTATTCAGTGGTTTATCTTAGTATTTATTATATTTTTTATTTTATATTTTTCTTTCTCTATCTTTAAACAAGAAATTCTTGTTTATATTTTATTTATCACATCTCAGAAATGGCTATACAATTTAGATGGAATTTTGTGTTTAGCTAGGGTTTTGCTGTTAGGTTGTTTATATGTATATAGTTGTGAGGCCAATCAATTGACTTATGAATGTAAATTTGAGTAAACAAAGTATTTGTAATTAACCATATTTTAATAATTAAAAAATGATTTACTTACTGCAATACATCTGGATGATCACTAAGTACAGCCAACACTATAGAATATTCCAAATGATTAATTTTCTCTGTATCGCTACATGTGTCATACTTTGAATTTGAAAATACTGCCTTTAAGGGTATTCTAGCAGATACCAGTGCAAGAAGTATACTCGACAAATACTTTTTGAATATCTTCGCATCTTCAATGTTGAGAATGAACTTGGACAACTTCTTTACAACATCCTGAATCTGAATAGAATCCAATTCCAGACATTTCTGAAAAATAAAAATGAAAATTATGAGTCTGCAATTTAGCCTTGAAAGATTGTACAAATAATAGGGTTCACTTAAAATATTTAAAAATAAATAAATTATGATATGTGCTATTGAAGGTAATAATAGAAACTATTAGTGTCTGAAATAGCCTTGTGCCTCAGTCTTGTCATTATACAAGGCTGTGCCACATGGCTTTGTACTGTACTAAAGTTATTACAGTACAAAGCCATGTGGCACAGCCTTGTAGTAAGTACTATAGGGTGATTTGTAGGTATATGAACCATCATGGCTAAAACATGTGAAATTATTACAACATGTTTGTGACCAATATGAATTAGAATATGCTCTTAACTGTCTGTGCCTAGAATATCATATGAATATCTCGGAAACATGCTTTACTTTTGTATAGTTTTACTTTTGTTTACAAATAGATAGAACTTACCGAGAGCTCAATGCAAGTTTTATTTAGGTCTACAGTGAGAGTTTCTTTTTGTATATTTTGAAGAGCACTACTTAGATTCAAAACTGACATTTTTAAGCTTCATGTGTCCATGAGTTTATTTGATTTTCTTCAAATAACTAATAAACCGGCGTGCTATGCTAGTGCTAGTCTAGATCAGCAAAATCGGTGATCAAACAAAACACGTGTTGTTGACATTGACATTTTTATGGCTCTGTCTGGACGATAAATGTGACAGTGAAATTTAAACAAAGCCAAAAATTAAAAAGAAGAAAAAGAAATTTTGACAATTAACATTTGTGTTTGTTACTTGACACTGGCAAATGCATAGAAGTGCGACGCCAGAAGAAAGAAAAAAAAAAAACATTTGTGCTCCGCGACAGACAGATAACATAAATATGAACTTCGTATTTTTAGGATTCATATAAGTATTAAGTAACATTCACCGCATACTCTTACATTAATACGCTTTAAAAACGAGAAGTGAAAAATAACTTTATTTCACAATTCCCAAAACTTAACAAAAACACCAAACAAGTATTTGTAATTCCTCGTATGTGTAATTTTGAAGTTCCAGCTGGGTACAATAATAAATTATAATTCGTATTGTGATTAGCAAGTATGCTATAGTCTTGGCCAGCTTATGATTTGGCCAATGCCAGCAATGGCACGATATGCAAGACTGTGATGGCGCTCTACAAATGAAAGAAAAGAATGAACAAACTATTGATCTAATCTGTGGTCTTGGCATTGGCATGGCAGTAGCCAGTGGCCGGTGTTGGTCGTTATTTTTCGGAGAATATGTTGTACAAATTTATTTGCACGTACAAATAAATAACGAAGTCATATAAAAATAATTCATCGCATGCAGTTGGAGGAAACGCTAAAGATAAAGAAGATAAACTTATAATCGAATCGTCAAATGTGCGATGAATGATTCTCTGAGTTCAGATTTTTTCTCAGATGCAGCCAACCAAATTGAAAGTTTTTCAACTGTATCCTTTGCCAGTCAGATCAGAAGTTATTTCTGTGTTTGATATTTATCTAACAACATACACAATTTGGAGTAGTAAATGATATATTTGCTGGTTCATGGGGCACATCTTTTTACCCATAATAATGATAGTTCTGTGTTGGTAGTACCCATGCAGCATTAAACCGGTGGAGTAGAAATAGACTCGATAATCTAATCTCAGATTTGTTTCTTGAGGAAACGTTGTCCAACTCTTTCTCTAGCCACTATATGGAATAAATGTAAGCAAACAAGAGCATTAGGGCTTTTTATTCTGGAATGTTTTGCAATAATTAGAATCTCAATAATGCATCCTTTATTTCTATTAGAATATTCATGCTAATACAATTTGCCAGCGAGTGACCATATTACCATATTCCTTAGCATGTCATCAGCAAAAAGAACATCTGGAATATGAATCTGTTTTGGCTGCAACTAAAGGAGCACTTGCTAGTTACAAAAATGAATTAAACCTGTCAACTTTTCCTATATTTTTTGGTAAAGTATTAAAAGATTGCTGGACTTGCATTAGTCATGTAAGTTGTTAATATCATCACCATTATCATCAGCCAACACTTTTTTGTAATTTAAGTTGCGGGACTATCTTAAGATGATTCTAAACCGTTACCTCCACCCAGAACAACAATAATATGACTAAGGAACTTCCCACAGCAAGTATGAGAAGACCTCAGTTGCATCACATTCTGTCTATCATGAGCCAGGATGTAATGTCTCATGGCCCTGAAACTTCACTGGTACCCACATACTTGTAACAACTTCCTCACAATATTTTCCTTCACCATTTTGAGAAAGTTATATAGCACATATAATTTTTAAGTGAAAACTCATTGGTGCACTTTTGAATTAGAATCGTTAGAATAGTTAGTAGTAGTTTATCATCCACCAGATGAGCTGTGAGGCTAGTCTGTGTTAAAATTTCATACTCTTCCAGAGCTTGGAGAATTTAATCCGAGATTTACTAGTGGATACAAGTGCATCATTGAACGACGTAGCTGGCTACTTGACAGAATCAGCATGTCTGCTGCATATGTTATCAGATTTCTACAAAAGTATCTTACAGTCAATGCCTCTAACATGTCGGTCCACGACGACACTTCCAAAGCAAACCGGCCAGATTATATTAACAGTGTTCTTGCATTGCAGAGACAGGTGCGTGTATTATTATTTCTTCTCATAGATTCTCAAAATATTTTTTTTTTCTTAATTAATATTATGTACAAATTAAATAATATAAGGAACATATTAGTAAAATATATATAAATAAACCAGAGAACCACCATCCATTGTGTAAGACCCAAGCAGTCAGTGGCTAGAGCTGTAGAGAGCAGAACCTCCTGACCATGGATGCCATGTCCAAGAGCCATCTGTATCTGGCCCTTGACCCATTCTTTTAGCAGTCTCTCTGATCTAACTTAGACTATTGTCAATTGGAATTGGAAATTGGTCCATCTGTTCTTAAATAATATGCTTACCAATGAACAGCATTTCTATTGTATTTATTTTAATTTTTTTGTCTTTGATATTTGTAGTGAATCCCTCTATGGGCAGTACTTGAAAAGTGTTGAAAAACAACTGAAGGATTTATTTAGAATCTGCCATGACCTGCAGTTGACATATCTGATGATTATGGAGAAGCATTTCATCTTTGATTTTACCGAGATGGACGACAAAGAAGTACTTGTTAATGGTAAGTCAATTAACTCTTCCTCAGTATTTGGATGGGTTTTAATGGTATTTTCACTCCCGTGCTTTCAAGAGTGAAGGTGGCGGGGCTGCCCGTACCTATAGAAAAATAAATATAAAAGGCAGGTTTTGGATCGACGGGTTCCTCTTTCATCCAAACAACGACGAGCGCTGATGCTATTATTACCGAAATATATTTCCTCGTGCTGTTCCACAATTTCTGTTTCATTTACTACAACATCTTACAGTTCTCCCCGACCGAAGTATGAGAAGACCCAAGTCACACAAGGGGATATGTGTAGGGACTAAGGTATTCATCTACGAACTAGACCCCCCAAAATGTTGTATGGAATATTATAGAAATTGTATCAGCCATGCCCTGTTCTTTCTAGCTTTGAAGATAAACCTGAGGATCGGCAATGTGGTGCAATCTTTGGACGTTAAAACGATGGCAGAGCAATGGAAGGGGTATACGGCGATATGTGAAAAGTACTCTACATATCTGACAGATACGGATGTTTTTCAAGAAAGCGTTCAGATTCTATGCACCCTGATCAAAAACAATCTGGATACTGCAATTGAGGTTTTTCTTTTCTTTGTTTTTAGGTTAAGTTCACTTATCGAGCTGACAGCCGACCTGATGTTAAGTGGTTACTGTCGCTCACAAAGAAACTGCAATACAGCTTGGTCCTGCTCTACCGAAACATGAGAAGACTCAAGTTGCATAGCGTTGCGCCCGTCAATTAGAGACGGGGATGTAACACCTCATGGGCTTGTAATTTCACCGGCTCTCACACCCTCTCACCGGAATACAGCAGTGCGCCCCTGCTTGGCGGATTACCAACTGGCATCTAAGCCCAAACTAAGCATAGCTTGTACTATAGTAATCAGATCACTGATAGGAAAATACTTATATAGTAATTTTTGTTATTACATATTATACATAAAAAAAATTAAACACCCAGACAGACTATAAACATCTTCGTCAACGTGTTCGTCACACAGTTACTTGTCCTGAGTGGCCATCGAACCCACAATCTACAGCGCAGAAGACAGCTATTACCAACTGAGCTGTGAGCTTGGTGCCTTTGATTGTAGAACAGACAGACAGACGTAGGCTTAGTAATTGGGTTCCGCTTACAGTAAAAAGCTTAAAAAACAACAGAAATAAAAATACCAGCTTAGGTAAGTTTATAACTATTATAGTTTTCTTTCTTCTCCAGCATAACCAAGATGAAAAGGTGGCAGTAAGATCGCTGAAAGTAACAAGTTTTACAATAAAGATATTACTGAAAATATGCACCATATTGAAACAAACTTGTAACAAAAGCTTTGGTCAAATTATAGAATTGTTTCGGTACATATGCATGTAAGTATTATTTTGTGTTACAATAGACAATCTTACACAGACAGTTTAACTACTTATAAGCAATGAACATAAAGGAAGGGCAAATTCTCCTAATATATCCGTCCAATTTCCTTATTAGGTAAAATACTTATATTGAAAAGATAGATTGAATCTACAACTTTGCGACAAAGCTCAATTTCTTATGTACTTAGAAATACTGTAATATATATTTATACCGAAAAATAGACCCAAGTAGCATAGCGTTGGGCCCTTCACTTTGAGTCGGGGATGCAATGTCTCAGTAGTGCTTTAAAAGTAATTTATACGCTATTTCTTTTTCAGAGTCAATGCAAGATGCCTTGAAGTGGAAACTGAAAAATCATTTTCCAGTCTAATGACCAATAATGTAATTCTGCCCTACGAGTCGCTACTCAAGGACCTATTGTTGGATGATGAATTTGTGACTGTAAGTATTGATAGACTATACTTGAAGGACTACATAGTATAAAACAAAGTCGCTTTCTCTGTCCCTATATCTTAATCTTTAAAACTACGCAAAGGATTTTGATGCGGTTTTTTTTAATAGATAGAATGATTCAAGAGGTAGTTTTATATGTATAATACACTAGCAAGTCACCCCGGCTTCGCACAGGTAGTTTCTGATACGACACTGATGCTTTACTAACCGTGCGAAGCCAGGGCGGGTCGCTAGTTATCTATATAAATAAGAATCAAATGCCACACGTAAAACGGTTCAACCGATTTGGCTGTTTTTTTCTTAATTGACAGGGCAAAGTATGAATGTATGAAATTTTTCTAAAATCCACGGGAACAACAATTCATTGTTAGTTTTTTTTTCAGTGTCTCATCAGTTCTATTTCATCTCACAACGAGGAAAATGGGACGGATGATGAAAATCTGTTTGGATGTTTACTCCTCACCACCGCGACTATGAAATGTGCATCACAAATGAACAGACGGTTACCAGTCAATTTGAAAATGAAGTTAGTCACAAATGTTTACAGCCTCTTGCCACATTGTAAGTAATAAAATATTTCTTATCTGTATATCTGTACGGAAAAACTTTATGGTCATCTCACAAATGCTTGCTTCGGCCGGGATTCGAACTAAGTCCACTCGCTTTGCATGCAAGGTTACCACCAATTTAGCTACGGAGTCAAGGTCAGTATTATCAAGGTGATACAAGAGCAGTTATACAGCTGTAAATTAAAGTAACAAGCAGTGGAAGGACAAAATCTACTAAAAAGTTTTTTTTTTTTTCGATTTAAAATGTAATGATATTCGTTAAACACGCTGTATGGCAAATTTGATGTTATAAGTCAATTCAAATATATTTTCCAGCCCACTTTTGGCTTCGGCGTAAGCTGAGATTCCCAGACGCCACCCAAAGCTTTTGCAGTATCTTCGAACACGCTCTGTTTCATACAACAGCGCTAGCGACATCTATGATTAACGACGAGTTTAATGCTTTGGAAAAATTCATGTTGGAGGCTATTCTTAGCACGGAATGTTTTAGAGCATTGTTTTCGGCCAATTTGTGGTTTATTTTAGCTAGGTGAGTGTAAATTACGATTGATGAACTTTTATGAGACTTAAAGTAGCGGGACGAGCTGAATGCAAATTTGAAGACAAGTGGTTACCTCCGCCCATAACAACAGCAATACCACTCACGTTCTCCCCGACCGAAGTATAAGAATGCCCAAGTGGCACCCTGTTGCGCCCATCACCCGAGACGGAGGTGTAACGTGCGATTTGACCGGTACCCACACCCTTCCACCGGAACACAGCAATGCGAGTGCACCACTACTTGGCTGCAGATTATCGAACTTTGCACACGTTCTACTGCGCCTTTTTGACTGGGTACCTCGAACTTACATGATTACGTATTAATGTGCATTACGTATTAAAAACGTAATTTCATATGCCATCTAATTATGAATGAGCATTCCGAAGAACCAAATTTAACGGGTGTTTTGTATTATATGTAAATATGTACAATATGTATTCTATCAGTTATCTGGTTTCCATATTACAAGCTATGCTTAGTTTGGGGCTAGATGGCGCTGTATGAAATATGTCAATGAATATTTATATTTTGAGAACCTATTTTTTTAAGTCTGTTATTAATAAGAGCATTGTTTTCAGGCACATTAGTCCCCAACTGTTATTCAACCAACTGATATGGTTATGCCACATATTCAACAAGCTGAACTCGCAGGCTGACTTCTATAACACCCCACAGCACATACATATGTCTCATACAATGAGCGGGCTCTTTGAAATAATGGACGATGATGATAAGTTAAAGATCTGCAAACAATTTCGTATACACGACGAGAATAATTGCTTGATTTGGACCGCGTTACGGATAAAGAATCTGCCGGCGGAGTCCCGAAGCAAGGCAGAGGAGGTGATTGTGGAAAAACTCAAATATACTCTCAAAAGGTTACCGGAGAGTGCTGACATCTATGATTTGGTGAGAAGGCTATTGAAGCAGACTATTATTTTTTATCTAACAGTAGTTGATCCGACAGATGTATTACTGTCTTGATTCATAATTTGATAATCGGCTGTAAGAACATATGTTGGCTAAAACCCATTAAAAAAAAAAACGACTTTCCCGTGTATTTTCCAAAGAAATATATTGTATGGACATTATCCTGACTATTACGAAAATAACGAAATAGAAATCACTTAAATCGTTCCAGACATTATCGAGTTTTAGCGAGACTAACGTACAGCTGTGGATTTTTATATATCACAAAACAAGAAATAAATTATTAACATCAATATTCTTATATACATGAGAAATTTTAAAATGAAATTCGATTTAAAGCAAAAAATTACAACTTTTGCAAACATGGAGCATTTGCATGTGTGAAAAACAATAAATTTAAATAAATAATATGACATTTATTTGTCCTTGAGTGTGTGAGAGAGAGGTATCTCCTAAATAAATGGACCGATTAAAATGCGTATGGTAACCGGAGTGCGGTAGTAAGCGTTACTTACTAAAATAATATGGTTATTTCTTAACTTATCATCACAAAAATAAAGGAGTCTTTTATATTGTAATTAATATTTTTTTGTTGACACAACATTGTTTTCTATTTTCCAGCTCAAAATAGTGAATCTGGCAGCAACATGTTTGTTTCAAAACACAAGAGGAATCGAAGATCTATTACTTTCGGCGTGGGTAAGAACTTGTCAAGAAAAACAGATTATAATCCAAGGACTGAGTAAAGATACTCTTTGGTTCTACAACTATGTTGCCGCTTTGGTATCTCTCACTGATACTCTTATGGGTAGACTGAGAGAGAATAGCTGTCATTTTGTAATAGTAAGTAATATACTTACACGTTTTTATGCCATTCAAGCGTTTAATTGGCTGGTCTTACAGCTCGGTTTGTAGTAGCTCTGCGTTTTGTGCTGGATACGGGTTCGATTCCCACCCAAGCATTTTTGTTGCGCAGAACAAACATCTGTTTTATTGTTATGTATTAGTTTTAGCATGTCTTTGTCAGTATAATAAGTAATGTGGTTCAATAGTACAAGTTATGCTTAGTTTGGGGCTAGATGGCGCTTTGTGAATATTTTTTTTTTTTTTACTTATTACGACACTCATTGAACACAGTAATGCGAGTTCTACTGCTACTTTATGTTTTACTGCTACTTGCTCGTTTCACACTCAGGGATAAGTGTAGGAATTCAAAGGGTCACTTGCAGCGGAAACTAACTTGGACCCTCAGATATTGAATGAATGATGTTACTCGCGCAGGTGAATAACCTCAGTCCCTACACTTATCTCCTCTGGATGAGCAATTGAAAGTAGTAGAGGAACTTGTGCCAAGCTCGTCCGGAGAAGTATTGCCACCACAGCTGGCAACCCGCCGCCAAGGACTCGTGCAATAGTGTCTGTATTCCGGTGCCAAGGGTGTTACACCGTCGTCTTCGAGTGACGGGTGCAATACAATCTATTTGGATCTTCTCATACTTTGGACCCGAGTTTATTGTACACCAGGTTGGAAGTCAGCTGGTCCCGTCATATATATAGCATTAAAAGAAATGTACGTTTTAAAATCTAACTTTTCTAACAATCTCTAAAATTGTTTACAGGTCCTGCATAATATTTCTGGACTAATAAGAACGGGAGACACAGAAATGAAGCTCTTACTAACCAACATTCTATGTAAACTGGCTTCCTGTGATATCAATGAAAATAAGATCCTCATTGATTCGTACTTCACACAATCATTTACAAATTTACTTCAACATTCAGATAGTATTGTGCTAGATAGTTTGATGAGCAAATTCAAAGACCACAGATTAAATAAATATCTGGAAAGTATAATGAATGAAAACAAAGAAATCGAGTTATTGATCCAGGCTTGGATGAATTTAGAGACTCGAAAAGGCGATTCGATGGAATCTCTGGATATCAAATACACGCACAGATGTATCGATGCGAAAATCGAAATGCGACAAGTAACTAGTTCACTATCTGTTCAAGAACTGAAACAAGCTAATCTTGATGAGTTTTATTTTGATTCTGGTGGTTCCGAAATGTTGGTTGATTCTGACAATGAGCCATCTTGTAAGAAAGTGAAACCGAATGCATTTGAAGGAGACAAAATAATTAGCAGTTTAGAAGAAAACGCTTCGTTGCTCGTTATGAATAATGATTATACACCTGAACAGCTTTTAAGAATTAGAAATGTATATGTTATGTTGCAAAAAATAAAAGCCGTTGAATTGTACCCTCAGGCAGTTTTACTAAATAGAGCAATGGACCAGTAGAAAAGGCGTCAAATTTAGGAAAAAAAATTGTTAACAGCGGCATATTCATAAGCAAGCTAAAAGAGGAAAATAAATCGAACAGACAGCTGTTGTGGGGGTAAATCCGGGTGGGTTTTTAGGGGTTGCAACCAGTTTTCAGTATGGCTAAACTGTGCATTTTATCGTGAAAAGTTAAATCTAAAAGTTGTAGGTAATAAAAAGATTACAACTTGTAGGTAATAAAAAGATCTAGAACTTTAGTTTCCACCATTTTTACTCTAATCTCAACATTTTTCGAAGTAGGTGAGAAAATCCAGTTTACATGAATAGTTGGCACAATTGGCTCAATTTGCACTTGAGGCGTTAACGGCTCAACAGATTTGAATGAAATTTAGTACCAGCATAGCTTACACAATGGATTAATAGTATTTGATGGAATCAAAAGTATCTTACGTCATATAGGGTCAGGTAAATTATAAATAAAACAAAATATATTTCACATTTATATTTATTGTTGTGTTAAAAAATCTATACAAATAAGTGAAATATAATAATAACTATTCTTAGGGGCTGGTATTAGCTGCATTTATTAACAATAGCTCCAAAACAGTATCAAGATATAAGAAATTTTAAAGTGAGCGTCGTAAGGATGATAGGAATGGAACATTGAGAGCACAGTTTACCAGCCGAAGAGAAAATTAAAAATAGATTAAAATGATACTCGGAGGTAATAAGACCTTAGTACACTTGTCAAACAGTATCAACTAATATCAGTCGCTCTTGAATTTATTAATTCATATCGATCCGCCAACACTCTGTATACTTGTACATTAATGCAAACCATTTAGTAGTGTAACACAGCAACAATTACTAAACAAATCCTAGATATAATCCTATCCTAACACTCATCCTTCGCATAACTTACCCTAAGCATCATATCGATCGTTTTTTTCATAATAATTGTGATGGCGCCTTATATAGAGACCTTAAATTGTCTAACTAAAAATTATGTAATGAATACAAACAATAATATGTCCATATTGGATAAACACTGCAAACTTAGCTATTACGATAAGCGAAAAGCATATAAGTAATAAAGCGTATAATACAGCTACGATTTAAAATAAGAATACCGTACATAATAAATTAAATAGTAATTAAATACGAGAGGGTAAATAAATGAAATATCTTACCGAGAATAAAATCAATCAACTTTGTATTAGTAATACTTGTCTGACACAATTTAGCCTTGAACGTTTAAATTTAAAACACAGAAAATTTTCAAAATCTTGTGTAAGATAGTGTCTATACAATGTCAGTGCTTCATTCACAGTGCATTGAGAAAGCACGATCCGCTAATGAGTATTTGGCCAAATACGTACGATGGGCGGAGAGACAATGAAATATGAAACATTCGATTATATGATAAATGTCTTTGAATTTATATGACTCTTCCTCCCACGCCTTTATAACGGAGCCAATTACTCGTTATCAGATCGTTTTGTACAAAATGCAACTTCGACGCTAACTGCAGATTATTCAAAAGTTTAATCTTAGTTTGTGCGACACGTTTTTTTATTTATATCGTGATTTTGAACATTTAACGTCTACTTAAATTTTTGTTTGTGAATTGGAATGATCGAGTCAATGAACTTTCCTGCAGCATACTATTCAATACCAATACACTATTATCACTCAATAACCGACATAATGAACCTACATTCTGTTCTATTTACAAGTAAACACTTGGGAAATATTATTTTACAAAAACCACATGAACGTTGCATTGTTTAATGTTCAATTTATTCGTACCAAGCTTACATCAACAACTACTCATTCTTTAAATGTTCTGAGGATGGGCGAAACTCGCTATATTCGTTAAAAAAGCACCTGATTTGTTTAATACAATGTATATTGCACAATAAATGTGATATTGGCCTTATCTATATTCCTATCATTGTATAAGTATTTAATAACTCTAAAATAATTCTATAAATAACATACGGATACAACACATTTCATTAATCATTATTTGAAAAACTTAGGCCAACCATAACTATCTTAGCTGTAAAACATTGATTATTTATTAATTGAAGATATACACTTGAATTATTATTAACTTCGATAAAACTAAAAGTATTGGCACTAAAATATCAGTTTTGCGATTGTATTGCATGAAAAATAATAAAATTGAGCACGAGAGTAGTACGTAAAGATATATTCAACGTGATATATCCAAAACTATCGACAGCCGATACTTAACCAATATTGTAAGGAATTGAGAGGAGCATAAACATGACATACATTAACTTTTGGAAAAATCTAAATCGATTAAATAATATCCTAACGTCTACATACCCTCAGAACAATTAATAATGTATATAAATTCAGTTCTTTATTAGGATTATTTGGCATCTATCACCAATATCGTTTAATCTACATTTAACATTGTATACGAAGGTGAAAATACCTAATCGATTACAGCGCCTCATTAAACTTAAATCCTTAGAACGTGCCGTTTGCACGCGTATTTTGGATCCCTGCCGAGCCTAAATTTCCTCCAGTCCACACACATTATGCACTGCGATCGCGCGATCGCTGGTCACACCGTCACACGTCCGAAACACTCCACACTCCACACCATAGCGCCACTCACATTCAGACACAAATGGGGACAAAACCAATTACGGACAACGCACAATAGCCCCGACCTCAACACAAAAATAACGGATCTCGTGACACTTCAAAATAAAAATGTATCTTATGATTCGTTCAGCAGCGAAGCAGATTATATTTTAATTTTAAGATTACGTTTCGATCGACGGGCGCCCAATGAATAAAAATGATATGTCACTCGTATTGCCAAATATAAACTAAAAGGCGCTATTTTACACGCAAAAGCCACCCTCAAGGCGCGTCTCCAACGATGACATAAAACTGAGAAAACTTCACGTATACTTATGAGAAACTTCAGTATAGTATCGATTCATCGCTGAAGACACTCCTATGCAACGATCACATACCATCAACGGTCACACAATAAGGGTATTATGATACATGAAATAACTGTAACAGTTAACCTATTGTACGCTAAATATATATTTAGTAAAAAAGTTGCAGAAACTCTAACTAAACTTTACCGACCGAAGAGTAATATTATCTTCTAAGTATGTCTGACGAAATTGGGAATATTCGGTTCACACTTGGTGACTCAAAGTTTCTACTACCTAATAGAAGATTCACTCATCTAAAATGGGAATGTATTGTATTATGTAGGAGTGGGTAAATTGGAATCAGTTACGAAGTTAATAGATTAATAGGGGACTTTGCGAAAGTTATTTAAAGAAATTCTTGACAGAATTATAATTTAGTACATGTCGGCTAACCTTCAAACTTAATGAGTTCGCAAATTACTGCACAGAACAACAAGAAAATACCAGAGATTTAATTAATTAAGCAGAAGGTTAGCGAAATCGTACTAAATGATGTTTCTGAGTGTAGAATAATTTGTTTATTATAGACAAAATTGTAACTTTAAACTACCGCCGATGAATCGTTAATGTCAAGATATTAAAACTTAACTGTAATTTATGTCGTTTTGATAGCCTTAATATAAAAGGTACCTTATGACTATAACGCACATGAATTCAGTGGATTTTCAAAACCTACATCAATGCACGCTCGTCATTTTTTTTTAAACAAAATTGTTCCAAAATTCGTGAACTTGTTGCGAAGTTTGGCGCCTGTTCAGACCCTACCCGACCCTTCGAGGGCAAGAACTTCGGCGGCCCCTGCTGCGACACGCTCATTACGCTCGCTCGTCTCGCACTGCGACTCATTGCAGTTGAAACCGACTGACCGACCCCTCTGATTTTGTATATTGCGATAGCCCGGTCAGTGACCAGGACAATGGGAAAATAATCTTAAAGTTTCAAGCCATCAACTTCTGTGTAAAGAGAGCGGGCATTGATGTAAGTGACTTAGCCATTCGATGATTCCTTCATCAAATGTTTCCAAAATACAAAACTGGAATCAATAGGCTATTTAAGAAACATTTTTAAAATGTTCTGCTGAAATTACTGTCGACATATTTCATCAGAACAGATTTATATTCAGCGAACTGATGGCGGATAATTGACATGAACTGATAACTATGTCAATAATTGAACAAAAATGCAATTTAAAAACATAGTCTGTCACACGATCTCGTAATGTCAAATGGAAAAATGTTATAGAATTCGTAGGAAATCATTGTTATACCTTCGTATTATAGTCTTTTATTTCAGGTATATTAAATCTGCATCCCGAGTCTAATTTAACAATAGGGACAGTTGAAATCTATCAATCGATTCAGCAAAATGCAGTTTTAAAACATAAAAATGTCACATTATCACCTCGTTAGCTCAGATTGGTAGTCTTCTAGTAATTCTTGAGAAATCGATTGTAATTCTGTCCTATCAGTTTTAGCACCATGCGTCGCGAGCAGTGGCGTAGTGATGTCAAATGTGGCATTACGGCGTTCTGTAGTTGAGTCTCGGCGCGTGGTGCTGGCACACCGGGCGCGCGAGGCTCTGGTGACTACCCTGGTGCAACTGACTCGCTTGGTGCACTTGGCCTTGATGCGCCTGACCCTGGTGCATCTGACCTTGGTGCAGCTGACTCGCCTGGTGCATCTGTACGGTCGCATGGTGCACGTTTTGGTGTAAAATGCTCGCCTGGTGCACGTTTTGGTGCAGAATGCTCGCCTGGTGCGCCGCCTGCATTTGCGCGATGGTGGTGGTGGCCATCGGGTGCATTTGCAGGTATTGCATCGACGCGCTGTTGTGCATCATCAGTTCTGGCGGCATGTGGTACAGTCCTGGCGTCTGTGGACAAAACGACATTGAATTGAGTAAGAGTAGCAGATAGTTTTTGTGGTAGATGCGATTTGGAATTGGAAGTAATTTCTGTTTTAATGATTAACATAATCATTTAGTGCTAGTTTTTAACAGAGTTCAAAAAAAATTGTAGGTGGACCAATTTGGATGATTTTTATTTTATTTGATAGTGTACCTCCGAGGTAGTCCCATAGAAATTTCATGAAGACATTCCACCCACAAAGGGCATAAAATAATTAAAAGTAAGTATTGGAGATTTATTCGATTTTCGTTCACTTATTTTTATTTTTGTTGAATATTTATTTGGTACCAACAAACATATGTATTTCTTCTTCTTCCTATGTTTGTCTTTGCGAAGATGTTGACTTAATATCCGTGGTCGCATAAAATAATGGAAACCAAGCAAAAAAGTTTCAGTTTTGTAAAGTCGGAATAAAATAGCTCTCCCAATAATTAATTAATATGTTAATATTATGTTATATGAGAAAATTCATTCTAAGCACATTTAAAATAGACTAACTACTACACTAGTCTTTATTGTGTGAATTATTGAAACACTCACCAACAAAACTGATTACAGCGTAAGTAAGAAATGATCAGTAATTTTGCCCAGTGCTAATCTTGCCTAAATTATACGTTACATCAACGAACATCCCTGAAGGTTCCATTACTGAGTGTACAGCTAATGCGATACTCATTACAAGTAGCAGTTTGCGTGCTTTCGAGACGATGCCCTTGTATTTAGTAAGTAGGACGAACAAAGAGCTCAAGAAATTAAAGATTTGTATCTTAATCATAAGTAGTAGGTGAACGTGTTATCTTTTCAAAGGTAAGTTTTTTTTTGAGAATAGGACGTCAGTTTATTTACCTAGTAATTTTACTGGCGACATTTGCTAAAATCTTAGTTGGATCACATTGCAGAAATCATACACACTGTCAGGGGTATAGAAAAGTGCACCTTTCATACAGAAATGTTTTGATTAACAAAATCTACACTAGTGCGAGCGTAGCAGCGGGTTACTAAGAGTATATACTGACTGAAGGGACCGACGTAATCTATACAAATAAATAAAATTGAAGTGTCTGTTTGTGATGTCAAAATAGCAGATTTTTGCAAATCAAAGTACACATGAGAAAAAAGCATAATATGTGTCTGTTTCATTTGTTCCGTCTAATGTCCGAAACTTCTGGACCGATTTTGACGGGACTTTCACTGGAAGAAAGCTGATGTTATAGAGTAACATAGACTACCATTATTTTAAGGGTACCGTGCAAAAAAATTGTTAAATTCCACGCAGACGAAGTCGCGGGAAACAGCTTAACAAATAAGCCTAGCTAAAACATTAAAACTACATGTGACACGTTAAATGCGTACGATTATGTTTTCTTGGGCGCATCAATTTTGATTTAGGTTTGATTATAGTGTCTTCTATAGCATAGCCATTTTGAATTACGTCACTTGATAGTTATTTTTTATGACTTCAATTAATTTTCCGTTCTAATTATCCAGTTAAAAAAGTTTAAAACAATGAATGAAGACTTGCGTGCATCGCGTTCATTTAATTACCTTTCCCACGATATGTATTGCTATTCAATAATGAGTTGTCACAACAGGATACGGTCTAAATTACAGGATTAGACTGTGAAATTACTATATTATTGCAACGTGCAAATTTATTGGGATTTCTGGACTTGACATACAACGTCAACGCCATATAGATACTAAACACTAAAAAAATAATAAAGTGGTCCCATTTTTTTAATAAGTGAATACTTTTATTGTGTTTGTTCAGTCCCTATCCTTCTTTCCATTCCTCATGGAAGCGACGAACGAACATTCAAACCCTATAATCAACTAACATTATAACCAATAATAATCAATGTTGCTATGATAGTCTATTTCCAGTGATCTGTTAGTTGATTATGGGGTTGGGTCTTAAAATCTGGTAAAAATCTTCTGTTTTCAGAGCTGCTAGAAACATAAAAGCGCCATCTATTGGTAGTACTTACAAAGTTGTGCGGGTGCATTGCGTGGCGGTGGGGCGGCAGGGAAGGCCGGGCTCAGTAGGCAGAAGCCTCCTTGTACTCGGAGTTGTCCATCGTGAAGAAGTCTTCCAGCTTCCACTGGAGGGTCTCGAAGGTGGGTCGCTTCAATGGGTCCTTGTGCCAGCACTCGAGCATTATCTCGTAGAGGGCGGCGGGACAGTTCTGAGGACACGGCATTCGGTAGCCGTGCTCCACTTGGTGTAACACCTCGGCGTTTGTCATTCCTGATACATAAATAAATGTTCTCTAGTTATCAAATGAACGCTTCACAAAACAGAATTGGTATTGGAACGTCTGCTGTATTGGACTTAGAATGTCATCTCAGTATGTCATAACAATGACTTAGATTCGGATTTCGATACTGACATACAAGTAACGTTGACGTCACATAGTCAAAAGTCTTTCCATTAAACATCAAGTGTGTGTGCCCGTTGTTTAAACGTCATCTATCCGTGGCATGCCACAGGTATGTCATAACAATGGCTCGGATTCGCATTTTGATACAGACAAACAAGCTACGTTGACGTCACATAGTCAAACGTCTTTTCATTAAAAATCAAGTGTGTGTGCCCGTTGTTTATACGTCATCTATCCGTGGCATGCCACATGTATGTCATAATGGCTTGGATTCGGAATTCAATACAAACGAACAAGTTGCGTTGACGTCAAATGTCTTTTTACTAAAAATCAGTGTTTGTGCCCTTTGTTTTACGTCATTTATCCGTGGCATGTCACAGGTATGTCATAACAATGGCTTGGATTCGGACTTCAAAACAAACAAGTAACGTATACGATATGTTCGATGAGTTTAAAATTCACAATTCGCAGATAGTGTGTTATCATGATCAGGGTCACACAGGGTCACGTGCCGCAGTGTGTATGACACTGGTCACTTACACAAACTGAATACAGCGGCTTTACATCCATACCCTCGGCGAACTAAATACAACGGACCATGTAAAATGATCCTGCGCGCGTCACAATCGGCAAGAGTTGCGGCGCGCTGACGTCACGATCGCAAGGCCGTGGGAAGTATTGTTGCTCGATTTAATTAGAAAAGAAAACTCCGGGAAGGCACAAGGACGCCCGCATTGTGCTTTATATATTGCAGCGCAATGTACTGACGAAACAGTGATAGCGTTTAGCTTCCTGCTGACGTAGACAAAGTACCTAACATTCCACTACGGAGAAAAGTTTTTTTTTTATACCACAGGTGATGGAACCCGCTGAAGGCTCATCTGCACTGATTAGTGTTGGTAGCCAGGTCTTGTCAAAAGTTATCCGAAATAGTTAAAGTAACATTACATATTTTTTGCTTTATTAAGTTGATAGACAGAAGTTGGCTATGTTAATCTATACAAAAGTGGTTAGCAGGGTTTTCCATTTTGTTGCTATTCGATACAACTATCACGTCACGCCAAGTATGAGAAGACCCAAGTCACCCCCGTAAGTTGCGCCCGTCACCTAAGATGAGGAATGTTACGCCTCATCCTCACTGGATGCAAAGAGCCGAAGACCGGGCTCAATGGCGCTTACTCGGAGAGGCCTGTTGTCCAGCAGTGGACTGAAATAGGCTGATGATGATGATGACGCATCATACGACTGTAATTTCGAGGGAACAGCAATACGAGCACACTACTGCATCAGACCAGGTGTGCAACTAGACTCGAGAGTACAAAATGTATGAGATTGACACATCAAGTGATCACACCTAACGAATATAAAATTGTCAGACAAAGTACGTACATACATTTGGTAAAACCAAACGCTACTTTCTATTCTCTCGAGCGCTAGTCCGCACAAATTCGTAGACATAGTGGCATTTTGACAAGCGATAATACCAGGTATTCTATACGCTTGATCTAGCTTACAGATCGCTGAGAACGTAAGCCGTATATTTTCGTATTTGATTGCACTTGATAATTTCCGCGTGTGACATTGGCATACTCTCGACTTAAATTATTTCCCGCTTGTCCAGCGCAACTTTGTAATTTATTGTCACACAGTTGATTCTCTTAGTATAATGCCAGCAATAAAACCAACACACACACATACAAAACTCTTGTCTTGATTAGGATTCCATGTTTGTTGAGAAGTACAGTACACTTCGCGCCGTGTACATTATAACCAGAATCAAAAAATTTACAAAAAAGTGCAAATGCATGTCGTTATTTCAAGTTTCTTAAAGCCAGTTTCCATAAAATTTACTAATCACGAGATAAATTACCATTGCACCGTGGCAGGGTTTAGTCAAACTTTCATGTTTTTTGCTTCAAGAATCACCAAATATCATGGTATGCGAACACGAACCTACCAAAAGACTCGCCACTATTATCCACCAATTGAAACCAATTTGCTACCGTAATCCACTCCCACTAACAATTTAAAACTCAAGTCATTACAAACTACATTGACGTTCAATTAAAAATGTATACATGTGAAAATACAAAGTACAAGTGTGGATCAACGCTGATGATAGATGACAGAAACGGCTGCTAATATTTTCCAAACGAGATTTTTCCAATCGTCAAAAATCTTATTACGTATAAATAATAACGATTATCACGAAATATAAATTGTCATCCTGGTGATGAAATCAAATTAAATGATAATGAGACGTAACTGAGACTTTGTTCCGACGTCTATAAAATCGTCACATACCAAATTGCGGGTTAAATGTAACATTGTAATCACGAAATGTAGACTTAGATATACTGGTGATAAGACCTTAATTTCTCTATTGTAGTCTCCTGACGTGTCAGGCATGAACAGATAAAACAACACAAGAAAATATAATAGTACTCAATCTTACCTGGATAAGGTATCCTTCCATACGTCACAAGCTCCGTGAGAAGTATGCCGAACGACCAAACATCCGATTTGATTGAGAATTTGCTGTAGTTAGCCGCCTCGGGCGCCGTCCATTTAATAGGAAATCGAGCCCCGACCCTTGCTTCGTATTCGTCTTCCTGCGAGATTAAAGGATTTCTTTTTTATTTATACGATCGGGGATGTAGTAAGGATGTATTATGGGGCTTGGTTATCATTGATAGCAGTCATAGCGACAGCTGTCACAGTCTATAGTTGAGCGGGTATCGAGCGGAGTATTCAATCCTTAGTTTTGTAATCTGAATAAACTAAGGATTGAAGGCTAGATGAAGAAATGACCTGCCTGATGCTATCCAATAGCAATAGGACTTAGACCCTCTTGAACTATTGAATACTGACCCTACTGAATTGCAGGAAACGCAAAGATGAAAAAGTAGCATTGTTAATGCAATATTTTGGTTACTGGATTGAGTAAATATTGATTTCTAAAGATTGCGTTTCTATGTCATCTATATGCATTGGCAGTGTTGTGATAAATGTATGTAAAGCTTCAAAGGAATATAAAAACGGATTGTGTTGACCCCATGAGCAACGCTTATTAGTGTGATCCAGAGCTTTTTTCACTCAGTATAATATACTCATTGCTCCCCTCCAGAGTTTTCTTAAGCCCCGCGAACGCAAACCCTGAATCCGGCCCTGACCAAGGTATGATCAGTCCCGTTACCTTGTAATGTATAAATATTTATGAATTCGTTTGCGGGGCTAATCGAAATCGAATCGCGCAGTCAGGTTATCATTAATAAGTTAGTTTATGAGTTCGGTATACAGAATACGAAATTCATAAGCTTTACTGTGCGCGCGCCGATTCATATTACTCCAGCTTCATAATTTTGACTGACCACATAACTCGGGACAAGCATTTGTGTGACGAGCATTAATGTTTTTTCTATGTCTGGGTGTTGATATGTATATATTTACAAAAGAAAAAATAATATATTAGGAGTACAAATAAGTTTCCGCCGTTTTTAACACAAATTAAATATTTATTGTAGAAGAACGGTAATATAAATTTAATCAAAATATTGCCCATCGCTTGCAACCACTTTTTCCCATCTCTCAGGCAGCATTCGAATCCCACGTCTGAAGAACTCCTTGTCTTTTGAGGTTATCCACGAATCAACCCAATTTTTGGTATCCTCATAAGATGTGAACCGCTGCGCCGTCAGAGCATGTGCTACGGACCGGAACAGGTGATAATCGGACGGTGGACATGTGGACGAGCATTGTCATGCAGAAGAATCATTTTTTCGTGTCTAGAATAGTATTGAGGGCGTTTTTCCTTCAGCGCTCGGCTCAATCTCATCAATTGTGTTCGATAGAGGGATCCAGTAATTGTTTCGCTCGGATTAAGCAACTCATAATACACTACACCTAGCTGATCCCACCAAATACACAGCATAAGTTTTTTTCCGTGAATATTCGGTTTTGCTGTTGATGTTGACGCGTGGCCAGGTAATCCCCATGATTTTCTTCTTTTTGGATTGTCATAATGTATCCACTTCTCATCACCAGTTATGATACGATGTAAAAAACCCTTTTTTATGTCTAGCTAGCAGCATTTCACTTAAGCATAATCGGCGTTCAATATCTCTCGGCTTTAATTCGTACGGAACCCAATTTCCTTGTTTATGAATCATTCCTAATGATTTTAAACGATGTGAGACTGCTTGCTGAGTGACTTCTAATGTTAGAGCAAGTTCTTTTTGTGTTTGAGATGAATCTTCCTCCAATAATTCCTCCAATTCTGCATCTTCGTAAATTTTTGGCCTTCCACTGCGATCTTTGTCTTCTACGTCGAAATCACCATTTTTAAACTTTTGAAACCACTCTCGACACGTTCTCTCACTCAAAGCAACCTCACCATATGCTTCTACGAGCAATCGATGCGCCTCAGCAGCAGATTTCTTTAAATTAAAGAAGTAAACTAATATTTCCCGCAAATGACGCTTACTTGGCTCAAATTTTGACATTTTCAACTTATAAAAATTATATTTTACCAATATAAAATCAATGATATTAATAGGTTATGTTGTTCTTGAATGTCCAAACTATTTTTTAAGCCGGTTATCATCTGCGAAAGCTAACCGAAACTCCGTGCCGCGCCATCTACAATAAAACGGCGGAATCTTATTTGTACTCCTAATATATGTATTCTATCAGTTAAATAATTCCTATAGTAAGGTCGACTCAAACTAAGCATAGCTTGTGCTAGACAGAATACTTATAGAGTACTTTATTTGTTGTAAATTTATACATATAACATCTATGCTCATCACAAATATTCATGCCCTGAGTGGGGGTCGAACCCACGACCTACAACGCAAATAAGGCAGACCTACACGGCAGGCAGAGATAAGGCAGACCTACACGGCAGGCAGAGATAAGGCAGACCTACACGGCAGGCAGAGATAAGGCCAATCACGGCTGCGAATTAAAAATAAACAATGTGCTGAAATCGGTAGGTAAGAAGCAATAAAAAAAACCGTGACTATTGTTTGAAAATATAAAAACGGATTACTTCAGTCGATGACTCAGAAGAAAGCCGCACAATACTATTGTGGTTTTTTAATTACAATACTTGTCGAAAGGTTCACGAATTTTCACTTCTGTAAGTCATTAGGTGACAAATATACATTTTAAATGTTTAGGTACACAATAGAAAAGTTTGCCAAAAAAAAAACAGGCAACTGGCCTTACAGCTCTGTCTTCGACGCTGTAGGTCGTGAGTTCGATTCCCACCCAGTCCAAAGCATTTGTGTGACGAATATAGATATTGGTATCTGGGTGTAAATATATAATATATGTAGGTATGTATTTACAAAAAAAAAGTACTGTATATGTAATGTATCGGTATTCTGTATCTCATAGTACAAGCTATGCTTAGTTTGAAGCTAGATGGCGCTATACTCAATGAAAATCAATCCAATCATTTTTAGTCATTATTCGAAATATTAAGTAGGTACACTACGTACAATTATTTACCCCCCATTATCTGCACTTGTTATATGTTATTTCTAATTGTCCTATAAATCCTATTTATTGGATTAAGTGGTTCCTCGTGTATCTTGTCAATTTATGGTTCTTTGTTTTGTGTCATGTTTATGGATAAATTCTAGTATGACAGTATGTGCAGATCGACTGCAGTATGGGCAGACATCGACTTTCAATCTGGAGGTCGCAGGTTCAAACCCTGACATGCACCAATGAGTTTTTCACCCGAAAAATGTATGTGCGCAATACCAGTTCTCGAAACGGTGAAGGAAATCATCGTTTAGAAACCGGCATGCCTTAGAACCAAAAATTCAAGGACATGTGATATTTACCAACCGGATTGGGGTCCAGTGGTGGATCAAATCCATTTACTCTCAATTATCGAGAGTGGGCTGCTGTCAGGGACAGCAGCCCACTCTCGAAATTTAATTGGGTGACATTGGGAACATTAGAAGTTGATACGGATAACACATTAGATTACTTTCTAATGTTTTATTTCAGTTTATAACAATAACTAGCTGCGCGCCTCACTTGAATAAATAAATAAATAAATTTTCATGGACATATTTTACACACCTCTATCTAGCCCCAAATTAAGCAAAGCTTGTAATATGGGAACTAGATAAATGATAGAATACATATAGTACTTTTTTCTTGTAAAAGAAAATTTATGTTTGCACACATACACTTGCCCTGGGTAGAAATCGAAATAAGAGAGCATAAGATTGAATTTCTCAAGTCCTTCCCTGAATCACAACCGAAAGTATCTGCTGGCAGTTTACGCCGAAAATATATCACCACAGCGTCCAGAGTCCAGACGCCAGCTCTGAAATTATGATCTCACCTTGATAAGCCTAGCGAGGCCAAAGTCAGCAATCTTCACGATGTTCGCCTCCGCGACGAGGACGTTCCTCGCAGCCAGATCGCGATGGATGTAGTTCTGCGACTCGAGGTACGCCATGCCGGCGGCGATTTGTGCTGCCATGTCGATCAGCTGTTGCAATTTGAGACCGCGCCCTTTCCCTGTGGGAGAACCACTGCCTTAGATATTTGAAGAATATACTAATTAAGTATGAAGGAGAGCGTTGTCCATTGGTATTGATTGCCAAGGACTTCCAATAGATGGTGATGAAATAAATTAAATTATTTATTAACATAATATAAAGGATTATAATGTCAACAAATTATAATGTCATTCGGTATTGAGGGTATGGGATCTCTAATGGCAAGTTTAAATAAACGCCGTAGCTTCGATTCCCACTCAGGGCATTTGTGTGACGAACAACGACGATATTTGTTCTGGGTTTAAGTTTTTCTCCAATGTATTTTCTGTTTTCTGTGGGGTGTATAATAAAGTGTTATCTATTTCAGAAACAATAGTGTTTAAGTATCGTATCAGATCAGTAGTATGATTCCTATAGTACAAGCTATGCTTAGATTAGGACAAGACGCCGTTGTTTGAGTATGTTTGTCACTCTTTCAAGCCTCAATGGCTGAACGAATTTAGATGATATTTGGTATCAGGTTGTTAAGCTCATAGCCTGGATATAGGCACATATAGGCTACTTTTTATCCCGGAAAAGTAACTTCTCGTAAATGCCCAACCGCGAGTAACACCGCGGGATATAAACATGTTGGATATTCTCAGATTAGCTAGGTATGTGTGGCAGTTAGGTAACATCAATAGATAACTTATCATTAATCAACTGAGCACATACATCACATATCATAATATGTATGATCTATATGCTCATATTAGCTAGAAATCAGTCTGGCAGGTAAAATCAACTGAGAATATATATCACATATAATTAATATATATGATGTATATACTTAAATAGGTAGAAATGTGTCACTTAGGGTATATCAATAGGTGATAAGTCATAATGAATGAAATGAGAATATGCATCACACAAGATAACATACAATACATGATATATTTTATACATAATTGGATGATATTATTATTAATTCAACGAGGAATTCCATAATTGTCAACTGAGCAGTGTTTCATAATATGTGTAATTATGTTACATATTTATGTGAATCAAGATTACTCAATAGATCACAGTATATAAGTAATATATAGCATTATATTGTGTAATGGGAATCCCGTATTAGAATTTATTGTTCGCGAAGCTTTATCTTAAATTATCACATTTTCCTCATTGATTTGATTACAACAAGTAATTATACAAAAATTCAAAACCCACCGACCGGTATTATAAATCTAGTCTAATGGGTTAGGTCATGTTGAAGACCTTCAGGTAACTTGGAAACAGCAGAGTTGGCCACTTACACAAAAGAAGTGACCACAGATAGATAGACAAACAGCCATCAAAACCTTAAAACAAGTTCCGTAGCTTAGTTGGCAGTAGCCCTGAATTCGAAACGCGGGGTCTCTCAGACCCGGGGCAGACTTTGTTTAATGAGCGTTTAGGTTGTTCTCGGGATTTTGATGCGGTTTTTTTTAATAGATAGAGAGATAGAGAGAGAGAGAGAGAGAGAGAGGAAGCTTTATAAGTATAATACACTAGAAAGTCACTCCGGCTTCGCACGGGTAGTTTCTGAGACGACACTGATGCTTTACTAACCGTGCGAAGGCGGGGCGGGGCGCTAGTATCTAATATATATAGTTTTATATTAAGGAATAACTAGCAGCTGCAACACAGGTGCTACCTATCACAGCTACTATAATTTTAGTTTTATTACAATACAATAAATAAATAAAAACTAATATTCATGGACATTTCACACAGCGTCATCTAGCCCCGAACTAAGCATATCTTGTACTATGGCAACAATATAATTGATGTAACATTTTTTGTGAATAAAGAATTATAAAAAATTAAAAAAATAAAAAGATAATAAAATAAAACATATTAAAACCCAGACACAAAACAAATATTTATGTTCGTCAAACAAATGTTTGTCCCGAGTGGGAATGGAACCCCACGAACTACGGTGCAGAAGGTAGAGCTACAACCAACTGAGTTATGAGACCAGTCTATAAATGTATAATTTGATATAAAAGTGCGTGTTTTTAAAATAAATGTATTATTATTGTCGCTTCAATTTGATCTCAGATGTATCGCGACTATGTTGCAATGCTTTGGAGGCCACTGGCATCGCTACGATAACTTTTTATGAATATTCCTTAGATATGTATATCTAAATCATATTTGTAAATATAGAATACAAGGACACTGAGTCCTTAGTTCAATCAACTGTATTCTGTTTGTCCGAGAATTATTCATTAATCATTGCGTTCGAATCATTCATTCGACCAATCATCTTAGAATGGCATGCAACACAGTATATTAATCCTTTGAACAAGTAAAGCTATTCTATCAGTAGATAACCTTTCGATTACGGTACGAGCTCGAAAATTAATCGAGAAATTATTGCATGCATAATTATTTATACCACCCAACTGACACACATTTCTAAATAAGAGTTAAAAGTGAAAAATAATTTTTGTCGGCAGTTTTGATGCCTTCTGTCAATCAAAACCGACTTTCGCAGCTGGCTGCTTTAATGCAAACCGTGCCTTAGCCTTCAATCTACATTTTGACTGCAAGCTACTTGCAAAATTGCAGTTTGGATGCGGTTTGTCATGCAGTTGAGATATACATTTAACCTGCCGACCGATTGCAAGGGGACTGCGCGGGTCGGGAGGTCAGATGCAGTAATGCACCAAACTTTTGTGGCTAGTCCAAATTTAGGATGTCTTCATTGAAACGTACAATACATAGAACGAACATAGAACGTTTCATGCGCCTGAAAATTGAATGTGATGTCTTTTATGTGTTATTAAATATTTTACCTTGTAAGTAGTCCAGCAGAGAACCGTGTTTCATCAGTTCTGTGATAATATAAATGGGCTCTTCCAGTGTGCACACAGCGTACAGCTGAATCAGCTTGCTGTGTCGCAGTTTCTTCATGATTTGAGCTTCCGCAAGGAAGTCCTTCGGGTCCATGGTTCCCGACTTCAGGGTCTTCACCGCGACCGGCGTGGTGTTGTTCCAGAGACCCTCCCATACCTACATCAAGAAAAATACCTTTCATATATCATAAATCTAACTATCTCAATGTGCGAAAGGGACTTGAACCCACAACCTTATCGTGCTTAGGCTACCGCGCCATCGAAGACTTCACATTGCGTGTGAATTTTTGGGTTTATATCATCTTAGAATGCGTCATCTTTGGAATAGTTAACGACATCGACTTTCGATCAAAATTCGTTTCAACGGTGACAAACTTCGGTGATCTTCCATGGACCCACAAATAATAAACAGATACAATACCTAACGTGGATGTCAAAATCATATAACACAAACATACCTCGCCAAACTGGCCGTGGCCGAGCTTTCGGACGAACTTCAGCGAAGTGCGGTCGATTTCCCATTGGTCACGAGTTCTGTGCGACAGGCCCTCTGTCACAGGTTTTTCGATCTGCAGAACAAAAATATCATTACATTTTACCGATAATTTGTGACACAATATTTTATTATTATGTAGCGTAAATAATGTTTTTTAAGACTTTGTTTCATGTACGCTTGGTTTACGAATGCAAGATTTTTGAATAATGTATTGTTTTACAAAAACTGGCACTTATTGATATATTTCTCTTTTTTCGAAACTTGATATTTCAATTTACATGCTAGCTGCTTGTGTAAAATACCGCGTTGAGCTTATTACTATCCTAGAAGGAGCATTGCCTAACTCTCGAGGTATTGTAACAAAGTTGAATAAATTTTTATAAATTGAAAAATCCAACTCCACGAAAGGTAGTAAAATTCATCTTCGAATGCATCACGAAAATCGGTTGTATGACAAATCGCGTCGATTTGTCATACATTCTTAATGGGACTGAAAACAAAGGATGAATTATTGTCATATTGAATTGTTACATAAGTTTTGAAATGATTGAATAGTTCTCTAATAAACGTACATATATAACAATGTTAGATTCTAAGTACATAATGCATACATATAACAATGATCGTTCTGGCAGACTGACGGGCGACAAACAGGGTTGCGGCGAGTCTGCAACTCGATACTATTGTTAGGATTTCAATGCGAAGACCATAATATATTGCTTAGCATGTCACAAGACTGAAATATATCTTCTTATAATATATTATTCACAGCAACATTACAGTTTTAGCACGTTTTAGAATTAAATTCATTGATTTAACATTTTTGCATTGGATTGAGTTGAGATGAATAGATATTAGTTGAATAACGATCCATTGTGGAATATAGCGTTGGACTTATCAATATGCACACGTACATTCATAAGCCAACAAATTCGCGCGTGTAAATTTTGACGTATTCAAACGATACTTGAGATCTAAATGAATAAATAAGTTTGAATGTGAATATGTCTTTATAAAAAACACACCAGGTTTATTACATTCTTATATTACTAGACTTGTCATGCACGTTTGGGTGTATGTCGTGATATTCGTGAATCCCACTCGCACTACTAATATTGGGTGTGTGAATATGACTCCGCCCTTTCTCAACAGATGTCGTTTTTAGTATTGTTTACGTGTACTAATAAATGACCATACTTGTATTCGATAGTACTGAATGTCAGCTATCTAACGCATTTTATGATATTTGGTTGAAGTGTAAGCAACAATTGTTTTCACCTTTTCGAAAATGTCGGTTTTTATTCCAAATAAACGTCATTTGCGGGAAGTGTTATTACATTATTTTATTGCGAAGAAAACTGCAGCGGAAACTTATCGTTTGCTTGTGGAGATTTATGGTGAGCATGCTCCGTCTAATACAACTTGCAAGGAATGGTTTCGACGATTTCAAAATAACGATTTTAGTACTGAGGATAAAGTACATGGAAAACCACCAAAAAAATTTGAAGATGCTGAATTGGAAGCATTATTGGCGGAAGATTCTTGCCAAACTCAATCAGAATTAGCTGCAGCATTAAATGTTGATCGTTCAACTGTTGCAAAGCGTTTACAAATGATGGGAATGATTCAAAAAGCCGGTTACTGGGTTCCACATGATTTAAAAGAAAGAGACATGGAACGTCGGAAAACCATTTGTGAAATGCTGCTTCAAAGACAGCAAAGAAAAGGATTTTTGCATCGGATAGTCACAGGAGACGAAAAATGGATACACTACGAAAATCCTAAACGCAAAAAAGCTTGGGTGAAACCAGGCGAACCAGGCCCATCACAGCCAAAAATAAATATTCACTGTGCCAAGGTCATGCTCTGTATTTGGTGGGATCAGAAAGGTATTGTATATTATGAGTTGCTCAAACCCTCTGAAACTATTAATGGAGAAGTTTACCGACGACAACTAATGCGTTTGAAGCGAGCCATAGAAGAAAAACGACCAGAATGGGTGAATAGACATAACAAATTAGTTCTTCAGCATGACAATGCCAAACCGCATACCGCAGAAGTCGTAAAAAGATATTTAGAGGGATAGGACTGGGAAGTGTTACCCCACCCGCCATATTCACCAGACATAGCTCCTTCGGATTACCACCTATTCCGGACGATGCAGACAGACCTTACTGGAGAAAAGTTTACTTCATGTGAAAGTATCAAAATTTGGATTGACAACTGGATAAGCTCAAAAGACCAGGACTTCTTCCAGCAAGGAATACGAAAACTACCTGAACGATGGGCGAAGGTTGTAGCTGCAGATGGAGCATACTTTCAATAATTTTTTTTTTAATTTTGTAAGCGAACAAATGTGTTTTATTTTGACAAAAAGGGGCGGAGTCATATTCACACACCTATTATTTGAACATTGTTTGTGAGCGCCATTACTGATAATACTCCTGAAGAAACTAACTTCAATGACATTGCAACCCGTTAATACAAAAATACTGAATTGTTCAGGAAAAAGGTTAACGTCTCTTTTCAAAGAACATATTATGATGAACTTCCGCAAGGTAACGCTTTAATCCAAACTTAGAAAAAAATGCTGAAAATTAACTCATTTCCATCAAGCGTGTGTGATTTTGTATCAAATAAGACCAATCTTTGCATATTTCTACTTTTGATTCTACTCTGTATTCTGTTTGTATACTGAGTTCTAAACAAGGATGACTACAGTGATATTGGAAATATGCGTTGCCAGAAAAAAGAAGCCTTTAGAGATGTTGAATTTCCACAAGTACCACTTAACCACTAGATTATTTTTAGTCGCACATTGTGTAACATGAAACCTACGTGTGGGCACGGACCACGACGTAACGTCTGGTGTTCCTGTCACGCTTGCTGCACAAAGTATATAGGTGCAATACGCTCAATGTACCTAATAAAACTCAATAGGTATACCTATACATCATCTTCCGTGGACGATAAATACATATCTGTACCTATGTATTTATCGTGTATGTATGTATTTACCTACGTATTTTTTTAAAATTTGTACGATTACACTTAATACAAACACGACTAGGACGTTAAAAGACCAAAGTCTTATCGCGTTGGGCGTGTAACTCTGACACGGAGATGTCATGCGCCTGTCACTTCATCAGTACAGACAGACATCCTTCTGCTGTAAATCGAGTACATCACATGTTGGCGGCGGATTATCAAGTATTGTGGCAGAACTTCTTCGGACGAACCCGACACAAATTGCTTTCTCTTACAGGACTCATGTCGTAGGTTACTCACCTATGGACGCAAACAATATGGACCCCCAAAAAGTAAACACAAACAGCAAAAAGATGAACAAATCTATTCAAACTCAAACTCATTTATTCCTTTAGATCTCAAGAATCATTTTATCATGTAGTACCCTTAAATTTACCAGAACATACCAGTTTATCGCAAAGACAATTAATTATCTGACATAAATCAGCAATGATTAGTAGAACACTGTACAATGTTGTGTACATAAACCATACATATAATTATGGTGTATTCTTTTGAAATAATGAAATAAAATTACAAGAAATTAAAATAACGTTCCTTCAATATGTCAATCCTGGTAAAATATTATAAGCAAAATAAATTGCATTAAAGACGGCCAATCAAACCAAGGTGAAACAAATTTTTCGATACCTTGTATTATTTACTCATGTAATAAAACATAATGCATCATACATTTGCAAGAGGTTTGATGTAATAGACAAGGTTTGCGTCGGAAAGTGTAAATTGTTATACAATCGATGTAACTGAATCGAACGTGGAGGCTGTCTGCATTTTGAGAAGTGAAAAGCCATCTTAGACTAGCCTACTTATTGAAGGACTCTACTTGAGATCTTGTATACACCTCACGCGGAGAAAACAAAATAAACAAATCCATTGTGTGACAACTGGCTAGTCATGATTGTATGTTTGTGCAGTTTTGCTACTGTTGATATCTACGTAACGAACGGCCACGAAACAATGTCAGTAAGAAGATAGCAAGTTTCAGTGCTAAATGCCAAAGTTGTGTGTATCTAGCAATAGTCTTAAATCCAACAGACCTTATGACAATACACAAAAGATATAATTTTCAGAGATGCAAGGCTCTATGAGCCAACCGGTGCCGTGCAATCTGTAGCCGCATTCGCGTTGGGAAATAGTGAGTGTACATAAACGCGGAGAAACAATGAAATCCCACAAATACGAACAAAGTTCCGATAAAACGGTGAAGGGGCAAGTCATACGGTAATCATAAACCATGCAAATTGTTACGTCACCCGCTTCTAGACGTAGGCCAAATAAACAGACATTTTTTTGCCAACAAATATTTATATGGATGGTGACTGTGACGCGAACGTAACAAGAACAACACGTGTGTTGTGTATAATAATAACACGTGTTTTATTATAGCATACCTAAATATCTCAAATTATGCAATGGAATGAGTTATAAATAAAAATCATCGCCCAGACTTGTTGGTATTATCGCTGGTAAACGTTTTGTCCTGGCTTCGGCTTTCAGTAAGAATGTAAATTATACTCCAATAAGTGTTAGTCGAGTTATTCGTGGGAAAACAATGGTGTTGAACATCTTCGTTTCGTCGTCTCCACGTCTACGTTCCCACGACAGTGTAATCCGCAATATGAAAAGTGAGGCCAATAAGGTTCTGTCTACGAAGGGGAGACCCTAATTCGTGTTTGGGCGGAGGCTAAAATTCCATGGGTTTAATAGATAGGGGGGGATAGAATTCCCCGGCAGCATACCGGCCGATTGTGCTGCTGAATGAGGCGGGCAAGCTATTTGAGAGGATCATTGCTTTCCGCCTTATTGAGCACCTGGAAAGAACTGGACCAAATCTGGCCGACTGTCAATTTGGTTTCCGCAAGGGTAGATCAACCATCGATGCCATATCGCGAGTGAGAGCATTAACAATGGAGGCTATTTCCCAGAGAGAGGTAGTCTTGGCGGTGTCTCTGGACATCGCCAATGCTTTCAACACTCTCCCATGGGAATGCATTAAAGAGGCGCTACGGTTTCACGGCATACCCCAGTACCTGAGCAGGATTGTGGAAGCTTACCTTTCTGAAAGGTACGTAGTTTTCCCTGCGCAAGAAGAGTGGGGTAGGAGAGAGATGTTATGTGGTGTTCCACAGGGGTCAGTCCTTGGACCACTCCTGTGGAACATTGGGTATGATTGGGTGTTACGGGGCGTGAACTTGCGTGGCGTTAGCGTAACCTGTTATGCTGACGATACTTTGGTAACGGCTCGTGGACCTGGGTTCACGGAGGCGGCTCTCCTTGCGACGGCGGGTGTCGCTCAAGTTGTGAGCAGAATATGTAGACTTGGGTTGGAGGTGGCCCTTAATAAGTCCGAAGCTATTTACTTTCACGGGCCTCGGAGAGCGCCACCAGCTGGGGCACAGCTTGTCGTGAGTGGAGTTCCAATCAGTGTCAGGTCGACTATGAGGTATCTTGGCCTCATCCTTGACAGCAGATGGAACTTTAGGGAGCACTTCCGACAGCTGGCTCCTAAACTCATTGGAGCAGCATCAGCGCTAGGGAGATTGCTCCCGAACTTACGTGGGCCTAATATCGGGTGTCGTCGCCTTTACTCGACGGTAGTGAGGTCCATGGCTCTCTATGGGGCTCCTATATGGGCGGATACTCTAACTGCTTATAACAAAACGCAACTGCGGAGACCACAGCGGATTATAGCAGTTAGAGCTATTAGAGGATACCGTACCATATCCTTCGAGGCGGCGTGCATCCTGGCGGGGACCCCTCCTTGGGACCTCGATGCCTGGATGCTGAGCCAAGTCTACCACCGTGTCACCGAATACCGAAATAGAGGGAATAACCCTCCTTTTGATGTGGTGACACGGTGGAAGAGGGCAGCACACCAGGATGTAATCCAGCTTTGGACAGAAAGGTTGGAAGAGCCGAGTGCCGGGCATATAACCATTGAGGCGATTCGCCCCATCTTGAGTAAATGGGTCGAAAGGGAGCATGGCGTTCTCTCCTTTAGATTGGTGCAAGTTCTGTCGGGACATGGATGTTTCGGCAGATACCTCTGCAAAATTGCAAGGAGGGAACCCACGATGGAGTGCCACCACTGTGGTTACGTCGAGGATACGGCGCAGCACACTGTGGTAGCATGTCCAGCCTGGGCAGATGTGCGATCTCAACTTGTCGCGGTAGTGGGAAACGATCTTTCGCTGTTGACAATGGTCTTAGCCATGGTCAACAGCGAAAGATCTTGGGAGGCCGTCCAATCCTTCTGCGAACAGGTGATCTCGCAGAAGGAGGCAGCTGAGAAGGCAAGGGAGCAGGACACCCCTCACCTTATCAGGCGACGAAGGGTAGGCCGCAGAAGGCAGGCTTACGAGCGCCGCCTGCCGCCCTAATGAACCTCCGGGCGACGGGTTGGGGATCCCGTCGCCCGACGGAAGAGTTTCTCCATCGAAGAATGGCGTACACGCGTTCCGGTGCGCCATTAAAAAAGGGAGGATTAACGCCGCTGGGGCCGCGGAAGAGTGCAAGCCGTTCCCGTAGCCCCAGCAATGGGCGTCTAGAAGGGACCGTGGGGTTTTTAGCCGGTAAGAATCCGGCATAACCCGTCCAACGTCCCCAAGGGGGGGCGGGTACCGATGAAGGTTTTCCCCACGAAAAAAAAAAAAAAAAAAAAAGGGGGGGATAGAATATAATACGTTTCATTAGTGATGGTATGAATATACTTGAATATGCTACTACGACCAGCTGATTCTCGTGTCTCCAATTGTTTAAAGTTCATGTTTCTGACCTTGAACTTCGTTAAGTGCCACTCTCATACCGCATAAGGTCACGATTTCAAAGTGGCGTCATACATGAGCTACAGAAAATAAGAAAACTAATAGAGGTCATGTCATGGCTTTTTACATTCTACAACAAAGCTTTTGAGTAATGAAGCAACGTTCTTTCTAATATAAAATTTACGCGACGCTTGTGTGCGTGTGTTATTATATGGCCCTACCCCACACATTTGTTAGTTTTCGGCTTCCCCATTGATCGGAATTTTGTTTGAAATTTTGCTCTTCGTCTCTATGAATTCCTTTAAGGTATACAAATAATTATAACATGTATCGGACATGTAATTATAATATTATTCATATGCGTGTGAACTAAGCCACATATTTGTTATGTTTTGGTTTCCCCATTGATCGGAGGTTTGCTTGTTTTGCTTGCTTTATGAATTTCGATTAGGTATAAAAATAAATGTAACATGTATGCAATTACACAAACATTGGTTATTTTCTGGCTTCATCATCGAGCGGAAAAATTACTGTAACTAACACAGAATTAGAGGCAATGACAAGCCCGAAGAACCATATCATTGTCTACGAGATAACAGTGATAATAAATAAGGTTGTCTTCAACGTTCAGTATAAATAAGTTAGCATGGCACAAATTTTGAATATTCATCAAACGAAGGCTTTGTCTAGGTAAGATGTAATACAGCGTGGACCAACAATCGGTTAATATTTAAATTGTTAACAAAAAACACAGATGCTACAATACATGAACGGAGAACAGTCTATTTATTACTGAAGTATACGTTATTACTGAAGTAGACACTCTTTTTATCGGAACCGGAAATTTTCTTTAAACGCCAGGCACTTCCATTAGCCAACAATAATGCCAGGCGGTGTAATGTTTTGTATTTGGTTGCGTATGTATTCGTTTACCCCCTCAACATACAATGGGTGAGTGGTGATAATATTTCTTTTAAGATATCCCTAAAGCAGAATAATGTCTATTATTCTGCTTTGGGGATATCTTATGTCACATAGATTGTGAGAATTCACGAATTGTGGGTATACTTGTTAGATGTGTGACATTGACATGTTACCAGTTAACATCAGGCGGGTCTTAAGCTCGTCCTTTACTTATATTACTCCTTCACGCTTAAACGGCTGAACACATTTTATCCCGTTAAAGTGAAGTATTACCGTGGAATGCCAACCGCGGGTAACACCGCGGGGCGAAGCTAGTTGTAGTATAAAAAGCCCGTCTGCGCCAAAGCAGCGATTATTTCAAACCATAATCGAACTTTTGGTCCAGCCTGTACAATACCAAGACAATAGTGTTGTTTCAAAGTCACCTTAAGACTGAGATACGCAAGCCCGTAACGAAAGAAACGTATTTTTGTTTAAAATTGAAACGATCGCGAAGCGGAAAGAGTAACGTATGCTTTAAGTGTAAGTTTAGAAAAAAAAGAAACAGAAGTATTACATGGGACAAAGAGACAAAAAGACAGTCAGACCTCGTAGTTTTTTGTTTATTTGAAGGAGTGTTGAGACGATCTGAAGGACCACCTGATGTTAAGAACAGCAATACGATTTCGGTCCTCTCTGACTGAAGTATGAGAAGACCCAAGGCGCACCCCGTTTGCGCCCGTCACTCGAGACGGGGTTCGTGCGCATGTGATTTCATTTTGAAGTTGTACATTAGTAGGGTTTTCTTCACCTTTAGGCACAGAAACCTAAAAACATACGTCACAAAGTGAACTACTTTCCGTGACGATTTAAAGATGAAAAAGTGAAAAAGTGACGGAACGGGCTGAGGGCCCACCTGCTGGTAAGTGGCAGATTCTAAGTGTGGTGGCAGTACCTCTCCGGACGAACATGGCACAAGTTCTACTGCTACAGTAGAACTTGATAAAAACAACTAACGAATCTTGAACCCAAGTGTTCCTGGATTTTGGAGATTTGTACAAAACAGGACAACTAGACCAGATAACGCAATTAGACACAAATGTCATCAAAGAGTCATACAAAATGCATTATACTAAGTTATGCATTAATATAATCGATTGGTAATGGAAATTGCACGTGTGGAATATTCACTGACGCAAGTCTTAGTCACAAATGTAATCGATTGTAGGGTCCTCACGCGTAAGTTATAATATAGTTATATTATGTATAATTATATTGATAAATTTTGTGTTACATTTAGCTGGTCTTCCACAACGTATTTATAATGCTCAAAAAACCTCAGTTCTAACCATATAATACTACTTCACGGAAGGTAACGCTTTGCCTGCAACACAAGTCTAGAACTTAGTGCAGGCCCTGCGCGCCATCACCACATAGCAACACAGGCCATGTTTATGTAAAACAAAAAATCTTCTATTATAAATGTGTTTTACAGTGTACTGGTTGGTCTAAATAAATTATTATTATTATTATTATAATGGACTTAGCACAATGGATTCGTTTAATATGAAATCCTTAAAAAAATACGCTTGTATCTATATAAAACGACATATATATTCGTATTTATATTGTTATATCTAAAGTCTAACAAGTTTTCGTGAGTATATAATCATTAGTGGAAATTTAATTGGATTATGCTTTGTGTGTTACCTAGCCAACTGTTATTGTTCAGTATGTATCCGAAATAAAATAAAACATAATATATATCTATGAGTATCGAAATCATTAGGCATTGCAAGATTCTCGAGCGGGAACGATATGGCCCTTTGTTCAGGAAAGGAATCCTTTGGTGAATTCGAAGTATCCTCGGGATGGTTCAATGCCTCGTAATATTTCTCATGAGGCGGACAAAGGTTCACCGTCAGTAAACCATAAATTTTACGGTCGTCTCGATATTGAATTTTGCAATATATATGCGCCTTCGTAATAATGCATCATTTTTTCGTTCGCATGGCCTTGATTGGAGGCGAGGTAACTTGATTCTACGTATGTAGCACTTAACTGTGAATGTTACGTTCAGTTATTATTTTATAATCAAAGATGGTCGTGGAAGGTCGTGTCAAGTTGTAGTCGAGTCATTCATGTATAGAACCTATACATGAACACATATACACTCATCCCAATACAATCTATCTATACTATATTATAGATAGATGGTATTATTGGTATTGGGATCAACGTTTACACACTCATACCGCTGCACTAGGATTCCCTGTGTCGCAGATGGCATGGTCAAACACAGAAACACAAGACAAACACCCAAGACCCGAGAAACAACTTCATGCTCACCGCACAAAGTATGCCCCGGCCGGGAATTGAACCCGGGACCTCTCGCTTCGCAGGCAGGGCTACTACCAACTAAGCCACGGAGCCGTCAAACATTACCGCGTGTGAGGTGTGTGATCAGTGTGAGGTGTATTGTTTGAGTGTATTGTTTGACTATGGATAATGGTAGCAGCAACCGTGAAGCCACTGACCTGTACGCAAGGCTTGCTCAAAGAGACGCAGAGGCCATCGGCATCCTTGCTGTAATGCTCCACGAGTTCTTGCAGCGTGCGGAAGGTGGTGCGGCGTGCGATGAAGAATCCACCCTCGTCAAGTTGTCTGATGCGGTAATGTTTCACTGTGTCACCGTCTCGCACTGGGGACAAACGTTATGATAAGAACAATGAACTACATAAACTTAAATGTTAAACTCAGTAGTTTTCGACATCTTTGTATACGAGAATGATAAAGTAGAAATTAAATTAAACAAAAAAATGTATAGGACTGGGAGAGAAATATATGTGTGTCCTATTTTATCTCACTTTCATTGCTTTGCATATCCTCAAACATCACATTGATAGTTTAATATAACAGATATATAAGTTGTTCTGAAGATTAAATATGTTGCATATTTAATTATAGATGTAATAAAAATATGTGAAAAAACACATTACAATTTGTTTAAAAACCTACTTAGTTGGACAATATTTATTATTAGTAATTTACAACGTTTTGTACGTTTTATTCATCTTAGCACATGTCCTCATTACTTTTAATATCGTTACTGTGCAGCACAAAATGCCAATGAACTTGAATGAAAATGAACGAAAGTTATATTCGTGGAAGTCCTCTCTCGACATGCTCGCAGTCGTCAGATTGGTTAGGTATTGTATATCAGGACATAGACCGAGATTCAAGTTATGAAGATTAAAACACTTTTTAAATATTTTAGTAACGTCGGTCTCCACGGCCATGAATAATATTAACGACGTGACGGGACCGTTCCGAGAATCGCTCCGTCAAGCTCTTGACAGTTCTTAGGTTGGGCGTTGATGAAGGTAAATAAATGGAATGGACGTGTATAAACGCATATATTATAGGCCAGAGGTAGGCACGCTTCGAGCACGCAGATCTCATTATAAATCCCGTTACAATATGCAGTAACTCACAGGTCGTCCCAGTTTCAGTATACAAAAGGATATGACTCGTATTCCATGCATTTTGGCCCTTCCAAAAAGGTGTCCTACAATTATAACTTAATATTATAAATTGGAATGTGAGTTTGTTTGTTACGCTTTCACGCTGTAACTACTGAACCGATCATTCATGTTGTCATACACGTTATCAGGGGTGCAGAAAAGTTAATTTTAATTGGTAATTTTTGTTAAACTTCTATCAATACCTAAGACTATATTAATCTGTTAGAGAAATATAATTAAGGTAAGTATGGATGTGGTTCTTCGGAGATGGCCCAGGAGATTGGAAGAAAACAAGATGTCTACATAGTCTGGAATGGGAGCACGAAGATGGTGATAATGTTGGTACTACCACAGTTTAAGTGCATTGACGTGAGATATGACGCGAACGATATATAAGGCATCAGTGCGTCAGTCCAATATAAATACAACAGCCATAGCGATAACTACTAATGAACCGATAATATTCAAACTACATGCATGCAATTGCACATATCGGAGTTGATCTTAAGTATATATTTTATCTTTGCAGACTATGCAATGCACAGACACTATCCATAATTCAGAGTAACTTAATTATTGCTTCATAATGTTAAATGAAAATACATAAAACGGTTCAATTTAAATATTCAGAAGCATAACGTCGAAAATAAAAGAAATTTGTAGGTAGTATCTACAGTAAATTAACTGCTTGCGCATGTGGTGGTCGAGTCGTATGGACAAAGACTTCATTTGAAGGTCGCTAGTTCAAATATGGGCAAAGAGTGAATCAGTGAGCTTTGCGCTAAAAAAAATATCACATAATGAAACCGGTCGAACCAATAATCCACAAGCATCTAATGTCTACAACTACTTCAGACTGTGCAACCGTGGCAGTTTTTCAATAAATGACAATAATTTACTTAATTACTTAATTAGCGATCATTGTTACATTTTATTCTGTAATTGTAATGCTTTCTATCGAACCATAAAAAAGATAACATAGTCATTAGAAGAAGCGACAAAAAGATTTGAAAAAAAGAAAAAGTTAAAACAATCTCTTGTTGTTAGATCTAGCTTCTGAGATCGTGAAATACCTATTATATTAGGTAACGGAAAAATATGTTTCTTTTTCAATTTATGCAAGACTGCATTGCCATTGGTAAAGTTCCATAGTTCTCAATAATGCGAATTTATACAAGAATATCAGTAACAAGAAAGAAAAATTCCGAAGGATCGTGTGATTGTTTTTTTGAGTTGCTTCTTTCGTACCACAAGGTTTCACAAAAAGATTTGTCCACAGCGTAGAAAGTAGAGCAATTGAGCTGTGTGGCTATTCAAAGTAGATTGTGGTAAATAAATGCATCACTATACAAACTTCAATTAATTCGTATACAATACTAATTAGTACCTACATTAAGTAGCGTTTACCATGCTTTGTTCCCACGGATAGCCACCGCATCTTATAGGAAAAAAGTTAAACCGGTTCAAGAGATCGAATCTTCCACAACTATTATACTTTGTACATGAGTTTCTATTCTAATAGGTTTCAATTATCCTGTACGTGTGGTTAGCTGCGCTGATAGTAATTATTTTTTTGGTTTTATCTATCTTTGCAATCAGAAAGTGTTTACCTATACATAGATACGAAAGAAACTTAACACTTTGTCAATTAAAAGTCGTTTTTCATAAAACAAAGTAGAATATAACTTAGAATTGTAACGAACTATATATTTTATTTATTACCAGGGTACCGTGTCTAAAAACTTAATTTTCGTCGCAGTTGTTTGTCCCGGTCGAGAATCGAACATTTCGCTTCGCAGGCAGGGTACTACGAACCAGCCTACAGAGCCTACAATGTTATATTCAAATGCTCCTACTTCAGGATATCTGGCCCAATGTCAAGACAACGGTACAGGAACAGTGTAATTTGCTTAGGCCTACTACGGAATCATCCAGATTCCAGAAACCGGAATATTTTCAACTGAAAACTGTCATGGTCAAATATTGACTTGGCCTTAGGAACAGTCTGCATCCGTACCGCTAGGCTTCCATGCTCTCAATTCACAGACAGACGGGTCAGATAATTTAGAATTCAATTATGCAACAACAGGGCTCTGCTACCGAGTTCGGATTGGCTCGGCGTTATTAATAATTCCGACCCATGTCACGTGAATACATTATATCTCGTGTTTTTGACACGAGCCCGTTATTCGATGCTTACCTGATAAGGAGAAGTCGTTGTGACGACTCTCAGAGTCGCGGATAAGGAAAGCGCCATGCTCATTCTCCGGAAGGAGCAGTTTCTTTTCCGCTTCGATTCGTTTTATTTTGCGGAAATACCATCTGCAACAAAATAATAACAAATTTATATTTGGTGATACTAACGCTACTGTTAAAAGTAGGGACGGGGTATAATTGTTGCCATTTGCGCTATACGTATTAACTGTTACAAGTACCGCTAAACTAGTGGTATAAACACAGGTGGCATAAAAAAAGTCTCGAGACTCGAAAACAAACTTTACGCTCATCACAAAAAGTTCGGGGAAATCGAACCCGGCACCTCTCGCTTCGAAGGCGGGGTCACTACCAACTAAGCTACAGAGCTATATGGAGTGGAATTTGCTGCGAGTTCAATAATCTTCTTAAAACAATTCTGTATGTAGCATCTCGACAAATTTGCGTGGTAACAGAATTATAATTTCTCAAACGTATTTCAATCCAGTGATTCTTTGAAGGCATGCTGTGAGCATAACAATAAGATCGTCGGAGGTGTCACTCTCGTTCAAACATAAGGGCACAGAAAGTGTCTCGCCGGTGACTCAACAACGACATACACTGTTCAACATTCATTTGTCGTATATGTTTTGTTCACTAGCTGGCGTTACAGACGCGAGACCGACTGGTTTTAGAAGGCACTTTTGACACAGTGCAAAGAGTAAACTCATGAATCATTTCACAGACTTATCATCTTAACAGTTTCAGTTAAATAGAAAGTCGAAAACTCATAGTGCCTAGCCATAGATAAATGATTCAGAACCATGTTTTATTCCGTGCTGTTGCCAAACAATGCTGTAGTTTTGACATCACAATTTGTTGCACAAAATCCTGAACGCCAGACGAGCGAGGTCATCTTGTTTTGATTTCATTATACTCGTAGTATCACTGTAGGAGCATAGCCCGTTTAGCCAGAGTGAAGGAACGGCATAAAATTAGTCTTATTTAAGCATAATAATTAAGACTAATTTCGTTAATACAGAATGCGCCAAAGCCAAGGCGTTTTGTTACGCAATTAAAAATTTTAATCAATTTCTTAAAAGGAAGATGTTCTCAAAATTTTATTTGTTTGTATTTTGATTATATTTTTAATTAATAGTGTATCTAGCCCAAGGTGGGTGAAAAATAGCAGATAAATGCATTAAAGTCAGTTTTTCGATTTATAAAACAGCCACTTGCACTTTTTATTGCATACAGGAGACAGCCCAAGACTCTGATAAAATTCTATAGTTCTGATTGACTAACTGTGTTCGTGATGATAAACTGTAATTGAGAACTGATTACCATTGTTCATCGGTTGATTCCAAGTAAAAAGCACGATTTTGCCCTTGCTCTATTATTACGGAGGCGAAGACGATGAAAGACTATTATAGCTAGCATATCAATAAAAACTGATGAAAATTAGTTAAAGTTTTACTAAATTCGGGCGTTGAACGTCCTGTCTAACGAATTTATCTACCAAAACGTCAAAGAAAAATGGATATACAAATGGTCTCTTCTCTTAAATTAAAATGATAAAAAGTATTAAAATGGTATTTAATGAAACTATATTCAGGCAGGTCGTAAACCGGCACTTAAGTTGTGACCAAAATCTCTATCGTCTTAAGTTTATCGGTTAACATCACACCGAATCTTGTTAAACACTGAGCTATGTAGACAACGTGACATAGTAGTTATTTTCTTATTTGTTTCATTTGTTTTGACGATAGAGATATAAAGTGTTTTGAAATAATTAATCAACACCAATAATGTTGTAATCAAAAGGACGAATTTTGATATGACCTACTTGAAATCGTGCAATCATTGAAACGTTTAAATGTTCCGAGACTTTGCAAGAGCATTTTGAACACTTAGACCAATATATGCATTGCAATATCTAATAATTATTTCGTTATCTTCCTAATTTTATGAGTGTCAAACAGTCTAGTCTAGTTTCCGCAAATAACAAAATACCATTATTCTACAACCAAATCTATACCTACAGTTAACAAAATACATGTAACGTGTCTTTTTGCTTAGAATACGATGATAAAAATTTCAATGTTTTATCTAGATCAACTGTGAATAGGTAGAGAACATAGCGAATCGGCAGGTTCCGTTGCAATTTAATTTCTATAGCACGGTTGAAACAATATTTTAGAAACATGATATTTTTCTAATAGTGTTTATGGTAATTGTAGGCGATATAAAAGAAACTGCGTCTTTTGGTAACGGCAGGAGAGTATTGAAGGGTGCGATAGGAGATTTGAAACTAGTATCTTCGATGTACCGTGCCACACTGTCTCACGTTCGTTCGCTACGCGACATTCGTTCTTCCACTACCCTACGTTCAACATAAAATGAATCTCTGTTCGCATCCACCCTCAATACTCTTCTTATTTATTATTAAATAAAGTTGCCAACAGATGGCGGCACAAGTAGCAAAATGAAAATGAAAAGTATCAATAAACATTACTCGATAAAAGTAGTTAAATAATATTACATACAAATATACAAAATAATTCAAGGACGTGTGTCGCCTACAATCCGCCCCCTTAGTGCTGACCTGAGCAGACAGAAGAATAAAATACAAAACAAAACATAGGTCAGATCAGCACTAACATTCCGTTGGTGTGAGTAGTGCGACACGCGTCACGGGACGGCGTACAATACCGGTACGGGTCCGCACATCGACTACTCGGACGCGGCCATCATCACCTGCATGGGTCGCGCTCACAACTCCGTGGCGCCAACAACCACGATTTAAATTTGGCTCAACAATAATAACATAATCTCCCTCTCGCAACACTCTGCTTTTACTACCTATAAAACATACAGGAACATGTCCGTCGGCTCGAATAAAACACCAAAAAACTATTTGTACACCAAAACAAATGTAGGTACCACACATGATCAGCTGAGATATTGTTATCATTTAGTTCTCGAGCGTAACCATTTTCTAACAATTTACTTGTCTCTTTTTTATACCTACTAGCGTGGTTATAGCTTTTATGGAATTTATGCAACAATAACTGCTGACGAGAGTAGGCATTATTATATGAGTCAGGCATGATAAAATTATCTTTTTTAAACGGTAAACCTATCTGACGTGCTGTATTATCTAAGATATTCACAGCGCGAATATGATCTTTATTCTCACGACATACGGGTGAAATTCATATTAGGTCAAAGTTGAAAGATTGTTTTAACAGGTCATTAAGTTCGCTAATTTTATGCACATCGTTATCTTGGGAGCGAGAGTGAGCGAGATGGAGTACATTATGTTCACTTACCCTGGAGGAGTGAGAGCGCCCCATCGCTCGGTGGTAGCCATGGATGGTCCATCCCAAGAGACATCGTGATGCGTACAGCGAGTTCCTGTCACCATGTACAACTTCTAGCGGAGCTATTAGGAAATAATTATCCTCACCGATTAGTAGCCGCGGCTTTACTCGATCTTTACAAATCAAATGTTTAATATGAGACAAATGCGTACTATTTACGTTATTTAAAACAGATAAATTCTGAGAACACAATTTCAACTGAGCACATTTACGTAACTTACAGTCATAACTTTTATTGTCCTGTCCCGTTATTTTTACTTTTACACTAGGTACTTCCGATTGATACACTTCTAAACCGAACGCATCTGTGAACTTCATAGCACTAGAACTTTCACAGTGTAGTCCGAGGCTGTCTGCCAGTTCGGAGTCGATCACCGACACTTCAGCGCCATCGTCCAGGAGTGCATGCGTATTCACAACACCTTTAGGTCCACGTAATTGAACCGCGATCACTTTCAACAGCGCGAATTCTTCCGTAGTCGTCGTGGTCGTGCTCGCGATGTCATTATCCCGAGCGATGTGCGATATTGACGCATCAGGTGCAGGTACAACGGGTCCCGGGTGCGGGGTCAAATTGTCAGCTGATTGTGACGTCATCTCGGGTCTCGTCCAGTGTAGCAGGCGGTGATGTGCCATGCCACAGTTATCGACGTCACACACAGGAGCGGGGCACGACTTATTATTGTGTCGCGCAGAGAGGCAACAATAACACAATTTGTGTATTTTCACATACCTCCATTTATCTCGGTGTATCGCACGATTGTAGGCAAATTCCGTCCATCTTCCGATTAAAGTACTCGGCAATTTAGATATTACTGCTGCAGCGTGTTCGCGACATCGTAGGTAGTCATACTGGTCTAGGGCGCGTATTGTTGCCACGCAATTGTTGACTTTAACGGAGAAATGTATAAATTCTTGTTGATAATAAGTAGGTAACGATGGTAGCTTCCTCAATTGCATCGTTATGTTGCTAATGCAATCACCACTAAAAATTGGTAGTTCTCGTGGCGTGGCGAGGCGGCTCAGCAGTCTATCCTCATGATGTGATGCAGACTGGGTCATCAGATCCTTCAACGTGTGAGCTAGTTGCTGGATGTTGTTGTCGTGCTGAACGGGTGAGGCACAGTTCGTGTCCAGCCACTTTTCTACATGATCGTACTCATTGGCGCTCGGTATGGACGATCGGGAAGAACATTTGCTGCCAGTAGATTCTTTGGGAGGACTATCATCAGTGTCCACGTGGTTACTGACCTCGGCGTCGACCTTGGCAAGGTCGGCTTGTAGCTTCTTGTCAATTAGTTCCATTTGAATTTTCGCTTTAGCTTCCGCGGCTTCCAATTCGAGTTGTTTACGACGTGCAATCGATGACGAAGTAGATTTCTTTGTACGAACGGTTGTTTTTGATGCGCACGTGGAATGTTGCGCAGTGCCACGCGGCGACATTTTGCACGGCACAGGGGTCGATACGTATCCTTCACCTCGCGGCGATGTAGGGCAATCGGGGCCACGAGGAAGAATAAATTTCTTGATCTCCTTCATAGGTGCACGCTCCAACTTATTGGCTTCCATGAGTTCAATCCGTTGACGGCGTGTGAGAACTTTCGATGGCGTCGTTACCGACATGAAGTGACGCAGTTCGTTCACTGTTCACTAATTTACGATTTGGTTTGAAAGGACCAGAACCACTGTAGGCGATATAAAAGAAACTGCGTCTTTTGGTAACGGCAGGAGAGTATTGAAGGGTGCGATAGGAGATTTGAAACTAGTATCTTCGATGTACCGTGCCACACTGTCTCACGTTCGTTCGCTACGCGACATTCGTTCTTCCACTACCCTACGTTCAACATAAAATGAATCTCTGTTCGCATCCACCCTCAATACTCTTCTTATTTATTATTAAATAAAGTTGCCAACAGATGGCGGCACAAGTAGCAAAATGAAAATGAAAAGTATCAATAAACATTACTCGATAAAAGTAGTTAAATAATATTACATACAAATATACAAAATAATTCAAGGACGTGTGTCGCCTACAGTAATAAAAACTCTGAACCTGTGGTTACTACACAAACCATATGAAAGGGCAATGTATGATCATGAAAACTAGCGCAGAATCATAGAGTAGACAAAATAGAAATATACAAAGTAAGTAAATGCCAAGTAGTGGGGTTCTGTCATTGAGATATGCCTGATGATGGATATGGATGAGATTTCATGAGGAAAAGGTAATATGGGCAATGTCGCAAGAGTCGTAAAAGTGAAGCATGAAAAGGGCGCTCGACTTGTATATATGCACCTTCAGTGAGACCTCGTCACGCACTAAGGACATCCTACATTGGGGTCATAGATCGGTTACTAGCTGATACTATTGAAGGTCTATTAGTGGAAAACGCATAAGGAATTGATTTCAGCCCTGTTAATGATATGGTAATAATCGTAACATTCGAATAACGATTCTCATTTCTGCGGATGCTATAAAAGATATGCAATAATCATGAGGTGTATTGAGCTAAAAACACAGAGCGACAGAGCGTGGCGGAGCGTCGATCGGGCGTGGGCTTGCCTCGCTGTCATGAGATTTATTTTATTTTAAATGTTGAAAATACATTATTCCTTCTACTCTAAGCTGATTAGGCGGCTTTTAGGCTGTGCGTTGGTTGAACAGTCAGGAATAACTAGGGACTAGACAGAAATAGAGATAGCGAATATAAAATAAAATATTTTATCGAAAGAAAGTATATATAACAAGTTATCAAAAAATTTAGAATATAAGAAGACTTCAATATCTACTTAACTTACGTTGGTTCTTAATGCTACTATCATCTATCGAACAAAGTCATAGGCCAATAACCCACAAACAAACAAGCAATCGACGGCAGTTAGATAGATCGACCTTGACCTCCTTACTAAACTACGGAGGAGAGAAATCGTCATCAAAGTTATCGATACATTTGCATAGTAAATATTAATAAGCTCTAACAAACAATTAAGTAGGCACCAAATTTATCGTATATACTACACTAATATTTAAATTATACATGGAGAAAATTGCTTGTCTTCCGTACTAGGTCAATTAATGCGGTCATGTCTTGGTTAAAACTACAAGTTTGATTAAATATTAGATGTAAACGGAATTTGACAACAATGATATCCATAACATCAATGCAAATAGAATAAAGGACAAGGATCCACATTTTGCATGAGTGAATCGCGATCGCACAATCCTGTACAAGCAACACACAAATGGTCGCTATATTTGTTTTAGGATACATTGAGTGCAAATACATTTTTGGAGATGTGAATACTTTCGTTTTCTATTCAGACCAAAAGTGTATTTAAGTGATAGGTGTAAATTATGAGGAAATAGAAAGGATGAACTCAAAACTGTTGACCAAACAAATTCTGAAAAACATAATGAGGCTACATAAACTATTGAGGAGTTATATAAATGTGATTTAATTAGTTAATAGAATTAATAAATTACCAGTGAAGATGAGCGTGGTAACGGAAACGGATATTCCTAATAATACGTTTATTACATAATAAAGTATTGGTACTTTATGACGCAAACACGACACGATGCGTGTGAGTTTGCATCATAAATTAGTAATTATATGTTCTGCGCATCAACGGTTTTAGAGATATTCTTTAAATATTCTAACAGTTCTGCTTACGTTTATAAACTCCAAAGCGATATTTATTTATATTTCGAAGAAGCTGTTGCAGATTTACTTGGTATGTATGTATTTAATACAAAACGAGATACCACGGTTAACGATAATGATGGCTTATAAACTAAAGCCCTTTGACACCGTTAGAGTTAGTTGGTATAATAAAGGAGAATTAATTACGTGACTTTCGCTAAGAGAGTTTTATAATAACGAGTTAAGCAGAAGCGCCGGTCATCAACCTCCGCATGCCGATGTGGCCACTATTTTTTTGCTAAGACCGTCGCGCGCCTTGCTCCGGGATGCTAGCTAGATGGGTAATCTAATTATAGGGTATCCTCTTGAGATGGTCAAGTGCTTCGCCTTAAACTCTTAGACTAGTTTTTCTTCGCTGAAGATAGATACCGTATTGATAGAATCATTTATAGCCCAAGTTTATTTTCAACATCCTGAATAGATAGACTGGAAATAGACAGATGACAGGCTTAACAAGCGATATGTCTAACCGTGGATTCAATTGAATAGCAGTCTTTAGTAATGGTGTAAGTGGCCTTTTGTGTTGCGTTCGTTCAATTATGAATGACTAGCTAGTTGAAAGAAAATTACAGGGCAAGGGTACCTAGAGGTGGAAATGCAAAACGCGCATGCACACGTGTCTCTTGATCGTTTAGCTGAGTGGCTCGATAATAGCCAATGCGTGTCGTTATACAACAACGGCGACAAGAAAATTGGATTTAGTCTCTTAATAAGAGTCTCGCTTCTTGAATTGTGCTACGTTAATACCGTGGGAGAATCTTAAGTGATACATGTTTTATTCCATTATTATTGACTACACTTGATAGTTTGCTAGAGACAATTGGTTTGGCCAACGTAGCGACGTGACAATTTTGGGAAATGTTTCTTACTAGATGAACTAAAAACCGCATTCAAGATAATTGTTACTGCGAACGGTATTTTCGCATGTAAGTAATATGGGTTTGCCCGTTAGTTACAAAAACAACAGACATATAAGGATATACAGTCATACAAATCGCGACATATAATGAATTTTAAATAAGGACTGCCCAGATATATTGACAAATACTGTGCAAAATCTTACCTGGGCATAAATCAGGCAATATCGGCACTACAACATATAAAAAAACACGCATAATGCTATAACTTTTTGATACATATTATTATTTTTTATATAATACTTTTAGTATAATAATGATTACTGCACAAACCAGACCATATGTACATTTACGACAGGGTAAAATAGGAAATGTCATACATCTGCCCCTTAGGGTAACAGTACAGTGTTGGAGATAATTTGGCAATCTCGTGGCGTATCGTAAACTATTAGCATCGATGACAATGAGTCGTTAAATATTACTGCCTCCTGTTAAACCACTATGGATATGATGAGCCGTGCGAAACGTAAAACTACCTATGGTAGGTACTGCGAATTGCTGTCATATGCGTATAAGTCGGTGGTCAGAGCGCCTATACAAAGGGACCATGACGATGTGTACAAACAAACAATGATAGCACAATCTGATATACAATTAAATTAAACAGTTTTCGTAATTTAAACAGTTTTTATTTAAATACAGTGTATTAAAAACACTGGATATATTACGTTTGGCGTTTTTAGACATTTAAAAACGGTTTGCTCGAAAACGCCTACGAGAGTAATAATTATTGCCGAGAAAAGGCGCAGGCGCACGGCGCGAGCGCAGCGTGCATAAAAAACAAAATAAATCACAAACCAGTTGTATTGTTCTTTCGCAAGAGACGATCTAACGATACGATAAGAAATTTTTATTCTTGGGTTTTATGACAAGTGTAGTTTCAATAAAATTGATGATTTATAAATTAAAAAGAAAACATATATATATTTTGAATTTTTGATATACGGAACATTCTCAATCCAAGTGAGATAAAAAAAAACACTGTTGTTAAAGCTCTCGCAGTGATTCGCAAGTTATTACAAGCTCCGATACATCATTTGGCTAGAAAGTAAAATTGTAGAAAAAAAGAAGAACCTAATTTTTAACGCTACGGAGATGAGACGTCACGAAACGGACCTAAGTCGATCGACAGTGAAAGTGAACACGAAGTAATTGATGTTATTTCGACAATTTCATATTATATTACTTAATTTCGAATGTATTCCGAGTCAAGTTTTAATAAATTCTCATCGATATGCGACACAGTTAACAGTCAAAGGAGCATGATCCGATAGTGTGATTGATTGGCAAATAAATAAGGATAAATGTCATTACTTTTCATTCCAAATGCGTCTTCTTTCAGATGTAAAGGTCGAATCTGCGTGCATTTTTTGTGGTGGCAATAAACATAGCTTTGGCATCACGATACACGATTAAATTATATGAGAACAGTCTGGGTATTCTATCACCAAAAAATTACAATATGCTTAAAATCTCAGAATAAATGGTATATATGTATTTAGCTCATATTTAAAACAACAATATCACTTTGGCACTCTGATTTCATTATGTTATGTTACAGACTTTTAAAATGACTGGGACAAAGCAACGTATATCAGAAATAACAAAAATGTTTTCTTGTAAATATAGTTATCTTATCGCTAAAATTAATCAACCATTAAAATATTATCAGTAATGCACTGATTTATTTACTGAGATAAATCTTAATAACCTACTCATTGTTATACGTAATACTGTTACTATACTATCATGCTATTGGAGAGTGAGAAATACATAACTTATGTACTCTATTAACTTTTAACAGCAGTAGAACTTGTATTATATCGTCCGGGAAAGTTCTGCCACGAAGCAGCACGTGCATTGGCTTTATGAAGCGTTCATGGCGTAGCTCACTTAGCTGTTCTTTACATATCATCTAAGTTAAGGAACTTTCGGCTCGTTCCGAACTTGGATGGGTGAGCATTTAGTGGCATTGAAACTGAGCGCTTCCGAGGGCACGTTAAGCTATGTCGGAGGCCTTCAGGCGGGTTAAAAAATCCGACACCAGAGTCGGCCACTATTTCACGAAATAGTGGCCGACTCTATCACGAAATAGTAACTTATCACTGCAGCTGTCTCTAGGCAACGATGGCTGTTGCATTTAGGAAAAGTCAAATTGCGGGGTTAGGTAACCTTAAAATAAATACAATGACCTATAAATTGATAAAATTCTGTAATTTCAGTTTTCAAAAATATTTATGTAAAATGTGAGAAATAGCTGGGCGATCAAATGTTTCAATGTGACTACCTTTGTTTCTTCCGAAGAACGTGTGTGCTCTTTCGGTACAATAGTAATGTTGTTGCAATTTGAACATAACACTCGTGTTTTCAGAAGCCTGGTTGGCTACATCAACAAACGTCATTGGAACTTGTAAAATGCACTAGAATTGGTGCACATTTCCATAAATATTTGCATTACGAGTCCAGAAATAGAACCATCTTTCTTTATATTATAGTAAGTATCTATAAGAATTATATATAATCTTTTTTCAGAAGGAAAAACTCACTTTGTGAATGAGAACCATCAATATTTTTTATATCAGTCTTGAATTGGAAGTAAATAAAATGAGGCACGGGTACATTCGCATATAGAGTACCTTTGAAGAACAATGAGAGTTGATATTGATGGGCCAAAAATAAAATAATGTAACCACAGATTACTATTAAGGTATTGAATGTAACGCAAATCATGGAAGATTCCATTGACAATGCCGAAACATATTCGAAGACACAGGAAGCGCGTGTTGGCGAACAAAGATACGTCAAAAATTCAAAGCACAGTATGCTTCCGATCGGTCGTTGTTTCGTGAGCGTCACCTTCATGGCACTTCCTGAGGTCTCCAATCGCCGAAGTGCGGAGAGGAAGACACCGAGCCCGGTGCACCGACCGACCGCGCAACCGTAGCCTTGGACGCGAGCTCCCTGCATTCTAATCGGACGGCCTTGCGGAAGCGCGTGCTTCGGACCCGCTCTCGTAACACCGAATACGGCCCCTTATCAATAATGCTCCACAAATGCCTAAACTGAGGGGTTTTTACGCACGCATGCATTTAAACCTAAGGAAGACAGTTGACTCCAATACATTATTAGTAAAATAACGTGGAGGATTACTTTACTGCACAGTAACAGTTTCTAGTAACAAAGACAAAGTACGCAAGTGTTAAAGTGTAAGTCAACAACTCATTTGAAAATGATTAGCACAAAGCTGTGGTTCGCCGCGGGCCGTTGGTCATGTCAGGTGGTACCTGGTAACCAGTTCCACTGAACGGGTCGACTTTGGTAAGTAGACCGATGTGGATGTTGCATGGGCTCGGCACGCGACAACGCATCCAAAAGTATTTCAACGAGACGAGAAATGTAAATAGCGCTTAGTAAAAGCTTTATGCACACACAGCTGCTGGCTGAACTAGCAAGGCAGCACATAATCATGAAACTCATTATATATATACATTAGTTCAGTTGAGAATTGTGAAATAGAAATTCGCAGTAAGTTCACCGTATGTATGTATGTTATTATGATGGGTGTTGAATGTTCTTTCATTATGTATCTACGCTACAATCGTAGTTTTTGACCTTACGTGATGATGATACAGATTTACTGGTTGGTTAGTAGGTCACATGAGTTTTATGTTTTATAGATTTTTGAAGATATTTTATGTACATAAAGCATAATATATGTAAAGAGATGAGCGGAAATGATAATCGGATAGTTACAATTAGACTACAATTTGTTAAAAACAAAAACTTACGGCATGGTGTTCAGTTTCATGTAGGTGTCTAATGGGAACGAGTCAGGATTTTTATGTGGTATAGTTGTTCCAGAAAGCCTTCGGGCAGTTCTCATCCAGCTACCTCTTTGTCTTCTAAAACCTTTATCGTGTTTAAGAAGTTGTATGTGTCGTTTAACGATGTCATGCCATTTCCATTTAACATTGGCAGGAGAATCACTGGCTGCATCCTCTTTGCATATTTGTAAACCATCACTAAATCTCCTCATATTTTGGAGGTATACTTCGTTTGACTTTGGGGGTAGACTTTTCCTTCTTTCGTCGGCAATAATTAAATCTTGTGAATTTTGCTCAGCTATCCACTTTGATATAAAATCATTTTTATCACAGTCTTGCGTAATCACTGGCTCTTCTTTGGGTGTTGGTGGTATCCAATCCAGACTTACCCACTGACTAGATTTTGGTTTTGATTTAAATATGACATCAACTTCATCATCGCAATCTGAAGAAGCAATGGAGCAGACAGATGTTTTTTTCTTAGGAAATCGAGATCTGACTGAACGGCCAGTGGATGTTAATTCAGGGCTCACGCCTCCTTCATTTATATCCTCTTTTCTAACATCCTGCAAACTCTTTATACAGTCTATATTAACATAAGAGTTTTCGGAGCATGAAGAGTCAAGACTAAACCTAGGGAAACTTCTATTCACAAGTCTCGATCTTACTGTTACCTCTTCGTTAATATTCTCTATTCCACCGCCGGTTTCACGTTCATTGGTGAGAGAAATTCTTCGTTCATTCGATATGTTGTTTTCCATTTCAATTATTTTTGCCATGCTTGGAAATGTACGATCCTTTTCGACTTCAAATATACTTGTTAATTTATGAGGACATTCTTTGTCCATTTCTTTGTTGTTAATGATGGTTGAGACAGAGTTATCTTCGTTTAATTCAATAATTCTTGTGATTCTCTGTGGATACTCATTATCGGTTTCAATAGATACTGGAGATGATGAATCATTTTCAAATTCTATAATTCTAGTTATTCTTTGTAGAGGTTCCCTTTCAGAATCTGTACTATGAATAGTGCTTGTATTATCTAAATCATCTAAGTCAATAATCCTAGTAATTTTTTGAGGATACGTATCTGCAGCTCTTAAATTTTCTTTCTCTTTACTTAAAATGTTATCAGTTTCTCTAATTTCTAAAATATCACTAGAACTAAGGAAAGATGACTTACAATCTAATTCTTTTAAATATCTTTTGGTTGATGAAGGTATGTCGCAATCGTCCAACATTATTCGTTCTTCTCGAGAGTTGCTGCGGCTTTTCGCCTTTTGTAGCGCGCTTTCAGTGAGAAAAACACAAGGGACTTCGACTTGCATTGACATTTTTCTTTGTCTTGTGGTGTTCTCTTTTTCTTGATTGATGTCATTGTCGATATCTTCAGGAACCTCTTTATGCGGTAAAACAATAGGTGTTCCCGCGACCATACGTAAGAAATCTGTAACGGCTGCGATGTGTGCTCCAGTTACAGCTCCTTGTAATTTTACGCCAGAAACTTGATGAGGCACTAGTTGATTATCGCGTATACACCAAACTACGGGCAAAGCCCCTTCTGACACCATCGTCGGGTCAATAGTCAGTATTTAGTCTTTAGTTTTATTTTAAACAATAAATGTCACAACACGATGACGATAAAGTTCACTGGTGCATTTCCGGGCTCCCTACGCTACCACAACAAGAAGAGTTTAAGTAAGCGAACACGAAAAGGCTTTGTTGACGAGAAGGCGGCATAACGCGAACGACGCGAGCGGTGCGGAGCGAGACGAGCGTGCGCGTCCAGCGGAGGTCGCGCGAGATAAGACGGTGAGAGTCGCACGCACAACATCGGGCCCGCGCGCCCCGCCACGCATCAGCACAGTCACCTTCGATCATACATCAATTCTCATCCGATGCACTCCTCGGGCAAATTATGTAACGGTAACGGATGACCCATTTATTTATCACGTGTTATTTTTCATATTTTGATTCAATAGCAGATAATTTTCAAATGCTGTTGAGTGCTTGTCTTTGTCACTGAAATGTCAAAATTTGGCTATATCTCCATGATTCTATACGACGTGTAAGCGTATAAATAACGTTTGTAACTACAGACCGAAACTGATGCCAATTGTTTCTTGTCTTGCAATCTTCATTTTATTTGCATAAAATATGCAAGCACTCGAATTCAAGTAGTTCGTTGCGGTGACGTAACGTGACGATACGAAAGAAAATTAGTAAAACATTCGCCGATCGCGGACGTCGTTAACAACAATTTAGATTCTTTGTGATTAATAACTTAGGTATTACTGCACTCCAAGTGCGGACTGAAAGTTCATCGATGCAACTCGAGTAAAGAGCGATTGTAAAGTTAGTGAGTTAAGAATCGTAAGTCACCCTTGTGATGTCGGGTCATCCTGTCGAGTACAGTTAGCCGGCTTTGTGCTGGCCCTATTCGTGTCAGGCAGGACAGTCCATCACTCAGACAGTCAGCTCCGCCGGTGCAATACTGCATGCTTTGTGAAAGAGATTTGGCGTACGCGTATATTTTCCGCAACGCTACACCGAAAATACTGTGACCAATCTGCGTGATAAATTAAAAATTACGATCGATATTGCTATGGATATTATTAAGATATGGTCCAATAAAATATTACAGATAAGTAATTGTTACCCGTAGTAATAAAGTAATAATTGGAACGATGTGCGAATGGTATGATACTGATAAAATATGACATTGTAGAATATTATGTTAATACCGCAGAGAACACGTACATGACCTACATTAATTATGCCTGTTTGTGCGATACAATAAAAATACATCGTAACTAAAAATTTAACGCTGTTTAACATTTCACGTCGCACAGGTATAATAGTTCCTAGTTAGAAGTTATAAAAATTTATATTTACCTTAACGTCGACTAGTTATTTTTCCGTGAATGCATTATTAATTTTACAAAGGACATTAACTAAGTGTCGCTACCAAGAAGCATGTCTGTGACGCAAGTCACGACGCGGTCTTCAAACACTGAATACGATTAAAATGGAACGATTAAAAAATCGAAGAAACCGACTTCAATTCTTACCATTAACCAATAAACCTTACCATTAAAAAAAACATCCAAATCGTTATACAATTGTCAAATAAAAGTGTCAGAGAGACAAAATACGCGATTGCGTTTACTTGAATGACATATCTTTAATCAGTTATTTTCATTTAAAAAACAACAATTGAATCGACTTTTATAAAAAGTTCTATTGGACCAAAAATAATAAACACGGTTAATAAACACGGAGTTCTGATGTAAAAATACATATAAAAAAAATACAGTCGTACTGATAACTTTGAAAGTCGCTTGAAACCACAGTGGACTGTTATTGTTAAAATAATTCTAGTTAATTTTAGATACAAATACAATGAAAGGTTCAATCGGATACTGGTATTAACATATAAGTGAACTTGTAACACCACAAATACCATCGGACAGTTAGGAACGGCGCCGTCGCAGTTTGCGATGCGCCTCCCGTATCTGGGACGGGCAAATCAAGTATTAATTACCCATACGACGCCTAATGAACCCTTTATGTGATGATGTGTCTGCATTCATCAATTAACATTTAAAAGCTCGTATATAAAACGACGGGAGGCGAGTGTTACAGACTACGTTTATGTGCCGTTGAATTTCTATTGATATAAACGAAGCAGACACAAACGAGACAGACAAAGGTGATGTTAAAACTGATTATAGACAGATATTAAACAAAAAATATTTGATAGTATTATGTAACATTGATTTTTGGTAGGATATAAGACGTATTTTTGTGTAGGTGGTGCCTAATATGGTGACAAAGCGAACGACCTCTGATATCGATAACCAAACTCTCGAAACATATTCGAGGAACTGCTCTCCGTTAGCATTGGGGAAGTCCAACATACTTTACAAGGAAAATGAAATGCAGTTGCTTTAGAATCAAAACAACTATGGTATATAAATGTTATATAAATGGTGAAATGGGTGTGTGATATCGGCTAGTAATAAAACTAATCCATATACTTTTTATACTGGCATCATATTCTTCTAGTAAGGAACATAGTTTCACAAGATAGTCAAGTTAGAAGCCACAATAGGAACGTACACACAAGCACTGATCCGAAGTTTTATAGAATAATTGACAATGATTTAATGACTTATACGCTCTTAGGGGTGGATTTTTTTCATGAAATTACTCTGGGACTTCCACCCTATAATATTATTGTTACAACCTTTTCCCTGAGGGTCTCAGGGCGGGTGCTTAGTAAAACCGAGCTTGACTCGAGTAGAAAAGATTTTTCACACTAATCTTATAATATTATATAACTAATTATAATAATATTATAAATATTATATTATAATTTTATAGGGTGATTTTATTAAATTCAATAGGTGGGGAAATGGATTAAAATGAAAAAAGTAAATTTATAATAATACCTACTACTAATTAGGATGTAATTATAATTCCGAAAAATGTCTAAGAGAAAGTTTGTTGAAAATGCAAATCCTAACTGCCATATACTGCATGTTCGTAACTAGGACGCGTCATATTGAACAAATGAATGGCTAATCATTCGGTGAAAATTACCAACAGATTTAATATAGATTTAAGATTAGGAATCACGTAGCGTTCGTTTACGCGTAATAGATCACGTCGAAGCTGGCCGGGATGTTCTTCACAGATCATCTAGGTTAGGCAACTATCCGCCCGGTTGGTAGTTGGATGGGTGACCGATTAGTAGCATTTGAACGAGGCGCTTCCGAGATTCACACACGTTAAGTTTTCCGTCCCGGCTTTACTAATAGACATGTCGGAGGCCTTCAAGCGGCTTGAACACTCCGACACACGAAAAAGAAATTGGTATACTGGTATTAGTTTAACGTAGCAACATTTAGTAACTCTTGGTTACAACAAAATGTACCTACTTTTAAAGTGTTTATGCGAATGCTTAAAACCAGAATAGAGTAGCCTTCAAGTACCAGCATAATAATTATTATAATTTACTTTTGCTTAGTAAGAAACCCGGCACAAATGTTTATGCTTTAGAAATATTTCTGACTACCAGCAACTTTCATTTCAATTCACACACTTCGTAAACTCGGCTCGTAATTTATAAGGTACATGTATATCTGTAACCACTAAAACGATTTACAACCATAGATATCATTTGGGCTTGTATTTCCATAATATGGTTAAAATTTCTTTGTTACTGGTTGTGCTTGTTTTATTACCGAGTAAATCAAGTATAAATTATATCAGTAATAATGGTTATGAATCATCTATTCATTTTAGATTGGCTTCACTAAGGTACAGGATAGTATATCCAGAGAAAGTATACCATAGGATAGTATATCAAGTCAAGTCAAGTCAAAAAAGGAGTTTGGGTTTCTGATTTCAATCACCCTGTCGTTATATAGCTTGCGAGCTATGTATATATTTTTTTTTTTTTAAATAAACCACAATCAATCATACATACACACGAAGTAGTAATGTGCCTGCTTGTGATTTGAAGGAAGTGTCTTCCAACAATAAATTGTTCAGCTACACAAACCAAAATATAATTAATTTTATGCTGAAGACTCGCATAATTTTGATCGCTGATTACCGCGTGCCTTAATATTGTATAGCCAATGCGGTAAAATTAATCATATTAGTCAATCATAATATAATATAAAAGTAGATCAAATTCATTGACACAAAATATTACGAGTAAATATTTCAGCGATACGCACAAAACGTTTTTAAATCCACCTTTTTAATTCGAACAGCAAATGAGTGGAATTCGTTACAGTCTTTTAGAAATTGGCAATTTTTCGAGTTACATCTCCGACCGCATCATCACCTAAAATCAGGTGAGATAACGGTTAAAAACTAGTCTATTATCTATGCAAATAAATAAAATTGAAGTGTCTGATAGATAATGTCAAACAGCTCTGAACTAAATGCATACAAGTATATAAGGAGCTTATAAAAAAAATAACAATGTTATTTTAAACCACAAGCATTATCATTGAAAAGTTGAACGAATGCATGATAAATTAATAACGATACATTGTGCTTGTCCATGTGGGCGAGCGATGCTCGCTTCGAGGAAGCTGTTACTGCTTCAGCGAGATCAGGCGCCAGTGGTTGGCGCCCGGCCGACCAATGCGAGCCGCACCATTTTTCCTCTCAACATTATAAAATTATTACTGTACCTCACCGCGTAAATATACCGACCCATAATATCGCTACTGTTTGATTACAGCATTGTAATTATAACTGCGGCATTTTTCAGTTATATTTTATGGGACGAGAATAAACTTGGGTATGCGAGTGTCAGATTGTAGGGCACATCGATAAAATAACGTTTCATTTGGGAACGAAGCAGCCTCAGCCTTATTTGAAACAGCTGAATATCTATTTACGGAATGAAACAAAAGTGATTTAAATAGGTATAATAATGTGCCGAGGATTTTTGTAACTAATATACATTATTAACTTAGCATTGAGATTTATTGTTTATCAATATTTATAAGTTCGATGAAACTATGCCAGGCGGAAACCTAAGTAACTTATAATATATTTATTTAAGGTTTCATTTGGGCTTCCAGCTAACAAAATTACCATGCATGCGTTTTACTGATAGTACTTTTTACCCTAATGCGCCAGAAAGAGGTATGTCTTCCGAGTATACACTCTAAAGATGCATGTAACGTGTCGAGTGTCTCAGGCGCAGCGTAGAAATATACCTATATACCCATGTATGTATGTACCTACATACCTTTGTATGTATGTAGTATATATATTTCTTTCTAACGGCTTGATGGAGATTGGCTTCAGGTGTCGTTAGATTTGTGTTAATTGTGAGTGACAAATTAAAATGGTCTTGTTACAACGTAATCTTTCAATGTAATTTAAATTTTTTTCCACGCAGTCATCTTTTTTTCAAGAATTTCTTGTTGTACACAATGTTTCACCTTTTTACCAATAATAACAAAAAGTGCGGTCTTGGCACTTTGTTTGCACTTTTTAGTGGTTATTTTCCAAATATATATTATACATGTTATTAAAAAAGGGTTTCCTAAAACATTGGATCGAACATTGGAGTTATGCAGACAATGCCTATGTCGCACTCCCGCGAAATTCAGTTATGAACACAGCTACTACTATATTCTATACTATATAATACTATTTTCGACATCGCGGGTTTTTATGCTAAAACACATATTATACCGATCTGATAACTCAATTTATAATAAAGCGAAGAAAATTTTAATCACAGCTCTGTAACCGTACATTTTTTGCAAAAAACGGTCATCATTTTAAAAGGCAGCCAATAACTGCACATTGCGAAATAGTAAATTATGAATTTATACGCCAAGCGTGTCTGTGTATCGAAGACGTCTTTAGTCATAAATAACTCGCGATATTTGATAGCCTAATTTATTATTTAGGAGGCCTTAAGCGGCTATGGAAAGTTTCTAAAAATATCGTCATAAGATCTTGTTGTTTACTTTATTGTCCTTGAAGGAAGAATGTTACAGAATTTAAGATGAGAGGCTAGCGTTGCCTGACGTTGTGTATATTTCACATTTTTACAATATTATTGTGACGCATATGATCTTCTGTAGCTGGAAAATGACCGTGACCACGGGTTTATCAAATTTATATATGTCAACAAGGACAATGAACAAGGAAATTATTACTGAGCAATATATATATAGGATCAGATCTTATAATTAACACAAATGTAGTCTCTAAAGACACTGTTGTGATAGTAATTATAAAATCCATGAAATAAAATAACAATAGGCTTCTAAATTAATTATGAATTAGGTATACAAATAACAACCGTAGTGTTTGATATGTCGGAGAAATGCATGGTCACCAAATGGTGGAATTCGATATTGCTAGCAGTAATTAACACTAATGTGTAATTTAATTTGCCTGTCGTAACCATCTCGAAGGTACGTCAATCTGCAGATTACGGTTTAAGAGCGATCTAGACGCGTAGAAAGTTGCTCGCGTCGCGACCGAACGGCGCCCGCGTATGTCCTGCGATCCGCATTCTCCCTACCATGATTTCAAATAAAACAAAAAATATTAAAGCGACCATCGTAAAATACAGTGTATCGCGAAGTAATGACTTTAGAAAATGCTGTTCAGAATAGATATTGAGCCTGGCAAAAAGATACAGCGTTGAATAAATTAGCGTCCATGCACTTTCAAACATTAGAGTTGAAAAACAGCCCGTGGAAAATCCGAAAATTGCATGTTAGGTTAAATTAAGGTAAATTAATTTGTGATGCAAGTACTTAAGATCATTATCTTTTACAGATTTAAGATTGGAAAACTTTAACTCATTGTTTTATTATTTTGATGACCAAGTTTACTTTTTGAAAACGGTTAATTATAACTGAAATGGAAAATCCAGAACTGTCATCGAAAAATACATGTGTCCTTAGTCCTGTTTATTTTATTATTTGATATTTTTCCTGAACTCTAATAATTTTGACAGCTAAACTACGAAGTATGAATATAAAACATCGAAAAAATTAATGCTCATTAGTAATTTGAAGGCTACACATTGCCGTATATAAAATCGCAAATGCTTGTGTGAACTAAATATTATCACTGTTTACAATTTTCCTGTGACACATTTTGCAGTCAGTATTTATAAGCCGAACAAGTTTTACACTGAAACGGGAAACGAATAAGTCTTGTGATAAAGAAGTCTAGAAGCCAAACAGAATCCTTCACCTAAATATAGGGAGTATGATTACTAAAGGAATGTCACGAAATGGCAGTTTAGATAATTGTAGTGTAGGTTTAAACAATTGCATCTGCGGTCGTTGCGCGGCGTCGGTCGAACGGGTCGACGAACGACCTAGCGCTTAGCGAGGCAGCTTCCTCCACACCCGGACCGATCTGACCACCATTTTTCTACTCTAGCGTTGTTAAAAGATATTTGATCATGTTTCGGTCCATACATGCACTTCTATAATTCAATATACAATAAACATAACATACATAAACAAGCTGTTAATGTTTAAAGCGTAACAATACTTAGATAGATAAATTGGTCACCAACAAACGCTTTTACATTTGAAATTAGGGATCATCTTCTACACCTTTCCCCATATATTAATATTATTTGAAAGTGTGTTCCTTGGCTTTTTGCGGTATTTGCATGAAGGTCATGAAACAGATTTTAAAATTAAATAAATTACTAGTCCGATTTTAAGAAGCTAATAAAATGGCTTAAAGATAGGTGCCATTTCACCTTGAATAATTTGTTAAAGCACATTATAATTCAGACGAACGCGAGATGTCTAGGCAAATAATTATATCGTCCCGTCTATACTCAAATTCATTTAACACACACAAGTAAACATGCTAGTGAGAATTTATGACGTGTCGCAGAAGCTCCTTAAGTTAACGTCTGTTCAAACCCTCATATCTCTATAGCCACCCCTTATCCAACAGACGTGTTGAAAGATAGGTATTTTAAAATAAACAAGTTGGTCACCTGTCTTCGAGGCATTCACAAATGCAACTAATGGAATCTTGTTCTACGAGACGCATAATATAGCATGACAAATGATTAAGTTATGAAGTTGAAGAACTATGGGTTGTAATTAGTGGTTTGCTTTGAAATTGCGATCTATGCCTGTTTTAAATAGGATTTAGATTTGGAACCATTTTACACTTCAGGCGATTTTTATTTAGGATAAGTACAATAAATTAACCACTATAAACAGTGCCTGATTCTCTAATGAGTAATTTTAATTGGCAGCTTGTTAAGTAAGGTAAATAACGAATTTACGTATTTTTAAAAACCTTCCAGAAAAACTTGAAAAGCTTTATAAGATTTCAATAAGATGTTGAACATTTCAATAAGAGAGTTTTATCTTCACTTTTTTGGAATATAATTACGTATATACAATACAACTTGTGAAAATACTGAAACAAACCTTTATATTTTTAGTAGATTGAATAATTTTGATTTATTCCTTTTGGTATAATTCAAATATAATTAAATCTAGCGATAAATTTCACTTGAGATCCAAATTCCGCTAGCATTCTAAGTTTTAAGATTCAACAAACGGTTGAAAGCCGATTAGTCGAAGAAGAATTAGAGAAATTCGCTCGCTTTGATTGTGAGGCGAAGCGTATACATTTTTTATGCTTAAAATATAAGCTCTGGTTTATGACAGTCTGATTACAGCGTAACTGATATCTTATTATGAATGTTGTTTGTTACAGAAAATCTAACACTAACCGATACCAGTTTTGGTGACATGTGGTATTACTCTCACTTACGGATGTCGCATCAAATCTCACGTGTACAACGCTCCATTACCGATAAATTGGCACCGGCAAAAAATATAATTTTCGCTATACGTCAACGTTCATACGTTTCTAATCACGTCACAACTAGGTCAACGGAAATTTACGACGAGAGCGATTTACTGAAAGCCTTTTACATCATCATCACCTGGCACTACCAGGATCTAATTTGCATTTGCCGGTCCACGTCTTCTAATTGGGGTTTTTTTTTGCCAGTACCACATACGTACATACGATGTTTTTCAAATCACATTTGAAAACTAATGTGACGCAATGTCACATTCAATTTCGATTAAAATGATTAGCAGTCGACATAAGGAGATAGCGAATGGCAAACTGACGGGCGTATTTGATAATGTGTTTATGATTGTCTATGTACAAAACAGGGAACAAGAGAAAGTATAGGTAAAATTACATAGCAAAAACACTGCATCCGAAAAAGATAAACAATAATAAGCGTAGGCGACCGCCACGGTGCAGCGATAATTGAAAGTGCCATCACTGGAGGCTTTCTGTACCAAATAGAATGTGTGTCAAGTAATTTTCACGGTCTTGGCACGGTACATGTGTCGACCATGACATGGGCGGGCCAATTCAACGGGTGGACGTTCTAGGATGCAGCGCCGAATAGCCGGCAATGGCGTTTAATTTAATTCTGCTAAGTGACAAGGGCGCGCCCGCTGCGTTTGCATGGATTTCAACCGAGGGATGTTTCCTCACTATATTCTTAGAATAATATTTTGCTCAGCGCGGTAATTAACCCACACGCAAGAATAATTACAGTACGCGACACAAGGCGTTGAAATAGCCAACCGCTTTTATGGTCTATTTTGCCGTAATAACAGTAAGTAGGTTGGCACTACTCTTCAGGGACTTACCTGTGGCACGCACACGACATTACGCAGCGCTCAAATGCAAGGGAAACAGTTCACCGGCAATTCTGTAATCTGCCCAACTTACGTTTCAGTTTCGTCATATCTGGACACTTTCTAAAGAAACTGCAATATGCGAGCAATAAACGACAGGCCAGACTCTGCCTGGCTTCCAGTGGAAACAAGGCAGGCAACAGCGATAATAAGGTATAATTGCTCACCAACTCTGTGCCTATATTTAGGTGCAAGCAAATACTCTGGAACTAGCTGCGCATGCGACTAGTGCAATTACGTAAAGCGGTTGAGCCATTTCTAATCTAAAAATAATCGTAGGCTTTGCAGACATTGGCGCCACTAGGATCGTACGAGAAAGTAAAGACAATTATTTTTCATTCCTACAAAGTTCAACCAGAAGGGCAAAATACGTGTTCTTCAGCGGACCATAGAATTGCACCAAAAATGAACGTTAGGTAAGTACTATAATAAGTAATTGGTATCCTACCACTTATTTTACATTATCATCTCTATCGGAGCTTTATATTCTTTATATATATTTAAATGTCCATATATACACATATTTATATATGGACATTTCACACTGCGTCATCTAGCCCAAACTAAGCATGGCTAACCAAATGAGCTATGAGTTATTGAAGATACTTACAAAATTGGGTTTTAATTATTTTCACATTTGGCATTATTATTATTCATCATCATCATCATAACATCAGCCGACAGATGTCCACTGTTGGACATTGTATTCTTATTAATCTACATTTGGTAAGTTAACGTATCTAACAGAATTTAAGAACCAGGTGGGGACCAGGCAATCGAACAGGCCTAACCTTTCCATATCTTCAAAAGTAGTATATATTTGTGATTGTGTGTGATAAATACATATTTGCCCCAACGTCGCATATCCGTGACATGAACTAATACATCATTGGCGCCAGGCTCTGGTTAACCGTCAGTCTGCGCGTGCGATGTGAATTTTCCCCACGGCTGAGACCATTAAGGAAGCTATCATTAACGTGGCGACAGCGCTGATCATTCCTTCTAACCGGCTACGTACCTATACCAATACTTACAAGCAAATTACATTTTAATTATCACGTAATATGAAACTATCAATTATACTAATTAAGGCAGTGTTTACTTAAATTGTGAAAGTCGGCAATATCAATTTTTCAAATGAGTTCGTAATGCTGATATTGTTGCTTCTTGTGAAGACCGATTAACGTAGCGCGACACATCGTCTGCAATGACCTTAATGCGCATACGATCTAGGCCACTCTCTCTTAAATCAAACTGGAGAGCCCTAAAACCCTACTTATCTCTCTCTGACCAAACATGGATGAGCTGACCGACGTGTCGGTAATTATCATAGACAATTTCTTATGTAATAAAGGCAACGACCTTATCTACGTGTTTGTATTCTAAAGATAGTATAATGAGAAGAGGCTTTGTAAACGTCAAACTTACTTTGAAAGCTCTAGCTAGATCTTGTGATTTATGATTAAGTTGAATGATGTAACAAATAGAGAGATTAATAGTTCTCATTTAACAAACAACCAGCGAATTAACATATTAGATAGGCTTTATGGTAAAGAGCGTTCCAGACAGATATTCGAGTAAATGTATCCATTTAAAACCACAACTGATGTCTAGCGAGTGTAGGCTTACACGGTCGTGTGAGGGACAGGGCAGTGAGGAGCAGGGCCGGGCCGGGCCGGTGAACTCAAACGCATCCTGTCTCCGGTGTCGGTGATGTCGGCCAGATATCTCAACTAGGAAATGTGGGTTTTTAGAAGCCGTTACTGGCACACCCCGGCTCATTCATCATCAAGGCTGGGTCAATTGGCCAGTCTTTTAAGCCGATAGACACTGAGTACCGCACGACAACTAGGGCGAACCTTCTAGTAAAAGTAATAACGATACGAAATTCCTCATTCTGTATCGACGGATCATGTTTTACAAAGTTATTTCAAAATTTCACAGCAATGTTTACATAAACTATAAACTGGAAATATGCATTGAATTAACATAATATGCGGGTAATAAACCTTACATATACCCACATGCAATTTTGTACAGTATATTGCTAGTTTTGCGAGGACATCGATTCATAAAATGTTTTTTTATGGTACCTAAATATTCAATATGCAAAGAGAACTACTGATAGACTATAATCATTAGTAGCATGATTTGTGTCCCTATATATCATAGAATTTGCAATTTCCAACTTAGATATAGATAGTAATAATTCTTAGATATTTATAAAGTACTTTATAAGGATAAACCGGCTTTCGTATTCTTAAAATCTTTTACGTAGGGCACCGTTTTAAGGTAATAGAGCCAGGAATCAGTTAGTCAACTAATATTTTTTAAGCTATTCACGAACTTAAAAACAATTATGAATATGTCAGCAGAGCTTTTCGGGATACAATAAAACGCCAAGTTAACATTAAACATGTCAGTCAAATCGGATTATGATTGTGTTTTGAAAGAATATCAAACATACATGTACATTATTAATATTTTATGTGGTACGAGATATTTATCATGTCACGGTCCCGGGAAAACTTAAGGCTTTCGAGGCAGGTAGTGAAAATCATTGGTTACTTTAGGAAGAGAAAAAAAATCATTGCTGTGCGCGAGAACAGATCATGAACTTGAAATTTTGAAGGTGTTCCGTGTTGTTTTTTCTCCTGTTAGAAACATACCTTCAAAATTTTCCAGGTCGAGCTGTTGATGCTGTACATATTCTGTCAGCCATACATTCAGACAGGCCAACCTTTATAATTTGTATTGATTTCCGTTCTGCCTCGAGCCGAGACCTTTGAAGATTCAGTTAGTTTGGCTATTTACGACGAGTAGGGAAACATTTTAATAAGTAAAAGCTCGGTTTTTACTTAAGCGGATGGTGTTTGCGTAATGAATGAACCGCCAGCATTCTTCTAATTAAATTGGCACAAGCAAATATAACATTTATATTGTTAATTTTATTGATCAAAATGCAGTGTATGTGGTTTGACGTCGGAGGCGCTGGATTCAGCGAAACGGCTAACTTCCTGTAGTCGGAGCTTGCGCCATGAATAAACACAATCCACCAGCATACCATACTGACCGTTACCATCATAAATAAATAACTAGTTCAATAGTAACATTAATATTGAAATAATTTTATCGTATTCTAAGATCGGCGTAATATTAAGTCCCAGGTGCATCGTGTTCTATCGGTGTCGGTTGGTACTTAGCGCCGATAAAATATTTGTTTTCATTCAAGTCATAGCTTACCGTTAAGCAAGCCGCTGCAGGGAGCTATTAGTCTGCGGGAGCGGTAGCCGTGACGTACACATACAAACTAAGGGACCCCGCCGTTTATTTGACATACAATTTGCTTGTTTGCCTAGGAACCGTTTCCCTGTAAGCTCGCCGCTTTTACAAGGATGTCATTAAATGTTGTTTGCTTTAGCGATTCAATACGTGTGTATGAAGAGGTAATGTTTCGGTAGTTTGTCGATGGTAGAGCATTGTTTGTACTCCATCGGTAATTTAACAGTGTCTGCAGCTGCAGTTGACCTCGTTTGTGTGGCCAACGTCGGCTGTTCGTGCGGAACGCGATGCAGTTTTAATTACCGAGGCCGTCCTTTACCAGGCTGTCATAAACACGAAATTATCACAAACAGGCAATATGGTCTTGCCAACTCTACTTTTGCAAAATATGTCGAAAGTATTTCGATTTTTTGAGCAATGCGTGAACGACGAATTATATATATGCAAATCGGGTTTAAACGACTCATTTACATATTTTACCTAGTTAGCTAAATCTAATTTAACTGGAAAATTCAAATGTTAGAGTGCTCAGTTGATTGATGTGCGACCTTCACGTGTGACTTCTAAGGGTACGAATGAGGTGGAACGGACAAATACAAAAGTAACAAAACAAAGAATCGTGGCAACGGTTTGCATGACTATCGTGTCGTTAAATAGAGGAAACGTGCTACCGGATGGATTTCGAGTCGCTGTAAATACACTTGCTTATCATTGATTTCCTATATGACACATACTTTGGTCACTCTGCTTAGAGTAAAATCTTTTTTATCTTAATCGTTTGTGTCAAATCGTCTCAAGAATACAACTTTTTCTATACAAGTTTGTATTTTGTCTATAATCAGGTTATTAGCAACATAGTTGTGTAGCGATAAAAAAAAGAGTCCAATTCAATACATGCTTGAATTGCTCAAGAACACGAAATACCAACTGAATATTTATTATTCACAAGCTGTTTTCCGCGACTTCGACCGCGTGGAATTTAACAATTATTTTGTGCGGATCCCAAATTGTTTTTTCTTCTAAAATAAAGCCTATATTACTCCTTATAACATCAGCTGTCCAGTCGTTTCGGAGATTACCCTAAACCAACAAACAGACACAAAAAAAAAAAAATTTTTTTATAAATTCTGATATTGTTTCAAATTCATTGAGTAAACAGCTGTTATTTTAACATAACAAACAGACACTTCAATTTAATTTATTGATGTAACTGAAAAAAATCTGCGTAACAGATATTCTTACTCGATAAACGATACTTTCAAAAAGAATATAACTCTCGAAGTCCAAGTTAAGTAGAAGCACTATTTTGACACACATTTTGCGATGACCCACACAGGCAAATGTTTGTTATTGATATACCCTAACCAAAGGTCAAAGTAATGAATATCTTATGAATAAATTTGTCGAAACTTATTCAATCTGTGTAACAGTATATTTTGTTGTTGATTACATAAAAATGATTTATAGAACTTACGTTATAATTTATAATACAAATGATTATTAATTTTGGGACATCGGCTGGCGCCAGCAGAGCGGAATTTTGGAGTCGGAAGTATTGGAAGATCATTATAAATTGGTAATAAAATAATTTGTCAGATAGCATCCGATAATTGGAAGCACTGTGTAAGCAACGGGTAGGTATGAAATACATCATCAGTGCTGCAAACTCCAAATACCAAAATATTAATAGTCCGGGAGATCCTCTTACCTGCTTAATAAAAATATTACTTACGGTTTTTGCATTCATACAACAATTGAGAAATGTATTTCGGTGCTTTGAGTAAATTATTACAATCTCATTTCTTTCCCCTACTTAGGTAACTTGTAAGTTATGAATTCAACTGTTTAAGTTGAAGACAGTCGACGATCCAGTTCTTAAAAACTATATAATGCTTATACTTTATTGGCTGCCTGTTAAAAATTAAAGTTAAATCTTGTTAAATTTCTAAGAGCTATTTATTTTTTAACAAAAGTTTTTGCGTTTTGCAAAAAGCATTTAGTTAAAAAATAAATAAAAAATAAACTTTTTACTTGGCGTTCTGAGCCTAATAGTTTGGGTTTCTTACTGTGAAATCGCACCGATCGCACTTGGGTACAGAACCTTAAAAATATCAAGGAGTGATCAAGGAGGAGCCATTAACATGGCATCTCCTAAAAAATAAAGGGGTTTGCACCACTGCCATCGATCGCGATGTCTAAGCAGTAGGTGACACTTTCGCTTGCAAATTTTCTAGTACAACGGCACAGTTGCGCAATAGTTAGAAGCGTTGTAAACACTGGTAATTATTATAGTAATAGCGTTCTGATCCAAACGATGGGGCGTGGTGTGAAAGCGCGATTCTGTGAACGCTAAGAAATATTGCCTATGGACAGGTGATCAATCTACTGGAAGGCAACGAGGATGCGCCTGTTATAATTAACGGGTAATTAGGATCTTAGTACGTAACAGCGTTTATGATTTTCATTAATTACTATGTACGACAACGATACGAATTTTTTTTGATTAAAATTTTTAATTATTAAGACCTTATTACGATAAATATAAATAAATATTCATGAACATTTTACACAGCGCCATCTTACCCCAAATTAAGCATAGATAGTACTATGGGAACTGGAAAACTGATAGAATACTGATATAGTAATTTTTTATACATATAATTGATATGTACACTTGATACAGAACAAATATTAATGTTTGTCCTGAGTGGGAATTGAAGCCACGATCTACAGCGCTACTACCAACCAACTGAGCTGTGAGTCACATCAGTCAGTGAGTCAAACAGTCAAATCAGAAGAAAAGAATCATAAACAAATCTTGATACGCTATGTGAATTGGAAAATCGATGGTATTAAACTATTTGTTTATTATAACGCTTACACTGAACTAGGATTCTCTGTGTCACAGGGGGCATGGGCAAACAAAAACTCGACCCGAGAACAAACTATATGCTCTCCACACAACGTGAGCCTCGGCCAGGAATCGAAATAACTAAGTTATGGAGTCGTCGAATCTTTAGATATAACTAGTTGGCATTAAATGAATATCAAGTTTAACCAGATTTTGCATTGAATTGAAAGTAGCAGCAATTCTATATTTACAAGATAATAAGTGTAGGATTTTGTTAATTCGAGGTAGCACCACCAATGTTGTATTACCCACAATGTAGCGTATAAAATTATAGTCTGCATGTGTGCGTAACGTCCTTCTAAAGGGGGTGTTATAACTTTGACAGCTGTATTTGTCTGTCTGTGGTCTGTTGTTTAATTTTACGTTAATTAACGTTTGTCCAAACGGAATAATATGATTTCAAAACGGTTTTATGTTTTAAAACTGATATACAATATTATACAATATTAGGAGTACAAAAACGGCGGAATCTTATTTGTACTCCTAATATTAGGAGTACAAAAACGGCGGAATCTTATTTGTACTATATATAGAAGATGGTTTACTGGAAATCACCGAAATCATTTCCAAGGTCATCTCTGAATACTGATTTTTGTAGGGATTTGGATAATCGTTGCCATTTATAAATTAAATCTTATTTTTTTAAATATTAATAACAAGAGTAAGATTAAGCTAGAATTCGCAACAGACAATTCAGTTCGGGGTTTTTTTTTTCGTGAATATATTCAATGCCTAGCCATCCGCCCGGATTTACACAGGGGCAATTTAGTTATAAAAAATGTAGAAGTGCATTTAGCAAATAAACTTTATACATAGTTTTATTTTTCTTTTACACAAACCTGGTCTTAACAATTATGACAACACAAAATAATCAGTTGCAAGTCCAGTTTCTTGCGTCCGTAGATGAGAATCCTTTAGTATCCCTATACGAAAGTCTTGGTGCCAAAGGAGCAACTAAAAGTAGCAGTAGAACTTGTGCCAAATTCGTCCGGAGAAATATTGCCTCCACATCTGGTAATCTGCCGCCAAGCAGTGATACACTCGCATTGCTGTACCGGTGGAAGGGTGTGGGCGCCGGTGAAATCACAGGTACATGTGACGTTACATCGCCGTCACGGGTGATGGGCGAACGGGATATAGGACATAGGTCGTGTTGCTGTTGTTATGGGCGGATTTAACCACTTACCATCAGGTTGGCCCTTAGCTTGTCCCGTCTATTCAGTAGCAGATTAAAAAAAGGATAATAAAGCCAAATCCGTCGAGCCGTTTTCAAGTGAAGTTCTTTCATTCATGCGGCAATTGATTTTTATTTATTGTATATAGACGAGTGCTACTACCGCTATTAATGTAGCCCTCCACGAAAAGTTATTTTTAGGAGTCTGCTTGTTAAAAGAACCCCACTGTTTACAGTTTATAATTAATCTGTAGTGCTCGGAGAATATGGTTACTGAAGTTATAGCTGTCAGTGTAAGTGCCTGCGATAATGCAAGCATTCCAATATTGCTTTCACTTCACGTCTGCAGAACTGTCTCTTTCTTTATACACAAGCTATTTCACATTCACACCTTATAATTATCACGGAGTGAACAGTTCGTTTCTATCGACAAATATAAGTTCGTTTTACGAAAATGTAAAAACCTCCGACTTTTGTGATGGTAAAAATAACCTGCGCATCTTTTCACTGTCAAAATTATAGAATTGCTAAAAACCGTAGACTATAATTGGGTGGTATTTTAACAAATTTATGCTGAGCCAATACAACAACTAAAAAACAAAAAGTTCTGTTATTAATCTAAGGCACATAGTCGCCAATTAGTTGTTAGATTTTCTTGAAATTAATAAAGTAAAATAAACTTTCATGGATATTTCACACAGCGCCATCTAGCTCCAAACTAACCGTAGCTTGTAATATGGGACCCATATACCTTACAGTCTTATGTACTTTTCATTGTTAATACACACATATCTATTTCCCTATCCCTATTTCCTTTGGTCACGGCATCACGCGTGAACGTCTGGACTAGTTTTGCTAATCCTTGGTTTGTTGTGTTTTTATTGTTTGGAGAAGACTCTCATGGAAGAAAAAAATAAGAAAGTTGCGCAAAAAAAAATCCTGAAAACCACAGGCCACAGCTAGTAAACTATATGAACACTCATAACATCCCGAACAAACATTGATATCTGTCACACAAACGTTTTTTCAAGATGGGAATCAAACTCACAATCTACAGCGCAGAAGGCCGAGCTACTACCAACTGAGCCATAAGGCCAATCAAATTATATATAAATATTAATGTAATCTGTTACATCTTTGTAAGTACCATTAGTAATTTTCAGTCAACTATATCTAAATTATACCTTCCTGTTTATGTGAGTTTCAAATACACATAGTAGCCACAAACAATGAATATATAATTTAAAAATAACAATATGTATTAACCTACTATATTAACAAGATATAAGTAGGGAAACTTATATAAAATGACTATTTGTGTAAACTACACTGATAAAACATCTTCTAAATTTGATAATAATGCATGAATCGACTGCCAATAGAACGGCACAAAGCAATATTTTGCCGCAACAATGATAATTTACAACAAGTCAAATAAGATACTTCTCAACAGAGGTATCACTTAACATGGGTGGGGGGGATGCTGAACACCCATCATGCATTAAATTGTACAATCTTTAGCAGCAAGAAATTCCTATGTCTGGACAAAAATCCATCCCTTTGGACCAAAATCTCTCAAATTGTAACAAACAGCAAAGAAAGTACAAAACTGAAAGGAATGATAGTATGATGACAATGCTAATTCTTCTGAATAACACTTTAGAACTTTGAGATTTTGCAGGATTTAAACACGGTAATTATAGTTTTGTAAGTGACAAAACAAGTTTATGGCATACTATTATGTCAAGTTCAAAACAAATCAATATTTGTACATGAGAAAAATTATATAGCCAGGGAGCCATGGCACATATGAAGTTGAATACAGCTGAGTTCTTACATTATTGATGAAATATGAAAGAATGTGTTAGATTTTCATTTATTTATCTACACAATACAAAATGTTTACTTACAGCTTACACGTAATTGCTAGTATATTATGTTATTCAAGTAAGAATGCCCACTACCTAAAGTAAAACTTTAGTCAAAATAACATATTTTAACTATCCCGGCTCCCTTTATATAAAATCTAAAATCTTGCCAAGTAAGCACCTAACAGCCTGTTCTCTCCTACATAATGATACAATATGCAGAAATGATTTATATATATATATATCTGTAATTATGACTAGCAAATTGAATACAATAGGTATGCTGGAAGAGGAAATAGAACACAGACACAAAGGAAGAGAGGACTAATATAAATAATTTCTGGGTCAATAAACCAACAACCCATAGTTCTACTCCAGTACTTTAAGGAGGTTGGATGGGGAAGGGTTAGCCATTGGGAAACAATGCACAGTACAACCCGGTGCTGGACATCAGTGCATTTCTTACCACCTAAGAATGTGAATAAGAAGTATCTGCAAATCTTTTTCCACATTTCATTTCCAGCTTTAGATACTGGATCAATGTAAATCGGCATAAGGTTGTGAATTTTAAACTGAATATTTCATGATATAGCATTTATGCATAATAAGATAACTTGTGATATTCTCGAATAAATATTTCAATGGTCAAATACTACTTCGGGGGCTCAGGGCAGGACACACATCACCCATTACTCACTTACCTCACCATAGTTGTCAGATTGACAAATAATTTCTTGAAACAAGTATGTTTACTGACGTTTGACATAATTAGTGGAAAAAGAAAATCAGTATCTGGTAACAGGAGTATCAATAAGAATAATAAGTTTATATTACCAACAAGGCTCTTAAAGGGGTTTATGACCCTATCAGTACTCAGTTACTCATTTCAGGCTCAGCTGGCAAACATAACGACAGAATAAAATCAAGTCTTTTGAAGTTTGAAGAAGTCTTCTACCTCTGAACATCTAGCTAGGTTGATGTTGTTTCAGACATGATAGAAACAAAAAAATGGAAAAGATAATGTCTTGAATTTTTTGTTAGATCCTTCTTACATTTTTATATGTTAGTCTGTAAGGAATCTCTTGACCAGAAATGAGCCACAAGTTATAGCAAGTTGTTCTTCTCTTTTGCCGCTGCTATTATGAGAAGCACTCACATATGAGTTCAATGACAAACATTGACAAACCTATTTTGCTGCTTACTATCTCACTGTAACTATTTATCAATAAGAAATAATAAATAGTAGACCATTTGAGTCAAATTATGTTACAATAAGTAGTCTTTCACTAAGTGTAATAGTGTATATAAAAACAGGCATCCACTACAATCCTAAAACAGAAACTTAAAAAAAAGGAATTTGTCTGCACACAGCACTGTTTTTCTCTTTACATGTAAAATTGTTTTCAATTTAAAAAATAAACTGAATAGCAACTGGCTCACATCCTGTTCTGCTGGTGGTACTCTTAAAGGAAAAGAAATCGTGCAGGAACCGCTCACTATTGAAACGATTGCATAAAAACAGATATGATTACTCACGGTTCGGCCTCTATGGACTGCAGGCGTGCGACATAGTTCGACGGAATGTAACCTTCTTGTTTAGTTTTCTTGCTTCTTGCTAACCACCAGTCACCTTGGGTATCGTTAAGGATCTCCAGGTGCTCGCCCTTTCTAAAACTAAGGTCTTCATCGGTCCTTGCATCGTAATCATACAGAGCAACGAATATTCGGGTGGGAGGGACCTCATTCGTATCAGTGCCTTGATTTACTGTCGATCTAATAGGGTCGGGAGGCGGTGTAGGCACTGGTGACTGGAACGGTCTGGGGTCTTCCTCATGGGGATTGACCCTCTCGTTTTTGTTTTTGGGATCTTTTTCCCCAGTACTACTAAAACAGTTCCCCATTTTCTCTTTACAAGGTGAGACTGGTACCACTACTTTATGTCAAATCACACACTTAAAGGAACCTAAGCGATAGTCCAGAGTCTTTATATCAATAAACATTGTATTTTTTCACATATGTATCAAAAATATGAACAGGATATTGGAATTTTAACGTAAACAAAGATTGAAAATGAAAATTCCCGTACGGACATCACTGTTATCGGCCATTTTGATGCGCCATAGACTAACTAAAAGAAAACGAACGAGCAGTGTCAACATTTAGTCATTGAAAAACATAAGTAAAATTTTAATTATATTTTCAATTACCATTCAATAAGTAACTTATTATTTGTGTTCAAATAAGAAATTGTAAAATTTTACTGATTTTTTTTATATTTAATTAATGATTTTAATATACTGTACTAAATTATAGTATTAATATATAAGAGGGTGTAATTATATCTTGGACCCAAATTAATAACGCCATGTTGACGTGCCATTTCATCTGTAAATAGATACGAGTGTCCAAGGAACTAAAACAGGTGATAAAATTTTATACAGGCATTTGGTAAGGTAATAGTTGGAAAGATCAATCTGTCATTTGTAATTGTATTGTGACAGCATGTCCAGCAACTTTTCTAGTTGTTTACAGCGCCATCTGTTAGTGAAAGTCGTAACCCTTTTATGCGTAGCGCCATCTATTCAATATCTTAAACACTAGGACATAAACATTTGTAACTGTGGTGTTACAAAAAATTCCTAGATGACGCATTTGAATTAAGTTAGGAAATAAAAATCTGATAGGTCTATTTACTTTGGCTTAGGAAATGTAATCGGTACTTTTTCTTGTATTTAAACTTCAATATTATGAATTTAGATAATATTAAGAAATTTTAAATTCATGAAATATGGAAGACAAACAAATGTGTCGGTAAGTAGGCTAAGGCTTAAGTACCTACTATAATTATTTATTTTCTGGTTTAAGTACCCACAAACTATGGTCTAAAATTAAAATAGAGAGTTTTACCTAAAAATAAAACTTACCTATTATTTATCCTAATATATCCGGAATCCATTTATGAGTAGAAGCCTTCATCCTTTTCGCGTTTTGTGCTCTAGCAACACTTCCTTCCTATAGGTATAACTATGCCTCGGTGTGTGTTACGTTATCTGTGTGCGTGAGGCGACTACGATTTCGCGGGCTTGAGCGAATGTTCCTCATTATACTCATGAATGATGTACCAGGTAGGGATTACCTGGATTCCGGATATATTAGGATAAATAATAGGTAAGTTTTATTTTTAGGTAAAACTCTCTATTATTTAGTCCGTTTATATATCCGGAATCCATTTATGAGTGACGTGTTTGTTATCTCCTGGTATGTATCTATCTATGTAGGTATGTATATAATATATGATGACGATGCTATAATGTGTAGGTAAGTAGCTAAAATAATATGTATATAAGCTAAGGATTTTTATGTCCTAGCGTCAGTTCTGGCAATTAGAAAATAACGCATTTGGTACATAGGTACATATATTTATACTTCCTCTGATTTTTGCATACAAAAATAAAATATAACTAAAATTATTTCTATTCGTCATTGAAAAACAATTTGCAAATCACAAGTAAGGTATATATAACAGAAAGCATAAGGTCATTGTTCTGCACTGAAAAAATTTGACAGTGAGCTAGACGTACATTGTTTTGCATTAGTAATCAATTCTTTCTGGTAAAAGTTCCGAAAAGTATGCTCGCTTTTCCAATTTCCAGTTTCTAGTATTTTATCAATAGGAAAACTCTCAAGCCAATTTAGGGATGCAACCGCTGAACGCACAGAACCAGGTGTAGCATCAATATTAGCTTCCTTTAGTACAGATTTTATCCAATTCGCTATCATAGTCCTGGAAGCCGGTTTTGGCTCTCCTCTAGTGGTAATAAATAATTCATGGCACTTACATACTTCACGGCGTTTACACGATACCTCCAGAAGGCGACGTATCCAGTACACGCAGTCGAGATTCTGGCTTGGATTTCTTTTGAGTCGCCATCCAGATTGCCTGTGATTGGCACTGTCGGTCTTGGATCCAAACTTAGGCCACAGTACCATGTAATCGCCTTCGTCTAAGAAAAACTCAGGGTTAATTCTCAATAATGTTAGATCATGTACACGGCGCCCAGAGGCAAGTAAAAGTAAAATTGCTGTCCGTCTAGACACTTCATAAAGGTTGTCGATATCGGGAGAGTTCACACTCAAGTACTGTAGTACCAGTCTTGGGTCCCACGACGGAGGCTTCGGTGCTTTTTCCTTTGCAACTGAAATTGCTTTTAAAATATGTTTTATAAAAAAATTTGAAGATAGATCTGAATCAGAGGTGATATTAGTGAATGTTGATATAACCGACTTGTGAACCAATATGGTTCTGTACGCTAATTTTTCATTATTATGCAAATGTGCTAGAAAACGAGCAACTTGGACCGGGTTAGGATTTTTGTGGTTTACGGAGTTTGATGCGCACCACTTAGTCCATTTTCTCCAGGCCGGCATATAAGTGTTGAGTGTGGATTTCCGCCAGCTTGAAAATAAAAGTAGTTTCTCTTGCTCAGACCAATCTTGTATTAGTTCATTCCACCCGAAATCAACCAGGCTTCCAGGTGCAGATTCCGGATCTGTGGTGGATGAAAGCCCGTTTGTGTGTCCACCAGTACTTGTGGAAGGTTCGGAATGTGATACGGTTTTGACAGTGCCCGCTGTTCCAAATCCGCCTTCCAAAACACTTTGTCCCATTTTGGTGCAATCAGAATGTAATGCCCCCGTGCTGTGTTCAAGTATGCCAATACTTGCGGTATCAAGTTCGGCGGAGGAAATAACCAGGCCAGATCGAAGTCCCACCGTAGAGAGAACGTTGTGATGAACTGCCTCTAGATCTTGTTGATTCGTTGACACATACCTTTCGACCACGTGGGCTGTTTTCGAGGCAAACAGGTCCACCTGGGGTTTGCCCCACCTCTGGAATATCAGTCTGGTCGCTTGACTTCTCAAGTGCCATTCCGGGTTGGGTTTCCCCCGGGAAAGGGCGTCCACTTCGCTGTTGAACCGTCCCGGAAAGTACTGGGCTGTCAAACAGATATCGAAATTGTCCATTAGATTGACTAATTGTATTGTTAGATCTAAGAGTTGTTTCGACTTCGTGCCGCCTTCTTTGTTGATGTAGGCTACGACTGTTCGGTTGTCCGTCTGTACTAGAACATGACAATTTTGCATTTTGAGATGTGTCTGTTCCATTACTGCATAGACTGCGTAGAGCTCTTTCAGGTTGACATGCCATTCTTTCTGCTCGTGTGTCCATCGCCCTGACATCTGGATTTGATCTAGTTGGGCACCCCACCCCACATCGGATGCATCCGTTGTAAGAATGTGAGATATTGGACTCTGGTGGAGGGGTAACGAGCTGCCTATCGAGTTCAACCACCACTTCATGTCTTGCATCACGTGGTCTGGTACAGCAAGCATTCTGTGTGGGTGTTCCTTGGACAGGTGCCGCATGTAGTATTGCATGGTACGGCAATGTAATCGTCCCCTGGGTGTTACAAAGCTGGCAAAGTTGAGTCTCCCCAAAAGGATCTGGGCCGTTTTGAGGGACCAACGGCCTTGGACTAGTCGATGCTGAAGTGTCGTTTGTAATGTCATGCACTTCTGCTCCGACAAGGACTTGGTGTTCAGTTGTGTGTCCCAGACTACACCGAGAAACTCGAGTCGCTGACTTGGAATTAGTATCGATTTCTCGAAATTGATAGTCCAACCCAGTTCCTGCATCAGGCGTGTGGTATATGCAATGTGATCGCTTAGAACTTGTCGGGATTGATTTACCAGTAAATAATCGTCGAGATAGACTACGCACCTTATGTTTTGAGCTCTTAGGTGTTCCGCTACCCAGTTGGTCAGGAAGGAGAACGTCTGAGGCGCTGACGACAAACCGAAAGGAAGGGAGGTCATCTGAAGAAGCTGGCCTCTGTAACTGAGCCTCAGGAACCTCCGGTGCTGTTGTTTGATTGGTAAATGAAAGTACGCCTGGCTCAGGTCCAACTTTACCATCCAATCCTGGTCTTGAACAAAACTCGGTAAACGATAATGGCTGAAGAGTTGAAATTTTTTTGTTTTTACGAATTGGTTCAGGTTTTTTAGGTTGAAAATTGGTCGAAGGGTTCCGTCGGTCTTTGGTGTAAGAAAAAGCGTTGACAGAAAGCTCGGTGTATACTCTGCTTTCTCTAGTACTCCTGATGCTATCATGTCTTGTATCTGTCGATCCATTTGATAACTGCTTTTCGTTTGGAATCTTTGTAAAACCAGTTGGTTGGGAAAAATTAAGGGTGGTTTCATTAGGAACGGTATCTTGAGACCACGTAACATCTTGCATAATATTGGCGGCGCCCCCAATTTTTTCCAAACATCCCGATATAGCTTTAGACAGCCCCCCCGAAATTTCCGCGAGTCATGCGCGACGGTTTTTGTTAGTCTTTGTGAGGTGAGAATTTGAGTATCGTTTCTTACCTCGGTGATTCTGGTATTGACTTGTACTTGCCGGTCTAAGCGAGCCAGTAGTTTGCTTCGGGGCGTGGGTTGCCGATTGGTTCTTCTTTCCAATGGCATTTTGACGAAATGTTTCGTTTGTCTGCCGGCCTGTGTTTGTGGTCGATCTCTGTTGGCCTCTGTTGAAACTTTGAAGTTTGGGCTCTGCAATTTGAGAAGATTTTACAAGTTTTTCGGTACCTCCAACTTTATTCAGGTATGAGGACAGATAATTCTCCTCAAACAGGTACTCGGTGCTGGGGGGTATAGCCTGAAGTGCATCGCTATGAAATGGATCTGGTATTTTCTGCAGTAAAGCGTCTCGTCGCAGCTGTATGTATTCGGATCGCCTACCGCAAATCATTTGTAAAATGTCTCCAGTAACATTCATGTATTTAGATTCTCTATTGAAGAGATTTTGTACTTTTTCGCATAATGACGCGGGAGTAAGCAAAGATTCATTTTTACACGACCAGTCGATCAATTCTTGTAAGGTAGATCTAAACTCGTCTTTTTGCAATAGCATAGCATTTGTCATTGCAGCAAAGGACCTTTCTACTAGGTGAAGCCTATCCTCATTATTTGAAGGTTCAAATCGGCGAAGCTCATCATTTACCTTCAGTTCAACAAAACCGGGGGTAGTAGTGTATTTCTTTTGTGTATCGTAAAATCTCACTAAATTCCATTCCTTGTTTTTAAAACGTTGTAACTCAGCCAAACATTTTAAACGATTTTCGTTGGATGCAGGAAAAACAGGGTCTTTGAGGGTAGTTGTTAATTCGGATAATTTTAATTCCGCCCGAGGTTCCTCACTGTTCGATGGAAGATTCAAAGCAATCTCATCCGAAAGGTTGTTCAGGGTCATTGGTACCGCATGGTCTTTAGAACAAGGGCCAGGCCCCCCGTCGGTTGGACCGGGTATTTGTGAAATTACCGGTGTGGGAACATTGCTTATTCCCGAGGTAATGAGACTTGCCAAAAAGGACACCTGCTGTGATAAAACATGGATTTGTTCATCTCTTACTTGTCCTCGTTTTTTGTACTTCCTTGGTTGAATAGGGCGTGACTCCCTCGATGACGCTGCCGACGACGATGATGATGACGACGACGAATCTTCGCGGTTTCTTTTTCTTGATCTCGAACTGTTCTCCTCGCTGTTGCTCTCCATGTCTCCGATGGAAGGAAGATTCTCGGAAATATGAAACAAAAAGAAAAAATTACAATATTCCGATTCTGTGCTAGGTCGTGCGCACGCGGCGAAAGACGACGCTATAATGAGGAACATTCGCTCAAGCCCGCGAAATCGTAGTCGCCTCACGCACACAGATAACGTAACACACACCGAGGCATAGTTATACCTATAGGAAGGAAGTGTTGCTAGAGCACAAAACGCGAAAAGGATGAAGGCTTCTACTCATAAATGGATTCCGGATATATAAACGGACTAAATAATAACAATTTAGATTTTTTTTTTTTTATGTGAATTCGTGACGGTACGAGCTGACGGCCCACCTGATGGTAAGTGGCGACCCTCGCCCATGACAACAGTAATGCGCGACTCAGTATGAGATCCAAATCTTTACTGAGTCGCATTCATCCTGCTGCGTCCATCACCCGAGACGGGGATGATACGTCTCATGCGCATGTGATTTCACCGGCAGCCATACCCTTCCACCGGAACACAGTAATGCAACCACTACTGCTTGGTGGCAGATTCCAGATGTGGTGGCAGTACCTCTCCGGACGAACTTGGCACAAGTTCTACTGCTACTTTTGGTTGCTCCTTTAGAACCACCCAGGGGGTACGTGTAGGGAATCAAAGGGTATACACCTACGGACGCGAGCAACTGGACCCCCCAACTGGATTTGTTGACTGAATGACAATATAGATTGACAATTTAGATTTGAAGCCGGAATAAGTAGTTACTTTGTGAATTTAGTACCTAATAACAGTCCCGTAATATTAAGATTGGAAACAAAGTTATAACAACCTAATTATATCATCTATTCAATAAGATATTTATTACACAATTAAGATTTATAACATTCAAGGATCAAAATAATAAAAAATATATTTATCATACAGAACAAAGCATAGCTTGTAGGTACTATCGAAATCTATAATACCTACTTACTATAGGAATTGCTGATATAGAACTTTTTAGTAAAACCTTACATAATATATAATACGTAATAACACCCAGACACAAAACAAGATCTATGTTCGTAGCACAAAATGTTTGTCCCGGACGGGAATCGAACCCGTTGTGGGTTCGATTAACAGTTGAAGCTATAAACTGTTACCTGAAAACGAAATGATAAATATCTCTCAGACCAGGACCATATCATATCTCTTTGTAGTTTCTGAATTTATAGTTTTTGAGTTTCAGATAGATAGATGTGGCGGGGGACTTTGTTTTATAATATGTTATCTACATTATTATGATACTTAATACTCCATAATTTATTGCTTTCACATGGCAATGCGCTGTTAAATATAATAATGTGTCTCATATGAACCTCTAAGTGTACTAAACTATTGCAATATACAGGAGGCAGAAAGAGGTTTTCTCGTAGGTATTTACTTACGACAGAGAAGGTACGTACGTCACGGTACCCATGTCATCTATTATTAGATATTTGCTCGTATAGCCTTCGTAAATATCGTCATATAAAATATTTTTAGAAGATTAGGCTAGGGGAAAAATCCTTAAGAATCATACAATTAAATATTTCAGCTGCCCTAAAATGTATACAGAATAGATAGATAATTAAGAGCCTTTACTGAGATTAACCACAAAGATTCAATTAGAGGTTGTGCATCAAGTGAACCAAAATTGCTTTGTGGCATGGTCCATTTGGCATTCCCACATAAGTATTGTAGTTGCCTAACCATTTCCAGGAATACAATAGCGTCCACATGCTCCTATGTAGAGGTTTGGCATCATAGAACTGATAAATTAATAGTTTCAAAACATGTGACGGCTCCGTGGCTTAGTTGGTAGTAGCGCTGCCTTCGAAGCGAGGGGTCCCGGGTTCGATTCCCGGCCGGGGCACACTTTGAGTGGTGAGCATGAAGTTTGTTCTCGGGTCTTGGATGTTTGTCTTGTGTTTCTGTGTTTTTCCATGCCATCTGCGACACAGGGAATCCTAGTGCAAAGTTTGGATTTTTTCCGTCAACATTTTTACATTGAAATATTAATCAGCAGGTTACCCAGATACGAGATCAGAAGGGCGACCGTAGACACTCAAAGGTACTAAACGTAAACGTGTTGAATTTACAAAAACAATTTATTATTATATAAATTCAACACGTTTACATTTGTATTTTATATATTGAATTTTACAACAATAAACCATTAATTTACACCTCCGATCTAAACGGTCGCGTTTATATACATACTGTATTATCATTGACTATTGACTTGTAGAAGACTTGTAGAAGGTATTTACGACTAATGCTTTCAAATAAAATTATAAACAAAAACTTTTATATCTGTATTACACATGGTACAAAATATTACATGTTGTAGAGACGAACTGAAGGCCCACCTGATGTTATTGTAATTGGTTACTTCCGCCTATAATAACTGCAATACGACTAAGGTCCTCCCGACCGAAGTGTGAGAAGACTCGAGTCGCACCCCGATGCGATCCCAGATCCGAGTTAAAACGTTAAAGCTACCCCAATGACTCAAGTACTCGTTGGAAATTGTGTTACTCAGGAGAAACATGAGGATGATTGTTTTGAGTAAACAATTATATTGTTTTCCTGGCAAAATTCCTAGGCAATTTGCGTAACAACGACCTATAAAAAAAGTGGAGCAGGTACCCTACTAGGTTATATCGATTCGTGCGATTCCATTTGTCACTAATTAGTATTTTTGCGTATTAACAAACAGCTAAAAGCAATAAATAAGGGTATGGGTGCAGGTGAAATATCCCCATTCCAAGGTGACGGCGCAATGCTACATGGGTCGTCTTCTTCTTCGGTAGAAAGGTTATTTATGGACGGCGGTAACCACTTAAGGTGATCCGTCAGGTCATTCCGTTACTTTAATCAAATAAAACTCGCGATGACTTTATAGTCTAGTTGGTTGTCACCTTGCTATCGAAGCAAGGTGTCCCGGGTTCGATGCCCGGCTGGAGCAACTTTGTGTGCTGCATAGTTTATCGGTTGCTGACACAAGAAATTCTAGTGCAACGGGATAAATGTAATATTAAAACGTTACATAATACGGTGTAATTTTAAATAAAAATATATTATATTAATCGCCTATCTTTTAATATTACGGGTAAAAATCTGCTATCCTCAGCTAAGAATACCCTCTCTCATACACTTAAATGTCACGGATGTATTGATCACATTATTCCCTTGGCTAACATCAGTTATTTCGATAATACTGAACGAATCGATAGCGGGAGCATAATTCAAACACTCGTCTACGACGAACACCAATAGGCTTTTTATGCGAGCTTGTTCGTCAAGCCTATCGTTACTATCAGACACCGATAAAAGATAGTTCCAAGTCGAGTATGGTGCAAATGAGCAACAGGCAAACCAAACCACTCGACTCAGTTTAGTTGGAATCGCCCGCCGCCCGGTCGTATGGGCGCGTCCAATAGCTGCCGCTAGAAAAAAAAAATATTCGCGCGCAACCGCAAAAACAAACCTAAAAACCATTTGCAAATAATCGTAATCCAGAAAATTTGTTTGATTTGATAACAACCAGTAAGTCTGCCACCGGATTTAATTCGTAAGTACTTATTAAACAGTTTTATCTTGCGAAAACCTATCACGTTTTTACTGTAAACACTGAAATTTGGCGGTATGAAATTGTGTTTTGTGCGTAAACAAATAGTTCTGGTTAGAAAAATAATGTTTTCTTCAATCAAACCAAGGTTTGTAAAATACAAATATAATATTATTACTTACGTATTTGTTTACTGAGACGTACCAATGAAAGTGAATGATCAGGTAACGATCAGGTTTTTTGTGATGTACCTACACATAATGTTCTCTTTATATTGTTAAACATTTTTTTGATGATCATCGGTAATCTACATTTTAAAAAACACAGATTAAAATGATATTCCAGTAACATGTTCATATGAACGAGCGTACCATTCAATGCAAATAGTTTTCTATACTTTGCACGAAATATCGCCAATAATTTACATCTTTTTAATTAGTATGTAAGCGATTATAAATTTGGTGGCTATATTATGCATGTAAATATAAATTAACTGCAAATTTTAGTTTTTATATCAGTTTTTTAAAGTCGGCCGTCAAAAACTTGCCGTCGACGAGGTGAAATGATTATTTGAAATGACAGTAAACGGTGATAACAGTGTCGATTCTGTTGGCAACAAACTAAATTAAAATGTACTTTGACAGCTCTACAACTATAGTTTTGAAACAAATGCCGTTTAGGATTTACATCAAAATACCCGCACTAATACATATAATTAATAATTGAGTAAAAAAAACCAGGTGCCGTATTCTACGCTCAATTTCACATGTTCTATTAAATTGATTTAATAACAATATGATTTTAATATCAAAATATGAAGTCGCACAAAAGTTGTAGGCGTGGGAATGAAGATCTGAAGGCCAAAGTGGAAGCTGGGCAGGGCACGTTGTTAGGAGACAAGACGGATCAAGGTCCAAGACCGTCACAGAATGTAGGACGATTAGTTGTAGTTGACCACGGGGTAGACCACCGATGATCGGACGACATATCCTAAACCGTCGAAACACAAAGAACTAAAAGGAGTTGTGTAGAATGGCGTATGAAAGAGACATAGGTATACCCAGCAGTGGGTGCCAACGTGCTGAAATGTGGCCAAATCAGAATGAGTTTAGAACCACAGTAGACTGACCACCACTAACCACTAAGACCATATAAAAAAGGCCCACTTACCATTTAAAAAAAAAGCACTAAGTCGGTCTATAACGGACGAAGAAAAAAGTCACACAATAGCAAAATCCGCAATTTCATTTACTTGGATGACATATTTTATCAGTGACCTTTTACCAAACTTTTGACCGCTTTTGATGAAATATGCTTGGAACCACAACAAACAAATAAAAAGAATTGATTGTTTAATAACTGAGTTCTGAGATATAAAACATAAAAAATGATATCCTCGGAAGTTGGTTTAAAAACTAAAACAATGATGAATAACCAGGGAATGCTTCAAGTTTTTCATGTTCCCTTGAAATTCATGTTCCCATTATTACGTAAGACGTTCCCTATGCCCTATGCTACAACTGATGTGACATGATGCGTTAAATTACATTTTCACCAACTTGATCGCTTTACATAAAACTAAGAATACGAGCAAGCATAGAGCTTCTAGTATTTTAATGTTATTTGAAACACCTTTTAGCGCATCTTGACAAAACTGACTACTTAATATGCTCTATCATGCCGTCATATTTCACATCTAACGGACGTGACAGCCATTTACCCGACTGCACTAGAAAGATGGTGTATGTACATTCCTTTGGCACGCTCTGTTGTCTCTCTCTCTCTCTCTGCCTGTAGCTTGACGGATTCTATTGTAGCTTGAGAGGTGTTGTTATAATACATTAGTGAAAAACACTAGTGAAAAAGAAAATGGCCGACCTCATACCCTATCGAGTGTGGTATCAAAATACATACAACTTATATGTTTAAATGTAATTAGGATTGCAGTCAGTTCTTTTGTTTTTCTTAATAAGATTAAATATCCTTCATTTTACGAAAGTCATTATAATTTTGTATTAATTTCATCTTATAATTTAATACAGTGTGTATATATTTCACAGGCGCGGTATTAAATTCAGTTTTCGCCAACTCAGAACGTTTTGCGCCAAATGAGAACACGAAAAACATCAAGCTTCCCGTGGTATAGGTAAATTAGTGTGAATACGATAATTGTTCTGATTTGGTATAAAATAATTTAGTACAACATGTCATAGGTGTAGCAAACAATACTTGTAATTTTAATTTCTTTCTAATTAGTATTATTTTCGTAAAATAAAAAAGTTTTAAATTACTCGAGGATTCTCTCCATATTTTCATGTCCTTACACACATCATGTCCTTGTACACATGAAACGTTCTGAGGTGTTTTTGAGAATTTAATGTATCTTCTCACGTTGAGCGTAGATGCCCCCAAGCAATGAGTTCTATTTGCGCTTAAATTATTATTTTCTGTGTTTCGCTAATTCTGGTGTCGCGGAGTTTACAAGCCGCCGAAGAATTTCAACACGGACAATTAACTATTTCCGGGATCGATATCTTAAGTGCCATCCGAAGTCCATGAGTGCTCAGCTAAAATGTATTAAACTGTCATTCATTCAAATACTGACCACAACACTTTATTGCACACCAAAAGTAAAATCGTAATAAAAGTAAGTAAAATAACTATAGGTTGCGTGCAAGAGATTACTAAAAGTTATTTAGTGATCTCTTCCATGCAACCTTTCCACTGCCTTTAAAGTAATCAACAATCTATTCTGTAAAAAAACACACAAAGAATACGCATACCGCGAACTTACGCATTAAATTACGTGTTTGCGATATGCATATTCTTGTATTCTTGCGCGTGACTGTCTCCTGTCTGCTGGAGCCCTTAGCTACGAGCGCGTCATATTGTGCAGCAAGTAATCGCATTCGATATGACCTGTCATATCAATGGACATCCATAATCAGACTAATAGCTTCTGCCAGCGCGGTTCTACCCGCGTAAAATGAATTATGCGATAAGCTATTTTTATGCCATGTTCAGTGGCATAAGAATTGCAGCAGTTCAGTTGGTAGTAGCTCTGCTGTAGGTCTTGGGTTAGAATCCCACTCAGGACAAGCATTTGTATGACGACCATAGATGTTTGTTCTGTGTCTGGGTGTTAATATGTTTGTATTTACACAAATAAATACTATATAAGTATTTAATCAGGTATCTAGTTCTCGTATTACAAGCTGTGATTCGTTTGAGGCTAGATGGCTCTGTTTGAAATATATATTATATAAATTAAATAAAAATAAATATTCATGGACATTCATCAATAAACTCTCAAACCTGAATATATAAAATAAATGAAATCTCCTAATGTTTTATTAGGAAATCTAGTTTAATATTATTGAAACTGTGTACATGGAAAACTGAAGGTTTTAAGCTGCAACAGTTATCAAATTCCCTTCAAAAAGTATACATAGTTAATGATTCTGAAAACATCCATATAACTTTTAATACATAAAATTTATATTTAATTATTTTATTATATTCAATAATATTCGTTTGACATCGAGCCATCCCTTTATAGAATTATGAGATCACAATAGAATAACCAGAAATACCCGGTGGACATACATGTAAAACTCCTATTATAGTCGAAGCAAAGAATGAAATTTTCGCATATATGTGGAACTCGGTCTATCGGAATTCCGATAATTTTCTATTTTAGTGACAATTGTGTCTATAAATACACGATTATGCAAACAAAACTTGTTTTCTAAGTGAAAAAAATTACAAACACAAATTTTACCCGCTAATATATATACAGTACAGTACAGTACAATTTTGTTAGAGTCAAAATAAAGTAACTATTACTCACACCCCTACACTAGGTTTCCTTGTGTCGCAGGTGGCATGGATGAACATAGAAACACAAGAACACCCAAGAACAAACCTTACGAATCGAATCGAACCTGGAACCCCTCGCTTCGAAGACAGTACCTATCTATAAGTCTACTTTGAACCTACTAAACTGCGTAGCCGTCAAAATATAGTTTAAAAAAAAACTTTGTTATAATAGTTTCATATTTATTCGTAAAGATTAAATTGATAAACCTACGAAATCAAGCGATATTGCGAGGATTGGCACTTTGGATGATTTGAACCAGCGAAGTTAAAAATGAAAATCGGAGTTCGTACCGCAACGCCACTATACCCTTGTACGTACGTGTGATTTTTATTTGTTAACTGCGGGTTCAACATTCGTCTTAATATAGGCTTTGTATTAGGCATAGAAATGGAAAAAATATATTATATTTTGGTATGAGCTGAAAATAACACCTGGTATTGTCACCACAGGTGTATTGTATAAAACTTGTTTTTGATTATCGCTGAACCAGTTCTGATGCCACTTCATCAGCATAATATAAAAATGATAATATAATACATATCGTGAAAGGTTGTGTTTATATCTAGGTATGCGACAAAAATATTTATAGAAACAATCTTTAAGTATTTGAATAACAAAATAAAGGCAAGTATTTTTCCAGAAGAAGAGTCATTAGTTAAAGTATATATGATGAAGGCCCGAAATATTAAGTACTTATGTGTTTTAATGCTACATCAATTTTATTACTCTCCATTTTGTTAAGTGTGACCCCTGCAGGCACAGTGACCTATTATTGTGTCCAAGTACATAAACAAAATTGGTAAGATAATGTTTCTTAGGGTTCCGAACCTCAATAGAAGAAGAGGAAATTTTACCTCTTACTACAAAGGAAAAGAGGAACGTCACTTTTATGTCCATCTGTCTGTCAAGACCTATTTTGTCAGGTATGCAAGGGGTATCAAATTGAAACTAACATCGAATACTTAGGTGAGCATCCCTTTGGAAAAACTAAGCTTGTAATTCTACGCAATCAAAAGATACGGCCGTTTATGCATATTTTGACTTCCGCAAAGATATCAAAAACTATTGGATACTTTTCGTTCTCCTAGAATTATGAAATTAGGCAAGAAGCACTGATAACACAAGTAAAGGCCAGAAAATCCGATAACCATAAATTTGAAGTTACGTACATCACAAAAATTAATATCTCCGTGAAAAAAACCTTCAAATTACATGTGCGTCATGCCCAAAGGAAGTACTTTTTTATTTCAAAAGTTTCGTTAAGGCCCACTAATATGATATAAAATAGGAATACATCGGGCAGAAGGAATTAGTCTGGATGGGAGAGTCTCAAACGATTTTGGCTTCATCCAATCGTGGTTTTACCATTTCCAATTATGGCAATAAAGGAATAAACGGAAATAAAAGCAGAATGCGAAAGCTTAGCCTTTAATTAAGATGAATGATAAGTATATTTTTATTATTTAAGTACTAGCGCGTATTCTTTGACAAACCTTTACGGCCTCGGCTTTATTTACGGTCACATAAACCTCCTTTTTCGTGTGTGTAACGGCCAACTCTAAAGTCGGAGTTTTCAACCCGCCCGAATTAATTCGACATAGCTTGTTGGGACCGATATCTTAACGTGCCCTTCAAAGCATTTCCATGCTTCGGAAGCGCTAGGTCCTAATACCACTAAACGGTCACCCATTTAACTACAGACCAGGCGGAAAGTGGCTTGACTTAAAAGATGACGTCTTCTGTGTCGAAATCATCTAGGCAAGCTGCGCCACGAACGCTTCGATTACTTAATAGTTATTATAATTTATATTGAAGCAAGGATAAACTTACCGGGCTTTATTCTTTGCATTCTTCTGATATTAATAAGTAACAAACTAGCGGAAAATATGCACATAATTTCAACTAGCCCATCCCGAACGTTACAGCGAATATGAATCTCATTATCTACCTCCGAGTCACGATCACGACTTCAAATATAACATTATGTAGGTAACATGCAGCGGCTCACCGCCATATTAAATCACGAGAGCGGAAACCGCATTCAAATTTTACCGCCAGTATTAAAAATATTTCATAAGTGTCAAGTCAATCTTCCGCAAAGGGGTAATTTATCCATAAATTACGCACGGACGAAAGTTATCCCCCGCAACCTTGTCTTTACTATGGCCTTGCGATCTATGGATTACTCTTGAGAGACATAACAATAACAAGTAAGGACAGGGAGTCCTTACTTGTCATTGAATCACGGAATACTATCTTACCTATATGTATATACCATTACCGATAGTGATGATATTTGATTATGCCGTGACAGTGTCCAGTAATATTAGAGAAAGTAAGAAAATAAGTGGACTATATTTTTAGGCTTGACTATGTACCTAGCAGAAGGTCACGCAATATCTGGTTTGGAAATTGGCTCTTGAATAGACTGCCCGATTACAATGATAATTGTTTGGCGCAGATTTTCAAATTGAGAGTAATACCATGGATGATCTGAATTATTCATAGTAACTTTTAATATACACTATTATATCCATGGAACTCTATGGAACTATCAAAAGATTATCCTGATAGCCAAAAAACGGATTCAAAAATATTTGCGATGAAAAACTCAATATTAAATTCTACCTACTTTCCTACCTATTTCGTTATTAAGTCGAACAGATACCTAAATAAATATATATTACCTGTTTATGTAAGTGATCAAATATCTGTGCCACGATATTTCCAAATAAACTTTCTTCAGATCTCCAGTAGGCTTGAAAATCACAGTGCTTTGACTGGAGTCCGTGTAAAAAATAATATTTATTGGTACAAGGTTGTATTTTTATTTTTACATGGAAATAACATTAGCCACTTTTCGTTCTTTCCACCTTCTTTCACTGTCGTCTCTAAACCATTAGGAAAATATAGTCTAAGAAGTATATTTTCTGATTTCGTGTGAGTAAGTGGCCTATGGTGTTAGGGGAACTCAATCCACTGGAGGGCCTCCAATATGGCTTATCGACTAGTAAACATTTCATTTGAGATCATCGTTATTGAAGCTTTTAAAACGATTATTTATCGTCCGACATAAATCGACTGATTATGCAAACGAGCATGGCCATCGTGATTCATTCTCTTTCTAAATAATAATTTAGCAGGGGTGAAAATGTTAATCTCTGCTAATAATGCGTTGAACTGTTACTCAAATTAAGAGATTCTGTTATTCAAATTAAGCGCGCATTTATAGTGGCTGTGTAGGATTGGTTGGATTAGTCCAATCCAATCGGTCCAATACAATTGCTAAAATTGGCAAATTCTGTTAACATTCATGGTTTTCGTCAAATATGACTTTTGAAAAAAAAAACTGTTTTTTTTTAATATCCGGCATTGTACTTCTAGTCTCTTCAAACTACCACACCTAATGGTTATTTAAATTCGCATTTGGAATATTTTTCATAATCATTGAATTAAATTATAAAAGTTTGTCTGTATGTATTGGGTGTGTGAATATGACTCCGCCCTTTCTCAACAGATGTCGTTTTTAGTATTGTTTACGTGTACTAATAAATGACCATACTTGTATTCGATAGTACTGAATGTCAGCTATCTAACGCATTTTATGATATTTGGTTGAAGTGTAAGCAACAATTGTTTTCACCTTTTCGAAAATGTCGGTTTTTATTCCAAATAAACGTCATTTGCGGGAAGTGTTATTACATTATTTTATTGCGAAGAAAACTGCAGCGGAAACTTATCGTTTGCTTGTGGAGATTTATGGTGAGCATGCTCCGTCTAATACAACTTGCAAGGAATGGTTTCGACGATTTCAAAATAACGATTTTAGTACTGAGGATAAAGAACATGGAAAACCACCAAAAAAATTTGAAGATGCTGAATTGGAAGCATTATTGGCGGAAGATTCTTGCCAAACTCAATCAGAATTAGCTGCAGCATTAAATGTTGATCGTTCAACTGTTGCAAAGCGTTTACAAATGATGGGAATGATTCAAAAAGCCGGTGACTGGGTTCCACATGATTTAAAAGAAAGAGACATGGAACGTCGGAAAACCATTTGTGAAATGCTGCTTCAAAGACAGCAAAGAAAAGGATTTTTGCATCGGATAGTCACAGGAGACGAAAAATGGATACACTACGAAAATCCTAAACGCAAAAAAGCTTGGGTGAAACCAGGCGAACCAGGCCCATCACAGCCAAAAATAAATATTCACTGTGCCAAGGTCATGCTCTGTATTTGGTGGGATCAGAAAGGTATTGTATATTATGAGTTGCTCAAACCCTCTGAAACTATTAATGGAGAAGTTTACCGACGACAACTAATGCGTTTGAAGCGAGCCATAGAAGAAAAACGACCAGAATGGGTGAATAGACATAACAAATTAGTTCTTCAGCATGACAATGCCAAACCGCATACCGCAGAAGTCGTAAAAAGATATTTAGAGGGACAGGACTGGGAAGTGTTACCCCACCCGCCATATTCACCAGACATAGCTCCTTCGGATTACCACCTATTCCGGACGATGCAGACAGACCTTACTGGAGAAAAGTTTACTTCATGTGAAAGTATCAAAATTTGGATTGACAACTGGATAAGCTCAAAAGACCAGGACTTCTTCCAGCAAGGAATACGAAAACTACCTGAACGATGGGCGAAGGTTGTAGCTGCAGATGGAGCATACTTTCAATAATTTTTTTTTTAATTTTGTAAGCGAACAAATGTGTTTTATTTTGACAAAAAGGGGCGGAGTCATATTCACACACCTATTATGTTACTCCTTTACGTCTAAACTGCTGGATTTGGATGAAATTTCATCCAAATCCAGCAGTTTAGTTTACCTAGATTAACCCTGGATTAAGACAGGCTACTTTTTAGTCCGAAAAAGTGAAGTATTTCCATAGGGTGGATAACTGCAGGTAACACCACGGGGCGCATCTAGTATGAAACGCAAGCAAAGTGCGCGCTGTAATCTTATGAATTAGCTAATACTACTTAACTAAACCAGCGTTTCACATCCAGGGTGGATGTGCTGTGATCAGTGCTGGGTAACGATAAAAAGAGCGAAAAATATTCTTACCCAACCTATATCGTCCAAACGAAGACAACATTTAAAGAGCATTTTGTTACGAGTGGCAAATACGCATGGAAAGGGGTTGTTGTTTTGCAAAGCTTTGCACGGTTGCGGGCTTTTACTTAATTTAACCCTGTTCAGTCAACCGTATTTAAATGGACTCCCGTATTATAATGCCGCAACCCACAATAAATCCATTCCTTCTGCCTATTCTACACGTTCATTGTTCAACGGCCTCTTTTGAACATAATTTAAAAACGATAGGTATTTATGAGACTTAATAAACAAATGATATTACACAAAAAAGTTTAAAGTAATAGAAATTTTGTATTAAGAATAGGACTAAACTTTTAATCAGGTACGATTAGGGGATCTCAAAGGGGGCTCATGTATAGATATGGGTATTACAGTTAATAACTAAGTTTATTGAAGGCTTGACGGCTATGTTGTTACACTTTCTCTGGCCATCTATATGTAATGAACATTCATTAATTTATATAATTAATTGACAATTACTTAAAAAAACAATAATAGTAACTTTTTATCGAATAATATTAGGTTCTAATAAAAAAATATCGACTCCATTACTATGGGCACAGATATTATAATACTATACTATTAGTATGGGTCTTCAAAGCTAACGACAAACAGCCTAGGCGTGTCGCGGGTTAAAAACATATAACCGACTACAAAAAGGAGTTTCTCAATTCGACTGTGTATTCGTTAATTTAAGACTTAAGAAGTTAATTTTGAACCGATTTTGATAATTTATTTGTTATTTATTTAATATCTTACAGTACCTTCAGCTATTACAGTATTTTAAGCTTTTATAAGTATGTTTAAGACTGATTGATTTGTCTCGTAGCTTATACAATCTTGTTAATAAAATATTTTTTACAACTTGTTTTAACTAGCTAACTTTTTGTTAATAGGTACCCAACGCAGAAGTAATGACGATTAGGCTTAATTGCCCTTTCGACGAATCCTCCTGGCTCAAGCTTTAATTAAACCTTATTCTTATGCTGATCTGGCTACCAGAGTTGTTTGTTTGTTTATTTTGTCAACAGTTAAATTTGTTATCACAACTTTCCTGCGGAAAAATATGTTTACTCTAACATATTCGTAAAAGTACGCGCAAATATAATTATGTAGCGAGGAATTCATGAAAAGCTTGAGAAATTTTCTCGATTTCCTCGAATATACGATAGAAACACAAACAAATTTGTTTTTTTTAACATCATTGCGTTCACTGTAGAGCATGTCAAGTACGGCTCTTTACCATTAAATATTTATAAAGATCTTTCTATATATCAATACATTCTATACATCTTTCTATATATTTATAGAAATCTCGTGTGCAACGTATAAAAATACTAAAAATAAGAAAAATACTGCGGTGTGAGGTAAAAGCCCTAAAAATTACATTTTATGTAAACTAGAATCAATTTAATAATAGCTTGTATTTTTAAATTTACAAAGCTTTTCTATGTAAAGACATTTTGTAATTGCCAATGCCACGCCAGCCCACGTAATGTCAAGTGTTTAACTCGACGCATAACAACAGAGATAACGTTTAGGTCCTATTTTGGTGTACGAAGACCCAAGTCGCATCTCGTTGAGCCTGTCACTCCGAATTATGAGTGTGGATCGTCTCATACGCCTGTAATTTCCCATAACTCTCGAGATTTTCTCAAGAATCAACCCTGGTTTATGTTTCGAGCATCTGTTGTCGACGTGAGTGTCCGCCTATTTGCACTTTATAAGAGTTTTACGAGTAAACTAGAATTGTTTGTGAGAGGCAAACGTAATACAAAGTTTTGTCTGAATATGTTACGTGATTTTAAGAAACAAATCTTGAGAGATATTCTTCTTTTTCTTCTTTATGGCTTTTTGTCTCTGTAGCCAGTAATACGACTTTTGTTTGACGAAGCTGAGTATTTTCTATATTGTCAGAATCCAATTTTACCAGCATTAACAATGCAGTATGAGTATAGTCTGTCTAATCAAAAATTGATTACCTCCGCCATTTTTTTGGACTATCTAGACCAGAGGTTCCCAGTCTTTTTTTCTCATAGACCATTTGGGGTGCAAATGCTGCAGCTACATTTCTACCGTATTCCCAAAAATCGACAAAAAATGTGAAGACTAGATCTAACTACAGAAATTTGCGTTGCTTCTTCTGTAAACATAAGTAACCCAAGAACCGAATTAACATCATAATTTCCTATCAATCTTAACCAGTCATAAGTCTGTAGTAGAAAATAATCAAGGCATCATATCACGGCTTCATCACATATAACGTGGTGATAGCTTTTAAATTAAAACTATAAACTGCCCTACACTTTATGGAGGTTAAGAAAACATCTCACCTTGGCTTTAAGACTGTACTTTATGTCTAGCTTTCTAGTAATGGCATGTTTCAAGTACCTATCAAGTCAAGTCAAACAGAAAATCTTTGTGTTGAAATCGTTCTGCCTGTGTTCTTAGGTAAAACGGCGTGAATACACAGGTATTTAATCAAACTTCCTTAAAACGGAAGAGTTCTATTCCCGGCCCGGGAAAGATTTATGATATATAATAAGGATAAAGATTTGTGTTGTTTATCTGTGCTGAGTGAATGAGTATTGTACACCACAGGTGTATGAGGTTGTAAGCGTTATTTTTCTTTGTACTTTTCTGTATTGCTTCGTCGCTGCATTACAACACAACCATTGAATTTGGAATTCATGAAAATCAACATAATCTGTACATAATTTTATGCCAAAAATTTAAAATCGTGTCTCGACTTCTCATTACAGATGAATGATGCATGTACATATTTGCATGTATGTGCATTGAATATTCCTTCGTATCTAGAAAAAGAGGCGTGTTTATAAAATATCATGAAATTATATATGCAATTATTTGTCTGAAAATGATGCAATGTCATTGATTGCGCCTTAATTTAATAATAACTCTTATGCCCTTGGAACGCCATCGCCATTGCCAGAACTTTTCTTTGTGATACAGAAAACAAAAGGGAAATTCGTTACAATCGCAGATCCATTTCGATAAACCAAATAAACCCTTATCTAGAGTTACTGGCTGAAGAAGAAGTTTAAGAACACCATCAAGTAGATTACGTTGTTTCCTTGCAAACAATATAAGTAATTAACTTATTTATGTTGAAATTTTATCGACTATGATCGAAACAGTTAGTAATGCGTATTTGAAAGAAAAAGCTACTGTTTATTAGGGCTGATGCAGATGACTGACTCTTTGTTCGCCAAAACGATATCGGTTCATACAAAATTTTAATTAGCTACACGGAGTTTGTTTGACGTGATGTACAATAGTTATGGAGGAACAAAAGTCCGTCTTCTGCTTAGATGACACTTTGAGCACCTTTCCATATGGACAGCTTCATTGGCGGTTTTTTTCAGTTTCAATAAGTTGTCGTACGGATCATTATTAGATTCTGTAACCGCAGTCGCCGGCCGATCTTCGTGTACCTCGTCATGGAAATGATCACGTCCACGTTTAAGTTCTCCAAACCAACACAGAGCTGCGACATGGTGCTTCATCGCCAAATGCCAATTGAAGTCTCTGGCAACTCTCTTGTTAAATTAAGCTACTGGGAAAATCATAAAAAAATCATTGAACGAAAATGTTCACGAGTTAAATTCATTTAGATAGCAGCACACAATATAATAAAGCTGGTATATGTTTCTTGACATGTTTGATGGAAATTTATAGAGCTCTAGTTTTTTGAAAGTTAAGAACAAAGTTTGAAGCTTGTTGTAGCTGAAACATTTGTTCTTACTTCCAAACACAATTTCAATATGATTATATGGGTTTGCAGGAAAAAGACGGGTATTTTTTATTTGATTTCAAATACCATTCCATATTGATTGATTTCAAAATACGGCAGGGTCACGTTTTCTTTTTTATTTTCTATGGAATTGCAGGTATGTAGGTATATTGTACTTTACTTCCCATAATAGTAATTGATGGTGACAGGTTCTTGTCATCAATCTTGATAACGGTAAAGTTTGGACGATTTCACATGGGATCACATGCGTAGTTTAGTAGGCAACACTAGGTATATTTTCGGTATGTTTGTCGTGGCTGTTGGCTTATTATTATGGAACTGCTTTTTTGTCTGAAAAGATTTGAGAACGTGGTATTGCACGTTCTCAAAACGGTGACGGAAAACATCGTGAGGAAACCGGCATGTCTTAGAACCAAAAATTCGACGACATTTGACATTAAAGAGAGTAGGCTGGTGTCCTTGCAGTGGAAACATTAGAGGCTAGTACGGTTTTTGTCTGAGGCGAGGCGAGTTATTCGTGGGAAAACGTGACGGTGATGATGAACCCGCCACTAGTCACGGCACTGTTTTAAGTTTTGCTAATAATTTTAGCTCCTTTTCTTTTCAGGTTTTGCTTAACCCTTTATAGGAATAATGTATTATAGGAATAGAATCTAATTATGTATGTATAAGTGGGAAATTTTGATTATAGCTCATGTACTGCGATTTTCTACTTTTATACTCATTCTCGGCTGTCATATTTGGTTATTTACCAGCAAGATAGCATAGATACAAATAAATAAAATTGAAGTGTATTGTCAAAATAACAGCTTCTTACTAAATACATTCGAAAGTACAGAAGCTTCTTAAGAAGAAAAAAATATATATAACATTTTTTGTCTCTTTGTTTGTTCCGGCTACTCTCCAGAAAGGTTGGTTTGATGGGACTCACTGGCAGATCCTCCTTTTCAAAAGCCTATGTTACAAGGAGTAACATAGGCTTTAGAAAAATAAACAAGAATTAGGGTTCCTACCAAAAAAACGGTTACGCGGACGAAGTCATTTTTTACAATTTCTCACACCAGTTTTTGACCTTGCCCTATTGACTAAGTATCGCACGGACATTACCATGCATAAATTAGTAAATACATATGTATGTAAATGAACTTTGGTGGATTACAGATCTGACGGGAGGCCAGCTGGCGCCACATTTATGAATATTAATGTAACATTTCAAATATTCATTCAGCTTACTGTTTCAAAGCCCATTAAAGTGTTAGTTTATAGGAGCCATCAAAGCCATGGCAGCCATCAATCAGTTTATCTGTTTAATGTAATGGGGAATATTTTGTGCTAAATATTAAAAAACGTGGCGCTATATCAGATCTCAAAAGAAAAAAAATATAAAAAAAAATTAAGGCTGTGCTGTATCAAAAGCATGGTTTCATAGGTTTTCTAATATAATAAACATTTTATATGTTTAAATGTAATTTGGAATTCGGGCTTTTTGTTTATCAATAAATTCTTGCTAGAGTTCGACAACGCTCTATGAGTACAAAAAGAACTCTGTCGATTGATAAATACTGGTACCTAATAGAGTATGACAGATAGACGAGGGTGAAAAAGGCGGGTAAATGTGTTGGCAGCCAAATCAAACGGAAACATCAATTTTGTGAAGTTAACGTGCCTACACTTATGGCAATGTCCGGCCTTGTTAACCAACTGAGCTATATGGCCTCACAGCTCAGTTGGTAGTAGCAGTGCCTTCAGCGCTGTAGGTAATCGGTTCGATTACCACCCAGGACAAGCGTCTGTGTCACGCATGTATGTGTGATATGTCCGTCCGTATCAGCCTCTAATGTTCCCACTGCAGGGACACCGGCTCATTCTCGATAATTGAGAGTGAATGGGCTTTGATTTACCACGGGAGTCCAATTCGGATTCGTAGATGTCCCGTGTCATCAAATTTTTGGTTCTAAGACATGCCGGTTTCCTCACAACGTTTTCCTTCACCGTTTGGAGAACGTGGTATTGCACACACAAATTTTCCAACTGAAAAACTCATTAGTGCACGTGTGGATACATTCATTGTATATATTATATTAAGTACTATATGAGTATATTATATCAGAAATCTGGTTATTATTGTATAATACAGGTATGATTAGTTTGGGGCTTGATGGCGCTGTGAGAAATGTCCATAAAAATATTTGTTATCTCTTTATGTAAGTTATTTCTGATTTGATATAGATTTGATATTTCTAAGTAATATGACAAAAGATAAATCTGCAGAAATGAAAATCGATTGGAAATCGAAATATCTAAGTTTTGATTGAAAACATTAAATTGAAATTCTTGTTCAAGTTGTATCAATGACAAAATTTATGAAGTTGAAGATAGTTTCAAAGCCAAAATTTGACGACATAAATACGTGTTATACGCGTATACAGTAGTTATGTTCTATGTTACGTGTTATGCGTTCCATTGATGAAATAGTATGATGAAATAAATGAGCTTTTATATGAATACTCGTTGAAGAAGCTTTGCGTCAGAGTTACGTTATATTTCAGAAGTTCTCGAAGTTTTAAAAACTACGTAGTTTATTACCCAGGTAGTGTTTTCTCTAATTTGTCTCTGGTTCTTTAGAATTAAATATAAATAGATAAATATTAATGGTCATTTCACACAGCGTCATCTAGTCTTAAACTAAGCGTAGCTCATACTATAGGAACTAGATAACTGATAGAATACATGATATAGTTTTTTTTAGTAGATACGTACGTAACACTGAACAAACATTTATTTTCGTCACATAAATGCTTGTCCTGCGTAAAAATTGATCCCATAACTTACAGAAGGCAAACCTACTACCGACTGAGCTATGAGGCCAGTCGAATTATTGCTTTGCATGTTACTAGAGACAGCTCTCAATGAGCTTAGGACATTTCTTATAAACAAAGTGAGTTGTCTATGGCTTTGACATGGTCTTGCGTTCTTTTGTATTACACAACAACCTTGCAATGAACGGACAACCGTGTTTTACGCAAAGTCTCTTGCTTTGGCATCTCGTTAAGGCGTTGCCATCCCTCAAATCACACGTTTCGCTTAATTTTACACTAGTACCATGCAAGTTAGTGAATATAGTATTTACTGACTTACATTTGCAATCATCCGGTATTTCTCATTTTATATAAGAATAAATAGTTAAATCAAAACCGGGTTATACTTTTTATCTATGCTTTATAAGTTTATTTATAGCAAGTAGCTAACTCTGATGACTGAGTTTTCAAGCCGGCCAAAGGCCTCCGACAGTATATAGCCGGGACTGATCTTAATGCCCTCCGAAGCATGGAAGAATAAGCTTAAAGCTGAAAACTGCATATTTTTTTGGACTAATAAAAATATAGCGCTTTTGCTGAAGCCAAAATAAAATATACCTTTTAATTAATAAATATATATAATAAAATAATGTGTTGTGGTTAGTTTATACGTATAGCTTCCAGCTAGTTTAATTGGTGAGTATAGTTAAAACGGCGCCTTAATGCGATACGTAATGAAATTGTTCCACATTTTCCTTACAGTGTCTATTTGTGGACCAAAGTTGTCATAGTCAATCACAGCAGCGGGACGCTGAACACAAAAAAAAACACGATAGAAGAAATATTATTTTGGCAACACGTTGTGTTGAAACGTAGCTTTCAAATAGATCGCTCGGAAAATCGACTGTCAGCATAAATATTCGGGCAACAATATGACGGTCTCGATAATTGGTTGTGATTTGTCTAATAGTAAACTAACTATTGTTAAAGTAAACTTTTTAAAATGGTATATAAGAGTTCATAGTAGCTGAAATTGGTTCCAAATAACTATAATACATAGAACTAAAGTATCTTCTTGCACTATAAATAAAAAAAAAAACTTTAATATGAAATATAAGCGCTTAGAAAAAAAAAACTGGATTTCGGGAGCCCTGCGGAATTTCAAGTTGATTTTTGGTTTGTTACGTAGTTCATAACTAAATTATGTATGTATTTATTATGTAATTATGTATGTATTATAATATGTATTTATATGTATCAATATATTTTTTTTAATAATTATTTAGTTATATTGAAACCTCTTAGTCAACGTTTTAAGCAAGAAATCTGTCTTGGAGCGTTGGTATGGCGCACTCTAAAGCATTGAAATTAATAGTAAAAGCATTTCCATCTTCCCCCTAGAGGGTTGGATATAACAAGAGGATGGAACAAGCGCCTAACTTTGTAATAAGAATGCATATCTTATTTTACTTTAATCCGAGCAATTCTTGTAAATATTTAGTTATTTCGCGTATCTTAACAACGGCTCTAACGATTGGGATGAAATTTGCTGCTTAAGTTTAACTATATAATCGTATTTCTCGTAAAAAAAACCTCACCTACTTTATTTAATAAAAGTGACGTAGTATTTTTACGCTTGGACAAAGTATAAATTTTAGTTTTAAATACATAATCAATTTTAGTTTTAAAATTTACGGTTATGAACATACATGATTTGTAAGTTTAGCCGGGACCATGACGCATGAAACTGCGTCAAAATATCGGATGTCCACAAAACTCACACATGGTAAATATCTCGGCAACTCGAATAATAATGCTAGTACACTAGTGCAAAGAAAATTTGTGATATTCGACACGCTTTTATAACATTGTTTTAATATTATAAAACAATGTTATTCTCAGACTAATGCATTATGAATATTATACACAGGTGTTTTTTATTTTTATGTTAAAATAAACCGGATTTATTTGCCACTAAAAGGTTTTAAACAAGATCTCTTGAAAATGTTTTAAAGTGCTTCCGCCGAACGCACTCCCACCTTGCGATAATAATTACCTACAAAGAATGCTTTTGTTTATATACCCATGTCTAACAGTCAGATTTTATTCTGTAACTAGACCTCTGCTTCGCGCGTGTCCTATATAATAAGCCCACTCGGTTCACAATTGGCGTAGATATCGCGTAATACACATGAAAAAATACTATTGAAGCGAGAACCTTCCATTCCAGTCTGTTAAAATCGAAATTCCCTTTCTTTGTACGAAACATGGTCGTATAAAGTGATTTTATAATCCCTCCATAAGAAGCATGCCTACCTACCCGCTAGGTGCGGCTGTCAGGCGGATCTGAATGGTAGTCTCTTTGTAACTCTCCATGAAAACAACTGCACCACTGAATTCACAAATCCACCGAATTTTGTATACTCCGGAATAATCGTAACTCTGCGAATTCTATAATACATATGGGTTTCTTTTTCATATCCATATTCGTATGAAATTATCGATAGTTTCATTTGAAAACATGTTAAAATAAAAATACGGCTCTGCACCAATAAGCTATATATTTATATTTTTATTAATTCTAAAGTGACTGGACGAGCTAACAGCCTAACTGATGTAAAGTGGTTACTGCCGCATTGAGAACTTTTTAGGCGGCTAAATAAGAAAAAAATATTAGGGTTCCGGGCAAAAATAAATCCATACTGACCAAGTCGCGGGTAAGAGCTAGTTAATAATATAGAGGTATAATTTTATTAATAGTAATTTTAAGGGATCACAGTCTTATTTTAATAAGATTTAAATGCAATTATTATTAGCGTAGTATTGATGCAAAGCATCAAAGAATCAATTTACAAATAATCAATAAGAAATCATGTAAATATTGTTCTATTTTTAGGGCCGGATACACGCCGAGGATGAAAAAACGATTGTTTGATTTACATAGAACCACGAAGCTTATCTACATTCAACGAAGACATCGCACGGACTGCACTAAGTGATGAACAAAGGACGATCCAATCATAATGTTAGCGGACAATGACACGCGCCACATCTATGCCAATGACTCACACAATGGATCAAACAATTTCTTCTTCGAGGAGCCCAGCTTTGTATCGGTCCTCAAACACAGAGGTTCGAATTACAGCGCCAATATCGGAGAGGTCTTACGTGTGCTTGAAGATTGGAGGAGTAAATATAATATCTCAGTCGTGAAGGAATGCGAGCGCTCGGAGTACTGCTCTGGGGAATTCAGAGATTTAATACTCGCGTATAATAATATACATGGATATGTCAGTTTATTGGTAAGGACTTAAATGTTGTAACTGCAATACAGTTATTTATTATTATTATTGGTATCTATATTTCTTATAACTCACGGAACTGGGAACTCTGCTTAAATTCAGATTACAAGCGATCGATTTGATTGTTGCGAGTGTATGGTATCAGCATGATTGTGAATAAATGTATATTATCTAACTTGTCGATAATATTAACTGATATATGATAATACTTAACTGGCCTAATACTTAACTAACACATTCGTCCTTTATTTCTAACCATTAGGGGGTACACACTACCATTTAAAAGAAATCACTTCCAAAAACAAATCTACCGAATTGATTACCTCTTTTACCGTTGAAAGTCGTTTGAAAACGATCTTCGACACAAAATAAATAAAATTACTGCTTTGAACATACTTGAACAAGCTTAATACAAGTTCTCCTGCTTCTTTTATTTCCAATACAGTTGATGACTTGATATTTTTTCAATAGATCTGCCTCTTCGGTAGTCTAGCGAATGCCCTGAACGTAGCAGTGCTGACGCGTCGAGACCTCGCTGCAGCTCCCATCAACAGGCTGTTGAAGTGGCTCGCAGTGGCTGATGTATTCGTCATGATGGAGTACGTTCCATTCGCTATCTACAGATACCTGGTAATTATCCTTAATATACAGAAGTTGTCGGTAATGTGGTTATTTTTTTCTTCCCCTCAGGGTGATCAGTTAAGGTTGGAACAGACATATAATAATTTCAACAAATAACAGTAGCTCCAGAAAATCATTACCTTTACAGTTGCTTAGATTGTTGAGATTAATTATATATGTACTGAGTTTATATATGTACTGGTATATGATCTATTATTGATATTTTTTTTTCTTGTCTTCCTGTTAATACTAACATCAATATAATGTAAAGAGTATTACCAACCTTTATTGCTTATTTGAAGTGTATGGTAACATTCTAACATGTTTGTTATTTAAAATGATCCGTTCGTTTCGTCATTCCAGTTATTCCCAGGTCAGCTAGATCGTCCGTACTCCTGGGCCGTTTACCTTCTGTTCCACAGTCACTTCACGCAGATACTCCACACCGCATCTATCTTTCTCACTCTCTCGCTTGCGGTCTGGCGATACATCGCTATAAAGTGAGTAAACGTTGTTTTTGTCAGTATCAACTGTCATTTTCACACCAGGTATAGTTAATTTCCATGTGCGATACCGGTGCTTCAAACAGATTTCGTGCTTCCTACTAAGAGGGACAAAGAGTTGAGAAACGCTAGTGAGCAAAGATTTAACCAACATCGGATACACAAGTCAAATAATTTGTTTTTAATCTATTGATACCACCTTTATCACAAAGATTATGCGTCATAATGTATTTTTTCACTGTCCTTTTTTTTAATTAGGAAGGAAGCAAGAACGTTAAAGTTTAGAGAAACGCTAGTGAGCAAAGATTTAACCAACATCGGATACACAAGTCAAATAATTTGTTTTTAATCTATTGATACCACCTTTATCACAAAGATTATTCGTCATAATGTATTTTTTCACTGTCCTTTTTTTAATTAGGAAGGAAGCAAGAACGTTAAAGTTTATTTATTTATAAACATTAGACACTATAGTTCTATATTTTAGTTTAGAGCCATTTTCCTATAAAATATTAAAGTTAAATATATAAAAGGGGAAGTATTTATTTGAATTTTTAATTTGTGAGGGTTATTGAATTGAATCAGCGAGCGGGAAAGAAATCGATTTAGCAACGGTCAGAACAAAAAGTTTACTTACTTTTTCTCTTAAGCAATTCATGTCGTCAAACAAGTACTAGGGTTGCCAGACCAATGTTATCGAATATTTTTATGTGACTATAATGACAAAAGAAACGTATTCTAAACTCCCCTGATTAAGTACTAATTTAACAGTTTTTTATGTGGACGGTACTATGTCATCTTTGTAAAATAATTAATTAAATATTGTCGGCACTGGATCATCTAGTAAATAAAAATCAATACGATTTTGATCTCACTTGAGATCGGCTCAACCAATTTGGCTGTTTATTTCTTTTCTTGCGTTCGTTGTTAATGGTTTGTATAAAAAAATATATATACCTACCTAACATTTTTCTGCGCATTCCTCATTTTCTTCATTAGTAAATTGTACCTGTGCGAATTTGGGGCGCGTCGCTTATAATAATAAATAAATAGCTTCACATATTTACCTCCAAAGGCTCTGCCTACGCCTTCAACAAATCATATTTCATCGTGTCATATATATATATAATTATCTCTATGGCTACTAAGTATTTTTCAAATATAATGATATGTGCCCAAATTAAATTAATCATGCCATAACGAGGCTGAAATCTCAAGATATCGGTTTACATATCATTATCTTTGAACTGCAGACTTCTGATAAATTTTACCCCGCGGTTGGTCATTTCATTCATTTTTTTATAGATTATTCATAAATAATATTTTAATTAAAGTTATATACAATAATATTATAATGAGAAATTGAACTATGTATAATAAAAACCGGAAGCCGTATTGGTTAATGGACTCAGCAAAGAGCTTCCAATATCTAAAGCTCTCGCTAGGCGCCTACCTCCAAGATACAGATACGTACCTACCCCTCGTACGTGTACTGTATCTTGCCAGTTCTTCCCCATGGGGGGTTGGTTTATTTGAACATGTTTATTTAAAAAAGTCACATTTAAAATTTTTTAAGAGTACAACAAAAATATTTTTATTTTACTTTCATATTGAAACGGCACGAAATTAGGAATTTCCTGTCTTTGCAGCCCTATCCGCCAATCGCTTGGGTCTTATTCCGCGGTCTTTGCTCCTCTGTATTTATATTTTTTACTGTGTTATATATTTTTTAAATGAAAGAGAGAAAGTAAATAATATGTTAGAATAACATTTTTTTCCCAGATACCCTTCGTATAGTCCTTCATTGTGCACAGACCGCCGCTGCTCACTGGCAATACTGCTTAGTTTTGTACTGCCTCCAATTCTCTGCATCCCATCATATTTTGTGAGTATTTTAGCTAAGTAATTAACACTTAACACCTATAATGGTGTTCACTCTCAATTATCGAGAGTAGGCCGGTGTCCCTGCAGTGGGAACAGGTACCTATAATGGTTAATTGTATACTTTTTTATACTACTGAAGTTACGGGACGTGAGACCCACTTGATGGTAAGTGGTTACCTCCGCCCATAACAACAGAAATTTTACCTAGGTCGTCCTACCCTAGTTGCATTCCGTTGCGCCTGTGATTTCGTATATGTACTAATCCACAGCCCATGTATTTCATTTGGTTGTTCAAAACAATTTCCTCTGATATTTTATCCAGTATTTATCTAGTTATCTGTGGATCTGAATATGTGAAATAACCGTGATATAACTTCTATATGTTACATTTACAAGTAAGTATATTGTTAAAGTTTAGACCAGACATACGGAACTTCAACAAGGGCTATAATATCATTTTACTCGACTATACATACAAACCATTCACTTGACGTTAGTAGAAAAATTAATGAAATGAAATTGAACTTTGATTGCTTCTCTATTCGACTCAAATTGAACAAAATAGTATATCCTAGTTGTATATCAATAGTATATCCCCAAATCTGCAAACGATTGCCAAGACGACGGCTCCGTGGCTTAGTTGGTAGTAGCCCTGCCTTCGAAGCGAGGGGTCCCGGGTTCGATTCCCGGCCGGGGCACACTTTGTGTGGTGAGCATGAAGTTTGCTCTCGGGTCTTGGGTGTTTGTCTTGTGTTTCTGTGTTTATCCATGCCATCTGCGACACAGGGAATCCTAGTGCAGAGGTATGAGTGTGTTAACGTTGTTGTGTGTTAACGTTGATTTCAGCCAAAGTTGAATGAACTTTAGGTTCAATTTTAGTTGTTTCATATGTATACCTATCAACAAGACTCCAACGATGCTCAAAGGGTTTGGGTAACGAATATATTAACAGAAAACAGCGATATAAATCTTCTCCCACATCGTCCTTCTCTTTGTTGCGTGTAAGATTATTTACCCACTTTTTACGACTTTCTTTACGAGCTTTAGAAATGACATGCGTAATTTAAAATGCTTGAGCGAAAACCCTTGTGTTACGGTAGAGACGAACAGAATATTAAACACAGCTAGTGTAAACAATTTCTATTTACGTTATATTTTTGAAACAATGCTACTCAACTCAGCTAGCAAATTTGTAGTTTGTATTGCAAAATTGCATATTGATAAAACAAATAGCAATACAATTTATGTTGTTTTCATTTGCAGCCGTTAGGGACACTCGAAATCGCTCGTCATGGTCATTAATTATACTTAATAGTTATTAATTAAATGAAATTATTCAGAATTTTTGTTATACATCTACGCAGTTACTTTATTGGGAAATAATTTTGCGGGGTAGCATCGACAGCTTAAACAACCCTTAGAATCAGACCGACTCTATTATATATCTAAGATCATAAAGATTATTTCTGATCCACTCCTAAGTCGAATCTTCTTAATTGGTTTATGGCTCTTGTGATTGATGAAGGTTGGGATGCCGCAGAACAATACAATTATCGGCGATTAACGCCAAGGCTATATTTGAACACACCTTCAATTGATTGATTTCTGCGTACTGGTCACGCGAGGTTCCGATAAGCTTAGGTGTTGCTTATTATAAATTAAAAGCGTTAGTGAGTTTCCTGGCCAATCAGTGTTCGGATTCTAATGAAAACGTAGCGCAGACAACATCAAAAGTGCATTAAATAAAATTGTTGTGTTAAAATTGTTAGAAGTTTCAAGATAAATTGTGACGCTGAAGTTAAGTTTAAAAAATATTATGCTGAAAAGTAAAAGATGTCCGAAACGCGTCACTGAAAAGCATATGTATACCGACTGGCCTCACGGCTTAGTTGGTAATACCTCTGCCTTCTGCTTCGTAGGTCGTGGAGTTGATTCTCCCCCTGGACAGATATTTATATGACAAACGAGTATGTCACGTCTGCTATATATATATTAACACTCTCTTTCAGGTTTTCACCATTCACAAAGATTTTGCGCTGGACAAAAATTTCTTTCCTTCAAGAGTCTACTTCGTGGATTCAGACTACGACGGGACGTTGTATCAAGTCAACTTTTGGGTGCATGCAGTGCTGATTAAGCTACTGCCTTGTTTGATCCTGACGGTGATCAGTGCTTGGCTGATCAGGGCTTTATATAGAGTGAACACTAAGAAGAAAGCATTGAAGGGTTACAGTGCGTGTGCTTTGGAAACAGTTGGCAATGGCAATGGGAATATTTTTACGCGGAAATCCACAAAGCGGTCGAAGGCAGAGCGGCGAACTGACAGGACAACGAAGATGCTGTTGGCAGTGTTGCTACTCTTCCTTCTGACAGAGTTCCCTCAAGGCATTTTAGGTGAGCAAAGAATTTCAGTCCAGTTTGTATGCAAGCAAAATAAAGCGTGTTAAAATCAAGATATTTATTAGATTCGGACGTTACTTTGCTGTAATCCATGTTAAGATGATCGGAATAAAGTATAATTTAGTACACCTCCATCATACTTCTAATAAATGTATTTTCCTAGCAGCTCCATGCAACGTCTTTCTACTTGTAATGTAAAAACAAGTTTTCAATAAATTAATAAAACAATAATTACTACTAATAATTACAATAATAATTAGTACTAATTAATCAGCGATAACATCACCGATTAATTGGTAGTAATTAGCTTATGGGTATGTAATTATTTAATAGTCGTAAAAAGCTGTAAGACCAGCGTGAGGGTATAAATAGAGGGGGTTGGCTGTTTAGACATCTCGAGTCAATGCTCCTGAAGATGACTTGAAGATGCGAATGACGTGTCGATTCTATTGTTGAGTATTTCCATTTTAGATATAGTCCGTCTCCTGCGATCGTATTTTTACATATCTGGTAGAATAATAATGCACGGGGCTGTGTTGTGGAAAACTCATTTATTAGAAGTTTAGCGGAGGTTTAACGATTATTACCCTTTTCAGATCAATGAATATTCAATGAAATAGAAAAAAATATTGTTTTAAAATCATGGTAGCAGGAAGTGGATGGGTTAGAATAATTTACTTTTGTCAGTTTTATGATGGTAAGAGGTGGGGTAAACGAAAAACCAAATCAACCGGCCGAGCGAATGAAATGGCATTGGAGGTTTAGTGAGATTAATGAGATTGTCCCTTCCACTTTGAAATTAAAATAAATAAATATTCATGGACAGTTCACACAGCGCTATCTAGCCCTCAGAATAAGCATATAAGATAACTGATAGAATACTTATATAAAACTTATTTTTTGTATATAAGTACATATAACACAATTACACCCATACACAGAAGAAACATCTATGTTCGTCACACAAATACTTGTCATGGGTGGGAATCGAACCAAGGACCCATAGCTAGAAAGCAGAGCCCTCAAAATTGCAGGCAGAGTCAAATTGAACCCTTAAAATTAACACACTTTAAAGGACGCAGGCAAAAAATATCTAAAAAAAAATATTTTCTTTATTAAACCTGATAGTAAACGAAATGTAAAAAAAAAATCATGAATTTTCCATTTCAGTGAACAATTTAGAATTATTGAGCTACTAGCTGCGTTCCGCTGTGTTACCCGCGGTTGGACTTCCTACGGGAACATTTTTCCAGGATAAAAAGTAGCCTATGTGCTATTCCAGACTATAATCTATCTCTGTGTCAAATTACACCAAACATCCGTATGGTTGGATGTTTGTTGACAAACTTTAACGTTTATAATATTAGTAGGATTATTGTTAAACATGTTTGAATTAATTCAATTTATATTCACACTGAGGAAACAAAGGTTTCTGTCTGAAAACTTTGACAAGGGTCCAATCACATTCGAAACTTCTCATCAATGGTATGATGAGATTATATATTCAATGCATTCTGATCAGACAAACTATTGCTTAATGAATTTAACCAGATTGTTCAGTATTGTTTATAATATAATTTCCTTTGCCCGTTCATTAGGTAGGTACGAGATAACTACCAGAATACATATAACACATTATATTTGCTATGCCTGAAAGCAAGAGACTCAGTTATAAGCATTTTATTATTCTAAAAGACCATTAAGATCAAAAGACTACATGACACTAGACAAATGGCTGATTTTAAAATCGAAAAAAACCGACTTGTATTATATATTATGTATGTATTATATGTATTTATAAAACAGAAGTTCTATATAAGTATTTTATGTTCCACTTCCATATAACTCTGTTCCTATAGTACAAACTACGTTTAGTTTAGATCCATGATAGTATTTATATGGTTGAATTAGAAGAAAATTGCGACTCCATACCTCACTTATTGTCATGTTTATCGCGCTCGCTGCTTATTAACGAACGGCTCCATGGCTTAGTTGGTAGTAGCCCTGCCTTCGAAGCGAGGGGTGCCGGGTTCGATTCCCGGCCGGGGCACACTTTGTGTAGTGAGCATGAAGTTTGTTCTCGGGTCTTGGGTGTTTGCTTTGTGTTTCTGTGTTTGTCCATGCCATCTGCGACACAGCGAATCCTAGTGCAGAGGTGTGAGTGTGTTAACGTTGTATCACTTTCGATTTTTCTTGCAGGTCTTTTAAGTGGTCTTCTAGGAAGATGCTTCTTCAAGCGCTGCTATGATCTATTCGGCGAGATGATGGACGCGCTCGCACTGCTGAACGGAGCTATTAACTTTGTGCTCTACTGTTCAATGTCACGTCAGTTCCGAACAACCTTTGGACAGATGATGAGGAGTCAATGCAAGCCAGCCCCAAGAGCTGGATCCCATACTGAGCTACAAACTACTTATGTTTAAATCTACGATAGTTAATAGAAACTGGATACAGAATTATGAATTATCAACAAAATTAGTAATGTTGTATTGTACTTTTCAATTTCATGACAGTTTCGGCAAACCTTTAGTAGATGCCGAGGCGTCAATGCAAGTTGCCCCAAGAGCTAGAGCCCATACTGAGGTACAAACTACTTATGTTTAAATCTACGATAGTTATTAGATACTGGACACAGAATTATGAATTATCTACAAAATTAGTAATGTTGTGCTGTACTTTACAATTTCATGACAGTTTCGGCAACCTTTAGTAGATGCCGAGGCGTCAATGCAAGTTGCCCCAAGCGATAGAGCCCATACTCCAGACTCCAACAGTTTAGATCTCCAACATCATATATTTGTGACTGAATACAGAATTTCGTGATTATTTTGTACTCCACAATTTTTCAATACGGTATAATAAAGAATCCACTAGGTCAAAGTGGCTATAATTGGATAAACAGCTTTCTGATCTGAGGACAAGTAATAATTAGTACACCTCCACTTAACTTTTAATAAATGGGTTAATACTCAACAATAGAATCGAGTGTTTTGCCTATCCACGAAAGCTTAATAAGTTGATGTGTCCTTGAAAGCTATACCAAAAGCTTCAGGTGGAATCTTCGACCAAAAACTTGATGTGGCTTTCAAGAGATTTTCACTTAGAAGTTAATGGAGATGTACTTAATCCCTTTTTCAGGTCATCTTAACAGCTTTTTTACAAATAATGAATAGTATTATAAACTTCGTGCAGTCACCGAACATATTAAGTTAATTTTGTAAATATCAATTATCACTTACAATATACGATATAATAAATACAGTACATAGTAAGTGCTTAAACGTAAAGCTTTTCAGAATAAAGGTTTGGAAATGTTATATAATATAAGTCTTAAATAAATTCAATGTTACAAATTATCTTCTTTTATAATTTTTTTAAGAGAAAAATATTAATACATGTTGCATGGCGTAATCACTTTTAAGTTATAGATTTAATTTGTAGATTTGATTTGACGAATATCAAAAAGATTTTTGGTTATGACAAATACCATCTTGGACAATATTTTTTTATAATACCTATGACTTTTGAATAGTGTTATTAACTATGTGCTGATTGAAACTTTCCGTCACCCAGAAAGCTTCAGTCACCGAACAAATTATGTTAATTTTGTAAATATAAGGCTAAAATATATCCTTTACTTATTTTGGAAATGCTAAAACATACATCTCCTCGGAATAAAAGTTTTGAAATGTTATTTAAAATAAGTCTTAAATAAGTACAATTTGCAACATTGTATTTATTTACCAACGTTGTGTTTATTTTTTTACCATTTTTTTGAGAGAAACTTCCACCAATTTTACGCTCCAACATTTGATTTGACTAACAGCGAAAATATATGCCGTCATGACCAATACCTTTTAGACAATGTATAGTTTTAGACTAATCCACCTACAATAAGATTTTTTTACATATCAGAATATTTCAACGTTTTTAAAGAATGGCGTTAGCCATTTATTATATTTTGAAATTAGATTTGGTGTTAAAAGTTGAACTGGGTATAATAATATTTTAATCACTATTTTAAAGAAAAGAATAATATAAATTTTAATATACTTTAATTTCATACAAAGATATAGGTTTTTAAGCCAATGGAAATGAATAATTATACGGATAAATTGACTTCTAATAACAAAGATTTAGCTTAGTAGATATTAAGAAAATTTAGTTTAGTTAATGTGATGGAATACGAAGAACTCTTTTTGTAGAAATGTTTCTGTTGAATGACTACAGAAACATTTCCACAAAAAGAGCTTCAAGCTATTGTATTCTGAGAGGGTTTTGAACTTCGACCATATTTTATTTCATCTGAAGAAAGATCAAACATCAACATCGCTCAAAGTTTCTCCAGATAAACTTTGAGCGAAAAGTTGTACAGTAAGTATGTATCGCAAAATCTCCAGAAATTAAGTGTAGTGAAATCATCTTGAAACCACTTTGCCTTAACTTCACTTAAGTTGTGTAGCTTTGGCACTTTATAGTTTAAGTTTCCTGACTTAGTGGAAACTGTGAACTGCAAATTGGTATATTGTATTATAAACTACAAGAGAGCAGGGAGTGAGAACTAGAATGTAGGAAGAAATTTATAAGTCGAACTTAAAGTAAATTTTGTCGACCTTGTTTAATCCACCACTTTTTGGATGGTATCCTATGTCCTTTTCTGTACCTCTTAAAAAGGTATGAAAAATTTCAAGATGATCGGTGGAATAGATAAAGCGTGAAAGGTCACATTATTTACACATTCGCATTTACAATATTAGTATGGATAGTTAGGAAAGGAATTTGGTGTAGATTGTATATATGATTATCGTCACCACTCAATCATTTTTAAGTCATTGAATTGTCTAAACAAACGACCCCTGAATTTGTTGTTTTAAAGCATTTTATTTTGTTTGATTTATTGACCGAATATTTATTAGAACAATCTCAAAAAATGCAAGGCAATATCAATGCGTTCAGAATGTTTATACTTATCCTGAACAAAAATGTAATCAATAAACAAGTTCGTTGTGACTTACCTATTTTCCATATGGTAATCTTTTTACTAGGGCAATATATAAGGGTACCTCATGAATCTTGCCATGTAAGAAAGGCTATAAATTTACATAGAGTAGAGAAAATATTGTAACATTTCACGCATTGTTATGCAGATCACAGGACCTACCCTAGTAAGACCTTTCGTTATAAATGTATCTGAATATAAATTAAAACAAACTTTAAAATTTTATTGAATTAAGCAGTGAATTGGATTTTATTCACAACACGTCTTAAAACTCTGTTTAGTCTGTCTGAGTTAATAAGGGTCTTCAAGCACAGTGAAATAACAGTAACTTATTTTTCAAACTTACGTAGATATAGAGTAGTTTAATGAATCTCAAAGATTCACTAAGTTAAATAGCATGTTTATTACCCATTAATCAGGAAGATTAATTAATCAACAGCTGAGGTAAATTTAATCTGGTATCCACCAATTTGCAAGAGTGGATAAAGCAAGAGGGAAAGCGTATAATAATATTATGTTGTGTCTTTACTAACCGAAAAGGGGAGTTGTTCATGGATGGCGGGAATTGTTTTTCACCTAACAGTAAATTTAAAGCACTATTTTATCCGTTATTATAATAAGTGTTAGAATTATTGGATGGCCTACGAAAGTGGCGTTATCAACCCAAAACAACAATACTATGCAACAATACTATTAGGAGTACAAATAAGTTTTTAACACAAATTAAATATTTATTGTAGAAGAACGGTAATATAAATTTATTCAAAATATTGCCCATCACTTGCAACCACTTTTTCCCATCTCTCAGGCAGCATTCGAATCCCACGTCTGAAGAACTCCTTGTCTTTTGAGGTTATCCACGAATCAACCCAATTTTTGGTATCCTCATAAGATGTGAACCGCTGCGCCGTCAGAGCATGTGCTACGGACCGGAACAGGTGATAATCGGACGGTGCAATGTCTGGTGAATACGGCGGGTGGGGTAACACTTCCCAATCAAGTGTTTCCAAGTACTTTTTCACGGGAGCCGCAACATGTGGACGAGCATTGTCATGCAGAAGAATAATTTTTTCGTGTCTAGAATAGTATTGAGGGCGTTTTTCCTTCAGAGCTCGGCTCAATCTCATCAATTGTGTTCGAAAGAGGGCTCCAGTAATTGTTTCGCTCGGATTAAGCAACTCATAATACACTACACCTAGCTGATCCAAATTTTTGGCCTTCCACTGCGATCTTTGTCTTCTACGTCGAAATCACCGTTTTTAAACTTTTGAAACCACTCTCGACACGTTCTCTCACTCAAAGCAACCTCACCATATGCTTCTACGAGCAATCGATGCGCCTCAGCAGCAGATTTCTTTAAATTAAAGAAGTAAACTAATATTTCCCGCAAATGACGCTTACTTGGCTCAAATTTTGACATTTTCAACTTATAAAAATTATATTTTACCAATATAAAATCAATGATATTAATAGGTTATGTTGTTCTTGAATGTCCAAACTATTTTTTAAGCCGGTTATCATCTGCGAAAGCTAACCGAAACTCCGTGCCGCGCCATCTACAATAAAACGGCGGAATCTTATTTGTACTCCTAATATTACTGCACGCATTACTGCTTGGTGGCAGTTTCCACAGTACCTGTCCGGACGAACCTGATACAAGTTCTACTGCAGATAAAAAACCAAATTAAGCATAGCTTTTACAACGGGAATCATATTTCTGATGGAATACTTATATTGTACTTTACTTTTGTAAATACATACATATACTTATTATATGTATGTACATCCAGACAGAATAAGCCTATATGTTCGTCATACCTATATGGTTGTCCTGGGTGGGAATAGAACCCACATCCTATCCACACAGCGCAGAAGGCAAAGCTTCTACTAACTGAGTCGTGGGCAAACTACACTTACCAGAGCTTGGAACATATTCAATTAACTAAACGGAGAAAGGTAAAACAAAATTAGTATAAATGATGCACGCGAGAAAGGGAAATCCGGTCTGGTAGGTAAATGATTAAACACACTGGTATAAAAACATTAATATTTGGAGGTCTATTTTTACTTTATTATTGCAGTTTAAATTAATGTTAAGTGGAAACGACACTGAATTTCATTTCTATTTTGATTACGAATTACATTAATTATTTGTGACCGTGAATGTAGAAAATACAAACTGCATTGATACGCATGATAAACTATTTCGCATACTTTCGTATGTATGATTTTTATTTTACTTAAAGGTTTAACATTATTTTAGTTAGAATAGATAAATAAAAACAAATACTCATTTTCCTCTGGATATAAGGTAGTGTAAAGATTTGATTACATCTTAAACTACCGTTGGTAAACAGAGGAAAAGAAAAAAAAAAGCATTTTTTTCTTTTCCTCTGTTTAGTATTGTTCGAAAAATAATTCGTTGGTCCAGTGTTCAACTTCCCAGGTGAATCTCTGGCTAAGGTCGGAATTTGTTCGTTCTTTCGGTAGGTGTGAAATCAACGCAGTAGCTTAACATATTACATTCCAGTGGAATCTAATGGGGATTTAATGAGGAAATATGCAAACTTCAACCTTTGACAGTTAATCGAGACGGTGTCACGAAATGTCAATTTATTGTACTGAAGTAGGGCGGGCAGGTATCGTAGGGGCACAATCAGGGTTTGCTCTTCTGTTGTGGCTTTCAGAATGACTTATGACTTATGCCGCATTCAGGGTTAGAACGGACAAATGTTTAATAACAAAGCGTTGCTAGGCAACTACTGACAGCAGGTATGAAGAACAGTTTTTGATAAAGCTCATGACAAGGTTACCATAGGTCCGCGCATTGCCTACGTGATTGAAATTTCAATAATAAGTTCGCTTTATTAATTACTGAACACACCCCGTGGTGTTACCCGCAGTTAAAAAGTCAACTTGAGACTAGAAACCAGATGGAAAAAAACTTTTCGGGATAAAAATAGTCTATGTGTTAATTCAAAGTATGAGGGCTTTATAACAAAATTTCATCCAAACACATTCCATCATACACCATACAACATGTTAATCACATGCATAAAGCATTTGATTAATATTTAAACTACGACATTTTAAACACACTACGACTGAAAATTTTTTGGCATATCTGTAATCTGTAAAAATGTAATCTGCTGCCCACGCTAAACCGGGGCGGGTTGCTACGAGTAAATAATTAAACAAACGACTCAATTTCTTTAAATGGACATATTTCCAGAAATTGAGACAGAATACAATTTCTAAAAATAATATTGACACAAAAAAGCTTTTATACAATTAAGGAATATTTTGACGACTAACCTTTTAAATAAAATTAACTGGCCTCGCTCACTTGTCACACACTAAATAATTATTTGAGATTAGCTGATCCCGCGTGGGTTTTTTTTTTGCGCCAACCCTAATTGTTTTTTCTTTTTCTCATGTGACATCAACCAGTGAAATCCGTTCAAAATCGATCATTTCTGCGATAAACCGGAACAAACAGACAGACTGACAGAAATTAAAAAAAATTACAAAAAATATTTTTTATAAATACCATTATATTATATATTTCCAAATTCATCTTGTAAAAAGCTGTTATTTTGACATTACAAACAGTTACTTCAATTTTATTTATTTGTATAGATTCCATATCCTAGCATTTCACCAGCAGTTATCCATTACCTAACCGCTCGGCCCACCCAAGGTACCACCGCGCCCCGGTGAACCGAGCACCTAAAATAAACCCTCTGCTTTATAATAACATTATGAATATGTAACTAAATACATGTGATTTCCTCTGTGATCTCTATTGTTGTACCCAACAGGGTCCAAAAATAACTCATTTAAGTAAATATCATTGATAGAACACAAGTTATTTATACTATTTTATGAACTATAATAAATCATTGTGTACCGATTTACTGCCAAGTAGACTACGGAGAGTAAGTAGTTTTATGACGGAACGAGCTTGCGGCCCAATACGACGATAATACGACTGAGGTCATACGAAGTATGAGAAGACCCAAGTCACATCGCGTTGTGCTCATCACCCGAGACGGGGATGTAACTTATGCGCCTGTAATTCTCAGCATCCACACCCTTCCGCCGGAACACAATGCGAGTGCGCCACTGCCTGGCGGCAGATTACCAGATGTGGTGGCAATACTTCTCCGAACGCACTTGACAAAGTTTAACTGCTACTTTAGGTTGCTCCATTCGCACTACCCGCGGAACTCTGAGGTTAGGTACTTACGTTAAGAACCCGAGCAACATGGACCTCCAAATGTGATGCCACTGGGGGTAAGAAGAATGACTCAATCCAATTACTACCAACTGAGCTATGAGAACAATTGAGTTTATTGTGTTCCAACTGCTTTTATAATGTCACCTGACCAACGGAGTATGAAATCATATAGGTATCATACATCAGATATGTCTATGAAATCATAGAAATGGATGTATATTTCGAAAATATAATGCCTTACGTACATATCGAGGGTTAAACTGTCGGTTTATGTACACAGAAATGATTAATTGCTCTTTATTGGTCGCGCCCGCCCTACCCCCCAATAAATTCCAGAACCTATTTGTATTTAACCAGATATCCAATATTTAATTTATGAGCGATTTCGTACGTATCAGTTCCAATGTTCAGTGGCATCGGCCAATCTTGACAAGCGAGAGTGGCCTTTGATCTGCCATGGACGTTCAAGCCGCATTGGAAGGTTTCTTTAATTTTTCTTGGTTATACGGTTTTTTTCAACCAAAATCTGGAGGAAGTTATCAATTTGGTTGTATTTTTTTTTGTTTTATTTATAATATTTTACAGGATATGCTATCAAATTTGTCCCATAAAAAACTGTCAAAATCGCTTGCATAGATTGGTTTTATATTATATTATATGTTTTTTTGGGACAAATTTGAAAGCATAAATATACTGTTAATGTAAAAAAAACTCAAAATCCGTCAATATGACAGAGATATGAGGTAACAAACATAAAAAAAAAAACAGTCGAATTGATAACCTCCTCCGGATATCGGTTGAATTCGGTTCGGTCGGAAAAATATTATAATCTGTTGTATAGTTTGATTCTTAAAACACAATAAGTGGAAAATATGTCATCCAAATAAAAGAAATTGCGCATTGTGCTTTCTTGTTCCTTTTCTCTTCGCCCGTTGTACATCAATTTGGATGTTTCTTTCTTAAAATCTTCTTCTAAGGTCAGGGCGGGGCTCTTGGGAACACAATAATTTGGGGCTTCTTTGGATATTTTAATATAATAGATGGACATTTCGTACAGCACCATCTAGCCTCAAACTAAGCATAGCTTGTACCTGATGACTGATACAATACTTATATAAATCTTGTTTTTCTGTATACCCATAAGTAAGATATTCGTCACACTAATTCTTGGCCTTGATGGGAATCGAACTCATAATTTACAGCGCAGAAGGCGGATCTACAATCAATAGAGCTGTGAGGATAACAAAACAGAATCCAATAAATCCAGTTGGTATTAATAATGAGAATATACAATACAATAACTCAATAATTCTGACGTGGTTTAATCAATGTATGATTTAGATACGTACCTGTATACATACTCGTGTTACGTAAAGATATCCTGAAGGTCGTCCCAAGGGACCTGTTTCGTGTAAATGTTCGGATATTAATGTAATTCACTGTTTTGTTTACCTGAGAGGCTCTGTGCCGATATAAATCAAGCTTAGTAATTTAATTCATCAGACCTTCAGTTGAATAAGAGAAATTAATGTACACAGCTGAGTATAAAAAGTCAAGGTTAGAAATTACTTGATCTAATGTTGAAGTTTCGAACTGCCTCCACACCGAGTCTTCTGCTGTCAAGCAGTTTATTGCTGTACTCAGGTGGGTGTGGCGCTGGAGTAATCACAGGTGCATGAGATATTATCCTAGTAACGGGTGACAGGCGTAACGGGATGCGACTATTTGGATCGGGAAGAGTCTTAGCCATATTGTTGTTATTATTACCACCATTTGGTGAGATAGGAAGTAATTATCTGGTGGGCTTACAAATTTCCGTCAGTTATATTGAATAAAAAAGTCTTCTGGTATATGTAACTGATTCTAGTATTTCAAATTTATGACCTCAATTTACCTTAATTTATGATGTCAAGTTGCAGTCTTCACAATGCACATAGCTACACTATTCGCACAACCCAGCTCGCATAGTTAGTTCTCATTCTTAGCTGTAGCTATAGTATATATGTCTATTTCGTATGAGTAAGTGGCCAAGCATAGCGTTGAAGTTGTGAAATCACCTGATGAGCTTCGACATGGCTTGTAAAATAGACCAGTAACCTAAAGAACCCTTCAAAGCAGGGTTGTGTTTTTTAAGCCATGATTTACGACACTAAACGGTCGCCCATTCAAATATTTATATATCAGAGCTCAACTAAAATGATCTGTAAAGAATAGCTGGGTAAACTTCACCACGACGCTACCTACAGACTGATATATATACAAAATTGCGTTACGTAATTATACTCCTGCACTAGGATTCTCTGTATTGCAGGTGGCATGAACAAGCACAGAAACACAAGACAAACTGAAAAAGTCTTCCCCGGCCGGGAATTGAACCCAGGACCTCTCGCTTAAAATCAGGGCTACTACAAAGCCGTCATAAATATTAGTATATCCTCATAATAAAAAGGTAACGACCGCAAATTACCCTTGTGTTTTGGTGTCATTTTTCATGTTCCGGGCCCACGCAATTTGACGCGCTAATCATTGTTTATTGGCAGCAAACTTTGGATGGGCCAGTTGGGCTTTTAATTACAAAATATTTATGAGTTCTGCTTGATTTTACTGCCGTCTGGTATATTTTTAGATTTAACAACACGTTACTTTGAGAGTTTCCGATACTTTTACAAACGTGCGTTTTTAATCGGTGATTGTGTAAATTTTCTTTTAAGATAATACACAAAAATCACATATTATTTGAAGACACAAATTTTTAGTTGTAATATGTATAATAGTTGTTCATGGTTTATTTGAGATATTATGAAAGAATCTACAATTTCTTTTTCATCGTAATACTATAAACTGATTATTGTTATGAATAAATAGACGGTACTTTTGCAGATAGTATAATTTGTATGATATTCATTAAATGCAAACGAATTATTTATACTTTGATATTATATAACTTCTACTACTGAATATACTATTATATATAATTCTTTTTTACAAAATGGATTCAATTTAGTAAAATTTTCAAATATGAATATGGCAACACTATGTTTAAATTGACATTGTCTTGTTTGTTTAAGTAGAAAGAATATGGCATTGAATATGTCGAAAGTTAATAATATTAATGAAAAAAAAAAATGTGATCAGTGAGCTTAAATCACAGTAAATAATCATACCCTACTTAAATAAATAGGGGCATTAAACTAGCTCACAAAATTTGTAAGCTAGTTTAATCTCGCTAGTAGTAATTCTATTTCAGTTAAACATAAGAACTCTAATTTAAAAAACTTCATATTTTCTAATTATTATGTGCTTAGCTCAGAATTTGAGTTCAATCAAACAGTTTGAAATATAACTGAACTTCAATGGTGCGCCCGCAGAATCTTGGGAAAAATTGATCTTGCTCTAAATATAATCTAAATGCTATAGAGTCGGCATACAGGCGAGTGTTTTTATTGTTTCCAATCAATTTCAAATATTGCCACCAAAGATCCTTTGATGTACATTTTAATCTGTTTTCCGAAAACTTAACAATAGAAAGTTTTCAATCGAAATTTAATTAATCATGATTGAAATACACCGAATTTCTTTTGTTTTATGTTGAGTGCCTTTGTCAGTAAATAAATTTGCTTTTTTTAATTAGAGTAATGACGGTCCACCTGACGTTAAGGTCCCCCAAGCAAGTCCAATTGCTCGCATCCGTGGTGGTGCTAAAGGAGCAACAAAAAGTAGCAGTTGAACTTATGCAAAGTTAGCTCGGAGAAGTGCTGCAGTGTTGCACTCGCATAGCTGTGTTCCGGTGGAAGAGTGTGGGTGCCGGTGAAACCACATGCGCATGAGATGTAACATTCGCGTCTCGGATGACGGGCGTAAAGGGGTGCGACTTCAGTCTTCTCATACTTCGATTTTTATTTACAGTAGTACCCGGTCAGTATCGGGATGGGTAACCGTTTAGTCTTATTTGAACTGAGTGTTTAGGATACTTTAAGATGTTGGTTGGTCTCGGCTATATAAGTCGACAAGCCATGACCGAGGACTTTGAGTGGTTTGAAAACTCCGGCATTCCATGCTATGGCATATAAAAGGCGGTTTATATACCATAGCATGGAATGATACGGCGGTGATCCACCTGATGTTAAGTGGTTATCGCCGCCCATAGACAACGACTCAAGTCCTCCCTACCAAAGTATGAGGAGCACCAAGTTGCATTGCGTTGACGGTGATTTAATGCCTTATGTGCCTGTAATTTCACCGGAGCTCACCCCCATCCATCGGAACACAACAACTCGAGTAGGTCACTGCTTTGCGGCGGATAACAATGGCAATAGGTACTTGTTAGGACGAACTTGACACATGTTCTACTGCTCCTTTCGTACCACTCTGGAGACTCGGGGGGATACTCTAAAGGAATACCTACGGACGTGCGGAACATGATTATCGATATGCTAATCGCAGGGAGAACCACCTGACAGAACGTGCTCTATGACACGGGCGAGTGATTGGATTGTACTGACATTTCAGGCGTAGGTAAGGTATTTGGTAAGCAGCGTTTAATACGAGTCCTTTAAATAAATTAATATACGTTTACACACTCATACCTCTGCACTAGGCTTCCCTGTATCGCAGATGGCATGGACAAACAGCAACACAAGACAAACAAAAAGACACGAGAACAAACTTCATGTGAATCACAAAAAGTGTGCCTCGGCCGGGAATTAAACTCGAGACCCCTCGCTTCGAAAGCAGGGCTACTACCAACTAAACCACGGAGCCACAATCTAATGAATGTTGTTTTTCTACGCAATCTCTGTAACGGCCCTGTGATCCAGAGTTCGTAGTTATTCTGCCTAAGGCCTAAGTTTGATACGCCGCTGAAACCAACATTTGTGTGAGAACATAAACTTTGTTCTAGGGTCTCTTATCTTAAATGTTTGCTCCGGTTTGGGATCAAACCAGAGTACTCAAGTTTTCATTTTTTTATTACAACGTTAAATACAAAGGTTTAATAAAATACTCTAGGGACCGAGATACGAGAAGTTAAGTGGCTTTTCACAAAGTAATTTCTCCGTAAAAATAATGGCTTTCTTGAGTCGCGAGAATAAATTATATTAAATGTTTTTAATTACATTTTTATTATGGCGTACAAGAAATGCTTATCCGTAATTACCCGCGAAATAAAATCGTCTATGTATAGTATCTACATAACTCATAGTTCAACTCGTAGTTGATTGGCCAGTTGGGAGTAGCTATGCTTTCATTATTATTATATTTTTTTTGTGTCTTGGTTTTAATACGTATTAAATGTGTTTACTTACAAAAAAAAGTGAAGTATTCTATCAGTTTTCTAGTTCTTATAGTACAAGTTAGGCTTAGTTTTAGGCTATAGTTATGCTTAGTCTTGTATGAAATGTCCATCAATGTTTGTTTCTTTCTTTAAGCTCTTAATTAAGTTTGTCAGAGAGCAGAGCTTTGACGTCATTGGTTTGATTGTTGCGCTGACCAGTTTCTATCCGGCGGCCCGCTGGCTCGTCTGCCCATGGGCAGAAATAAGGCATGCCTTATGTATACAAAACAAATGTTAAGCGTCAGTAAGGCCGAAAGTCTAGAAGAAACGTATTCACTCTAGATTTGAAGACTCACAGTTCAAAGTGTAAATACAGTTTCAGGCAATGCGTAGCACTTAGCTGCTTAAATTATAAAAGTATTTAAGCAGCCAAGGAGTCGAACCACTTATTTGTGAAAGAGCTAAGTCGAATCTTTCACAAAAAAGTGGTACATATATCGACTAAGTAAATATATATTGGTAGCTTATATCATTTTAAGTTGAACTTTGCAAGCTGTACTTATGTCGCTTAAGTCCCTGTTTTAGGAGAACTACGTCAAAAGGCTCATTGGTCGAAAATGCCTTTCAAATAAATCAACTCAAGTAAGTTTCGATACGTTCCCGCTACGCTAAGATCCCTATACGAAGTTGCCACGCCCTCGCTACGCTCTTTTTGTTGTAAGTATGTCGCAGCGAGTTAATGTTCCATCCAATACTTATTTTTAGCATCGGGTAGGGAAACATAATAATAGTGTTGGTGTTGTTATAGGCCCCTGAGGGACCTAGTTTGGGAACCCGAGACGAAAATCCTTTATTTCACCGTCAGTTGAGGAGATTGTAATACGAGTGCTGTACCTGCTTGGTGGGAGTAATAGGTTGATATATATATTTGTATCGAAGCTCACGATAGATTTGTTTATACAGGAAGAATAACTTCATTGCAGATACCAGCAAACCCAAATATATCCAACCACTGCAACTATAAATGCGCTGTCTTTACCCGCGCACTTTGAGTTGCTACATTATTTCTGAATTTTTCATAGGGTGCGTTCTATCTACATTGCCCTGAGTCCGTTTACTTTATAAAAACAAATTAATACAAAATTATTTTACAATCACAATTTTACTGATCAATCAATAATAAGTTGTTTATAGGAAAATGACTGTGTTTGCACAGAAACTTAATAATAGATGGCATAAAGATTGTTTGGTCGAAGATGGAGTAGCTTGATTTTTTGTCAAGTTAATGTTATAAAATGGTTCTGTCGAGCGTGTGGCGAGTGATCTAGTAATGGATCACACTTTTCTCCCTAGCATCATTCTCTGCACAAACAACTAATGTTATTTGGTAATTTTAATTTAAATGCTTATTTTATAAATTCTAATATATTAGTTTTATATCGATGTTTTATAGTCTGTAATAAAAGGTTTTTATTTTTTCAAGCTAAACCTAACTTAATTACAAACATATTTTTTTTTTTTAATGAATTTTATTATTAGGGACCTTTATAAATTCCTTTAGATCTCAAGTATCGTTTGGACACGTCAAAATTAACACACAATTAAACATATAATTCGCGCGCATATAGCGTGACATGGCAGATCCTTAAGCACATTTCATATGTCATTTATTTATTTGTTAAGATGATGTCTATGCCTACCTTAACAGACTAACTCTAGGGCAAGAGGCAGACAAGAAACCGCTCAGAGACAGTATTACATATTCATTATCTCAAGATTGGAGCAATTTCAAGCTTTTTGTCATCTAGGTTATCTAATATATTATAGTTAGCGTTTAAATTAAGGTTTAGTTTGATTCTTTATTTGTTATTTGGATCACTTTTTGTGGATAAATGTTATGTGTTAATCAAGTGTATGAGATACTTCATAACAAGTTTCATGCAAATCCGTTCAGTCGTTGAACCGCGAACGAGTTACAGACATACGTACATACAAACTTTCGCATTAATAATAATAGTATGGCATTTCTAACTCACTATTGCTGCGTCATACGTGCATGGCGACTGCCTGAACCTTTTTATGGATGCTTTGCTATAAAGTGCTTCAGTTGCTACACAGAGTGCTACAAATGTAGTAATTTATATCAAAACTGTTTACACGAGATGAACTCTGCGGATGCAGACAGTCATAAACAACACAAATGTCAGACATTTGTATTGCAACGTAAAATGGGATGGAAACTGTAGTAGAGATTGGTTATGAAGTGACAAGACACGTGAAGAATATTATTACTACGTTTTAGTAGTGACCTTGAAGTAAACCAAAGTCAAAGTCAAACTCATTTATTCCTTTAGATCTCAAGTATAATTTGGATAAATAACACACGTTTCAATACATATACAGCCAGGACAAAATTGATAGGGTTTGAACAAGTTCCAAAATCACGCTTATATTATAAAGGCGAAAGTTAATATGTTTGTGTGTCCTGGTGTGTGTGTGTGTGTGTGTATGATACTCATTCACGTTCTAACAGCTTAAAGGATTTAAAGGAATTTTGGTACCGGGATATCTTAGATTAACACATAGGCTACTATTGATCCACATATATGGCCGCAGCTAGTATACAGACATAAATATTAAAACATAGTTTATGTATAAACCGAAAGGCTCACGAAAGTTTACAGTGTTTTTGGAAATGGGCTTCTCCCACTAGGAGCTTAGGATTAGGATTAAAATATTACTGTTTCAGATTTATTTTAGTTTTCATATTTAATTTCAGTTCTTTTGAACTTCTTACTGGCAAAGTAACTGTAGCTGATTGTACTTGCTATTTTGATATTTATCAGATTTTTAGACATAAATAAGCGCAACGATTTCTATTCGTCATTCATACTCTGCTTCTGTACCAACCAAAAGGAGTAGAATTTTTAATGTTTACCACTTTATAAATAAATAAACGTTTACACACTCATACCTCTGCATTAGGATTCCCTGTATCGCATGGACAAATGCGACATAAACAAACACAGAAGCACAAGACAAACACCCAAGACCCAAGAATATATGTATGCCCCGACCGAGAATCGAACCCGGGACCCCAGATACCAACGGTTTAGGAACAATTTTATTTAATAAGTATATTTAACTATTCTAAAAGCCATACAGCAATATTTTTCATTATTGTGTATTAATCTTAAAGGATTAAACATATAGCGTTGCTGCAGTTTAGATCTTTTATAGATAAATAATCAAATTACTTTGTCATATAACAATTGGTTTACGTGGCGGACGCTGATAAAATTCCTAGTCGGGATTTTTTCCGATATCTTAACGATTTTTGATCGCCATATTTCAGCTAATTTACGCAAAACCTAAATGAGTTCTACATTTAATTAAACCTTCCTGATATCACTCCGTCTATTAGTGAAAACTTTATTAGTGCGTTAATAATTTTCACTAATAATATATAATATTAAGAATTCAACGAAAATAAAGTATTTTAACGTCGACTTAGTCCTACATAACCGCTCTGTCTCTCCGTGACATACGAGAGAATTTCTCACCCCTGTCTCTCTGTGACAGGCCGGTATGCGAGAGAATTTCTCCACCGGAAAAAGGGGCCATTTTGTCGGGGTGAGATAGTGAATGCAAGTTCGAACCTATCTCATCCCATCATGATCATGACAGACGGCAACTCACGAGCTTTTAGTGGTTCAGACGGATACTACGAATATGTCTGTGAAACTCACATAATCCTTTCATTTCCAAGTTCCTACAGACATGAAAGCTAGGCGTAAAACGGTTGACCTTTATTGTTGAAACCTTTAGGTTGCTTAAATATAAAATTCGGTAACCCTAATAAACGCGCAATCAGGGATTTTGATATTTTGTAAGTGAATACACCGATTTACCATTGAACATCAAAAGGTACTGAGGGTTATGTACCTTAACGTGAACCGGAGCCAGTGAATAGGGTAAAAGATCGCAAATGGTGTTGTTAGACCTTTTAACGGCCAACCAAAGAGTTTCGTGGGTAAGCCACAGAGTATATAAGTAGGTATTTTGTACAGAAGGTACAAAACTTTGCATACATTAGTTTTTTTTTGTAAATATTGTGTGAGATGAGCTGAAGGCCACACAACTCCTAATTTAACAACAGACAAATAAAAAAATATTTGTTTAAAGTATTTTTATTTTATTTTTATATTGATCCCATATTTTTTTTGTGTAACAAACATAAATGTCGGTTTCCTGGGTGGAAATCAAACGTACGACCACAGGGCAAAGAGCTACGAGGCTAATACAAAGCTTATTATGTGACTAGTTTAAAAAAAAGACAAAAATAAGTTAAATAAAGCGTTACCAGTCCAGTATCCCTTTGTTTAGCCTTAATGATTGAGTCATTTTGCCACGCTGTGTCTTACATATTGAGAATCCATTTCTCTACATGTCAGTGCATTTTAAGCGTAGGTCCATATGATGGATATTGTTTTCTTTTGCACCATTTATATTCTATAAAAAGGGCAGAAAAGGGTAAATCTGATTCGGCACATTGGTTTAACGCCGGCGAAACGGTTGAAACGGTCGCATTGCAAGATTCCATGTTCTGCAGACAGAATTTTTTAAGTTTAGAAGTATAGAGTTTTATTGATTTCAAGTTGGTTTTCGGCTTATTATAATTTTTTTTTCTGATGATTGACTGAACGAGCTGTGGGCCCACCTGATGGTAAGTGGTGACCCTTGCCCATGACAACAATAATACACGCGACTCAGTATGACTTACTGAGTCGAATTCATCCTGCTGCGTCCATCACCCGAGACGGGGATGATACGTCTCATGCGCATGTGGTTTCACCGTCAGCCACACCCTTACACCGGAATACAGTAATGCAACCACTACTGCTTGGCGGCAGATTCCAGATGTGGTGGCAGTACCTCTCCGGACGAACTTGGCACAAGTTCTACTACTACTTTTGGTTGCTCCTTTAGCACCACCCAGGGGGTACGTGTAGGGAATCAAAGGGTACACCTACGGACGCGACATAACCATTATCTGAATTATTAATGTACTTTTATTATTGTAGCTTAGTCCTCTGGCTGCACTTTTAACGCGTAAAATACATGAAATTTATTAAAATTACACAAAGTAAAATAACCTTTTATTTCACACAAAAGTTGGGAAATTACCGTTATCAGGTCAGCTTGTGACCGCTAACTAAAGAGGTCTGTGGGTGTAAGGTTGCACCCTCATTACCTACAATAAGCTCAAGTTAATCCCGCAATTTGGGTAGCTCCTAAACTATATAAGTGGGTGCTTGTTACTGTAGAAACCTATTTAATGGTTACGTTTACATATTAAGGACTTTCACTAATCGTGGATATGCAATAATTAAGTAATATGTTCCCAATGGGTAGGGCGCAGTTAATTTTATAGCTTAGAATTTTTAAACATAACTCTCGTTATAATTAAATGAATTAAAAGGCTAGCAGCCTACAACACAGGAAATCCTAGTGTGGGGGTTAGCATCCACCCATGACCACTTAAGTTATTTTATTTCTACTTACTAGAATTAATCCATAAACCATAGTTACAAAAAAAAAATTAAGTGTATATTTTAAGTTAACATGTATGTTTTTGTATCATTAAAAGATAAAAATAATAATTATTATTTATTTCGTATTAATCTTTGATGTTCCCACTACAACAACACCAACTTAATCTCAATACGTGAAAGAAAGAAGACGCTCTAAATCTGTAAATCTACCATGGGAGCCCAAACCGGATTAATCCTCACAATGTTTTCCTTCACCATTTTGAAAACTATTTTCAAACAGAAGAAATGTATTGGTCCAAATATGACCTTCAGATTGAAAGTCAGCGTTTATAGCTCTGGGAAACGTTTTCTCATATCACTCTATAATCTATAGAAATTAAGGCAAACTAAACTATAATTGCGAAAAGAATAGTTGTTTTTACGCTGGCCACTTATATTGAAGTCTCGAAGAGAATCTTACATTTTAACAAGAATTTCCGAACAATTTGTTTGTTTTATGTTCAGATTTTGCTACAGCTTCCGGTATTTATGCGCATCTTATGCAGTTTGCACTTCCGCCATCTTGTTATTCATGATTCATGGACCATAAAGAAGACGGTAATTACCACATAAATCTGTAGCCAAGGGTTAAGTAACTACTCGTAACTAACATCTTCAGTTTTTATGTAGCAGGTTGCTCATTTGCTACAAATTGGATGGAATAATGACATAATAACTTCCGTGTGCTTAAAAGCATACATAGATTAAGCAAATTGAGTTATTAAGCCAATTTTTCTTTATCTCTTTAACTAAAGTTTTGTTTTATTTTGTAGTCTACATGATTAATATTGTATGTCCAAAATGGGCAGACTGTTGTTCTACCATCATTTGTGCCCATTATTTAACACTTACTAACTTTTGATGTACAGTTTTAACAATAAAGGATTTTTGTATTTGTATTTGAGTTAGTATAAGCTAGTTTTCAATTATGTTAAGAAGATGTGAAAAGGGTAATATTTAGTACACCTCTGTTATCCATTCAGTTTAGATCATTGTAACATGAACGGCTGGAAAGTAACTCTGGAATCCATCAATTATTCATTTATGTTCTTCAATTACAAATATACAAATTATTGCATAGTTAGTAACGAAAATGCGGTATTACAGCTAAGGAACTTTAGTAGCTAAGGAACTTTAATACGAATAGTATAGCCTATTAAGGCTATATACTACCCGTATATTATGGTACAAGTGAGCTAAGTTGCTCGTTACACATGAGGCTTAAATCTGTGTAATGAATAGAAAACGTCATATCGCGAATTTCATATGACGTTTATCAATACATTTGCGAGGAAATAACAAAAATGTATTGTTTAATAATTTACCACACAGCGACAAATACGATAAAAACAAAATTAAAATTATGGAAAATGATGCACATTTTTTTTTCACGCGCCTAATGCAATGTGAGTGAACCATATAGCCTTCTTCGAAATTTTAATTATTGTGAAATATGAATGTTTTCATTACATTGATTTATTCCAAAAATGTATATGGATTTTCGGCGGCATAAAACCACTTTGTTGTTACTAAAAATAACTATATTACCTGGTTAAATTGAAAATCCTCTATTTAATCGTATATAACCTGCCACTATTTAAACTTGGTTGGGATAATTCTATTACATACTAATGTGTAATGTTATTTTATTACGCACGCGTGTGTTATAGTTCAGTTTATGGCTCTAAAACCGATGTAATAAGGCTCACTTTACGAGCAAGTGTATTGAAAAGCTTCTTATCATTCCGGTTGTAATAGATAATACACGTAATGCCTTCATAACGGTTTAATCGTTTAGCGATCATACAATTCAAAAGTATACATCAATGTGCCGGCTTCACAAAATGTCTGCCAAAAATAGCGTAAATGAAATTTTACCGAAGAAGCTTATAGCACTGCGCAAACGTTTGCATATTGAGTTGTATTATAGCTACCAGCAAAAAATCTTTATATCCGTTGAATTATTAAAAAAGTAAGTGTAAATGTCACTAGTCAATATGGGCCCACGATTACTTGTTTTTATAACTAAAATGACAATGAGAATTTCACAACAAAAAGTATAATAACGCTATTTCAATGTAATATACTACCTCATTCATTCTTCATTCAACTCGGCCTTGGAAGAATTTCCTCGTCTCCGTACGAGAATGCCTGTAAGAGAAACATCAAGGTGGGTTTAGGTGCTGGACATAGCCACTTCGCCTCGCCCGGCCACAGGTTCCCCATATGTGGGCATTCCCAACATTTCATTCATTTACGAACAGTTCGTTTTACGAAAATATAACCCGCGACTTGGGGTAATGGCAATGTACTGATAAACATGAATCGCCTAATAAGATTGTCATTAATTAATTATGGCTAAGAACCATCTCGACCACGTCAGTTTTCAAACACAAAAAAACGCATCAAAATAGGTCCATACGTTTGGGAGCTACGATGCCACAGATACACAGATATATATTACAAACTCTTAATTATAACACTCTTTATTTTTCGTAAGGGGTTAAATAAAGCAACTCGAACATCAATGTTAGTTGAGCTCAAAGCATATCGGTGTCTTCGTTTGAGTCAGTTATATTGGCGTCTCTGTCCGCTGCCAACAACAGGCGAGTTATTCACTAATTATACGTCAATATTGACGATCTATTTTTATAGAGCTTTTAATGGTTGAACTCGGAGGTATATAAACAAAGCGTAATTCAAGATTTTTCCATGACGTAACTAAAATATACCCCTAAATGTATCTACAGTATCTGTAAATAATCACACTAATACTATAAAGGCGGAAGCTTGTATGTATGTGTCTCTCTCTGTGTCTGTGTGTGTATATTTGTTACTCCTTCACGCTCAAACGGCTCAATGGATTTGGATGAAATTTGGTACCAGAATAACTTATATCCGCGGGACGAAGCTAGTATTTCATTAAAAAAACACTTACACACTCGTACCCCAGCAGTGAGATTGCATGTGCCGCAGATGGCATGGACTCAAACACAATTACATTAATACACCCAAGACCCGAGAACAAACTTTATGCTAACCACAGAAAGTGTACCCCGACCGAGAATCGAACCTTGAACACCCCTCGCTTCTACGGCAGGGCTACTATCAAGTAAGCTTTAAAGCTGTTATACAAATTGACTTGAATATATTCATCGAAAGGTTGTTATTGTTGCTGGAATTAATGTGAAAAGAAACCTTTTTTTTAGGGGTTTGTTTACAAAGAACTTGTGAAGTTTGCGATGATATAAGTCCTATGTGGGCTTTCATCGGGGTTGTTTTGTTTCTAGAAAAACTTTCTGGATTGAATTTTGCTGGGGTAAATGATTGTATATATTACAATATATATGTACATATACTTTTCTTTTATTTCGCATATTTCAGAAATGTTGTGTTAAGACAGAGGTTTGCCGTTTAATTTTACCTGTACTATTTTTCTTCCAAAAATACGTTTTATACAAATATTTAGCGCAGTCGCCTGGGAACTGTTTACTTAGGCGTGTATATTTAAGATCCTTAGATTTTTGAGATCCTGAATAATAAGTATAATAATAGAAGAAATATCAAATCTCTTATATTTTCTTCTAAATTATCTTTTAATTAACCATTCAGCTGATTCAAATTTTAATAAACCAGACTCAATATTATCATCCTTTATTTTACTTTTTTATGGATGGAAATTCGCAATGAAGTTTTTATTTAATGCCTAGGAGATACATAATTGAATTAAAAAATAATCATACAAATTGGCGAAGAACCATACAAAATAACATACAGCCAAATTGAGATACTTTCCTTTTTTGAAGTCGGTTAAGAAGTGTTATAAAATGTAGGCAGTTCTGAATAATTTAGATGCATCGGATTCAAATTCATAGGAATCGACATTTGTTCTCAGTTTCGGTAAATAAACGCCACGCTACGAATATACCAAGGCTAGAGGTTTGAGATTTCGCTCAAATTCATTGTGACTGCGAAATGTGATATCCTTTTTTTGTATTTTCCCGACATGAACTGGTTTCATATTCATTGATAGGAGTACTAGTATTATATAGTCTCCAAAATTAAAGCTATTGCAGCCAATTAAGACTTATTATAGTATTTAACATTGTATGGTAGTAGTTTAAGCTTCAAGTCACGATAGGTACTAGTTTTTGCCTGCGTTAATCTAGATTTTTATGAATTAATTTGTTTTTGTCAAGGTCGTCTCGCCATCTTCGTTTGGGTCGGCCACGATGCCGTTTCCCGTTGCTAAGGATCCACTCCACTCGATTTTTATCGATATTATCGATTTTTTTATTATTAGTATTTATTATTAAAATTATCGAAACCTGAGATCATTAAATTACAATGGTATACTCCATATCAGAAACCAAAATGCGGTTCTCATTTTTTGTATTAGTTTTTGCACGGGGCTTTGCTCGCGCACAGAAGAGAATTTGTAAATGATGAAACAAACTTTATGGCCTTTTTGCACCCCTAATAACTTATATAAAAATTATAGTATGGTTTAAAACAATTTGTTAAAGTTTTAATATTTTACTGTTGAGTGTGATCTTCTGAAATTAGATCAGGTATTAAGAATGATAATATAATTATCAAGCTAAATAAATCTACTTAGAATGTTAGCCACAAGGTTAAAAGTCTTCTCTACACACACAAGTCCTCAATTTGCTTCATAATCTACATATATTATTTTGTTCCGTAACATCATTCCAAATCAACAAACAAGCCTCTGGCTTCCCTGCCATACATCAAATGAAAAGAACATTCAGGATAAGTTAAATTTAAGTTGATTGCTATGCAACGGGGCCCGTTGTTTCATCTGACACCTATTTGTGTAGAATACAAAAAAGAAGCTCGGATACAAAGGATTCAATTGTTACAAAGGTTTTCCCTAAAAGCTTCATGCTTTTTATCTTTTGTAAACGAAATGTGACAAGACAGACATGTATGATAGGATGAAATCAGTACCCAATTTATTTGAACTCGTAAACAACAAAGTCGAGTACTGTATTCGACAATCGATATAAACGGTTGAGATTTTATTTTTTGTAGCGAAATTAGCTAACTATCCACCTAAAATTTATGATACACGGTTATAGGTGGCCATTTTTAGATGTTATCATATCTATATGTCGTGGGCCAATCGTTTCAATAGTCCGTTCGAGATCTTCCTGAGCACATCGCGATACCCTGCCATTTCTTGATTTGCCTGTCTAATAATCGCTATATCTTTCAAAGCATAACGTTTGACGATGTGCCAATTTGGTACCAACGACCAAATAAATGAATTTGAGTCTGACACATTGATAAAAAATTCATGTGAAACTCATGTATTCCTTTAGATCTTAAGTATCTTTTGGATACGTCAAATTTTACACACAAGTAAATATATTCGTAGGCATGTAACGTTTTACAGGAGCGCAACTATAGACGCAAGACCATATTCGTGAATATGGTCTTGCGCCTAGAGTGGAGCAAATTCATTCCCAGGCTTTTTCTTCATCTAGGTAATCTGATATTTTATAGTAAGGTTTGCAATACGTTAACGTTTGATAAAAGTTTGAAATTTATTTATTGACAGTAATTACTTCAGAGTATATATATATAGTATAACTATACTACGCACAAACAGTTACCAAACCATTTTACACAGAAGCGATGCGGAGGATATCAGTAATGAACATCAGGACAATTAGGCAAATTTTATGGTGAAGTACGTATTTTAGGATGATAAATTGGGCGAGTTAAGTGGCTCAAGTGGCACGAAGGCTTTGTCCGGTTTGTATGTACCGAGAACACTTGAGAATCCCGTGATGACTATAAAGGCGATGTAGTGGAAGCCCAAGTCCCATCTCGACGTTGTGTTGAAATAAAATGCCACCAGAACAATATTTGTGACGTAATTTATATCTACTGTGTCAACACTGCCTCTTCCTTTATTCATACAAACCTGTTGTGTAGTATATTTCTATAATTTATTTTCAAAAGTTCATTAAGTCAAGTGTTTTTCGACATCGCATAATACCACAGTAATTCAACCTAACAAAAATGAACATCGTTATTGTTGAAGTTCTCATTATAACTTCGTCGGAACTTTCACATTCTTTCTCTTCTTTATTCAATACTTTTCAAGCCTTCTACTCCTCATTATCTCAAAGATAGATTTGTATTCCTCCACTCCTCCCACACCTTTTCTCTTAGATCGTCAGAAAATTTAGCCCTTCAAACGCCCGTGCACAGCACATCCTTTTATACAGACTCCTTTACTGTACAAGCTGTCCGATTGTGGAATGCTATACCAGTCGAAATCAGACGGGCATCATCCTTGTATACGTTCAAGGAACAACTCAAGCAGCACTATTTATCTATTGGTCATGTATAGTGTAACCCCATCTTTCATATATTTAATGTTATGCACTATTTTTCCTTGTAAATGTATGTTAAATTTTGTATGTATTAGGTAAATATTTATTAGTTTATTTAGAATTATATTATTTGTATGTATTAGAATTTTGTTAAATTGCTTTCTTTAATATGTCACTTTAACTAAAATGTGTACACCGCCGTCCTATAAAGCGTCACAAATGTTTAATTCCATCCAAAGGTTGTCTGGAAGAAATCGCTCTCAGCGATAAGACCGCCCGTTGTCCCAAATTTAGAATATTATTATTTTTTTAATAAGCTACCATTTAAAAATTCTGTTGGTGTACAATAAAGTATTTATTCATTCATTCATTCATTCATTCATTCATTATAACTATGGTTATACATTAAGGTAACCAGCAAACTAGATAATTTCGAGAAAAAAATACTTCTTTTATGTATATAAACCTAAGACATAAGAATGGTAGGTATTTAAAAGTAGGACTGAGGAAGCGTCGCAGTTTGAAAAAAAAATAGTGGCACAAAAATAGTGTAAACAAAAGCAGACTCCACTGCAGATACTTTGAAAACAGAGGTGTCGGTAACGGTATCAGTAACAGTGTTGCCAGTTCGAAGGTTTTTTTTCGCATCTCAAAAAATGCCCAAAGCGCATAAAGAAGTTTTCATACTTCTTGTTTAATTTCTCATAAAAGGAAATAAGAAAATAATTAAAAATAAATAATAACTGTGTAATTGTCCACTAAAAATTACGGTGTTCAATATGTAATAACCAATTTGTTTTAGGAAAGCAACATTATTTATTTTGTTTAAATACCTATTTTTAAACTATTACACGTGTGTAACTATAGTAATAAGACATGAACACGCTTTATAAAAAAAAAAGCTTTTTCAATAATAAATTAATGTATGTATATTTTTTTTAGCTAACCACTTCAAAACTAGAGTTAATAACACATAAATAAAAATAAATATTCACGGATATTATTCATCTCCAGCCCCAAATAATGTATCTATATTTTTTTTAGCTAACCACTTTAAAACTAGAGTTAATAACATATAAATAAAAATAAATATTCACGGATATTATTCACAGCGCCATCTAGCCCGAAACTAAGCATAGCTTGTACTATGAGAACTAGATAACTGATAGAATACGTGTTTTAATAGTATTTTTTTTCTAAATACATACCTACATGTATTACATATTAATATCCAGACACAGAACAAATATCTATGTTCGTCATACAAATACTTGTCCCGAGTGGGGATCGCACCCACGACCTAGAACAAAAGGCAGAGCTCAGTAGCTATGAGATCAAATTACCACATTATCGGCTTATCTGCTAATTATTGAGAACCTGGTGGCCCGTTATTCATACCGGGAAAATGCGGGAAAACGTCAGATCTCAGTTCAGCTGAAAGTGCGCGACCGGGCGCCCGCTAAACCATTCTCATTCCGCCGCAGAGTATAAACTATGACCGATTCGTGCTGTGAATTGTATTGTAAACAATGACTTTTGAATGTGGAATGTAATTTGTTTTTCTTTATTAAGACTTTGTGACGGTGAGTTTTTATTAATTCTGACTGTTATTTTATAAAACCTAAAAATGAACGATTGCATGGTTATTGAAGGCGTGATATTAAATTTATTGATTATAACAAAACAAAACATTCACAACTTTTTTTTTAATAATCTTTTATATTAACTTTATGTTATGGCAAATGCATGTCGTGCGAAGCCAAAATAAATAGAAAAAAAGCTATTTTTGTTCATCACAAAAGAGAGATAATTTTTTTTTTAATGTAAGGATACAATATGATTTTCCAGCTTATAGTTTACTGCCCATTTCCAGTTGAAGACGCTGTTTTTACTTTTAGAATATATCTTGTTTTTCGTATGTAGTGTAAAAGTTATATTATAGTAAGGTGTAATTGATTTTTATGTATGTTCTATCTAGTTTTGAACCTTAGCCATTTTAAATTTGATCAGAAATAGTAGGTACTGAATACGGAATTTTGAATGAATTTGCTATTAAGATGGGTTGGCATGACAATGGTATTTATATAAACAAAGAACATCAATTACGTATTAAAAGATATCAGTGGAATATTGTCTAGCTAAATTACTGGAAGTCGGATCGTTTTTAGCTATTATGACGAACCTCTGCTAAGTCGTTAAAATAACATTACGAAGAATCTTTACGATTTATTAACGATTATACGAACCAACTCCAATTAGGGAGATTTGAAACAAAACAATACAAAACAATCCAAACTATAAACCAACGTTTACACACAACTCTTCGAGGCTCTCACAAGTGGTTGGAGTGGGGCATATCTTGGACTATGGGAACTAGATAATTGATAAATAAGTTAATACCGAGATACAGAACAGACATTTATTTTCGTCGCACAAAAGCTTGAAGCTTGAAAAAGTGCAGAAGGTAGAGCTTCTACCAACTGAATTATGTTCGTCTGAGGAAGTACTGCCACTATACCCATATCTACCGGTGAGCAGTACTGTATTCGTATATACTCATCATCACACTCGATCACTGTTTGAAAGCTTTGGCCGTCGGAAAAATTACAGACGCACGTCAGCAAGAGAAATATTTGTATCTCAGCAATACGATGTTGATAATAGTGTCAAAGGCCAAAACTCAATATAACCAAAAATTTTCCCGTGTAGTAATCTGAACCTTATGCCCTTGGTACTAAGTTGGTACCACCTCTAACCGAAGACGTCGTGAAAACATGAGAATAAAAGCGACGAAGTGTGATTCGGACTCACACACCGAGGGTTCCGTATTTCTATTATTTGTGATCTCTGCTATACTCATACTCATATATTTTCACCGTAGGATCATATAGCGAACACTTGGTTATGTCAAATTAAAATTACATTACAATGTTACAGTACTATCTTATAAACTAAATTATAGTAACACATATTAACTGCAACTAGTGAACAGCATATCTCAAGGTATTTTACATCTTATTTATATTGGGTGCGATGCGTCACAATGGTAATAATACATTTACCGATCAGTAATTACTGAATCACAAAAAGTTTCTTGATTGAGCAACCACAGCCAAGTACACGTTGAGACGCCATTTTTTCATCATCATTCATGAAATGTTACCAATTTTTATTTATCCTGTGAAAAATGAAGCCTCAAATTCGTAAAATTCAACTGACAGACGTTGTAGATCTGAAAATGGGTTAATATACAATATATCTCCTATAAGTACATCTCCGATAAACTACTAATAAATGAATTTTCCAAAGACAGCACCTTGTACCTTCTTCCTACCTGTATTGTTAGAACAGGATCGGCACGAACTGTAACTAAAATGGATATACAATAGCATCGACACGTGTTTTGCATCCATGAAGCATCTTCAAGAGCGTTGACTAGAAATGTAGCCTTATCGAAGCTTTAACCTAAAGTTTAGACATTGGTTTACAGAACCCTAATAATTAATAGCTTTCGTTTTTATACTTCTGATTTCCTAAAAACGTGTATCATCTTTTTAAAGTAGTTTGCGGCGCTCCAATCTCCTTATACTGTTATGTCCAATTTATTCTCTTATTGGATTACTGGCCATTTGGAAAACCACAAAATATTTACTAGACATTAGCTTTTAATGTAATGATATTGTTTTAATGTGAAGTATTTGCTACGGTAGAAATAAAAGATTCTTTTTAACGGAATGTTTATGGATATGTAATATTTGTGGTATATCTACCGATATACATAAATAATAAAGATAAACTGCCGAATAAATATAAGTGAATCACTTCAGAACGGCTGTAGCTATTTGGCTAACTAATTTTTAGTTGTGTTTGAAATTATTAGGACAATGTTAGTAAAAATACTTTTTTTGGGAAACTTACGTAATAAGTTCGAATTCAGGAACAACGGGAACCACATTTTTCTATGTGATTATTGCTACTTAGTCGTTTAACAGTCAATTGTCATATTGTGATTAAGGAAAACATTGTCGATTTAGCTATTGTATGACCGAAATCGCTGTACCACGCCTTGGGTAGGCGCGGGGAAGCGGGGGCTGGGAAAGAAAGAACAAAAGTTCACATTAAATCGATATTGTGGAACATCTCTCACGACATCAGTTTAGAATATTTCACAGCTATAGAGATAGCTTCTTTTATATATTAAGGAAATATTATGCTACTGTAATAATTAAAATAAGTAACTGGGCACGATTTATTAAAGTTGAAGTATTTAAGTATTTTTGTTCCACGGTTATTATTGTATTATTACTTATTATTGTAATTTTCAAAGCTTTCTTTATATGTTTTTTTTTTATTTTGACATTGATATGACCTTCTTGATAGCACAAGATATGACACGACCAATCTCCGGATATTTATCTCATGTGCGTCTGATATACAAGTCTGCACTGCGCCCCGTCACGCCGCGTACATACCTAAGGCGTGGTAAAGCGGTTTTGGTCAAACTATAGTATATAAATAAAAATCAATTGCTACTTGTGTGAAAGATAATAGTAGATCAGATGTAGGTCAGCTCCACGGCAAAGCTGATTTTTTTGTTGTATTATCTACAAAAAAAGCTAGTATTTTAAAAAAAGTTGGGCCTTCAGCGTCTTCGATCACTTAAGTTACTTAATATTAAAACAGTCTTTTTTTTTAATAGCCCCATACTTTTCCCAGAAATTTCAAGTTCCAATAAATATGGCTTTGTCTAACTGCAAATACAATTCGGAAAACCGGGAGTTTTGCAGAAATATTATTTCCACAACAACAATAAAATTTATTCTCATCATACAACAGATAGCTAAACGCGAAGTTATGCCGTAAAATTTACCATTTATTATGATGTTCCCAGTATTTAATTTTCCAAAATTAGTTGGATCAATATAATCTAGACAATTGCCGGCGAGTGCCTATACGAATTACAACAAAAAAATATTACTATTCAAATTTCTGTAGAACACAGTTTTGTTAACAAGTACGAGCCGAGCAAGTGTACCGCGGTAGCGGCCAGAGAACTATTTTTGTATGACAACAGCAATAAGAAAATCAAGGTCGGTAATGACCTCAACTCTTGGCTACGTTCCCACGATACTGTGACCCATAAGGCGAATAGCAGCCCATTAAGGTTTTCTTCTCCTGTAGAGATCACCAGCGTGAATATATGATGTCATGCAGACCGTTATTGGCCACGGCGACTTGGATTCCGTTTTACGGGGAACATATACAGCTATATGGAAAATGCTCATTTAACTGTTAATCCGAAGCAGAAAGATGAGCAGAATATATTTCGGTGTTTAAGGGCGCGTATCCTTTTATACCAAACTAGCGGATACCCGGCGTGTGCTACTACGCTAAAAAACAAACACATTTTGTGCTTAATGTATTGTTTTAGTTGTCTAAACCCATCTTCGAATGATTGCTTTTCTAATGAAACCTATTTGGGGCACATCATTGGATGGTTTCAAAGTCTATTGCGGACATACGAGTAGATAGAAACATTAGAATTGTAAAACGGAGAACCGTTACGACCAGATGAAAGTAGGATGCAGTTTCTGACGGACCATTCATCAGCTCCTATCGCCGCCATCATGTCTCGCCATCGTCGACGGCGACGGGCGACAGACGACGGGCGTAACGGGGTGTGACTTCTTCGGGGGGATCTTCTCATGCTTTGGTTGGGGAGGACCTAAGGGGTATTGCTGTTGTAATGGCCGGAGGTAACCACTGTTGTTATGGAGGTGGGCCCTCAATTCATTCCGTCACTTCTTAAAATAAAAAAAACTTGTACTATAAATATAGATAGCATAAATAATAATAATAAATATTCATGGATATTTCGCATAGTGCAATCTCGACCCAATATAATCATAGCATGAACTATGATCTAGATAATTGTTGGATAATTATACTCCTTTTTTAAATACATACAAATTATATCAACGCCCATACTCAGAACAAACATCTATGTTCGTCACACAAAAGCTTGTACTAGGTGGGAATCAAACCCACGACCTACAATGCAGTAGACGGAGCACACAACTGAGCCGTGAGGCCAGTATATATCTGTATATTCATTCTACCTCATGTACTTCCTTTTGAGTACCATCCAGCGATATCGTAAAACGTACAACATTTAATAGCGGTTGTATTAATTACTACTCGATAAACATTAATCAGATCAATGTAGCTGTGTTCGCTGGTGCGTAATATCTTAGTGAACTTTACTTACTGTAATTAATCCCAAGTAAATAAAGTAAATTATGACTATTATGATCATAGATGGGTCATCTTTTGTCTTGCGTAATAGCTTGGTTATTTTAGTATCGTTTCTATTACTTGTACTTATTTAATTAAATACTTACTTGTAGCTACTCAATTTACGTATATATTGTAGCACAAGGAAAGTAACTAATGCCTATTATACAGGCTCGGTCAATTATAGTACGTGGGCGAACGAGCTTTTCTCAGCCTTTATTTCTTAAAAAATGATTTTTACAAAAAATACAAGTATATACTAAACAGCTAAATCCTAAATACTAAAAAAAAAAATCATCGAAATCGTTAGAATCATTTTCGAAATACTCGAAATAAATAAATACACAGTTTAAAGTAATAAGATTATAGATTACCTAGTATAGCTATCCAAATCAATCACTACGAATCGTTTGTGAAAAAAAAAAACGGGCTCTCTAGACAGAGGTCTATTTTGGGGGTCCATCTTTACTCGCGTTCCTTAGCTAGGGGTATCTTTAGTGTACCTAAACGAGTCCCCCGGGCGGTGCGAAAAGAGCAACCCAAAACAGTAGCAGAACATGTGCCAAGTTCATTCAGAGAGGTTCTTCCACATCTGGTAATCTACCGCTGAGCAGCGGCACTGGTTTATAGGAGTTGATAACTACTTAACATCGGATGAGCCGTCAATTTAATTAATTATATAATTCTATAACATAAAAAAATCTTTTTAAGTTTTTGGTGTACGAAGATAAAAGGAAATTAATTTACTAAGTCTATAACGTAACTTAGGAACCATACTAGATTTAAAACGTGTTGGCGAATTGTTCAACAGACCAATTGTATGTTTGTTAAGATATCCATAATAATAAAACAGGTCAAACTCAAACTCATTTATTAATTTAGATCTTAAGTATCGTTTGCTTAGTTATTCTGTGAAATTCAGCTTCTTACCAAGAATAATTTTGAATAATACCGATTGAACAGAACAGACGATAAATACTTTGTAATAAAGTATCGATTATCCTTTGTTTGAGGAAGCATTATAGCAATTGATGGTACGGAACCGTTTTCATACCGTCCAAGTCCATGTTTCTCTTGACTACATGCGACTTTCACTCTGAAAAATGAAGATGAAATGGCACGTATTCAAATAGGAATACAAAAACGTGAGTGCTCTTTTGCGTTGCGGCACAAATGGGTTTGGTGGTAGTAGGTACGTTCCGCGGATTCTATACTATAAGTTGTAGTGCAACTATAAATAAATCAAAATATTTATTTTGAGCGTTGGGTGGCCCCGTTGTACGGACACCAACTTTGAATCTTAGGGTCACGAGGTGAAATCTGAATGAGAGCCCAAAAGTTATATGCCCAATATCAGTTTCTGAATGAAGAAACCCGTATGACACTGGAACCAAAAATTCGAAGGCGTGTTACATCATAAATGCTATGGGCTCCCGTGATAGATTAAAGCCCATTCAGTAATGTCTTTTCTTACTGACTGCACCAGAAGGAAGGATTGTTTTTGGAGTATATGTACGAGTATGTATGTGTATTTCATTGGCACGGGCTGTAGCCTAATCCGCTTGATGAATTTTGGCTTGAGAGGTGTCATTAGATTTGTCTTAATTGTGAGAGTCTGGTTAACACAAATTAAAATAGCCAATCTTCAAAAATTCTTTTTCCTCACTACCTATCGAGTGTGGTATCAAAATACAAAGATTTATAAAAGACTTACAAAAGAATACATTTAACTTACCTATAATGTTAAAATGTTTGTTCAATACTTTCTTGTTATTAAACATGTACTTACATACCCCACGGTCTTATTGATAAGCTTCGTACTTGTTCAAAGCTTATCCGACCCTTCATGGGGAAGATCAAAATATGAAACCTCTAATAGAGGGATTCCTTTCATTTTGCGGGCATAAGTCTTATTTTAATGACAGTTGGTAACTTCCTACTTACATCAAAAAATTTTTACATTTCCATTTTTAACTTGGTACGAGGGTGGGTCAAATACTCTATTGTCAATACTCTAGAAATAAATATTGTTTTGTCAACAACTATCATTCTATGTATGACTGTTAAAATTTGACAGAGGGCTTTTCGTGAACATATTACCAACATCAATACCAGATAGCGCTGTTTTGTAATAGGTAGGCTATCAAAAATAAATTTATAATTAAATAAAATGTTCAAATTAAAGCTTGAACTTGGCTGACGCGCTACCGCGTGTTTAGACAGACGACAAAATTGATTTATTATTCGATGGTGATTAAGTTTATGTCTATGGCAGCTATTTGCAAAAGAAAAGCACGAGATATTTATAAAATGGAAAAGAGCGAATTTTACGTCTCAAGCATTAATTTTGCAAAATAAAACCTTTCCCTAAACCTATGAAAAGCTAAATAAATGTTAAAGGGACTCCACACTATCGAATTAAATAAAAGAAATGTGGTATGCAGAATTTCGCACAAGCATCACTGATGCTGAACACTACTAGTCTTGTATAGAGATCTCAATTGGACAACAAGGACGTTGCCCAATCGATGTCTCTATACAAGAAAATAACGAAAAAATCCACGATGTGGTGTTGCCAGATCGTAGATTGAAAGTGTTCGAGAGCGTAGACACTATATACAATTATACATATTTCATGGCTTAGTTGTTTCGATTTTCAATGAACCTTTGGGTTTAAGCTAATTTATTATTATATTATATTAATTTATAATAAAAAAATATTTTTATAACAAGGTTTTGTATTTATGATCTGAAAATGAAAATAAGCGTTTAGTTGTTAATTTTGACCTAAACAAACAACTATCAAGTTGAATAAATCTTGAAAAAAAGGTTCATTTTGCGATACCGAGATATTTACCATGATTTGTGAGTTTTGTAAACTCCCGGTTGACTCATGGTTAATATCTCAGTAACTTGAAAAATAATGTTTATGATATGATAAATTTAAAATTGATATTGTTGAAAGCTATCTGCGAGGCGAGATGGGTGCTCACGTTTGCTTCCAGTCGACCACAAAAGGATGCGTATGACAACTTTGAAGGAGTTTTGGCGTTGTTAAACCGCAAACTGGATGAGTGTTCGTCGTCTCTTCGTAACTTTGGATTCTCACAATATACCAGAGACCAAGGAACAGTCGACAAAATGGACTTCCAAGGGCGAATCAGCGCTGAAGAATAAGTTTGTCAACTAATTAAGTTATGGACACAGTTTTTTGGGATGTTAGTGCCATTGTTTACATCGATTACCTCCAAAAGGGTAATATGATTAATAGTGAATATTATGCCAACTTATGAGACCGTATCTGACCAAGAAAAAACTGCTCTTTCACTAACATATGAAAATCAACACGTGCGTAATCGCTATGGGGAAATTAAATGATTAATATATCACACCTACCTTGTTCTGCGGGCATATTTCTCGGTGTCAATTATTTCCCCAACTTAAAGAATGGCTCACGGAAAGGGAAAATCAACTTATCTATTACATAAAAAAATACTATAATATAATATATATTTTTATCTGTATTCTAGTTCCTAAAGATATGATTAATTTAGGGATAGATATCTGTTTGAAATGTACATGATTGTGATAGCCTAATTTAAAATAGAAAACTACTAGAATTTTGTGGAAAAGGCGCAAAATAATTTTGTATCCAGCATCTTCTGGTATTTGGCTTGGTAAAATGTTTCACGTACGTGCCTAGTGCCTTCTGCCAAAATGATAGACGACGTACATTTGAGTTGACGCATGTCTAGCTTATTCAATTGTTTTTCAGATGGCTTCCATTATATGGTTCAAGAATATTGTGCCTACACAGATCACAATATTATGATTCGAATGTATGAAGACAGACTAATTAACTTGTTTCTGTTAGTTATAATAAGGGTAAAATGTGTTTGATACGCGATTGCGTCACCAATTGTGGACTTATTTAGATAATTATTTTTTATTTTTAAGGTGTGGCTATGAGGTGGTCCCATAAATAAATCATTTAAATTTTAAAAATAAGAGATGACGCTAGTGAATTTGGTTATACGATGTTAAAATCAATTGTGACATTTTCGAACTATACAGATGAGACAACATATTTTGAAACATTTATTTATGCAGCTCTGATCAGCATAACATTGTAATGGTGTGTCTTGATTTTTATACTTCCTTAAGTAATACATCAATATTTAAAGTTAGTAAAACCATAAGTTTTGTTTTGTTAATTATACATTTTGTAAAATGTGCTACGTTTCTCGAAAAAACACACCAGAAATGTACAATATCCGAATCAATATGTCAAATCAAAGTTACAGACTACTTCGTAAACGATTTCTATATGTCTACAGTAAGGCCACTCAAAAACTTTTCCATGTGATAGTTCTGCGTTGGCGGGCCTGTGATTAGCAGCCTTGGTTACCATGGCAACGAATATGTATCTAATGTGGTGTCAATAAGCAACAAGTTCGTTTTTCCAATCAGCAAATTTTATTATCAAAAATTTAGTTGGCTCTCGTGGCGAAAATGTGGAGGAAAATAGGCATATAGAGGCAGTTAGAAAGCAAATAGACCCCTAGTCTTATCACAAGCTTGCCCCAGCATTTGGGCCCGCGTGTATGAATAAGAGCCCTAAGGTAAAGTTTCCATCAAAAAAAACGTCGTGCATTTGTCTGTCTTGACAAATAATCTCGTTTCACTTATCCAAGCTCATATTACATAACGAAAATTGATGAAGGAAATGCTTGACTAAGATTTATCGGGCGTCGTCTTAGGGGAAAACGCGTAATTCTCCGGTTTTCATGTAGTAAATATTATATTTTATTGCCCCATAAAAAAAGAAAATTTTATAGAATTTGTTTTTTTTTATTTGCGTTAACTAATGATAGTTAACCCTGCACACAGATTTTTCTATCTAAGTTAGTTTATGGAACTTTTCTACAGGAAGTTGTTAAAAATTTTGATAAGTGGAATTGGTGTAATATTTATTTCATAAATTGGTATGTTAAAAGTTTTTATTGGATCGTATATATTTTCTTCCTTTTGTATTGTACAATGTGTACATGTCCCTACCACTGTTATCACCTCTCTAGTCTCAAAGATCTACTGGAAGCAAAGTCTTGTCAGGAATAAGCTTGCCTTGTACATACTTTTTGTTTAAAGTTTACTACTATTTTAATCCTATTTCTTGTTAAACAGCAGTGGAAGAAAGAAAATTCCACTAAACGTTAACTCAAACTCATTTATTCCTTTGAATTTCCAGTATAGTTTAGACACGTCCGTTAATACATTAGAAACATGACAAATCATCAAATACGGAGTTTAACATAACTTAAAAAACAACTGATTTAGTTGCGGCGGTTCATTTCTAGTACCTAGGCGACCGAGATTCACTCAGTTGTTTTACAATAATTGTAAAACAACTGAGTGAATCTCGGTCAGGTAAACTTAAACAGCAAAACCCTGTCTAAACACAAAAATTCATCGAACTTGTTAGCGCAGTTTTCAAGATACGCGAAATAAATAAACAAACAAATATACAAGACATTAATAACATTTAGAGAGTATTTATTATTCACGATTTTTCTGCGAACTTTGCCTTTGATAACGATGTTATTGACATCGATATGGAACATTAAGTGATTATGTAGTTACATATATGTATGGATCACTGAGAACGTATGTGTATCGTTTAAAAACCTTAAAAAATCCAGTGGATGATTACGTAATCCATTGTTTCCTCCTCCAAAATGCATCCACTGTCGGTAACCCTTGTTTCCAAGAGATGGTGATTTAGTTCGCAGTAGTGCTGATAATTTATTATTCGCAAGTCCTAAAATTATTTTTTTCATTGTTTTCCTACAAATGTTCGGCTTGGGGATATAATTTCTGTGTATAGTTAGGGCTGGCTGACAAGAATATTGAAATACTTAACAAATAAGACTAGCTAAAACATGAAACTGAGTGTAATTTGTCATAGCTGTCTTCATGAAATGTGGCTAAGGAAATTTCGTTCTTGTTGCCAAATACTGGCGTAAGCTAGTATAATTTATTTAAATAAGTTTTCCAAATACACGAAAACTTTAAAAAGAAAATATTATATGTCCACAGGAATTTATGCTACGTGCACAACCTTTTACAGGCAAACAGTCACAGTCACAGTCAAGATACCTTTATTTAAAGATGGGACATTCAGACGCCTTATTAAAGGAGTTTATTTCAACCTTGAGTACGGTATCTTCAAGAACACTATCAGTTTCGCAACATAAATATTACAGTCTCAAAAACAACCTTTTTATTACGAAAAAACTACCTTGTTACCTTACCTATAGAGGTATTATTCCAGTTTCTCACTAAAGCGATAAATCGATGCCATTTTGTTAGCTTCTGTGGAGGCAAAAGTAAGTAAAAATAAATATAGATTCAGAGTGACATAAAAATGCGTAGTTACAGAGCTTTTTATGTACCTGTATTTCCCGTTACTAAATTCGGCCATTTGGAGCATTTCTATAAGAAAATGAAAGACCTATGATAGTGCTATTTTATAACTTAAGTACTAAAGCGTCTCATTATACTATATTTATAACGAAAGGTTAAAAAACCTTTTTCTGGTTATAATCTGGATTACATACTCATATCCTATGCACCAAGATTATGTGCCCCGATTGGGAATCGAAGCCTTGCTTCAAAGGCAGACAGGGTTACTACCATCTAAGCTACGAAGCGGGTTATGTTGTTGTTGGATCACAACCTAATTCGAAAATAAAAGAATGTGATTTCTACCATTTCCAAATCGGAAATGGATTCCTCGCGATGGATCCTCGTACCCAAGTACCCCATTCTATTTCAATCACGAATTATTTGGAAAATTCTTTTTCTATTTGAAAGAAAATACTTTCAGATAGGGCACATAGATATTTTATCCAAATTATTTCAGATACTGCCATCCAAGTGAACAAAACTGCATAATTTACTTTCCTGTGACTTTTTCTTCGCCCGTTGCTTACCGATAGGGATATGATCTTTTTTAAAATGTACCCCCAGATGACGAAAAATAAGGGATGAAAGTATCGAAGTTGTTTTTATTTTTAGGGTTCCGTACCCAAAATGTAAAACGGAACTTTCTATAATGTTTTATTTCAGACCGCGCTATCTAGCCCCAAACTAAGCATACCTTGTGATGTAGGAAACAGATTATAGATATAATACTAATATATCTAATATTAGTATTATATCTATAATCTGTCTAAACACCTACACACAGAACACTAAAAACATATATGTTCGTTAAACAAAATATTTTTCCTGGATGGGTTGGACTCATGCAACCATAGTTCTGCCTTCTGCACAGAAGGCAGAACTACTACAAACTGAGCTTTTCGGCCAGTCATTACTAGATTATTTATTTTTATTATTATTATTACCTATTAGATATTTGTGAAGTTATCCGCCATAATATGTTCTTTGTAAATCTCAGCAAGCTTTTACGACTTATGATTCAAAAGATCTCTTTGAAGGATAGAGAGACCGGTAGACGCTGAAGGCTTAATAATGAGTTCTCTCTACTGTACGGAACCATAAAAGTAACGTATGCTGATATTGGCTGATACTGCGTAAAAACGGTCTCAACGAAGAAAGTTCAAGAAATAGTGGTTACGTGACTTGGACAGATAGTGATTTGCAGGCAGATCGGCACTCGTCACATGCTGATGGAGTATTCTGGGCCCTGTTTTCTGATAACATTCAATCATTGAGCGACGAATTTTCTCGGGATGAAAGATATCTTTTTCGAGAATGTTCGTGCATAGGTTAGTTCTTTATACGAATATAATAAAACGAGGCGTATTTGTATGCTTAGTATTTTAATATTATTAATATTAAGTATTTTAATAATTTCGGTTTATTATGTGATTGGAGGATATAACAAAAATAAAATGCACAACCTTCTGCGCATAAAATCTATAATACTTCCTATTTAAAAATAACTCTGATTTGTGCCTTGACAAAAAAATTGAGTTTAAACATACATTGAACAATTGAAGTGTCTGTTTGTTATATCAAAATAACAAATAATATTTGATTTAAAAAAAATGAAAGTACAACAAGTATCGTTTGGACAAAATTGACATTCACAGGTACTTCAATGAATATTTATATATACATGTAATTAAATAACGTAATGTAAACAGATATAACATTAAATATAACGTTATTAACCCAACAAAAAAAAAAGTGAAACCCAACATTTTATACACACAAGATATCCGACGTCGAAGGTTATAAGTAATATTCATCAAATAACATCTTTCATCTAGAAATTCATACGTCAAGATCAGAACGTTCTAAGGGCAAACAATAAATTGGTTTCCTTTGTTTAATATTCTCTCGTTTATATGTACATGTATGGCTGGCAAACAACGAAAGAACTTCAGAACATAGTTTTGTAGCTGAGGATCCAGTGAATATCGTATCACCCTTTTATACTCCTTGATACAAGGACTTTACTTTACTTATTAGCACGATTAATCAGGAAAGTGACAATTAATAAACAAGCCCAAGGGACAAACATAACTGTGTACACTATTGTAACAAAACCAGAGCGTGATTAATGTATAAATAACAATTACTGTCTAATAATTACATTTACTGGCCTCACAGCTCACTTTTGTTTAAACAGTAGTTTTGTCGTCTGCCTTCTGTGCTATAGGTCGTGGGTGCCATTCCAACCCAGGACAAACATTTGCGTGACAATTTTTTTTTTTCTGAGTTATATACAAATATTATATCAGTAATCTGATTCACAATAATTACATAATACAAATTAAGTATAGTACCATGTATTGTCCATGTAAAATGTCCATGAATATTTTATTAATTTATTTATTAAATCAATCGCGTAGAAGCACGTATTTTGTAGGTTTGACCCTCACGTAATTAAACATTAAGTTACGGCAAAGTTGACAAAATTTTGTAGAACATCTGTTCTTCGCTCAAGCCACAGACCTTATTTGAAGGGACGTTTGCCAAAGTTACCATCGAAGTTGACTCCAAGTTCTGAACAGAAGATGTTTGTTTCAGGAATCCACGGTCGTGATCCAAGTTCCCAGAAATGAAATCTATATAGGATGATTGAAGATAACTCTATTAACATAACGAGGACTTTGACGAACCTGTTTGAAGAAATGTTGCTGGAGACTGAAGTGACAAGCGATAACCGAAGCAATTTGGATTTCTCACAGTTCCTTCTTGCTTTGCGTGAGCAGTCGTCAAGAAATAGCAGCAATGAATTGGACTTTGGCACATTGGTGAAGTTGGTGGACGGGTTGAGGAGTCGGTTAAACCTCACTAGGCCATCGGAGCCGATTTGCAACAGCTATTGCAATGGAAACTTCCGTGACGTCATTCTAGCGTACAACAGCATTCATGGATACATCAGTCTTATTGTAAGTAACACAAATGAAATCATTAATATTTACATTTATATCAATGCACTGCGAAAGAAGATTTACGAGTGACATGCACACGAACAATTACAAAATCTGCGAGCAAAGTTCATGTTTACTCAAATGTGTGCTCGAACTGGGGATCGAATTCGGAAATCTTTGCTAGAAGCAGGCAGGGTTACTTCCATTTGCATTAGTTATTTAATTTGATAGTAATTCTTCAAATCGTTATGCATGGATCAAGTTTTCGGGCCGCCAGAACGCCTCCGACATAGCTTATCTAGTAAAGCCGAGCCGACATCTTGTACGTGCCCTCCGAAGCACGGAAGCGCTCGGTAATTAGTTGTATTACCACTAAATGGTCTCCCATCCAATTACTGACCGAAGGGAAAGTTGCTTGCCTTAGAAGATCTGTCAAAAATATCTAGGCAAACTTGGCCAAAAGCGCTTGAAATGATACTATGTATTAATTATGTTTCTGAAATCAGAATAGACAGATCAGTAATGTATCAGTAATCAAGATGATCTAAAAAGGGGATATTTAGTACAACTCCGCTGAAATTATAATTAATGTGTATTCCAGAATAGATTCATGCACCGTCTTTCTACCGGTAATGTAAGAACGGTTCGCAAGACACAAACAGTAACTGAAATGGTATTTCTATTCTCAACAAGATAATTGGCATGTGTTTTGCCTCTCCACAACTCATCTTCATGAGCATTGTTTGCAGAATTTGCTTTGTCGAAAACTGCACCTAAGAACGGAGGTGTATTTTTAAGATACATAATTTTATATTAATGATGTGCCTAATAATCTGTTCTTTTTACTATAATATTTTACATTATGGAATACAATAAACTATTGAGTATTGAAAATCATACATGAGAAGTATTGCGGAGGCATGCTAAAAAATTTATTCAATTTTTTTTTTTTTTTTTTCCTCATTCATATCATCATAACACATACATTATTACATAAAGCAACGCCTAAATCCAATAATTATTCAATGTATATGGGTTGAGTGTCTGCCGCAATTCAACTAGTATCTGGTACTTGACTAGATAGTTTCATAAATCAATGGGCACGGAAGTAAGGTGAGTAGATAGATAGGTATTTATCTTAGTAATAGCTTTACAAAATAACATATAATCAAAGTGTGGAACATATTATTAACACTATGACAGAATAAATAAGAAATTCGATACAAAAAACATAAAACGACATAGACAACAAGCCGTACCTACTGTCAAAGTTTTTATTTCAAATTCTTTATTTCCATTGTTTTCTAATAATATTTTGGAGACGACACTTTTTAAATAAATATATTAGCACAAGATCACGCTTTCTTATTACCATGTTTGGCGCATTTTCAAAGCGTATACGATATTCCATGGGGATTGCGGCTGAGCGTGAAACAGGATGGTGGAGAGCGCTGACGTTGTTGACAGCTCCATGTAACGTGGTGATTACATATTTTTCTTTGAAGAAGAAGATTATTTTTCTTTGTTTATTTCGAGGCCAATATTTTCAATCAAAAGTTTTGCAATTACCCCTAGTTATTTTTTGCCAACAGGTCATTACAAGTTTAACTTTCTTTCTATTTTTGGTTTGAGGAACCAATTATTTAAAGAAATGTGACATTATCCGACTACAAATCCGAATTGGTAAATTCACTATCACTTGGCGAGTGTAGATGTCTGTAGTGGGAGTACTTCAGGCTGATATAGAGGCTCATAGATGTCCATGACAATAGAAATTCTCTTTTCGTTGTAGATAGATAGATAGATAGATAAACTCTTTATTGTTACACCAGAAATTGTACAGAGAAACAAATAAAAACAGAACATAAAATTGGTGGCACAATGGGTGGCCTTATCGCTAAGAGCGATCTCTTCCAGGCAACCTTTGGATGGATACAGGATATGGAGATGTATTACAGTTGTATTAAATCTCGTTCTATTATATCTCTCGTACTTAATGCCTGTAATGTCAAACTAAAATAACGAGTATTTATTACGAGTAGTGCGACATCAAAGCCTCATTTGTATTCATTATTTTTTTTGCCTAATTATGATTTACACGGTTTTGATGCTAAAACCTTTTATGCTAATTATTAGGCTGTTTTATATTACTCACTCACAAACATTTTTACACTCGTCATAAATATTCCATATTTACCTATTTCATTAATAAAAAAAATGTATTTTGATACTTTCATCCGTTAATTCTTGCCCTTACACCATTTAAAAAGTAAACTTTGTCTACGATGGGCGAAAAAAAGTAGCAGGAACCAAAATAACGAAATTGCGTATTGTGCTTACACGCAATTTCGTTTACTTGGATGACATAATTATTGTTTCGATTTATTACCGATTATGATGAAATTTCTATAAGACTAATCTGAAAGTTCTTCTAAATTAAATAAATACTATGTAAATCGCTGGATAGATGAAAGGATGAAAGAAATACAACTGAATTGATAAGTTCCTCATTTGGAAGAGGATAGAGGAACTTATAAGTTTAGAGAGTTAGAGAGATCTCTAAACTTCTAACGTATTTTCTTCAGTTTTTATTCTATTTCCATATACAAAGTTTTTATTGAAGGTAATTCTTTATTATCTGCCAAATAACAACGTAATTTCTTTACGAAGCACTTGGACCGCTACCTAATTCAGGCAATTAATTACTTCCAGCCCGTATTTATTTAAGTACCACCCGTGGCATACTTAATTGGTATAGCGAAATATTAGTTCTAGGAGTGAATTTTTTGGAAAGAACCTTAATTCTTTTCAACAGACTTCAATTATGTGAAGGTACTCAATTCCGCTGTTTTTTTTGTATGTTTACGATATTTCTTCGTCTTAATTAAAACAAAAAATAATTAAAGTTTTAATTACACAGGATGTACCTTCGAGGTTGTCTTACATAATTGATTAATTTATGATGAAATTCCACCCATTAGAGCGTAAAATAAGTAATTTAATTACTCATCTTACACCCTGAGTGGTATAGAAGCGGGTTTATTTGGTTTTAATCAATTATTATTCCGTAACAAAATAAACATCATATTTAGAAGTTAAAATTCACACGTACAAGTAATGTTGACTATCGTGCGCATATACAGCAGATCTATATGCCTCCGCTACACGTTGACAGATGCGTCCGCGGACGCCGGCCGATGCATCTGCAGATAAATCCACCCGAGCCGTCCACACGTCTCTAGGTCGTTCAGTTCATTCACGCACGCAACATTTACAAAAACCGGCCAAGTGCGAGTCGGACTCGCGCACGATGGGTACGGAACCCATCGTGCGCCATTATGCACCGTTATCATTGTCCAATGACACATAAAACAGATAATGGTGCACAATAGCAATCCATTGTGCACCATTATCTATAATATCGAACAAAAACGAACAAAAAATAAATATCAACTTTTTATATGAGAGCCCCCATAAATATTTATTTTATTCTGTTTTTAGTATTTGTTGTTATAGCGGCAACTTAAATACATCATCTATGAAATTTTCAACTCTAACTATCACGGTTTATGAGATACAGACTAGTGACAGACGGACAGACAGACTGACGGACAGACAGACAGACAGACGGACAGCGGAGTCTTAGTGATAGGGTCCCGTTTTACCCTTTGGGCAAGGAACCCTAAAAATTATGTTGAGATCGTAGCTACCGCAGCTATTTATTTAATTATAATAGTACTTTTAACTACTAATTGACTACATCACCATAATGTCATGTAGGTATTGAAGTTGTCTTAATTCCAACTTAAATAAAAATGACCTAATTAGACTCAGTTCGTTGTCCAATTTACTAAACAAACTAAACTTAGCTTTTAATCAATTAGATGCCAAAATAATAACGTACATTATAATCTTCATACTCTGACAATGCATTCATTGTTGTTGTCATCATTAGGCACAATGTTGGAACAGACGTAAAATTAACAAATAAGTCTAGCTAAAACATGAAAGTTGACTGTAGCATATAACATTTCATAAGAGCTTTCTTATGAAATGTTATATGCTCACGAATATGTTTACCAGTGTGTCTAAAATTAGAAAAATGATACTTGAAATCTATAATAAATGAATAAATGAGTTTGAGTTTGCGCTTAACGCACCCACACAGATTTTTGGTTACTTTAGTATGCAGCTAAATTTGCCGACGAAATAAATAAATGGTGTCCAATTTATAAAAAAAAATATTGGGAGGAAAAACAGAGGTAAGTTACCTATCCTCCAGCATCAGTTTGCAATGTTTCCTTGGACCCCGGCCTACTCTCGATAAGTGAGAGTGAATAGGCTTTGCTATTCAGGACTTCAAACAGATTGGCAGATACGTCTTTAAATTTTGTTTCGTAACGAAATTTCATACTTCGTTTTGAGAACGTGTAAAAACTTTTACAACGGAAAAAATATCTCGTTGAATATTCGAGTTCTGTCAAATAATCTCAAACAGTTAATGATCTAAGATCTTTATAACTTCATGTTATAATATAAATATTTTAGGAATCGAATCGAAAGTCAGTATGAACTTATAAGTCGGGTAGGTGAACTGAGTTACTAAAGTTTTGTTATTAGTTTAGTTTCCGAAGCAAATTTGGTCCGTACGTTGACCCTAATAGTGTCTACACGTGTCTCCCGGGGGGTGAGAAAGGAGCTATCCAAAGTAGCAGTATAATCTGTGCCAGATTCGTCCGGTGAAGCACTGCCACCACACCTTAATCTACCGCCAAGCAGTGGCACATTCGCGCTGCTGTTCCAATAGGAGTGTGTGGGTGCTGGTGATTTTACAGGTTAATGTGCATACTTCTAACCTGACCTGTTGAATGAAAGAAGAAGAAAGAAAGATGTCTCGATATTGACTGCAAAAATCTTAAGTAGTACTTAAGAGTATGCTGTTTTTATATTACTTAAGTAATGGAGCGTGTTGACGACCCACCTGATGTTAAGTGGTTACTGCTCAATACAATATAAATATGACTTAGGTCTTCATCATCAACTTGCCTTTTTCCAAATTTATTTGGGGTTTGCGCTGTATGTCTTTCGCTTCCACACTCATCTGTCAAAGGAACAGGATGTAAGCTATCCTGATACCAAATTTCCTCCAAATCTATTGAGCTGTTTGAACGTGAAAAAATAAAAACCATTATCACAATCATCACGAATTATCATACATCACATTGTATATCACTCTAATACTCTAAAGGCGAATGATTCTCTAATGGGCGACCAAATCGCTTAGAAGCGATTTTTTTCAGAAAACCTTGATATGTGTGGACAAATCTCCGAGCTTACCCACTGGCGTGGGTATAGAGCGTGGGTATGGCACAAGCCAGAGGCCATTTCTGTATTGATGTATAACCTTCTTCTTTCTGTTCTATTAAGATTTCACCAAACAAACTTTAAATTATTAGTTTAACTATTATGTTCATGTTCATTCTTTTTCATGTTGACTAGATATTTACCAGATCAGTTTAAACATGAAATGCGTCAAAATAACAACAAAACAACAACAAAACAACAAATCATGGTAAATATTTCGTTTAGACGTAAAACTACAAATAAACCTTGTTGATGATTTTTTACATGCAAACGGAAAATCATTAATTTATCCTTCCAAAAGGAGATGTACAAAAAATGCGTCATCATCGTGTATTTTGACAACCTTTATTACAACCTTTTATTACAAAGACCCTCTTGAATAAAACATGTCTGGGTGAGCTCGTATATAAACAAACTTATCAAGTACACATTTTACCCATCTATATTCTAGAAATATTTTGTCCGTTGCTGGACTGTCCAAGGGCGTACATTATTACAACAAATACAATAACACCAAGCAGAAAACAATTAATTTCAATAATTCGTAGATTTCTAAGTTTCCAAAGGATTTAACTAATATGTGACACACGCAAAGTGACACAGCCCCATTCATATACGACTATGTCTATGACAACTTACTCAGCCGGGCGATAATATTGTTAAACTGGCAGCATAACTCGTGCGGTTGCGTACGCGGCGGCTGGTGTAATGGTACTCGACACACATTGATGTGTGTGCGACGGCTTAGTTATGTATTAGGAAAGTGTTTATGTATTTTTTAACGAAATTTTGTTTTATCTCTATATTATCAATATGTTTTATATTATCAATATGTTCAAATTTTTTTCAAGATCGTATTACACTTTTTTAAATCTATTATAATAAACAAATTGTTTAACCACATTGACTTTAATACTAAGAAGAAGTAAGTAATGAACATTTATAAATTTACCTTCCGCCCGTTACCGGTAGCAATTTAATTTGATTGTAAACCTAAGCGTAAAAGGCATAAAACTGTATTTCATCTGATTTACATGTAATAAAACGTTTTGAATACGCTATAAAATTTTATATTAAATTTGTCTGGACAGAAAACCCGAAACGCTATACTTTTAGTGTAATTTGGTATAACAATAACTTTTATTACGGATAGTTCAGACCAGACGGAGCACGACCGATGGATCAAACTTTCAGCTCACTTCATTCGCGTTGAGTTTTCGTGCAGCCACGAGCTACTTGGGCATCCGCTCGTGAAGCGTATCAGCATGGCGGTGGTATGAGGAGAACCACATCACGACGCTTATTTATGCTTTCATCTGCCTCGATCCGTTGCGTCTGTGCGCAAGCATGAGCGAGTATACGAGTTCTTTGCGCTGCTCTCCGTCAGGTGTGAAATATGCTTAGCCAGTGTTCCATGTTCGTAGCAGACATCAAGCATAAAAACATAAAAATATTCATGGTTATTTCACACAGCGCCGTCTAGCCCCAAACTAAGCATAGCTTGTGCTGTAAATACTAAATAAGTGACATAATACTTATTAAATGTTTTTTTTTTTTTTTTGTAAATACATAAATTTTGACATCCATATACAGATTAAAATTATATTCGTCATACAAATGCTAGTCCGGGTCGGAATTGAATCCACAATGACGCAGGAGGCAGGGCTACCTACACACTAATCTATGAGGGTAGTCATATATCTCGATATATATATATAACAAAAAATAAGATTCATCATTGCGCAGTTTACGTAGGTGTTTAATACCTTTCAAGCTTTCTAACACATTACGTTTCCACTGATATGTTGGGCGGTATAACATATGGTAATGATTAATTATCCCACGTACATCTCGGGATTACTGTTTAGATTTGGCTGATTGGAAAACGTTAGGCAAGTCTAGGGTGACGAAAGAAAATATTATTATTAAACTATAGCATATATAAAGTTAATATTAATCATTCAAGCTGCGCCCCGCGATGTTACCCACCCTAAGGTAATTCTATACTTTCCACCAAGTTTAAATCTACCAAATTTCACCCAAATTTGTTCAACTGTTTGAGCATGTAGGAGTAACAAACATACACACACACATACACCCACACACACACACAAACCCCCCACAAACACACATACACACACACACATATATATTTTTGATGTGATTTTTTTTTATATAAATTTTGAAATAAAAATATATTGTATGTTTCTAATACAGGTATGCTTCTTCGGTAGTCTAGCGAATGCCCTGAACGTAGCAGTGCTGACGCGTCGAGACCTGGCTGCAGCTCCCATCAACAGGCTGTTGAAGTGGCTCGCAGTGGCTGATGTATTCGTTATGATGGAGTACGTTCCATTCGCTATCTACAGATACCTGGTATGTGTAGTCTTTGTTGCTTATTATTGAAGGTTCTGGTCGAGTGGATGAGACAATGATTCAATTTAAATTAATTTTATGATAATGTATAAACTACTGACTTGGTATGTGGCAATGAGCAATGGCATCTTCAAACACCTGAACAGATCTTCATAAATTATTAGAACGATCTCGATCACGTCAGATTTCAAGCAAATAACCGCATCATAATTGGTCCATTCGTTGCTGAGCTACGGTGGCACAGCCAGACAAGTTTGTAGTTTATATATGTGTATCAGCGTATCTGATACATATACGTATCAGTGTATTTAATACATAGCACCTCTCTTTTTCGTCAGGGGTTGAATATCACGCTTTCATCTTCGGCGGGCCTCAGATGTCATCTGAGCCTCATTTTTTCGGCCATTAACGTAATTTGGGAAGATGTCAAATAATTAAATAACGGAAATACAATAAGGTAACCTATGAAATTGCCGTTTTGTTTGACTGTCTACTTTGAAATGATATATTATAATATATATAAATATATATGTTTTTCAAAATAAATATCACGTTTTTTATAAGAGCCCCCTTAAATATTTATTTTATTCTGTTTTTTAGTTTAATTTGTTGTTATAGCGGCAACAGAAATACATCGTGTGTGAAAATTTCAACTCTAACTATTACGGTTCATGAGATACAGCCTGGTGACGGACGCACAGACAGACGGACAGCGGCGTCTTAGTAATAGTGTCCCGTTTTACCGTTTGGGTACGAAACCCTAAAAATGGATAAATGTGTAAAAAGAGGGTTTATTTTATTTCCCCGTATCAACCCTCCGTAGTGCTGAATGAGCTTAGTCTTAGTCGCGAGGTGACTTATGATTCGCCGGATATCATGATTTATGGGGATATTGGCAGCTGCATTACGATATTTTCCTCGATAGGAAAATTGATGGTCGTTTAAGAAAATTAAAATATGAATCACCCCAGCCAAGTCAGGCATCCTACATGGGTGACAGTTATAAATGGCTTAAGTATTTATGTTGTAAGTAGTAATCGGGAAGTATATTCCGGCTCCGTAGCTTAGTTTGAAGTGGCCGTCTTCGTAGCGAGGTCCTGGGTTCGATTACTAGCCGGGGCAGAAGTTTTGTGATGAGTGTAAAGGTTTTTCTCGGGTGTTGGGTGTTTGTCCTGTCTTCTTGTGTTAGAAAAAAAGGAATCCTAGTACTATATATAAGTGTGTAAATATATTTTTTGTATTTTATGCTACTGTTGACGGCTCCGTGGCTTAGTTGGTAATAGCCCTGCCTTCGAAGCGAGGGGTCTTGGGTTCGATTCCCGGCTGGGGCACACTATGTGTGGTGAGCATGAAGTTTGTTCTCGGGTCTTGGGTGTTTGTCTTGTGTTTTTGTGTTCGTCCATGCCATCTGCGACACAGGGAATCCTAGTGCAGAGGTATGAGTGTGTTACCGTTGTTGTTTTTTGTTTTTGTCACTTTCTATAATTTCTGTGTTTACATATACACAGCTTCCAATGTAGTTACTATAGTGACACTAGCTGTACCCCGCGGTGTTACCCGCGGTTGTCCATCCTATGCGAATACTTTAATTTTTAGGTATAAGTAGCCTATCGTTCATCTATTCTTGCACCAAATTTCATCTTTGGAGCCATTTGAGTAACAAACAATACACACTCTTACGCAATATGCATACAAACTTTCGCCTTTATAATATTAATGGGATAACTCATTGTTCTCCAATAACTCGGCGATTGTTTTCATTCATTATTAATTAATATAATAAATAAACGCCAGAACCAATTTGCACAAGGCAAATAAATTAACGAAGTTTGTATAAACTTGTAAATTGGCAAACACCAAAACTATGCTAATTTCCTAACTTCCTCACGCGGTCATATTCGATGTCACGCACGACGATGTGCCCTTAATCAATATAGACAGAAAATTATGTTTATTCGAAATCAACCACCGATCAGGCCGTGGTAATCACTTAAACCACTTAAACCACAGCGCATCAGCCATGAGCTAAGCGAAGCTTCCGAAAATTCTTAACTTGGATTCATTAAGTTAAGCAAGCTTCCGCCCGGCTAGTATTTGGACGGTCGTGCTTCAGAGGGCACGTTAAGATAAAGGTCCTGGCTATATACTCGTAAGATGATAAGGTATGTTGGAGGGCTTCGGGTGATTAAAAACCAGATTTGGGCCAAACATGAAACACGCAATGGGGGTCCAGTAGGTCGGTGGTAGTAGACCGTCTACTTTCATTCATTCTCTCTACATGTCCAAACCATCTAAACATACCTTTCTCAATATGACATGACATTCTCATTATGACGTCTTCTTTCACTCCACAGAGCTTTATTGTTACAGTTCTTATACAAATTTATATTAATATCTAAATGTTCTTATACAAACTTAGCCGCCTTCAATATATGCATGCAAGGTAAAATTAATTACTGTAATTTAATAAATATGACATATTTTTTAAATTACAGTTCACTCGTACATGAGTCCCAGGATGGAATACCTGCAATAGCTGGTACAGATTTTTTGGGCTAAGTAGTATTTCCATTTTTATAGCTTTCCAAGAGCACAAGACCATAATTCCAAACTTAGGTACCACAACTATATCGTTACGTATTTTTCAGGATATAGGCCACAAAACATTTATTGTGAGTAAATATAAAACTACAATTTATTATAGTTCGTAAGAAATAGCATTTAAAGGTAGATTGTAAGATAACTGTGTCCTCTTACGTGATCTATGGTTTAAGTCACTTCACGTCTCGGCCTAATCTCATCCAGTATTCTGGAAGCTTCGCAGGGCTAGTACAAATAACTACCTGTTGAATGTGACAATTTATTTTACGTTTTTACCCAACTACCGCAACACCAAACATAAATATTATTGAGTTTTTATGTGCCAGGTAGTTACCCCACAACTACCCCACAAGTTTATAGTGCTCTCTGTGAAATATCATCGCATCGTTTTCGCATACTTCGGATGCCGTCAAGCAGTTATGCACTGACATTGCTGTGTTCCAGACGGGTTCAGGCACCAATGAAATTACAGCTGCATGAAACGTAACATCCCCGTCTCGAGTGATGAGCGCACCGGGATTTGACTTGAGTTGAAAGACCTAGGTCATATTGCGATTGTTATGCTGTTGTGAGCAGCAAGCTAAACCAAGATCCGTACCTAGGTGCCCTCGGTTTACTGCTATAATATTTAGTTTTAAAGCTAGTAAGAGTCTTCCGCTCCGAAGAAAAGCGCGCGTAAAGTGTTCGGGACCAACGAAGTATAGTCCAGTCAGAATATTAGGATCTGATTCACCAGAGGAAACGCTGAAACAGAGCTGTCAACAACAAGCCAGAGTACTTCTCCGGTACTTGAAGGAGTTTCGATGGCTGGGGTCTCTCTCTCTCTGGTCGTTCATGACTGAAGATCGCGATCACCATGTACAGTCAGTGTATTCGTGAGTCGTCTCCATCGGTTTCTGTCTGTGGCCATCCGGACTACTGTCTCAAACTTAGTAGAGTGGCCCTCTTTAAGCTGGTCTGACCACCGCATTGGAGATCTTCCCCGGGACCGCTTGCCTTCGACGATGCCTTCTATGGCTGAGGTAAGGTGAGGTAAGGTTAACAACGGGAGACAATGCACAATATACCCCTATGTGGGACGTCAGTGCAGGCCTAGTCACCCCCAAATGGAATCAGAATTAGTATTAGTCCAGTCGAAAAGAAAGTTAAATTATCAAACTGTTGCTCGCCCTTGATTAAACTCGACATTATCACGAGTTATCGCAATGCAAACAAAAGATAAAAATATATTATAGTAGCTACATAACGGATGCAATTATTGTTATATGAGTTTCACTGTAGTACCTCGAGATTGCTTGTTTTTAGGGTACCGTAACTTGGAGTATAAAACATGATTTACACCGTTTTTTATGTGAATGAAGTGCTAACGAAGACTATATAAATATGAGTGTATTAATGGTATTTTTTCCATTGATACACTCATTCCCCTACACTAGGATTCCCCGTGTCGCAGATGGCATGGACGAACAGAAATACAATACAAGACAAACACCCAAGATCTCAGAACAAACTTTATGTTCACCATACAAAGTATTTCCAGGCGGGGAATCCAACCTAGGATCCCTCGCTTCGAAGGCAGGGCTACTACCAACTAAACCAAGGAGCCTCCTCATACCGAAATATAGTTTTATGCTTAACTATAGTTTTTAAGCACTGTAATTTGCCTGTGAATTCATGTAGCTTGTCTTATTTTATGTGATTTAAGTGGCGGGACGAATAGACGGCTCACCTGATGTTAAGTGGTTACCGCCGCGTATATACAACAAAAATACGTCCCTACTAAAGTATGCGAAGCCCCAAGTTGCATTGCGGTGCGCCCGTCGTTCTGAGGCGAGGATTTAATTTCACCGGCTATTTTGTTGTTGAATTGCCGGCAAGGCTGTGTTGTTGAATTTTCATTCATTCGTGATGCGAAAATTTCAAATAAATTTTACGTGAATATCGCCTTAATAATATCAGATAAAAATAAAAATGCCTTTGTTTTTCGGAGAAACAGTACCTTTTAGCGAATACTTATTATATACAAATTATATTCCAATTTACTTCATTTCTGATTCTTTTGAAAAACCGGATACATATTTAAGTATTTCTATATTGAATTTGATTGAAACAAAACAAAATACAAACTAGCGACAAACAAGGAATTTCTCAAAAAAATCACAATTCAAATAAAACTTGACATACCTATAAAAGAAATGCTGAGATATAAAATAAAATACAAAATGGAAATCAGGAGCCGTCGTTTCCAATTACTGTCCTCAATATTCATTCAGTTGCGATAAAAAAATAACAAAGACATTCTATGGACATTGAAGTAAATTAATTTGCTATGTCGACGGAGGGGTATCGCCAGGTGCGGCTCATTAAAATCTTGTACACTACCCTAGGTTTGTCTTGGGTTTTTTTTGTGTTTCTGTGTTTGTCATCTGTGACACGGCATCCTATTGCCGAGGTAACGTTTATCGATATTAATTTTTTGCAGGCATATAGGTATAAATAATCTTGTTAGTATCTAGACTAGAAAAGCGGCGACACGGACGCGTTCATATTGAAAGCAGGCTCTTATGGTATAAGCTCGGATTAGTGATAGCTGTCATATGTCACACATTGGTGCCCTAGGGCAAATATTCGGAACACGTCGGCGATAATCGACGCTGGCTTTGCACGTAGTATTCATGCGGGTAGATGTGTTTAAGATTTCTATGTTACCAGCCGTCGTTCACGATGTAATCGCTACGTTTTTTGTGTTTTTCTATAATCGCTTCCACTTTATCGATTACGAAAGCTGATTGGTATAGATCAGAGGTTCCCTTTACTTCTCTTATCATAGACCACTTTAAAAATTTAGCTGGTTCCGGGGGACCACTGCAGCTACATTTCTACCATATTCCCAAAACTCGACAAAAAATTTGAAGATTAGATCTAACTACAGAAATTTGCGTTGCGGCTGAGTCATGAATTGAAAACCCCAATTTTTTTGTCACGCCAACGTGGATCCCCGGCGCATCTCCCGTGAACCTCTAAAGATCCACCTGGATCACTTTGGAAACTAAGGGTATAGACAATGTCACAGTTTTGCGGCGGTCGCTTATTCTCTTCGTAAAATTGATAAAAATTTAAATAATGCTCTTTGTTTAGCGTCAGTAAATGTCAAATATAATATAAAAGTTTTACATTGACATGTTGAATGATTTTGGGGTTAGTAAAGGTCGATAAATATTAATGAGTCCGTGATATTGGTAAATCATTAGAAAATTTGCCCAAACATGAAATTCATGCAAGTATATGTTTCAAATTAGCATAAATAATAAATAAAAGATTTATGTGAAATAAGTTTGTACCTTTTAAAAAAAGGCAACTGATTTAAAACTGATGATACATCATGAGTTTTTCATTATTTTGTAGTGCTTAGATAGATTTAGGATATACGTGGACTCAAAATAACTTGCGTTTCGCTTTTCAAAATTAAACTTTGTCTTTTAATTTGTATTGTATGAACTAGCGCTGGAGAGATTAAAAACTCTTTCATTTTAACTAATCTTCTTTAGCTGCCAATTTTATATTAGAGTTATTTAGCTAGGTAATCGCGAGATTTTACAATCTTATGTAAAATTTAAAGTAAAAATCTTAATTTTCCTGAAATTATTAAGAAAAACAGTGGCAACGTAATTTTAAAATTAGTATGTGGTTACTTACAATATCTTGCGGTTCTATTGCAAAGTTCGTAGTATGTTACTGTGTAGATAGAAGATTTCAGGCGGGTATGCTTTATTGGGCTTAGACATACTCGTATATAAGGTTGTATTCATCAGCGTATTAAGCTTTGTTTACAATTAATAGCTAAGTAGTTTGACACTTGACACGTTCGTATTCTGCTTAATGAAAAAGCAATTTAATCTCAATAGGATCATTTGAGTCTAAATGTGTTTAATTAAAAATCTTATCACAATTTGATTAATCTTTAGGCCAAGAGCACTCGTTTATTGCTGGTTTTTGCAAAATGTTAAAAGAAAGCAAAGATAGGTTTTCCATAACTGGATTCAGTCTCATTACCTTCCTGGGCGTTTCGCTCGGTTTTTTTTTTGTATAATACGTTTTTTTATAAAAATATAATAATATTGTTTTTTATATAAGAAACATGGCGTGGTTAAGTTCTTACATATTATAACAAAGTCTATAATACGCAGTTTGTACGCTTAGCTCTTTTAAATTACACAACGTATTTTCAATTCAATTTTCCAATAGATAGAGTAATTTAAAAGTAAGGTTTAAATGTAGTACTATCAACTCACCCCGGCTTCGCACGGGCAGTTTCTATTACAACACTGATGCTCTAGTAACTGTACGAAGCCGCTAGTAGATTATAATCTCCTCTAGGTTTGATAATAAAGACATCACTGGTCAATCAAAACAGAACGCCTTTATTACCTTCAACTCTGTATTAAATAGCTCTATATTACTAAGTTTCTCATCTTTGATCTAAGTCTTGTTTATCCGTGCGTAGTCTCTAGTGGGTGTTTTATTACCTCTGTAAGAGTTGTGGGTAGCCGATGTTCTGTGTAAGTATTTTATATTCAATCAGACTACTAAGCTATTAAGTTAGTGTTTATTTTCAGAGACGGGGATTTTCGTCTCAAGTGACCGTAATTTCACTGGCAATCACAGGAACACAGCAATGCGAGTGCACCGATGCTTGGCGGCAGATTACCAGGCATGGTAGCAGTATTTCTCTAGAGGATGTTACTTTGGGTTGCGCATTTTGCACCAACCGGGAGAAACGTATCGGGACTCTGAGCAACATGGAACTCCATTACGCATTGCGATCGACGAGCACATGTCTTATATTGTATCAACGCTGAAGTCTCCGTCGCGTTCCAATCACGCCCCGTCCACGACGCGCTCAGCGTTGTAATCCTGTCTAGCGCGGCGGTGGTGACGTCACGGTACCGTGGCGTCGGGCGGGACGTTTCTGTGTGCATGGTCTAATACAGTCCAGTACATTTCAAAACAGCCAGAACACGTCTCGTCGACGCTTCTACCACGCCCCCGCTGTGTGAGCTTTATTTCGAGAGAAAGTTTATTTGAAGTTCCTACAACCGACTACAAAGCACTCAGAAATATTAAGTAATGAAGAACATGAAATATTAACTTTTCTTACCTGAAATCAGTGCTTCGAAACACCGTAAATTTTGAAAACAAACTGTGATGAAGCTAATTTGTTATCTTTGTTTACCATAGAGTCTGCCTTTTAATAAGGGAAAGGCAACCCTTATTGAGTTAAAAGACCGTTATGATTTCCATTTTATATTGTATCTTTTTAGCAATCTTAAACACAACATGTCATTTGTAGGCGCGGATTATCTAGAAACTGCCAGAAGGGCAATAGCGACGAGAAAGCGCGTCGCGGTTAAAACAAAATAATGAAAATCTACGCCGCGCCGCACCGTTCGTTAATATCTCGCGTCGAGTCGCTCACATTTATATTTACTCTCAATTAAAGAGGTTCTATATGTTTGCAACTACGTATCACCAAAATGAAATTTCATAGCAGCTTTTATAACTTAAAGCTACCATATGCATGATAGTCTTTAGCCATATTTCCTGCATTTAAACTGTTTGAGGGGATTTTGAGGGATCTTTGTGAGACGACATAATTGTAACGCTTCTAAAATTACAAATTCATACGACTTAACCAGAATATGAAAAGAAAAAAGATTTTAATTTTGCGACAAAGGTTTCGGGGTATTTTAATTTCGCGAATTTTCTTTTACCACACCTTCGCCTTTCGTCATTTTTATGTAAACCGCGCCTAAGGCTACGAGGAAATGTAGTAGACATTTCATTAGTAAATACCTTGCTTTCGCAATTGTCAAGATGGTTTCGTAAATATATTATTCAATTTTGCATTACAAGAAACAACCATTTCAAGATAATTTGTATTTTAACTCGTACAACTGTACAAATGGAATGGTTTATTATGATATTATTTAGCACTAACTATTCCTTGCGACTTTGTCTGCGTTGAATTTAACATACTTTTGCGCAAAGCCCTAATTCTTGTATCTTTTCTTCAAGAACATCCACTAACTGCCAGTAAAGGCCGTTTCAAACCAGTCCAGGTCACTTGCCACCAGGTGAGCCTACAGCTAGTTTCGTTACTTCTTCACATAAAAAAAGAAAAACATATTATAAATATAAACTGATACTATAAAAAATAATTGCGAAAACAATACAGAATTTAAAAAATTAGAAAAGTATCCGATAAAATATCTGAAATGTTAATTAGTACAACAAAAGAAGATTCATAAAGAATTATGATGCCCTATCTCCGGGCAAACTTTGTAAAAAGGTCGTACCTACTTGTAATAAGATTTTTTTTTTACTATAGTAATACAATACTAATTATCATCATGATGATAATAAAGACTGACCTCAAAACTCAGGAGGTGGTGGCTGTAGGTTTTTTTTTTTTTGTATCTTTAATTAAGATTGTTTATTTGAGCATCTTAAAAACATATGATTAGGTACACACACATGCTTACGCTAACAGTAATTAAGATATTTAATTTAGGCAGATAAATAGTACCTATACAGTTTAAAAGCTTTTACCTTCCGTGCTAGTTAAAAACTGTGTTACTACTAAGGTTGTAGGCTGTGTTTCGATTTTCACCCAAGATAAGCATTTGTACGATAAGATAATTTACAATAAAAGAAATAAAAACGAAAATAAATATTTTAATTACATAAAGAGTAGCAATGCTACTATTGTCATCTTACAATGGGTTGTAACATTAGTCAAGACTAGTAATATATTATATTTGGATCTGGACTGTATACAGGTGTTTACGTAACACAAAATTATCAAGATGCTGTTAAAAACGTTTGTAAGAAAACTTTGTCAAAGCTTTGTCACATTCATGTACGAATGTGACAAAGCTTTGGGTAAAAAGAAATGATTGATAAAGTGGAAGATCCAAAGACATTATTAGAAAAGCCACAAAAACTTGTCAAAGAAATTTTAAGTCTGTCAAAGAGTCGAAGGCATTGAAAATGAAATACTCTTATCGCGTTTTTAATTTTTTTTAATTAGGGACGCTCGCAGATGTTTTTATTTGTATTATAAATTTATTTATATATAAATTTGTTTTTTAACAAAAATAACTAAGTATTCTATCAGTAATCCGATTTGGTGTGCTTAGCCTATTGCTAGATAACGTAGTGTGAAATATTCTGCATATTTTTTATAGTGTGGTAAAATACTAAAATCCATGAACAAATTCATGCCACTAGGTACGCATACACCAAGAATACATTTAACAGTCGCATTTAATAGCGAATGGGTGATATAACTGACTACACTAAGAAAATACATGACAGAATAAGGGTTACATATAACAACGTATTTAGACATTTGATAGGCTTGAAGCGCTACTGTAGCGCTTCTGTAATGTACGCCGAAACACGAGTTGATTCGTTCAATGCGATTCAGCGAAGGCGGATAGCGTCGTTCATGTCCAGAGTTGACTCGTGTAATAATGCTATCATCAGAAGTCTGGCAGAAAGACTAATACAATAAGACGCTGGGTGGATATTGCCACCTGACTTAGAAGTTAAGCTATTAAATATTTTTTTTTTTTAGTTTATTCGTGTATATGGACTTTGTCTGAAATAAAGATTTTTATTATTATTATTTTTATTTGAAATTGTTCTGCTCAGTTTATTTGCTAAACTGGGAATTCTGAAGTGCACGGGCCTAAGCCAAGTGCATTTCAGCTGTTAGCCGTCTGGTGTTAAGGCTTCGGGAGTAAATTCACTTTGTAGAAATTTTCGAACTATTCTACACGTATTTAATATAACCGCTTTTTGGATATTGATGTAGGTATGTTTTGGGATTTCTAAGTGGTCTAGTGATTGAAAAAGTTGTTTTGGAATAACGCCGGTTGATGATAAAACTATTGGGACTATTGAAACTTTTTGCAAACGCCACATGCGAGTTATTTCATTCTTTAGGTCTACATATTTTGCTAGCTTCTCAGCAATGGTACTCTGTAGGTTGTGGGTGTTGGGGATGGCGATGTCAATAATAAGTGCTGTGTTGCTAAATTTATCCAAAAGGGTTATGTCAGGTCTGTTATAGTGAGTTGTTTTGTCTGTTATTATTATTATAACATGGGACTGTAAAATAATAGTCTGTGCACTTTGCCATGAGATAAATGAGAAATTAACTTGTAGGTTTATTGTTGCGTCGAAGTGTCGTGTGAGTGTCATAAACTTGAATGGACTTGCATGGAGCGGCCATCAGACGTTTGTAGTGTCCTTTTCACAGATACTTAATCGTGTACAGCATGAAGGGGATATATTTTGTGACCATTACGTCTAGATGAGACATTGTTTTGTTTTGTACACCATAATGCTCTCTTAGCGTTGGGGTGGAAGGGTAGCGAAGTTAATTTTTGGAATGTAATACCGAAGTTCAAGTCCCGCAAATAATTCTGGAATTCGCGGGAAGACTCGCTTTCATCTTTGGTCTCATATCTTTTTTATACAATACTAGCTGCGCCCCGCGGTTTCACCCGCATAGTTCCCGTTCCCGTGGAGAATACGGGGATAAATTGATTTTATTTTTTTCGTTAATTTTCCAATGTTTTAATAATTATTCTGCTATTCGGGACGGAAACAAATCCAACAAATCAAAAACCATGGTAATCGGTCCAGCCGTTCTCGAGTTATAAGTGTTGTAACAAACACGACTTTCTTTTATATAAATAGATTTTATAGAAACCTCAAAAATTGTAGCCTATATGTTATTCTGATGTATAAGCTGTATTGTGGTAAAGTTTCATTCAAATCCATTCAGTAGTTTTTACGTGAAAGACTAACAAACATCCATACATCCATACTTACAAACTTTCGCTTTTATAATAGTAGTAGGATAAATGACGGGACGAGCTGCAGGTATTATTTTAACATCACAATTTTATTTATTTGTTTGTATAGATTTGATTTGTTGTAGCCATTTGCAGCGGAAGCATGTAGACATTGTATTATCTCTTACTTGTCTCTTACAGTAAGTGAAGTAATGACAGTAAGTGATTCTAAGTACATTGAATAGTTTGATTTATTTGAATTCGTATTGTAATTTCTCTGACATAGCCCATACACAATTTGGGCAATGACCGTAAAGCTCTGTTGGTACTACTCTGATTTCGGTGTTGTAGGTTGTGGGTTCGATTCCCTCTTAGGACAAGAATTAGAGGGACGAACAAAGATGTTTGTGAAGCCAATTAATTAAAATATTTTAGGTTAAGTTTTTAATATTAATAATAAAGACCTAACTTTATTATTTACTGTAACTCAATCTACTCTGTTGTAACTTGTTGTATTCTACAGAAAGTAAGGACAAAGTTTCACGTTTCAAATGTAATTATAGTAAGGCTTTCCTTTCTCTTATTTGTTCTAGGTGTCGTTTACATTGCGATGGTAACTTATTTAGATACTTGAGACAATAAGGCGGTCATAGTTCTATATGGCAGCTAGCAATTTGATGAATTCCAATCTAGAAAGATTGGAATTATTCTATTCAAGATTAAAAAGTTCAAATCGGCATACAACGGGCGAAGAAAAAAATCGCAAGAAAGCAAAATACGCAAGTTCGTTTACTTGGATAACATATTTTTTAAACTATTAAACAGATTTTGATAAAATTCCTATGGGATCAATCTGAAAACAGATAAATTAAAAAAAAAAAAATTCAAATCGGTTGTGGAATGCAACAGTTATGTGATAAAAAACTTAAAAAAGTATTATAAGTAACAAACATAAATACATAAAAATTTACGCATTTATAATTAGTATTATTAAATAGTATAAATCAAAGTAAATTATATTTGAATCATACTAATGTATGTAATTAACTATCTAACGTCCCCTACCATCGAAGATTGATATTTGGCAAGCTCCGAGTTTCTACGGGACAGTAGTTGAGAGTCAGTACTGAACAGCGGAAAATTTAGGAAACCAACTAAAACCAAACCAATTTCAAACCTTGATATATCTCATCCGAACATGCAGAGCTGCCCCGTGATGTATTTGTTTTGAGGATGCATAACCACTACAAGTTGTTCAACACTACTTGCGATCGATGCTATTTACATAGTATACAAAGCCAATATGTATATGGGAAACTGATTGAATACAAGTTTCGTATGAATGTTCCAGACTAAACTCCACAAAATTTTATATGTTTGCGAATGGCCTGCACTCTGTTTTACAGTGCTAATATGCTGTGAACCGATTGTACAGACCGGAACAGGATATATGCCGTTATAGGATTCGCGTCCTGCACGTGTTCCATGTTCCTGCATTTTAGAATGATTTAATAATCTGAGGTATCATTAAATCATTCTAAAATATTCATTTGATTGATTGGCTACGGATGCATACTAACCTTGGATGAACCTAACCTTTCATACGATGTAAATAGTTCGCTTCGATACGAAAAGCACTTCACACTTCTCAATCTAAACAATGCCTGAAGAGTATTAGTAAACTTTGCGTATTAATTGCGTATGTATAAGGAATGTAACAAACGTATCTATCCCAGTGTTGTTAACACTGTTACAGTGTTGTTACATCTACGTTTGTTTGTTTATCTATATATTGATATGGTTTGGTAGAAAAGGAAATGCAAACACTGCAAAGTCATGCTGTTTTAGTTTCAATACCAAAAGGTTTCCAACCACTTTTCTACCGTACCTTTAAAATCTTTTAAAAGTATAATTCACTACATTTTTTTTATTAGTAATTAGCCAACACAACAACAAGCCACGCAAAGGTCTCCGACATGACTTATTGACTAAAATAGCAAAATAATATTATGCTATTACACACACACACACACACATACACCACTTGTTAGTGTTATTGGTAATTTTAATAATTTATTTTATGTTTATGTTAATTTATTTTATCTTAATTTTGTTATATGGATCTGTCGGAGTGTGATATAATAGTTTTTATTATATTATAATTTGTAGACTGTATAATTTTTCAGAAAATATATTATAAAATCATCGGAGGGCTCAGGCCGGTTTATTGAGCACAATGTTACTGAGAGAAACATTGTGCTAAATACTTTGAAAGCATTATGAAAAATATCTAGAGAGAGCTCTAACAAAAATGTTAAGCCTCAACATTTTTCTAGCTAGAACAATTTTAGAGCTATTCACGAAAGGAAACTAAAACATGCAAATCAAAAAATAAAAATTGGCAAGCGTAATTCCGGATTATTTAAACTTTAATTGGCTAAAGTTGTAACATAATGTAAGTTTATATAATAAATAAATAATGTTTAACACACTCATATCCCTGCATTAGGAAAAAAAACTTTATAACTTTAAAACTTTATGCTCATCGGGGATCGGGAATTGAACCCGAGACCCCTCGCTTCGAAGTCAGGGTAGCTACTAAGTTAGCCACGGAGCCGTCATATAAGTAATATGTTTTCATTAAAATATTTTCATATTTTGTTACAAATTATATCAAATATGAGGATACGACTAGATCCGTTTCGTGGCATGCAAAATTGGATGGGAATCTCCATAGGGTTACATTTAAACATTCCAGAATCGCACAAAGGGGATCTCTAGTGAGACATTATGAGTTGTGACACGTCCCGAATATCTTCTTGGGCGTGGGTGATCATAAGAACATTCGAGATAGGAAAAATACAAACAAATAAGCAAACGTTTATACACGCTTACCTAAGTATGTACTAGAAATTATTTGGCATTGACGCAAACAATTACACAACAGAATGGAAAAGTGTGGCTAAACACAATAAGCCAAAATGTTTGTTCTTTCTGGTTTTTAATAGGTATTACCTACGTTTGTATGTATGTTTGTTGTATGTTTTTTTTTATTTAATATAATTTTAATTTCATATTTTTTTTTAAATTATTTTTGTAGTTTTATTTATAATTGATTATTTTATAATTTATTTTTGTATTGTAATTTATATTCACTGTGTTGCAGATAAACGTTTACACACTCATACCTCTGCTCTAGGATTCACTGTGTTGCAGATAAACGTTTACACACTCATACCTAGGATTCACTGTGTCGCAGATGGCATGGACAAACACAGAAACAAAAGACAAATACCCAAGACCCGAGAACAAACTTTATGCTCACCACACAAATTATGCCCCGGCCGGGAATCAAACCCGGGGCTAGCGGCGTAGGAAGTACATGAATATTAAAGAAAAATATTATATCCAACCGATGATCAATAGTTTGCCTGACCGCTAGTCCACCTCAAAAGCCCACCGGTCGTCCCTTACCGAAGTATGAGATGGTGATTATCAATGACCGTCTCATGTGCCTGTAAATTCACCTGTGCGATTGTGTAGGTAGACAATTGAGCATATTAATTAATTAATCCAATTTGAATTTGAATGATGCAATTAATTTTGATCACATGCGCTGAGATGACAGTGCAAAATTGATTGCTTAGCTGTTCATTGCTTTACTTAGATACTTAAAGCATATGTGTGATGATAAGTGCTTACGGCGCCCTTGATTTTACCGCCGCCTGTAACAGCGATACGACAAAACGACTTGGGTCTTTCCTGAGTTTAAATGACTCAAGTCGGTTCGTGTTATTCTCAGTCTTATTCTTATTCGCCTTTTCTTTAACCCCACTAACACCCAAACCTTCCACTGGGACACGGCAGTGCTTGGCGGCAAAATAATACGTATGAATGTACTTCTCAGTTACAAATGATGTAAAAAGTATACAATGGAAAGAGAACAGGCAAGGTCAATAATAATGTAACTTTATCTCGCAGATTCTTCCTGGCCAAAAAGAGATGCCGTACAAATGGGCCGCTTACCTTCTGTTTCACATGCACTTCGCACAAATCTTCCACACGGCATCCATCTGTCTCACTCTGTCATTGGCTGTCTGGCGATACGTCGCTATCAAGTAAGTAACATTTACCCTAGATTGTATTATATTTGAACTCCTAGTTTTTTTAGGTTCGGTTTCTTATACATTTATCATTATTTTAATTAGAGCATTATGCAATTCCTAACCTTAGTCCGTTAGGAATTGCATAATAGGTGAATGTTGTCGTGCAGCAGTTTGAATTAACTTTTCAAGTTCTTTACATAATTATATTGCTGTGGAATGGATTATAATTTATATGAGATATAAGTGAACGATTTTTTTTTGGAATAATTAACGAATATGATTTTAATTTAAAAGGCTTATTCCCAGACATCGAAATTTTATTCCCACCATTTCCAAAGCTATAATACCTTGAATACCTAATATTCAATTTCATTCCCATGACATCCAAAAAATTTATGTACAATCAACACAAACATAATTAAATCAAATATGGTTAATTGAGGAACAAAATAAACAATGGATTACAGAAACCGTCGGTAAAACGATGAAGCCTGTAAATAATTAGAGTAAATAAGTTTATATACTTTGGTAAAAACCTTGTAATTTTTTTTTCTGAAAATGTCAATGCTGTATTAATTAGTAGTAGATTAAGATGTAATAAGAGTTAAAATATTTAATTCTGAATTTTTGATTAATAGCTTACTTTACTATTTTCTGTTATATTTCTAATTTTTGTATATCAATGGATGAAAAAGATGAAGATGTTGCCGGGCCCAGTAGTGGTGTACCAGAATTTAAAATAATTGATGGCCCTAATAAATAATCACATTAATTTTAAATAGAGGATAAGGTTTTAAAAGATTTAAATGGATACGCATTCTTTCAAGAAAAGGTAAAATCATCTCGACACAGCCTTCACCATAGTTTAAAGGATGCTCACAAATGTGGTCTTGCACTCACAATACCACTTGCAGTGCAAAATTGAAATTGCTGAGCACTAAAATTCTCAGAGAAGATAGCAATCTTTGTGATCCAGGGCAACACTTTACTATATTAAAAATTGTTAAAGATGAATATACAGATAAAGCTAAAAATGGCCCTGCTCCTATAACGAAGATTTATAAAAATGCAACTTGGTGGAACATGTTCCCTAAACCCCTACTTCTTTCTACAACCGATACAAAAATGAGCCTATACTTCCATAGTTTTTATGTTCTACTAATAAACCTTCAAATTGGGCGTGGATTTTAAAGTATTTTCTATTTTTGAAGCATGTTTAGTTACATGAAAACCTGAGCCTTTCTGGGTCTATATACAATGCTTTTTTGATATTATAAAAGTGGGAACACCAAGATCGGGTTTCACCAAGATCGGGTTCTCGGGAAGAGAGAGTAAAAACTACAAATAAAATATACAATATGACTTTAAAAGGGAACCCACTTGTGGGCCGTTCTATCAGAATATGTATGATACACGGAAGACTTTTAAAACTCAATTAAAATGGTGTCAAAATAACCAACAACAAATTAAAATGGATATTTTGGCTTCTCAGCATGCTTCAAAGGATTTCCGTAGCTTCTGGAAAGAAACAAAAAAACTCAGCCCAAGGGACAGTTTCCCCGCGAGTGTGAATGGTGTGTCTGGTTCTGAGGCCATTGCCAATATGTTTAGGGACCATTTTTATGTTAAGCCAGAGTTACAAAATATTGGCAATGAAGAGCATGTGCCCTGCACTGAGCCCTGTCAGCTTGATTCGTATGAAAGTATTTTGCCGCAAGATGTGGCTTCTATCATAAAACGAATGAGAAGGGGCAAGTCACCTGGACATGATGGCCTCAGTATAGAGCACCTGCTGCACGCTGGTGTTCATCTACCAAGAGTGTTAGCTATGTTCTTTAGCTTTTGCATAGGTCATTCGCACTTACCTGATGAACTTATGAGAACCGTTGTTGTGCCTATTGTTAAAAATAGAACGGGCGATGCCTCTGACAGATCTAACTACCGGCCAATATCGTTAGCAACGGTAGTCGCTAAGGTATTGGATAGTTTGCTTGACAGGCACTTAAGTAAGCATATAGAGCTCCATGATGCACAATTCGGGTTCCAACCAAATCTCTCAACTGAAACTGCAATCCTATGTTTAAAGCATACTGTCCAATACTATACTAGCAAAAAGACGCCAGTATATGCCTGCTTTTTGGATCTGTCAAAGGCTTTTGACCTTATATCATATGATAAGCTGTGGCGTAAACTCCTAACGGATACCAGCTTGCCTAGACATCTTATCAATCTCTTTAAGTATTGGTATGAAAATCAATCTAATACTGTAAGATGGGCGGGCTCGTACTCGGATGAATACAGGTTGAACTGCGGAGTGAGGCAGGGGGGGATCAGCTCACCAAAGCTATTTAACCTGTATATCAATAAGTTGATTGTTGAACTCAGCAGAACCAAAATCGGATGTTCGATCCATGGCAATATAGTAAATAACATTAGCTACGCTGACGATATGGTTCTGCTGTGTCCATCAATCAATGCTCTTAGGAGGTTACTCTCTATTTGTGAATCATTCGCGGCTTCCCACGGGCTGAGGTATAATGTGGCAAAGAGTGAGCTGATGCTGTTTAAAGCTGGTAATAAAAGCTACTCTGTTCCTCCAGTACACCTTTGTGGTACCCCACTTACATGGGTAAAACATTTTAAGTACCTCGGCCATTGGGTAACAGAAGATCTATCAGATGACAAAGACATGGAAAGGGAACGTAGGGCCTTATCAGTGAGGTGTAATATGTTGGCTCGCAGGTTCGCGCGTTGTACTTCGTCAGTTAAAATAACTCTCTTTAAGGCGTACTGTACTTCTTTCTATACGTGCAGCCTGTGGGCCAAATATACACAAAAATCCTATAATGCCCTACGTGTCCAATACAACAACGGTCTCAGGATGTTGTTGGCGCTTCTGCGCTTTTGTAGTGCATCAGGGATGTTCGCTGACGCGCGTACTGATGACTTTTTTGCAATCATACGGAAAAGAATCGCATCCCTGATGAGCCGCTTGCGTGGGACCGCCAACAGTTTTCTGACCATTGTGGCCAGTAACATGGTTTCTGTGTACATGCGGCACTGGATGGCAGTCATTCAGCCAAAAACCTGCCTAGTGGCACAGTAACAGGCGTCTCATTATTATTATTATTATTGTTATTATTTAAATTATTTTTGTGTTTACTAACAATATTTATTGTGTACTACTAACAATTCTATGGATCTTGTATCTGAAATAAATGATTTATTATTATTATTATTATTAAAAACCTCTAAGATGCGGAATAAAATTTTAAAACTAGGTATTGGACGTAGAACGTATTATTTTGTTTTATATCAGTGTTAATTATGTTTAAACACAGAAGAAAGTATTTAAATATTTAATTAAATATAAAACGCACTGATACTTTCTTGTGAGAAACTGATGTGTCATCTTACCGCGGGCGGTGCCAAAAGCTTGCGTAGATCGTAATAAAATTCTAAAAGATAAGCATACTACTTTGAACGAAAAGTCGACTAGCTGAAATACATACCAGCAAAAGTGCATTCCCTGTGTCACAATGCTACCATTCAGTATCACACAGCATAAACACCTAAAATGAGAAAACACTCATACCTCTGCACTAGGATTTCATGTATATTTACTTTTCATTGTATTTTTATCTAACAAAAGCGATGATGAGAATTTTTGCCGAAAAATATTCATAACACATACTTCGATAAGGCTGTTTTTGTATTCCCACGCGAGGCAAAATCAACGTTCAATATTTTATTCGCATTTCAACGGATAATTAACTCGATAGTGTATGAAGCCAAACATGTTTATCTTGGATAAAATGTTGCCCTGTACAAAATATTTACCTTTAGTAACATTAAGTTTTATTATATCATGAATGTGTTGTATGCGAAATTGTTATAAAATACTCAAATTAATCTCAATAAGCCTTTTCGTTCAGGAAGTATTATGATGAATGTGGGGATAGAGAGATACATACAGAGCTTCTCAAGCGGGTGAAAAACTGCCTAAATCTTTTTACTTTGTCGTTCTCGAAGGTACGAGACGTTTAGTACGTCCGTTTAGTAGCCCCAATAGGGAAGGGGAGAGGGGATATTGTAACTATATTGGGCTAGGAGCACATAAGAATCAGGATTAAGTCAGCTCACATAATCTGCACACCTTAACTTATATGCAGACTAAAATATCTGGGTTAACATCGAAACCCTCTGGGTGGTGCTAAAGGGACAACAAAAAGTAGCAGTAGAACTTTTGGAAAAAAATTCTACCCCTGGTAATTTACCGCCAAGCAGTAGTGCATTCATATTGCTGTGTTCCGGCCAAAGGGTGTGCGTATCGGTGAAATTACATGAACATGAGACGTAACATCCTCGTCTCAGCTGACGGGCGCAACGGGAACGACTTGGGTCTTCTCATGCTTCGGTCGGGCAGGATCTTAGTCGTAATTTTGAATAATACGGCGCGAGGTTACGACTTAAGGTGGCTTTCAGCTCATGCCGCCACTTCTGTAACAGAAAAAAAAACTTTATCTTATCTTTTTCTTCGTAATGACCCAGACAGGTCATTACTAATTTAATAATAGAGTGATAACGATCTCAAATGGCCATAAAAACGGGCAAAGCTATTATGTGGACGTATGTTTAGTTAATACTTAGGGTGGATCTTAATATGTGGATCTTTTCCTAACAAGATAATTATCATTATTCGTATGCTACATTATGCTCAGTCAGAGTTCTTCTGGGCTTGTTTTTAGTCAGTAAGTTTTATTTATATATATCTGTTTGTAGCTAGCGGCAAACTGACCATTTAAAACGTACTAAAAAGTATAGCCCGAGATGCGGCTGCAAGATTAGTTGCAATGATTAGCGCCGCCATTTTAAATTCGTTTTTTCTAATGAACCAGGATACGGTAATACTGCCGGGCCGTTAGATTATTCCGTCAATTTTATCGCATGGAAAAAAAACATAGCTTCATGCTCCGCATTCGCAGTTCCCTAATTGATTTCTTTCTTATTACACATTTAATTATGGCATTACTTTTATAATAAAATCATGTTTATATATATATATATATATTGTATATTATTTAAAATAAATAATAAATTTCGGAAGTCAAAGTTAATATATACTTTGTACCTGTCTTATTATTATTATTTATCTCACCTAAAACGCGTGGGAGGTCAAATAAATAGTTAAATCTACTATTTACTAGTAGTGGTACTTTTATATTCATTAAAATACAGCCCGATTACTTGAAAGCATAAACAGGAATTTAAATGCAAGCCCCATTTTATGAGAAAAAAGCGTTAAAATTCAGGCAATGCATGTTATTTTACGGTCTTGAGCAAAAGGTTTTTATTACACATGCTAAACAGCTTGCCAAAATAATATTTTAAAAATCATAAGCAACAATAAACTTGTGCGCAGATACTTTTTATAGAGAAAAAATCGAGTCAAAACAACTTCATTTCCCAAACGTGGCTGAAGTTTGGTTTTAAAATTATTTGCACTGTTTATAAGAACATATGTATGAAATTAATTGTAATTTTAATTTGTTTTTGTCTCATTGTTCATCTGAATTTTTATTACAATAGGTATAATTAATGATATTATGGATGTATTTTTTCAACCGACATCCGGTCTAGGTATCTGTGGTAACCTCAATTATCCGTCATTTCTCAACATATATTTTTTTAATATGTATGGTTTCAGATCGGTCCTTTAGAAATTTTATCAAAATCGGTCAATATTTTGGTAGTTAAATCAAAATATTATAACTGGAAAAAATATGTCAAGCAAGATGCAAATTTCCGTATGTTGATTTCCTGTGACTTTTTCGAGTGTTTTATACAGATTTGGATGTATCTTTTTTTAAAATGGTAGAGTTTCCCTTTGCATATTCAACTTCAACTTTGTATACATATATATAGTCTTTCCCTAAATTGTAACGGTACCTACCTTTAAGCCTTATTGTACGTACTCATAAGATTGACATTGTATGCTTAAAAGGTGCAACGGACGGCTCCGTGGCTTAGTTGGTAGTAGCCCTGCCTTCGAAGCGAGGGGTCCCGGGTTCGATTCCCGGCCGGGGCAGACTTTGTGTGGTGAGCATGAAGTTTGTTTTCGGGTCTTGGGTGTTTGTCTTGTGTTTGTATTCGTCCATGCCATCTGCGACACAGGGAATCCTAGTGCAGAGGTATGAGTGTGTTAACGTTGTTTTTAAAAAAAAAACAAAAAAAAAAAAAATATTATTTTTATTCCACATTATTATTTTTAAAATCAATTTTTTTATACTGCTTATTTGGTAAAAATAAGCAGTATAAAAAAATTGTAGTGAAAAAAATTCAAAGACGGTAGACCACCGACCGCGGGATAAAACTCGAGCGGTTATTGGCTAAGGCAATTTTGCATTGTGCAGAGAACCTCTTGACGATGCGTGCCGTGTCCAGTACCTTCTGTATCTGGCCCTTGAACCAGCCGCCTAGCGAAAGCCTCTTTAGGTGTTAGTTGACGCTCTTCCTTGTCCTTTCACTTATTGTTATTATTATTATTTCAGATACTCTGACAAGAACCATATACTGTGCACAGAGAGGCGCTGCAGTACTGCAATATTGTGCAGTTTCCTTCTACCACCCATACTGTGCATCCCGACGTACATGGTAAGATAATTACTCAATGACTGGTTTCTTATAATAACTATGCTATTATCTGTTAGCTACCGTATAACGGACGGAGAACTATGATTTCTCACTGTCTGGTAGCAGAAGAAGTGCCAGGATCATCCGAAGAAGTCCTGCCTCCACAACTGGTAGTCCACCGTCAAGCAATGGCGCACTCGCGCTGCTTTGTTCCGGTGGAAGGGTGTGGGTGCCGTTGAATGATTGAGGGTGTAGAGCGTTGACTCGAGATGTGGTCTTGTCTAAGGCTCATTACTTTGAGGCTAGTATAATATTTCCTAATTCATACTATATGATCTCATGTGAACTTGCTGTTTTTTTCCCGCCCCCCGCTACCCCGCACCTTCATAAGGCGCGGTACAGCGGTTTCGGTCATACAATATTACCATTAGAATGACAAACCTTATGGAATTATAAGCCGGGGCTGTATAGTTATGAAATTACGGTTACAAATTATCTCTAGGGTTAAGTAGTTACCTAAAAGCGGTGGGACGCACATTTGATTAGAATAATTTTGCTACCTTGTGTATTTAGGCTGAAAGTATACATCCATGTTTAAATAATGAGTATTTTATTTATTTACCTTTTAATAAGTATAATAAAAATAAATATTTATTGTTGTTCAAATGTGTTTATATCAGGTTTTATTCAATGCATAAAATACCTCTGGTCTGGGCGTCAGTACAGGCTCACACTCTCACAAGAGTCCCACTTTTACAAGAGTCTTTAACTGTAAAAAGAAAATATTTGTTTTTTTTAATGTTTGTTTGTAATGGATAACCTCAAAAACTTCTAAACCGATTTAAAAAACTTCACTTATAGAAAGCTATTATATTTACATTATCAGCGAGTAATATAGCTTAGACTGCTTGGGGGGTCCAGTTGCTCGCGTCCGTAGGTGTGTACCCTTTGATTCCCTGGTGGTGCTAAATGAGCAACCAAAAGTAGCAGTAGAACTTGTGCTAAGTTGCATTACTGTGTTCCGGTGGAAGGGTGTGGCTGCCGGTGAAATCACATGCGCATGAGACGTATCATCCCCGTCTCGGGTGATGGACGCAGCAGGATGAATGCGACTCAGTAAAGATTTGGATCTCATACTGAGTCGCGCGCATTACTGTTGTCATGGGCGAGGGTCACATCAGGTGGGCCCTCAGCTCGATCCGTCACTTATTAACATAAAAAAAGGTATCACTTGAAAAAATAAAATTGAGATCCCTGAAAAATTGCAAATGTGTATTAAGTCCAGTTTTAAAAAAAAAAGTAAACTTTCGGCTTTATTCTTTGTTCATTAGCACCATCTACTTCACGCTATTATTACGTAGCTAACCAAATATTCCTAGGTTGTTACGTTTCAAGAATTTCACAGGAAACGAGAAATTGGGTTAGTTCTCGCTTCTCCACAATTTCTATAATATTATACATTAACTAGTGTTTCTAGTAACTTTCACACCGCCTTAGATATTCAAGGAGATTCTTCACTCAATAAACCAATATCATAAGTTATATTTGTGATGGTGACCTTAATGAGCGAAAGTTAAGGTGTGCTGTTCAAAATAACTTAAAAGTTTTTGTTTGTTCTTGTTGGCAAATTGTGGCAAGCAAATTTGATTACGAAATAATACAGCTGAAAGAAATTGACGATATCAACGACATAATTAAGATTTAATTATTAATTAAACATTTAATTTCTATACCTAGGTATTTTTATTCTTTTTGACATTTCACACAGCACCATCTAGCCTCAAATTAAGCATTGCTTGTACTATGAAAACCAAATGACTATGTAATACTTAAAAACGTTTTTTAAGTATTAAATCTGTATTCAAAGTATTTTTTTTTTCGTAAATTCGCACCGATGCATATCAACTATGTTCAACACAAAAATATTTGCTCTAAATAGGAATCGAACCCTCGACCTATAACGCCGAAGGCGAAGCCAACTGAGCTCTGAGGCCAGATTTTTAATCCGATTCTATTTGGCGATATCTGATGGCGGTATCTGATGTATTGATAAAATACGAGAATGAAATTTATGAACAAAGTTTTACTCTGTAGAACGTAGCGTGGCTACATTTTATTAACATATCTAACATAACATATCAGGGTGGATCATTTCTAGGAACCTTCATTGGGTGAATACCCAATCAAGCTTCCATTCCTCTTGCAAACGCCACAATCGTGTGGTTGTGGCACTTCCAAGTGAGATCGCCGTGTTTAAATAATTATTAGCGGATCATGAAGTCTAATTTGCTCATTTTTTTATAATTGTTTGGACCATGTCCGTAGGTGAGTACCCTCATTATCTCTACACGTGTCCCACGGGTGGTGCAAAAGGAGCAACCCAAAGTAGCAGTAGAACTTGTACTAAATTCGTCTGGGGAAGTACTGCCACTATACCTGGTAATCCACTGACAGCAGTACATCGCATTACTGTATAACGGTAGAAGGGTGTGGGTACTGGTGAAATTACGAGCGCATTAGATGTTTCATCCCAGAAATGAAAGACTTCTTCCCAGAAAGTCTCCTTAATTTTTTTTTGACTTCTGTGGACCGGTTACCTCTTGCTGTTCTTTATGGGCAGTAACCACTTAACATTAGGTGGGCTGTAAGCTCGTCTCGATTTTTATTTATTCATATTAAAATAGGAGTCTGTTTTGTATGGCCCTACAGAGCTAATGAAGCTTAATGAAGTTGGCTAATACTTAAAATTGGATATAATTTTAAGTAATTTTGTTATCCGTTGAGTTTGGGTGTTTGAATGAACACTGTGAATTAACGGACCAAAACTACGGAAGGCAAAATTACTTAATGAAGAAAATTAATTGAGCCTCTTTATCGGCCGAAGTAAAGTAGATCAACCATCAAAGTAGCATAATTATGATTGAGTTATTGTATATTTGAGAGCACCATCAAGAAGTAAATTTTAGGAGACAGTTGCGACCACAACTTTTACAATGAACTTATTACTGATGTTCTTATTAGTTTTGTTATACTACGACACCGTACATTTTAGAAACTTGCAAATTGTTATCATACCCTTTAAAGATGCGAAAGTTTAGATGGATGGATCTGAATGAAATTTGGCACAGAGATAGATTAAAGACTGTGTACCATTGCTTGGCAGTAGATGAGGTCTACTGGCAGTAGTTTTCCGAACTACCTTATCACAAGTTCTATTGCTTCTTTTGGTTGCGCCTATCGCACCCCCCGGGAGACACGTCGAGGGGCCCTGAATTTACTCGGCTACAGATGCGAGCAACATGGTCCCCCTAAAGATACCACCATTCTTAAGAATATATTTTTATTTCAGGTTTTCGACATACATACGGCGATCGTTCTAGAACCAACTGGGCCTATGGTTCTCTATCACGTGGATTCTGACGAAGAAGGGAGACTCTACCAAATCAACTTCTGGGTCCATGGCGTGGTGATTAAACTCCTCCCATGTTGTATCCTGACAGTGATCAGTCTTTGGTTGATAAGAGAAGTGTACAGTGCAAATCAGCACCAGAAAAAAATAAGGATATACAATGCATGTCCGACGAATAACAAAGCTGTGAAGCGGCAATGCAAAGCTGACAGACGAACAAACAGAACGACAAAAATGTTGCTGGCTGTTTTGCTGCTGTTCTTGGTAACAGAGCTCCCTCAAGGAATACTAGGCCTTATGTCGGGGTTGTTAGGCAGATGTTTCTTCAAGAGATGTTATGATTTGTTCGGGGAGTTGATGGATGCGCTGGCGTTGCTGAATGGAGCGATAAACTTCGTGCTTTACTGCTCGATGTCGAGGCAGTTCCGGATGACGTTCGGGCAGATGATGTGGCGCGCGCACTTGCACCGCTGGCCGCCACAGACGCCGTCGCAATCGGATGGACCACACACGTAAGTGTTATGAAATGAATAACTATTTTTTTATATTGCGTTACGCGCGGTTTTACTTACACAAATGCTTGTTATATGAGAATTGAATCCACAAACTACAGCATAAAAGGCAGAGTTACTACCAACTGAGCTATAAGGCCAATTAAATATGCAATAAGTGTAACGTTCCAAACACTTATTGCTATTTTAGAAAACAAAATCTTTTGGATATTTTATGTAAAAAACTTTATTTTCAATAATAATGATGAAAAAAATAGAGGCCCAATTTAATTGCCATTGTTTTTTATCCAGACATTAAATAACTTTACTATTTACACTCTCTTATTACATCCATATCTCGTACTTTTCATATTTTATCAGCATTCTCCTCTTCGAAACTATGAATTTTATTGATAAAAATGGCTGAGCACGGCTATAAATTTAGAGTATACATGTAAATGAATAGAATCCGTAACTTTTACGATCTGTTCACCACGTAATTCACCACTAACACTATTTTTAGACGTAGTCTACAAATCAAAGACTGTATCAGATAGATGTTTACTCGCTGATATCACAAAAAGGAATTAGCCTTTCGTCAATCGTATATATAGTTTAACAGACTTCAAAAAAAAAGGAGGGTTTCTGCTGTATGTTTGTTACATGATTTCGTGGCCATTTGTGGACCAATACGGATATTATTAATTTTTATTTGAAGGTACCTACAAGGTCATTTTTAGACTAAATATATGGGATTCAATTAGTCGATAATATAATCACAAACTGGAAGTAACTGAGTGACAACCACAATTATTTCAGTAACCACAAAATCTTACTACATTAAACTAGCAATTCTTATATATATATATATATATATATATATTTATTATATTTCGCGTGTGTCTGGAACTACAATTTGAATGAAATTATTCATAGGGTTTTGCTATTTAAATTTACTTGTATAATCGTATTTCTTGTAAAAACGCAATATTCTACAAAAAAAAAAAACGTTTCGTTCTACAAAAGAACGAAGCTCGCTTGCCTAGGTACTCATACTAATATGCAATAGAAGATAATTTTATAATACTAAAACTACGTAATCTTAACATTAGTACGTTTTTAAATTCATACTTAAGTGAGAAAAAACAGCAACTCGGTTACAAAACTCGGGTCTTCTCCGATTTACTTCCTGTTTCAATAGTAGATAAGATTAAAGATTAATTTATGTTCTGCGTCTTTTGATAGACGTATGCCCAGAGTATTACGTGAGTGAAGAATAAATATTTTTGCTGCCGCTTATTTGTGGAACACTAAATGTGGCTAGACTACTGTATAATCACGGTTTCAATGAATCTATTTTGAGCAAGTGACCGTGTCGAATGAGTTTTGTTTTTGTTTCTTAAAACCTTTTTTACTCCCGTATTAGTGTAGTGGCAATGACGAATAAATATCACAGAATAAAACTTGAGTGGGTTCGATTCCCAGTCAGAACAAGCATTAGTTTAAAGAATATTAATGGTATTAATAGGTATCATATGTCTGAATAAAAAAAAATATATATCTCATACAAAGTATGCTTCGTTTGGGGCTAGATGACGCTTTGTAAAATGATCATTTAAAAAATGTTATTAAGGAAATAGATTGTATGCACATTTTAATACCTGACTCAACCAATGCGAACATTCATCTTACACGATACGACCCGGGGTAACCAGTCGTATATCTTAAAAAAATGGCGTTTGGGAAATGGCGTTCCGCTAGTTTAATATTTAGAGGTTGCTAAATATATCGCATTAGGATTTTAATTTCAAGTAGTATAATTTTCATTAAAAATACACATAACAACAATTTTGATTATTTTACTTTATCGATCAAAAATATTGTTTTCCAAAAAGGTTCCGTATCCGAAAAGTTTGAGGACCGCTGATTTAAGCTAAATCAATCAAATTGGTTTTACATACAGCCAAGTTAGTATATATTGTGCCTTAATTAATGACCTCAAGTCTTACTTAGCAAGCGTCGCTTATGAATGGAAATCTTTGAGGGTATCAAGCACTGCCATTATCTAACTAATTACTTTTCCCACTGAGATACCATAGAGTTCTATGCGGAAAAATTAATTCGCTTACCATAATAAAAATTTAAGAACATCAGTTATTTGTTTTTATCAGTGATAACGTATTGTTTGTTGTTATTAGTCATCAGGCTTTTATTTTTAGAGATTTCAAACCAAGTGGATAATTTGAAAATCTTAGAAACTGTCGTCAACACTCTCTTCCCATTTTATTTACCCTTAGGGACGAAACTCCGACAAGAAATGTGTAAGGAGAAACCACGGAACGCCCTATCCTTTTAACGTTATGTGAAAATGTTATATTTTTAAGATGATTTTGCTGCAGTTCATGTGTTCTTATCATAAAAACAATATCAAGAAACAAATAAAAGCCGACCTCCGTTTGGCTACCACGCTGTCCCACATCATTTGTATATTATAATCAATTCATATTATATTCATACAGTGTTTTTTGTATTTCAGCGGAAAATCTTCGGTTCCGTGAGGAAGGCTTGTACAAGAGAAACATGGAACTGTGCTGCAACATTTCTTGTAAAAATTGCTGCGATATCTATGAAATACGGATATCAACTAGTGGATAACTGTTGATACCTTTTACTGTTACAAGAAAGAACAGATTGTGCCCAACGTGTAATCTGCGTATGGAATTTATCATTATGCCATGACCCCTATAATCTTTAAATGACTGTGATCGGCAGTGGTATTCGCGATTACGCCATTATACGGGAACTTTACGGTTTTCCGGAATCAATAATAACGTATGTGCTATTTTAAACTATAATCTATCTCGGTGCCAAATTTTATCCAGATCCGTTCAGCTGTTCTGGCGTTATTGAGTATAAATGTAAAATATTAAATAATGAAATATGAGTTTTTACGATATCTAACATCCAATGGATGTATCAAATTATTTGATGGTATACGGTTTAAATTATAGTATTATACCCAGTATAATAATAAGCTTAGCATACAATTAAATTTCATTAAAAAAAAAAACAGTAATTTTAAGTTATCCTTTGTGAATCTTACAGTAATCTTAGTCTTATCGTTATGGTTAGCTTAAAGTATGGCAGGCAAAAAATTACAATTGAATTTTTTTAACCTATTTCCTTAAATGATAACTTAAAAATAATAGACTACTCAAGTTGCATTTATCTATTATTGCATGTCCTTTAATATATTTTTGAATATTTTTAACACATATTTTCGTGGCCAGAGACTTCATAAATATGACATGTCAATAGTGTGTGTGTGTGTGTAGTGTAATAGTGTGTACATATAAAATTGTTTTCATCTCTTTATTGTTATATCTAGTAATTTGAAAGAAATAACTGACTGTAAAGCATACAACTGCATTATATTTCCTCGGCTTTGTTCTTGTGGTGTTTGTTATTTCTCAGTGGTTTTATCTTAGAAAACCTACTGAGTGGTTCAAATTGTGGACATTATATACGAGTATAATATTTCACGATTCTTCCTAGTAATCTTATCTTTTATCTAAATTTTCACAGAATATATGTAATGATTGCGGATATGTTCAATTAAAATTGATGGTTTAGAACTCTAGGTTTGCGATAAATCATCCGGTTTTTAATTAAGTTGTAGTCTATCTAGGTATAATTATAATGTAGGTAAGAGTATAATTATAATGTTTATTCTTAGAGCTTAGTATCAATACGCAAACTATGTTTAGATTTTCTGATTGATCACTCATTATTTAATTTACTTGTTTCATAATAGGATCACGTAAACATGTTAAGAATTTTACGTAATTCTATTGTGATTTATAACCGCCTAGAATATTAATGATTTAGATTATACATATTATAATATAATGGTAATAATCTGATTTATTTTAGTTAGTAAGCATCCCTTTATTTACTTAATTACTTATAGGGAAACCAATAAAATTATTAAAGATGGAAATATTTTATGTAGCTATTAAAAGGTTTTAACAGAAAATATAAAATAAATTTTAAATAAACTTTCTATGGATGGTGTTCACTATTTGGAACTTATTGTAACATTAAGAAGATTACACATCGTAATCAAATTATCAGTTGTAAACCCAAGTAAAGCAAAATGTAATAAGGCAGACTCTTAGTGTATCAGTTTTCAGCTTGTGGTTTCGCTATAGGGGGAAAATATCATTACTTTCTCACAAATAACTCTACTAACACAAAAATTCAAAAAAACATTCCTTTTTTCCAACATTCAGGTCAAAACTTGTAACGATAATTACTAACTGGGCGAACAAGGTTGTCATTATTTTGATTGTATCATTAGAATACAATCTAGAATTACGGAAACTCAATAGGTACTTTAAGCAAGCTACGGCGTAGGCGATAATGGCTACGGCGTAACCCATCTACAGTGCTACTAAAAGCTTACCAATTTATCTCTGATTACAATTATTCACTTTGAGAACCTAAAAATATACTAAAATTACGTTTAGTTTAGGTTAAGACGTAGTCTGTTTGCATTATTGATTCAAATATATTTTTTTCCAAGAACACAAATTAAACCAAAACTTTCATGTTAATTTTAATGTAATTATTTTTTCTTTATAAACTTTGTAGTATTAAGTAAACGTAAGATTTGTAACTTTTATTATCTTGTACTGTATTGAAATATTTATTAAAGAAAACATTTAGGCTGGTTACAGAGCAATGCGTAAGGTCCGCACGAGCGGTTTGAACCTGCGGTTTTACGCATACGTATAATTCACATTTCCTAAAACGAATATTCAGTTTCTGAATATTAATGGTTGTATGTGCAATGGCTTGTTCGAGCGTAGCTATCCGTGTCACTTCAATTCAGCAGGACAATGACAGAACTTATGTTGCGTATTGCAACATATACTCGTATCATTGATGTGTGATCAATGACTCATGTGTTGAATTGCAACGTCATCAAAAGCAGCTTTGAAGACAATAGAGGTCTGTTCAGCCGGTCCACAGATAAAAATATATTGCTCTGAAACTAGTAGCTCAGAAACAATAATGGTTCTTGGCATCAGGTTACCGATGCTATATATACAACTGGATTAAAATATAAATATATACAGGAAAGTATAAAATTATAGAAATTACGAAAGTATAATTTTTTATTGTCAAATTACATGAAATGATAAAAATACATATGTATAATGTTATATTTATTAATAAAGATTTCACTCTGAGAAGTCTAAAAAAACATGTATACTAAATCTGTTTGATTATATATAGCTGACAAACCTGATAAAATTTAACAATTTTCATACGTGATCATATTACAAATATCAATATATCCTAGAAATATTTACAAATATCTTAAAAAAGTAGGAAAAATTGAGTTTTGTAGAGTTTTATGAACCAACTCAGTTTTCAGGAAGGATGAATAAGATTTGCACTTCAATCAAATGTATAAATAAAAAAGTCTTGACCATATAATAATAGTTATTAATTTTAAATAACGCTATTTAATTATTTCATATAATAAATGTGAATATTGTTTAAAATATTTAATTGAAACTAAATACAGTTTATGAAAGAACTATCTTTTGTAAGGAAATTGTAAAAGATATTGTAAATAAATACCTAACCTTATAGAAAATATTCTTCAACAATGTTTCTCTTGTACGTCTAATACTGTTTCTATTACAGAATAAAAAAAGTAAATTCTTTAATTATCCTTACCGCTATAAATACGCTCAATTTCGATTACGGTTGCTATGTACATAATTTGTTACAATTTTTTTTAAATAAATAAATTAAAAATTCAACACATTACTTTGATATCCAACGATTCACCTATCCAAATACTGACTGAGCGGTAAGTTGCTCCACGATGTTGGCCTCTAAAGTACTACTACTGAACAAGATTCGCCACGAACGCTTCAAACTACAAATAAAGAAAGTATAATGACTTTGAAATTAAAGTTAGATCCTTACAGTAAACATTAAACTGGGCCGCAAAGTCAGATATAACAAAGGATCTAATGAATTTTTGGTTAAGACTACGTCGGGGTGGGGGGTTGGGAAGGGGTTGTTGGATGGCCGCCAGACCCAGTACAAGTTGCATCACAAAACTGGAAATGCTGTGAACTGTACGGTATGTTACTATCAATGTTTCTAACTGAACAACTCGAAAAGGCATCAGATTAAAAAAAAGTAGGTAGTAAAAAAGTAGGTATCAGATTATAGATTAAATTAAATTTCAATTTTTCATTGTACCACAGACAAAACATAAATTTTAATTTGCTTGTAATTCAATCAGCTCTATTCAAAGGGGTTAGGGGTAATTGTATCCTTTGTTACAGAAAACAGAAATAAAATAAGTCATACCTTAACTTAAAATGAATTAATAAAATTATTTGGCTGGCCTATATTTGAATGGCCTCAGTTGTTAGTTGCTATATGCAGGTATTTAAAAAAAAAATATTATGCAACTTATCAGTTCCCAGTTTTCTGTACGAAATGTCCATGAATATATTTTATTTTTTATTATTTCTTTTTTATAGGTAAGCGTTTTCCAATGCCCATATCCTGTTTGCAAATTATGCACATTACTTTTTCATCTATTCAAAAGATGGTGGTATCATTTTATTTGTGAATCAGAGTAAGTATATGGTCCGAAGGTGAGTACCTTTTGAAACCCTACACTTACCATTTGAGTGGTGCTAAAAGCGTAACAAAAATTTGCAGAACTTATTTAAAGTTCACGGAGAAATAGTGCTTCCACGCCTGATAATCTACTGCCAAACAGTGCAGCAATAACACCTCCGTCTCGGGTGATGGACGCAACGGATTACAAGTTGATCATAAAACGGGGAGGGAGGACCTAAGTCATATCGCTGTTATGAGCGGAGGCGACATTAGGTCGGTTCAGTTCGTCCTGCCACTTTTGTTACGTAAAAAAAACATTTATAACCTTACATATCTAAGAGAGTAATACATACTTTGTTTTCTGCAATATGGGTTTGTTATATCCACCTATATAACTACTAATAATTCACATCATTGTTGATATTCTAGAGATACACTATCAAAATTAATACGATAGTGTTGGCATTCCCCAGTTTTCATAACACAAAAGCAAATAAAATTTATGATGAAAGTTATTCCAGTTCCTGTAGTAAAAACTTCTGGGTAAACTTGTGGGTAAAACTTGCATGAGATTGAATGAATAAAAAATCTCACTATTTCAACTATTTCTGAATGATAGTAAACATAGAAGTGAGTAAAGTATTATAAAATAAAACTGATCCCTCAGGAAATCTGATATGGGGGATCCGACCGGAATAACTCGTATACTATTAAGTGGTGGCAAGTGTAAAACTCAAGACTACGATAGGTATTTACTTTTATTAGCAGTCATATCGCAGACATAGTCCAAGATGAAGACCAACTGATAAATTAGCATAGTGATAATGAGTTTTGAGCACCAGTAACAAGAATACGAAGAATAAACTTACGAATACAATCCGCCTCCTGACGGTTAATTCATGAATGTAATTTATTATCTGATTAATTATTCTTATCTTACTTAACTAGTACGAAGTGGACGAGTTAAAGTACACAAGAGAGAGTATATATTTATTTAATCAAAGGTTGATTAAAAGAAAATATTCCATTGAATCTATTATACTTACACAGAAACCTTATTCAGATTAAATAGAATTCAAAGAAATAAATGTTGACACACACACACACACACACCAAGTATGTATGTTGTATGTAATATATTTTATGTCTATATAAAATTATTAGGCTGGTGACAGATAAACTAGTTAAAAATGTAGATAAATTTCAACCATTTCAAACAACTTACTTAGGCCTGCCAAGACTTTGGACTTCAAAACATTAAACAACGGTACTTAATGTTAGTTATCTTCTAAATTTCATTCTAATTCGTCTTTAAGACTTTAAGTAATAAACGAAACTCAATTTTAATTAGACAATTATTACTTCTCAGTAATGATGTAATGGATACAGGGTGGTCTAGACGACTAATTATTGTATATTGTTAACTGCTACGCAGCGATGATGTTCGGTAAACCATTTAAATTAATTACTGAATTACAAAATGTTCCATAATTACACAGAGACGTTTCGTCACTGAGTAATGTAAAGATAGTTCGTGAGTTTTAATCGGTATAGTCAAAAGACTTATTTATAGTCTTATTTATTTTATATTATTTATATAATGTTTAATACTTGTAGGAGTAATGGATCAATGGATGGGACAGGAATTTGGGAACCATATTTCTCGCGTTCGTAGGTGAGACCCTGAGATTCCCTACACCTGTCTTCTGTTTTGTCCTAAGGGAGCAGCCCAAAGTAGCAGTAGAACTTCTGCTAAGTTCGCCAAGATACTGCTTACACACATGGTAATTCGCCGCCAAGCAGTGAAGCATCAGCTTTGCGTCGCTCCGGTGAGAGGGTGTGGGTGCCGGTGAAATTATACATATGTGGGTGATGTAACATCCCCGTTTCAAACCGATGGCCGCAACATGATGAGAGTTGCGTCTTCTCATACTTTAGTAGGGGAAGACCTGTGTTGTCGCTTTATGAGTAGTGGTAACTACTTGCTCGTCCCGCTTGTTTATTCATGTAATAAAAAACATTTATTTTGGGCTTAGTTCTTTCTCGGGGTTTGGATTTTTTGGATGGTGTGTTCCAACTAGATACTTAAGAATAAATCATGTTTTTCCAATATGTGTTACCTATTTGTGAGCTTTGTAAATAAATCCTACCGGTTTTACGCGGAAATTCCGTATTTGCAGCACATCAAAAATAAAAGTATCTAATTAATGAATAATTTTATAATAAACTTTCGGGAAATGATAGCATATACATGACATCATATATTTTTAGTCCCTACGGTGGGTATCTCAACAATAATTACAAATTTTATTTGTTGGTTAGTAAATGTTTTAAATGTAGAGCAAACGCAGAGGCATTTGAGTGGCTTAACGCGATTTCGATCGACCAGTTAAGTTATAGGATTTTACACTTGGCTGCAGGAGTGGCACAGGTATCGCCGAAATGGCCAATAAATACAGCGAAATAGCTTATTTACTTGGGAAAATTATAGTACGCGATAAAACACTGCGAGCCATTTTTATTGCTGAATCAATACAATGTGTTTCGAACTTTGAGTGACCTCTTGTTGCTACCTAGAAACAAACTTTATTTTTATGTGACAAGCTGACAGAACGTGCTGGGGGCCCACCTGGTGGTAAGTGGCAACCCCCGCTCAAAACAACAGTAATGCGACTCAGTATAAGATTTGGATCTTACACTGAGTCGCATTTCTCCTACTGCGTCCATCATCCGAGACGAGGATGATGCGCATGTGATTTCACCGGCACCCACAATCTTCCACCGAACTTGTGCAAAGTTCGCCCGGGGAAGTACTACTTCCACATCTGGTTATCTACCGCCAAGCTTTGATGCACTCACATTGCTGTTTTCCGGTGGTGTGGTTGCTGGTGAATGCGATGCGCATGAGACGTAACATCCCCGTCTCGGGTGATGGGCGCAACGGAGTGCGACTTGGGTCTTCTCATACTGCGGTCGGGGAGAACCTTAGTCATATTAATGCTGTTTTAGGCGGAGGTAACCATTTAAAATCAGGGCCGTCAGCTCGTCCCGTCACCTCCGTAAGATACAAAAAAAAAGTATAGTACACCTACCGGGTTATTCAAAATTTAACTACATATTAGCCCAATCATGTCAAGCCATTAATAACATAATGTATGAAATAATAGGACGAAGAAAAATTATTTTCGTATTTTTATGTCTGATAGTGTATTCTTGGTTGTAATATTTGTATCTAGTTGCTTAAATTACAAAAAGGTAACATTTTACAATAACAAAAGCAATAAGTATAAAATAAAGTGTTTCCTGCCATTTTTTATTATTTTATAATATGAAAAAAAAATATAATTTAATGATTATGTGTATATTCGCTACATTTCGCATTTTATAACAGAAATTGGAAATTTACATGAATATTAGCATTTTCAGAGAGAAAATTTTAATGCTAAAGATGCATTTTATTCTGGTCACCCTGTCCCGGATCAAATAGATGTCATTTTTTAAAAAGAGGAGCATGGTCAGCGTATTATTAATTACGACAATACTGAAGAACGGCGCATTGACCACAAAATACAATAGTTTAAACGCATTATAAAAAGGCTGGGTATACAAAAACACTCGATATATGGGTGCCATACGATCTTACTAAAAGAAACTTAATGCTAATGAGGACCCATTTACGAATGTATTAAAAGGAAATGAAATCGAAAATTTTTAAAAAGATGTTGATCACGTATTTGGAACGTGTGGCAAAGCAAACCAGTGTGGAATGAAACCCGGATTAACGCACAATACTGTGATGATTTGTGTATAGATTGTACGGCATAGTTCACTATGAGCTTTTACCGCCGGAAAAAACTATCGATTTAGATTTTTACTGCCAACAGCTGATAAGGCTAAGGAATCGTGAAACGGTAGCCGGAATTGATTAACAGAAAAGGTTCCACCTTAAAACTCAACATCAAGTTGAAAGAGTTTTTTTACATTGTGGTTATGGACTTCAAGGTGGAAAATAAGCTCACAAGTTTCAAAATCTCCTGAAAAGGGAAATTCCCAGGTGGATTTTGAGATTAACCCCGAAAATTTTAATACCCGTGATTTTGTTCTATTTTGTGTTTATAGACAAAGCTGTTAACGAACACAATTTTCGGGGATTGAAAATTATTATCACTTTGGATGGTGGATTTATGTCTTCCCTTACTAAAGTATATACCCCAGTCGCTAAAAGTTGTGCCCGTCACTATGAGACGGAGACTCTTTCTGCACGGAAAATTAAACCGGAACACGTTTAGCCGTTTAAAGACATGGCTTAGTTCGGAGGTTGATTAATTGCAGCGAAAGCTAAGCTATAACCAGAACTATACCATTAACACCAGCCAGATGAAAACGCTAGGGGATTGAAAATTTTATACTACAAACTTGAGTGTGGCAGTGTAGGTAATACCTAGAGGTTTCTTTTCTGCTTTTTTGGTTTGGTCGGGAACAGACGTAATCTCAACGAATAAAACGAACAACATGATAACGAGTGTAATTTGACATATTTGTGCATGTAATGTGCCTAAGGAACTCCTGTGACAAGTTTTATACGCACGGATAAATAAAATTGAAGTGCCTGTTTATAAAATCAAAACAACAGCTGTTTAGTAAATGCATTTTAAAGTTATACGTTAAATACAAAGAAAATAAAACAATTTTTTTCATTTTTGTGTCTCCGTCTTTCTGTTTGTTCCGGGTAGTCTCCGAAACAGCTAGACCGATTTGAACGGTAATTTTACTGGCAGGTAGCTGATGTTATAAGGAGTAACTTAAGCTACTTTTATTTAAAAAAAGAAATAGGGTTACGCGCAAAAATAAATTAAATTCCGCTAGTCTAAAGGAATAAATACGTTTGCATTTAAGTTTATAGCTTTGCACTAAATTTTGAAACTTTGCGATTTATTATGGCATCTAGCCACCTACTTTTATCTTTTGGCAAGCTCCATACACATTTAACTAACAAATGCTGAAGCTTCTCTTTCTAACTGTAAAATAAAGATAACAAATTGGGAAATGTTTTTTAACTGTTAAATACGGTTAGAATGGAAGTAATGTAGTTTGGAAACTAAGCCAAATTTCTGTTATGAGATGGGCACAAGAACTACTTGTTTTTCTCTTTTAAACGTTACAAACTTTATAAGTCTAAAATGATACAAGGAACTGAAAGCATTTCACGTTTTATAAAGATTAATTAAACCACTGAAGTCTTATTTAGCCAAGAGAGAATTCCTCCACATACTTTTGTTTGATTTCAACGAGCAAGATAATTGTTGGATTCAGGCGTTAATTCGCGTAAATCATGTTAAGATGATCTGAAAAGGGTATTTTGTACACCTCCGTTAATCTCTTGATAAATGAGTTTCACAATATATTACCTACCCCCTTTTCAGATAATTTTAACGAACCTTTGATATAGTGCCGAAAGAGGCGCTATTTTTATCAGACACCAAAAATACGTAATCTAACTAAAAATATCTATTTCTAGCTCATAATTTCTTTGTCCCGTTCAGAGAAGAGAAATTTTAATTGAATTTTGTTGGAGAACAATACTTTTCAGTACAATACCGTATTTCGCTTCTAGTTACTGCTTTGATGAGCGATATTGCGTAGCTAATAGACATCAGTGTCGATTCTGTAGATATTGAACCAATCTAAAAATAAACTACTTCTATCTTGTTGTACATTATAGGAGTAAACAGGATAATTATTGTAATGGTTTTCAAATTAATTTAAGTTGGCACCATTATTAAGGTTCTGATCATTTATTGAGGCTGTGTAACACTAGTGTGTTAAACAATACGTTTCTAATTATTTTTATTTAAAAGCCAATTTTCATATATTTTATGAGAATAATACAATTTAAAGCAAATCATGCAAAAACATGCGGTAGAATTTTTTATGTCACAAGTGACATGGATACACAAAATCGACACACAAGGACAATCATTAGTTCTTCACACAAAATCATATGTCCGGGAATCAAATCTGGTATCAATGATTCGAACGCACGTTTACTACCAACTGAACAAAATAGCGTTGACCATATTGTTGATTTTCCAGATGGAATACTGCCTAATTGGATATAAACTGCTTATGTTTAAACTTCTGCAGATTTTCTTAGGGACCGTCTACACGAACGAGTGAGTTGCGATGAATCCACCGTCTTATCGTTAAATAATCTCCTCAGTACCACGATAATGCAGCGAGGATATTTTCATGATCCACATTCAATCGCTACATTGCTGTAACGACTAGTCACGCTTCGTAGGTAACTTTTGTAAGAGGAAGTTTCAAATAATATTATATGAATTTTGAATATGAATGTTTTGGAACGGAAGGGCGGGGGAATGCTAAATACTGGCTGAATGTGGAAGCAAAAAACAATACTGCGCCGACTCCAAATAAAATGAGAATAGGGTAGTTAGCGGACTGTTTTCCGCAACTAGGCCGCCAGTGGGCCCTTTTTGCGTGAGAATGAGAATAGGGTAAGAAGATGATAAATATACTTTCGAATAATATACACTATCGAAGCGAGATGTCCTGAGCCCACGACGTCTCTTTATCTATTTGTGAGTCTGCTCATCAAAAGTCACTCTTCAAATCACTGTGATAATCCTGTCATCCTATGAACCTATGAGGACCCTTTGTATAACTATACAGTTTCTATGAAATTTCGTGACTTTCCGAGATTATCGCTGCGATTAACTCGCCCAAGGGTTCTTCTTTATTCTTTCATGTGTCCTTCCTTCCTGAAGGCCTCTAAAGCACGTAAGCAAACACAAAGCATTGATCTGTCAAAAATACACGCAAGCTTCGCTCGTGGCGATATTCCCTTACATAGCAGTCAAACAAATATAATTTTGTACAACGAAATTGCCGTTGAAGTTAATTAGTTAAAATAAGCTTAAATATCTTGACTTTGTCGAGTTACCCAACATCTTTAATTGTGATTAATCATGAACTTTCGGCACTTATTTGTTTATTGACTGGCCTCTTAGCTCAATTGGTAATAGTTATGCCTGCTGCACTGTAGGTCGTGGGATTGATTGCCTTCGGAGGAAATGCATTTGAGTGACGAACATAGATGGGTCTGTGTCTGTGTGTTAATATGTATTTTATGCATTTTATATATTTATTAAAACATTAATATTCTATCAGTTGTCTAGTTTCCATACTACAAGCTATACTTAGTTCGGGGCTAGATGGCGCTGTATGAAATGTTTATGAACAATTGTTGATATTATTATTATTTAAAAGTCTCTTACTATATTTATTACAAACTATATAACATACATATACATTAGTAACATCTCTATAAACCAAATTTTCCCAATCAGGTCATCAAGATCATCCCTATGTCATTTTGTGTTCGGAAACTGACGATATCCGCCAAATTTATTACGATTATTCCTAAAGGAAATCTCTCCTAATTTCCTCAGGGGTTCGTCAAGTTTTTGCAACAACCTCGCTATGTCGTGTCTCATAAGATCAATAAGAAATTCAAAGCGGTGTACACTAAATTGAACGAAATGTAAATGACTTCGTGACCCGCGTGTAGAATGAATCCGTGATACGAATGTCGTCGTTACTGGCTGTAATAGTAACGATTAGTGTACAATTGTTAAAAATGCGAGGGCGTTATTGCTTTCTACTGACGTCAGAGGGAATTGACCTTTTAAACTCAAAGAAAAAAGTATTATAATTTCCGTTGAAATAAAATTTCTTGAAAACGCCATTATATTAAAGTACCTGGGCGACCGAGCTTTCCTGGGTATTTTTGTAAAATCGATTAAATAATAATGTAGTAATTTCTTATTACATTTCTTATTCTTTAGATTTTTTAAGACCTATAAGGCCCTAAATAAATAGTAGGAATGGAATTAAAAAAAAATAACGTTTACACACTCATACCTCTGCACTTGGATTCCCTGCCTCGCAGATGGCATGGACAAACACAGACACAAGACAAACACCCAAGACCCGAGAACTAACTTCATGCTCACCACACAAAGTGTGCCCCGGCCGGGAATCGTACCCGGGACCCTTCGCTTCGAAGGCAGGGTACTACCAACTAAGCCACGGAGTCGTCTAATAAAATATATCTATGTAATAGATGTAGTAGTGAACTTACCTAATCAAGAGCACATAAAACCTAAATAAAAAATGGAAGCCGTGGTAATGAAACCACACCTACCTATATCATACTATTATCATAAATGTGAAAGTTTGGATGGATGGTATTACAAATGGAAAGTTTGTTACTTAATCACGCCAGAACGACTGACCGGATCTTGATGAAATTTGGCACAAAGATAGATTAATAGCCTGGAATAGCACATTAAATTTTAGAATGGCCAACCGCGGGTAGCACTGCGGGGCGCAGCTAGTATATTTATGTGGGAATACATATTTTTTCCAAAAAGCAATTCTGCTTCGTAGTACCTGGACAGAGGTATCCTACATGCCGGTTTGAAAAGATTATGCCACAGATCAGGAAGCAGCTAGGGAAGGCCATAACCTGCAGTTGCTACCAATTTAATTGTTATAATTTATGTCTATCAATTTAGCCACATGTTTTACCGCCGGCTTGAAATTACAATACTAGAGTTAGCCATTCTTCACATGAAAGAAGAAGAAACCACAGAAAAAAAGCAATAGATGATTTTCTTTTCCGTCTAATACCGATAAAATTATATATTCATAAGCCCAGTGCCGACGCGTTGGATAGAAAATGTAATCCGGAAATTCGCTTCTACTGTAAGTAAGCGCAGAATGTCCAGGACTGAACTTGAACATTTTAACTTGACAACAATTTATTAATACATTTTGTTTTACTTGAAAACTTGAACTATTTCGTTATAACGGATAATTCGGTAACGATCATAAAATGTACGATCTTTTTTACCTTCTCTTAAAATCTTTATATAACCAACACTAATCACACTATTGTTATCAAGGCGACAGTTTGTATGTGTGTGTGTTTGTTTGATGTAATTACGTCATTACAAACAATGTAAGTCCAAGTCAAAAATCTATATACCATTGAATTAAAAAAAGCATTTAAGAGCGTAGCTTCCTTAGCTGTGCTCTACAGATCACCTAAGTTAAGCAACTTTCAGCCCGGTCAGAAGTTGGATGGGTGACCTTTTAGTGACATTAAATCTGAGCGCTTTCATGCTTCGAAGGGTACGTTAAGATATCAGTCCCGACTATACTAGTCGTTTAGCCATAACGGAGGCCTTGCAATCTCTGACAGCATAACTAGTGGCCAACCACTACCTCACTAAAAAACAGAAGAAAAAAACTTGTGTGACTTCCAAAGAAGGATGTTACGAAGAGGGTTTTGTTTATGTTTGCTACCTCAGAACTCCGTATTTTACGAACCGATTTAGAAAGATATTTTTTTTTTAACTGGTAGAGTGTTCCCCAAAAGGCGAGATATAAGGCATAAAAGTCGGCTGTTTGGATTTTTTTTAATCACTCAGCTGTCAAATAAATATAAACAAGATCGTGACTTTTTATTACTAAGTTTAGTACTTGTAGCCCTATCCGACCCTCCATGGGGATGAAACAAGAAACCTCAAATGGAAAGATTGCTTTTTATTCACGAGATTATATTTATGTAATTGTTTTTGTCACTTCAATGGTTTAGGTTAAAAACCTACTTACAGTTACCACCCACTTTTGCTTTCCTAAGCTTTATTTTAAATTACCGTGTAATTGCAGACACGGCTAGCATACGAAAACCTTACATTTGTATAGTAAGCCACTAATGAAGTTAAGTAGAACCCACAATTAAGGCAGTAAATTGTGTTCCAGGTTGTTCAAATTTGAATGATGAGTGTAAATTGTACATAACACTGAAATACCGTTTTAGATATACACATTTCAAGAAAAATATATTTTTACTAGCGACTCGCTCCGGCTTCGCACGGTTGTACAGTATGCGCAACGTGGGTATATAGTCTAATTCCGTGGTACATCATTTTGATCTAAGATAGACAGATAGTAAGGCTTAGCCAGAATTAGATATTGTATTATTAACCGCCCAAAAATATGTTTTTCACGACATCATTACAAATAACTGAAATTTTACAATATTACGTAATATAATATTCATGCCCTCCGGGAAAAAATCGAAATGGTAGTGAAAACTATATCAAAATCCGTTGCGTGGTTTAGAAGTAAGAGGAAAAACAGACAAAAACGGCGACTTTGATTTATACTATTAAGAGATAGAAATACATATAGCTGCGATCCGCGGTTTTACCCACGGCTGGCCATCCTACAAGAATATTCAAGTTTTCGGGATTAAAATTAGATGGTTTATTTTTAAACATCTTGGGATAAATGTAGAGTAAATCGAAGCTTATCTCAAAGTAATTACGCCAAGGCGCGGCGGCGTTCATTTTTCTATTAGTATTTTGTTTACATTGTCATTTTTATATTCGTAATATCTTTTGAATGGAATGTCCGATTTGAACAATTCAAAAAGTAATCCACAGATATTAAAATAATCTTGAATACGAAATAATTTCTTTGGATGAGGATTAATACAATGGATGACAATGCATTGGATAACATAGTCTGATTTTGATCGGCATCTTTTAACTTTTATAATCTAAAAAGTGTTAATACAAGATCATATTGCAAAGATTTTTGTAGATATGATCTTTAATAGTGTAGCGCATGCGATGAAAGATATTTTATGGCTAATTTTTACACCTTGGGTTACATTATCAAAGTTTTAGTAAGGATTCCTATTTTTATAAATATTACCTATCTTACTCAGGGATAATGTAGCATGCAAATGGAAAAAAAAATTGAAATCGGTGCAGCAGTTTTTGAGTTTATTCGTTAACATACAAAAATACAAATTTTTGCACTTAATAATATTATTATAGATTTCATCCAAATCAGCCGCAGTGCTGAGTTGAGTAATATAAGTATGATAAATAAGCGCTTCACACTCATACTTACGTAGGTACAAGAATTGCTCATAAACAAAAGTTTGCCGGGAACGGGAATCTACAATAATTTAGTCCTTTTATATCGAAGGTAGTGTTACTGCCAATTAGTTCCAGAGACATGGTTTTTACCTAAGTCGCATCGCGTTGCGCACGTTATCCAGGATGGCGATGTAACTTCTCATCATGCGCCTGTGATTTCACCTGCAACCACACCCTTTCAGTGCTTGGCGACAAATTACCAGGTGTGTAACATTTAGTTGTAAGAACAGTTCGTATACCTATAATAATTAAAATATGTTAGTAAAGATTAAAAAAAGCCTGGAGCTGGAATTTATTGCCAGCAATGTGCAATTTGTTATCTTTATGTGATTGAGGAACTTTATTCTTGAAAGAAATAACATTTCACTTTATAGCAGCAGGCAAAAAGTTTGAACGCATAATACAACATGAACGAACTCAATTCACCCTTATCAAAACTAGAGACATAAACAAAATACGCAAAAAAGAAAAGTTAAAGGGAGTTTGATTTTCAATTTAATTTAAAGGAAGTTTCAGTTTGCTGGCGGCCTGTCAGCGGGCAAAGCTATATTAGGTGTATCAAAATAAACAGGAAAATACCTTGAAATATTACAACACTGTTTTATTAACTTATTTTTATTTAAGGCCCAAGAACAAACAACATGATCATAACAAAAATTATACCTTGGCGTAGTCAACTCTCGCTATGGCCATATCCTAACAAAGAGTACAACTACCTCTCACTACCTGCGTTTTATGATAACCATGAATCATATTTTTGGTTAAATTCAACGTTCTGCCACACTTTCATACACAACTTTCCGATATGTAGGTGTAGCTTAAAAAACAACATAATATTTTCAATCCAAATCATCTTCTTTCGTGTGAGCGGCCAACTCTGGTGTCGGAGTAATGACGGTTTATCGACTAGTATAGCCGACCGACATCTTAACTTGCCCGGCGAAGCACGGAAGCACTCTGTGCAAATGCTAGTAAACGGTCACCCTTAGATAAAGAACAGCTAAGTAAACCTCGCCACGAGCATTCCAATCCAAATAAAATAATAATATTATAATATTATATATATAATATGTAATATAACATCGAATCTAATACAAAAGAATACCTATAGTATTCACTGATCCAAATCAATCTAGGAAATTACAAAGTGTAATGAGAACTTCCAACGTTGCGTGATATCAAACATCGTCAAATAACTTACTTCAGTGGTCATAGAGATAGCATTGACATTGAATGGCAGAATTTTATTAGATAGATTCTCGACGAAACTCCAAAACAAAATAATCGAGTAAGTGCTTATATATGTATGGACATCAAACGAACGTAGCCGACCAAAAACTATTTGTAAATTAAATTCGTACCGTACTTTTATGAACATTGTTTTAGTACTTTTTATGAGAATTCACTTAAACTATGCAGAACTTTTTATGCAAACATTGCGCTAGGATATCCAAAATTCATTTTAATAATTTATGTTTTAGATTGTATTCTGACTTACTTTAGATCTAGTTGTAGCTCTGCCTTCTGTGGATTATGGCTTCGGTTACCACCGATTCGATTTCGAATATTTATGTAACTTACACATATATTTTAGTGCTTGGGTTTTAATATCTATCATATATTTGTATTTACAAAGTGGTATGTATTCGATCAGATATCTTGTTAACATAGAAAGAGCTTAATTTGGGATTTGAAAATCACTATACGTGGAATGTCAATGACTGTTTATTTATTTATTGCTAATTGAATATTTGGAAATATCCTTTTATTTGATTATTTATACAAATATGGCACTTTATTAACAGTGTACCTACCAAGGGGCCGATTGAATCCACAGAACGATGACACGAACAATAAATAGCTCAAATTATCCAACTCACTACCACTGCCAGATCGAAATGTCCAAGACAATTAAGGCCGGTAAGGCAACCCTTACCGGTTAGCTATAGCGCCAAGGAAGTTGTCAGCTTTCGTGTCACGTATTACTTCAACCAGGCCAGTCTACAAGAATTTTGGACACTCAAAGAACTCCCTATGGACCCCTCTACCGACCTCTAATGGCTCAAACATGCTTATCCGAGAGTTTCTTGAGATCTTAAGCAAAAGCAGCCGCCACGCCCTCTTTGATAAATGTCAAGGCATTAGTCAAACAGCTCGTGTTGACCCTTTGGCTAGAAGTCCTTTGGTATGGGATTCTATTGTACATGCGAGTCCTCTTCCATGGAATTCTCATTCCGGGCGTCTGCTTGAACTCTAGCAAGCAGTCGGTACTTTGGCACTGAGAAGTACCCGACGAGCAAATCATTAATGATGCCGTAATAAGAGATTCCGTCCGCAAGCCTATGGCGTTAGTCAATTGTTTATTGGCTATGATTTAAGTAGTCTAGAATATAGATAAGTGATACTCTCTAAAAACTCACTCCAAGCTGAAATCACGAGCTGAATTCTCAGTACTAAATTGTTCGTCAAAAAACATTATGTTCATGCAGCACCGTATTTCTGTTAAGGACAGATATATAGGAAATTAATTGGAAAATTTTAAAGTTTGTGTGTTTGCCAACCGCATTTGGCTCCCGTACTAGATACATTCAATCTCGTTTGTTGAAATAGGTTAATTTTATTTGAAGGTCGATTTCCCTAGAGCACAAACGTTTGTATCAGTTACGAAATTAATCTCAGTGGAGTCCCTCAAACGATCAAATATTAGAAGTTTCACAATAGCTACGTTTTAAGCCGTTGGATTAAAAACCCTTTGCCCCTGAAGACAACGTAATATAATAATTTTAAAGAGCTGACAGAGCGCTTTATTGAGGCCACGCGTGATCAGAATGCTGACATTAATTTCGGTCAGTGAATGAGAATATAATAGTTTATTCAGTTTGAGTTATTTATTTATGTCCTACAGCTACATATTCTACAGATGCGGCTTTGAAACTATGCCTTTGAAGCTGTGATAGCACATATGAATTGACTACATAATAACTACAGGTAGGTCAACCGATAAGCTTATAGAACTCTCTACTTCGAGTAGTTTGGCATTTATATTAATAAACTTTGTCATTATACCAAATACTTAATCGTTTGAGTTGACTAAGAGACTGACTTAGCTATAGAGTTTAATATTTGGTTAAATTAGAACAGTTTTCATTGTAACAACCATTTCTGATGTATTGCGTGCAGAATATCATACATTTATATTAACTTAGCGTTTTCGCACGCTTTTACACTCATTCTCTGCACTAGGATTCCCTGTGTAGCAGGTGGCATGGACAAATACAGAAACGCAGAACGAACAAGACCTAAGAATAAACTTCGTGCTCACCGCACAAAGTGTGCCTCGGCTGGTAACCCTCGCTTTGAAGGCTACCAACTAAGCTGAGGCGGTTATATACCGATATTCTTTCACATATAATATATTAGTATGATAGATAGTTAGATAGATAGGGGGGGGGGGATAAAATTAAAATTTATTTCTGATCAAAAAATATCTCCAAGAGCTCATTATTCTTGGGTAAGCTTTAGAAAGTCTCGGGTTTGTTTTAATAGATATTTGCATTTTGTTTTAAGAAGGAGCATGCTAAGGAATATTGAGTAACTATTGGTTAGTAACTAAGTTGCCTACCAAAACAGTACTCCCGGGTTTGATCCCCAGCCAGGGCATGGAATTGTTTGATGAGCATAATGTTTAATTGAGGTCTTGGATAGGGTGAGGGAATCCTACTTCAAGGGTAAGATTATACATGCTTTTATATATTTTAATTTAATTTAAAACGCTTACGCTCTGATACCACTGTACTAGGATTCCCTGTCAACGATGACATGCACAAATACAAAACAAACACCTAAGAACCGAAAACTAACTTCATGCTCGCCACACTAAGTCTGTCTCAGCCGGAAATCAAACACCAGACCCAAACTAAGCTACAGAGCCGTTACTACCTCATTTATTGTATGATGTTACCAAAAATACAAATAAGGTCAAATAGCATCTTATTTACTAATTAATATACAGAAATCAATCTGCGATAGTTTTTTTTTATGTTACTGTAATCTGCCGCCAAGCAGTGATGCACTCGTATTGCTGTGTTCCGGTGGAAGGGTGTGGGCGCCGGTGAAGTCACAGGTTCATGAGACGTAACATCCCCGTCTCGGATGACGGGTGCAACGGGATGTGACTGTTATTATGGGCGGAGGTATCCACTTACCATCAAGTGGGCTTTTAGCTCGTCATATCACTTTAAAAGTGTGACAATTAAGAAAATTCTGACGAAAGTAAGCCCGTATTTTCATAAAAAATTACTCCAACTTTTTTTTAACTTCCAGTAGCAAATCCGATAACAATTTCAAAATATGAATTTTGTGTTCGTACTTTCACAGAAGTTATCGACTTTTCTTGTGAACGTACGAACATCAATTGGTCTTTGAGAATATTGTATGAATATTGTATTGTATTTTCACAAAGTTATGAATAAAATTGGCACACAAAGGTAACGTGTATTGCATTCGATTGGTCCTTGAACAAAGTCAACACAAAATTTTACCTAAAATCTTATTTTACCTTATTTGATTATAAAATTTATATCTATACTTATAATAAAACTGTAACAGGTCCGATTCTGTACATTGAAAATATTTTATAATCAATACTGAAGCCAAAACTGTATTTTTTTTGTCTCTCTATACTTTGGCCGTTCATCACGCTGAAATTACCGAATTGATTCAAATGAAACTTGGCATGATTTGAGTTCATAATACGAAGTAGGAAACTGGATACTTTTTATCCCGAAATTAGGCGCAGTTCTTTTGGGAAAGGGATAAAAGTCAAAATATGTTCTTCGTTGTAATTCATACGTAACAACCATGCAATGTTGTATATACTGAAATACTATAAGTATGCTCTTAGTTTTATAAATAAACAAAAAATAAAAGGGAACTAGTAAAATGGTAAGAATTACGCCAAATAAATAGCCCCAAAGCAACGAATAGTGGCTATAAAATGCAATTTTATGGTTAACATTTTTTTCAGTCCACCGAGTCCAGGACTCGGGCGAATCCGGTGAAACATAAAGATGTTGCGACAGAAATGTTATCGAAGACTGGAATTATTGAGGTATAAATTTTCTTACCTTTTATTTTTCAGGATTACTAACTACTTACGACGGACAATCAAACCATGTTAAATGATCGATTAAATTCTTAGAAGTTTAATTTCGTGATGGTTCACCAATCCGACTTGGGTTTTCTCATACTTCAGTACGAGAGGACTGGACTCGTATCGCTGTTGTCTATGGGCGGCAGCAACCACTTAACATGAGGGAGGTGACAGCTCTTATTTAGTTTTGTTACCAAAGGGAGTCAAAATGTAAAAGCGCTTACAAAAAAAACTTTTTTTTATATAATGGTGCATGTTATCATGACGGGTATCCTGACAAATAAAAGTAATGGTGTGGTATGGAACCCTTTAACGACACATTCGCTGCATAAAAAAGTGAACGAGCTGAAAGCCCACCCAATGCGAAGTGGTTACTTCCGCCCATAACAACAATACACGAAATATACGAATGAGGTCCTCCACGATCATACCATACCTTACGTAACCCTTTACATTGCCAGAATCGTAGATTCAATAAATACATTTATTTCTGACTTCTTTATAATCTTTATCGATTTATCCTATCGTAGAGACTACTTATCTTTTAAAGCTTTATCCAGCTTATTCGTAGAATATATAGAATTTATTACTTTAATGAAAAATATTTCTCACAACAAAAGCAAATAAAACGGATAAATAATATTCTCTGTGAGGCTAAAATAGTGTGATTTAATATTATTTTTGGAACTATATATAATATTGTAGTTTTTAGTTATTTACAAAGAATTGAAGCTTAAACAATTTTACGAAAATTTTGATTTTCCGTGCTCGAAAACAAAATTTCGGTTTCCATTTCCTACATATTTCTTTATACATAGAATTTCTCTATTGTTTCATGAAATGGCGTGAGAAGGCATCGATCGTTACCGAAAAACCAAATAATATATGGTTTTTCGGAATCGAAAAACCAAATAATATTTTGTTCTAATATTGATTCACACAAACTTTTTGTATTATATTGTAGATTCGTTTTAATTACGGCATAATAAACAAAAAGTTATCATATTTTATTTTCTTTTTCATTGTGCTTTTTCTTAAATAAAATGGTAGAGAATTTTCAAACATTTTTTTATGCTTGCCTTTTCAACAGTTTTAGCATAGGTAGCCTCGCAAGATTCAGATAATGAAAATGTGTAACCATTCCTTATACTAATTTTACACTCAACCTTTTATACTGAAATTCAATAAAACATTATTGATGGCAGGACTCAACTATGCGGTATCCGACTTCCGGAAGGCATCCATCTTGTGAAGTGAAACACATCGATATTTCTGACGTATTGCCAAGAGTAGGCTGACCAAGATGAATCGGCCTTGTCGCAATCCACAGTAACTAACTGCCTTGCTAATGGCATGTATTCAGTACTAAGTAAGCCCAATTGTCGGCCCAACTGTTGACATATGGGACAAGTTGTTATGTCCACTTGTCACCTGTCATAGCCCACCGGTTTATGATCCGTCACGGTTTTAATTGTGTATGATGTAAAAATCAATTGCTGTTCGTCTTATTTTTCAACTAATTGTGAAAGGAAAACATACCTCTGGTCCGCTAGTGAGTAATATAATCACATGAAAATTTTTAGTAGCTGTAGAACTTGTGCCCACATCTACAGCTGCGAATTACAACCTGGTAATTCGCTGCCAAGCAGTGGTGCACTTGTGTTGCTGCGTACCAGTGAAAGGGTGTGGGTGAGGGTGAAATTACAGGCACATGAGACCTTACATCTCCTTCTCAGAGTGATGTGCGCAATGTCTTCTCATGCTTCGCTAGCGAATGCACATGCATTGCGCTGACAAACTCGTATCTTTGAATGATAGATTTTTGTAGTGTCTAGTACCTTTTTTTTTATTGACGAAGTGGAATCTGCAACAAATACATCGGTTGCCCTAGGGGGATAACCGAGTTATGTGGGACTTTTACCCTAACTAAACCCCTTCGGTGGCCGACCTCTGCGCATTCGAGGGTCTCTGGGCTCTAAAGGTACCTCAATTGTTACAACGTGTTTTTGGCAACTATTGCCGGCCATTAAAATAGCGGTCATGTGTCGTCGGTCTCTTTAAGGTTTATCATTATACAATCTTTGACCTCAAGCTCATTCACTTTATGTTGGATATTTACCTATGAAATTATCTTTTTGTTGAACTGGTTACTCTTCAAGGCGTCATGGGTGAAGGACGAGAAGACATCCTTCGGTAAGGGAGGACCTGATTCGTATTGCTGTTATATATAAGCGGTGATAACCACTTAACATCGGGTAGGCCGCCAGCTATTACATGCTCCATTACAGCTATCACATAGAGAAAAAAAACGAGAAGTGTAATATTATAGTGATGGCATAGATAATGTTAATTTATTCGGTTTACTCTGTTAACTCTGGTTTACTCGAAATCCTAAATTAAAATATTATAAACATATTTGAGGCATGTTATAAGTTATGAATTTATTTCATTGGATTTAGGTTTATTTGAAAACCACGGATGAGAGTTGACGATGAACTAAAGGCGGTAGTAGATAATGATGTCCCAAATTTTATCTGAGTTACTTTCGTGATATTGCATGTTTTATGAAATAAACAGGTCTGAGTTTTAACCTATAGTTATGAAGTTAGTTATAGTTATGAAAACATTAAAATCATTTTTAAAATATACCTGATGTTTAGTGGAAAGCGTTTTTAAAATAAGGTAATATTGCACAAAAAACAATATTATTATACCTATTGCTTTTTTCTGCAATAGGTACAGGTACTAATTTAGTAGTGATTTAAGAATAGAAATAGTATGCCTTAAATTTTAGACTCGGTTTGATTAAAAGTCTAAATAGCTTCAATGTTGTCAGTCCAATAAATACGGCAATTTCATGGATAAAGACCTAATTTAAGGCCTTTAGGTGAATCTCTAACAATTACATTAATGAAAATGGCTACAAATCAAGCTTACCCTTGGAACAGCTGCGCCATTGCTTGATCAATTGCTCGACAAATAAGATGGGCCACGCAAACCTTATCGTGCCGACCTTAATTAAAATCTTTTTCAAAGTCTTGACCACCATTCCGTTAAGTAGTCCACAGAGAATTAATTATCAATGTTTACTCTTTACTCTACGCCTTCCTCTGCGATTTCCGAATTTCGTTTGACTCGCAACGGTGATCGGAAAGTTTGTTGGCTTCTAGTTTTTTGATTGGACTATACTTTGTTGACCGAAGATGGCCTTAACAACTTTACGCGGACTTTTTGCCTTCCACTGATGTTGCCCATACCCTTCACACGTGAAAGGAACGGACACCGCTCCTTTTATAGTGGAAGACACGCTTCAACCAACTTAGATTGCATCAATTGTTGCAAATGTAATAAAAACTACTAATGAGTATGTATAAGACAATCACAAAATTGCTAACCGTCATGTTTATCCAAATGAAATTCCTGTAGGATGATTAAATATTTTTTTATTAATTCAATATTTACTGACATTGATGTTACTTATTTTTATAGATGCTACATTCAGTGTCGAAATGTCAATGTGAAAAACATTAGTTAGTTGCACAGAGATAACTTTTTAAATGTCTGTCATATTTATAAAAAAGTTAAATTGTTTACTGATGTAAAAAATATGTAAATCAATCTGTTATAACATCGATGAAGTTTGATTGATAAAGTTATGTAATCGCCCCCAAGGATTTTGTTGAGAGATCGGAACACGTACCTAATTGGAGATCAGCAATTATTTGTTTGTCTACGGGTTAGTATGATACACTTATAAGCTATTTTTATTACATTCACAACAGATTATATTAAGATACGCGATGAACTGGAATAGCAGCTTGTCATATATTATATTAAGATATATAATTATTACAATTCTTATATAATTAATATTATTCTTCTGTTCCTTGCGACTTCGTCCGCGTGGAATTTAACAATTTTTTTTGAGCATAACTTTTTTTTTTTTTTTTCAGTTAAATTTCGGAGATTAGCCGGCAGACAGAGACAGAGAGACAAAAATTTAAAAAACTGTTTTCTTTTGTTGTGTTCCGAATATACTTTCAAATACATTTAGACAAAGCTATTCTTCAATTTTATTTATTAAAGTCAACTTGAGAAGATGTAAAAAACCGACGCAAGTTTTTTTTTAAGTCATTAAAATAACTTGACTTTTTCGGGATAACAGTTTACATGTTAATCAAGTGTATGAGCTTCATAAGAAATTTAATTTAAATCCTTTCAACAGTCGAGACGGGAAGAAATAACAAACATACGTACAGACAATTTTTCGCATTTATAATATTAGTTTGATAATCAGATAATCAATTATTTTTTTAATTAAGACAATGTTAGAATAATCTAGTACGTTATAAATATGAACAACAATAGAATATAGCAAAATAATTAGTTGACTAGAATATTATAAATCATGTTTTGATCATGCTGATAATGTTTTAACTAGTTGTTAACTTATTTCACAGTTTATTATCGGTGTTCCGTATACTTGCGTGATCGTTCTGTGATTCGGAGGGCACGTTAAGATTTTAGTTCCAGCTTTACTAGTCGATTAACCATATTGGAAGATTTCAGGCAGCTTACATATTCAGATACCGGTATTGGCACCGTTTTGACCGGGGCAAAAATATGCTCCCTCATACATAATTATTTTTAGAAAATAGATTTCGATTAAAATCTCGATGAGCGTAGTAATTTACAGCCGATCTCGGGCTATAGTCTATGACGAAGACGGAACAAAACATTTTTGCTTGTGTTCAAACGAAAAACCGTTAAAAGATTTATACTGAACTACCTCCTGTTTTTGCGTGAATCGTTATTAAAAAGAGCATAAGTTTGAAAATTTCAATGTTGAAAAAGTTTGAAAAACGAACAATGAAAAATATTCACGGGCATTTCACACAGCGCCATCTGGTACTAAACTAAACAGCTTGTACTATGGGAACCGGTTAACGTTATAATATAACGTTTACACACTCATACCGCTTTACTCATTCCCTGTGTTGCAGGTGGAATGGACAAACACAAAGCAAACATCGAAGACCTGCTAAGCTACGAAGCCGTCAATATAAAATACTAAAACAGTTTATTTTTAGTACATTATAATAATACACCTAGACACAGAACAAACATCTATCTTTGTCACTTAAATGTTCATCGTTGATAAGAATCGTACACGCGACCTAAAACGCAAAAGGCAGCACTACTTCAAATTGAGTGTAAAGCCGTAAATCTATATTAGTCCTCTACATAATCAATATTATATAAATGACTAGCTGTTCCCTGCGACTTCATCCGCGCGGATTTTTTTTGTACGATTATTTTGTGCGGACTCTTCAATGTTTTTCTGAAATAAGAGTAGCTTAAGTTATTCCTTATAACAACAGCTATCTGCCAGTTAAAGTCCCGTCAAATTCGGTCCAGCCATTTCGGAGAATATTTGGAATAAAACGACAAAAATTAAAAAAAAAATGATTTTTTTGTTGTCAGTACCACTTAGACTCTCAAATGCATTTAGTAAAAAGCTGTTATTTTGACATCAGAAACAGACACTTCAATTATATTTATTTGTATAGATAAATAAAGCTTTACCTTCAACTCATAATATATTTGTTTTACGTAAAATAACGAGAACAGATAACGCATAGTTACCAGCCACTAAGTAAGCATACTCTAATGTCAATAGTAAAAGGACAGGTGACAATATAAAGCACTACTCTCGACTGTCAAGAGCAAACATTTATGCAGCGAAAACAGAAACAATGTTTATTATAATCAACAAATTATAAAAAACAAAATTAAATGAAACCCTAAAATATATTTTATTATAATAATCCATTGTTCTTTGGACTGCTGACGTCAAGGATGAGAAATATAATACGATGTATAAAAACGACAACTACCTAACTATTGTTATATTTACTCAAAATATTACATCAGGTAAGACACTTTAATATAAAGTATTTTTTTATAAGTAACCGCCTCTAAGATTATGATGTTTTTTTGTTTAATTTTTATGTGTAAATACATATATTGAACTTATAAAAAAAAATACAATTCGTTATTGAGGAATGATCAAAATTGTTGTATATGGGACATTACGGTGTAGTACGAAATTAACCTTTGATTGGTATTTAAAATAGCAGAATTACTGTACATTTGTTCATACGCAATCCTTAATAAATTCTTAATAAAGTCAAAGACACTTTATAATTTGATTAAATATTAATATTTAGAATATCAAGATCATTCTGTCCATCCACATTTCTATATAAATTTTAGGAAAGGTTTTAAGAACAATTCACCAAGCTAATTCATGAGACGTCATTAAAACTAAAAGAAATAAACAAGTGCTTTCGTGCATTTTTTTTACAACTAAACTTATATATTGTACTAATCTGGAAAGACAGTCACAAACTTTCGCTTGTAGTTATCCAATTATTCATGTAAATTATATAATATATAATTTTCTTTTTAAACATGCGTATGTATCGTGTCCTTAGAATTCCAAAAGGTGCTCGCGTCCGTAGATGTGTACCCTTTGATTCCCTACACGTACCCTCTGTACGTGTCACGAAAATTGTTGTGTGTGGAAAAACTTAAGCGGATTTTTTTTATGTGAAAGAGTGACCTCCGCCCATGACAACAGTAATACGACTTAGTATAAAATTTGAATCTTAGACTGAATCACATCCATCCTGCTGCGTCCATCACCCGAGACAGGTATGATACATCTCATGCACATGTGATTTCACCGGCACCCACACCCCTCCACCGGAACACAGTAATGCGAGCACTATTGCTTGGCGGCAGATTCCAGATATGGTGGCAGCACCTCGATGAACTTGGCACTAGTTCCACTGCTGCTCTGGGTAGCTTTCTTACTCGAAGAAGGTAGGAACCCGAAGAGGTTTCTCACCTCGTGTAGGGAATCTGAGTCACAATAGCGAGCAAAATGGACCCCCAAAAGTTTTACGTTGCTTCATTACGTAAATTCGGTATTAATTATTGTTTTTAATGTAAGCTCATTTTCAGTCATGAAGCTTCTCGTTGTTTTCACCGTGATCGCGTATGTGTGGGCCAACGACAACCATTATGACACGAAATATGATAACTTTAACATAGATGAGCTAGTTGCCAACATACGTCTCATGACTGCGTATTCGCACTGCTTCATTGGCGACGGAAAATGCACACCGGAAGGAAATGACATTAAAAGTAAGATATTTATAAAGATGAAATATATTTTTTGGTTCCAGTTCAACAATAAAAAATAAATAAAAAGCTAAAATACATATAAGGAAACACTAAAACAATAAACAAACATGCATTTTGCGAAACCAAATGAGTCTAAGCATGTCGCTTAGAAACTGAAAGTGGTGTCAGTGCGGAGCTGGTTTTCTGATTAGGTCTTTAAGTGATGCCACGGACAAATAAAAACATACCCGGAAACAGAGAGTAAAAACAAGTTTATGCACATATATAAAAATAAATAAAATTGAAGTGTCTGTGAAGTGTTTACAAGCGCTAAACTTAATTTTAAGAACGCAGGCTCTCATAGGTACTTATTTATTTATAAAAAAAAAGAAATTGACGTTTCCTAGTTATTTTTATGGTGGTTAAGGTTGCTGAAGAATTCAACGGAAATAAAGTATTTTGACTTTGACTTTGATTTAAAACAAAAGTTTAATAATAGTAACGACCAGACAAAATAGGGATCACGTTATATTCTTTATCTTGTAGGCTGGGATAGATCTAAATCCATGCGGACGAAGTCGCGGGCACAGCTAGTTAATGATAAAAAACTTTTCAATGGTTGTTAAGCATTCAAGGCTGCCTAAGTTCATTCATTAATTATTTCATAAAACTTTGAAGACGTATCCGTTATTGTATATTTTTGGAGTTTCCTTAAGTTTGGCCGGCCTCAAAGTCAAAGTCAAAGTCAAATTCATTTATTCCTTTAGATCTCAAGTATCATTTGGACACGTCAAATTTTACACATGCATGTACACATATTCGTGAGCATATAACGTGTCACAGGAACTCCCAGGCACATTACATGCACACAGATATGTCAAATTACAGTCAGTTTTCATGTTGAAGCTTATCTTATTTGTTAAGTTTACGTCTGTTCCAACCCTAACCGACCAACCCGAGGGGAAGAAACAGACAAGAAACCCCTCGGAGACAGTATTACATATTCGCGAATATGGTCCTGCGTCTAGAGTGGAGCAAATTCATAGCTCTGCTTTCTGCGCTGTAGGTCGTGGGTTCGATTCCCACTAAGGACAAGCATTTGTGTGATACATAACATATTCTATTAAAGTGATGGGACGAGCTGAAGGCCCACTTGATGTTAAGTGCTTACCTCCGCTAATAACAAGAACAATAAGACTTAGGTCTTCCCGGCCGAAGTAAGATTTTTGACTTTGACTTATATTTCGATTTAGGCTCGAAAGTAACGCTGACGCAATGAAATACAGTCGTGAACAGAAATCTATCCACTCAGACCCTCGTATTGGTTTGAAATGAGTGATACAAGGGCAACGAAAAGTGTTTCATTTCAAAGATCCAATATCGAAATAGCTTGTTTCACTCAAACTCTCACTGAAATGTGAAATCAACCTTGACAACGAGTTTAGCTTCAAAATGACTCAGGCCTTATTCAGATTTAGCTTCTATAGAAAACTGTGATTTTGATGCTGTTCTCTAAATGTAGTTCGTAAGCACAGTTTTCTGAAGCGATCTTTAACAACAACATTCATTCAACAAAATTTCGCGTATCTCGAAAACGTCTCTAACGATTTCTATGAAATTTTTTATTTACATGGGGTTTTGCTATTTAAATTTACCTAAAAAATGCATTTTTATAACAAATACAATTATACGTATTTCTTGTAAAAATGCATGTTTAAAAAAAAAAAACGGTTTGCCCCGCTACTGTTTTTTTGACTGTATGGTCTGAAAGCCCACCTGTAATTAAATAGTTAGATCTACTTAGGTCTTCTCCGAGTCAATCCAAATAATATTTGAGATCTAAAGGAATAAATGAGTTTGACTTTGACTTTGACAAGTGTGAGAAGATCCAAGTCGCATCTCGTTGCGGCCGTCACCCAAGACGGGGATGTAACGTCTCAAGTGGCCCTGATTCTATCAGCACACACTCTTCCGGACACTTTCCACATTTCGGCGGTGGTTCCAACTCTTAGGAGACCCTCTCCTAAGAGTGTAAGAAGATAAATAAGAGATGAAAGTTGTTATTTTTATGTCATAATTTTCGGTCTTTCTATAAAAGTTATTAAGTTTAATCGAATAAATCGTACCGCGTCACGAAATGGCTAGTTTATTTTTAATGTTGTACGATACATATTTATTCAATTTCATTAAGTGTCATCATCAGTATTTAGTTACAATGCTACTAGCCTTACAACTCAGTTAAGCTGCGCTGTAAGTGGTCTCAAGTGGACTTGAGACCATTCGAGACCTGACTGTGTCAGGGTGTTAATATTTATAGTATGTATTTTCAAATAACTTGACTGTTACCTCATACGATTTTATTTCAATGCCAAGGCTCGCCGATATGTGTTTTTTATAAAAAACTTACTATACAAGTATACTATTAATAATTTATAATAGTTCCATAATTCTAAGTTCATATTCTTAGTAACCATAATGTACCAAAGCACAATAAGAACTAAATAAAGATTATTATTATAACAGGAGCTTATGCTTAGTTTGAGGCACTATAATCGTATGAAATTACCATGTACAATTTAGCTAACACCAGTCCAAAGACAGTTACATAGTACCAAAGATGTGAGAATACAATTCGGCAGTGATATTATGTATTCTGTGGTATTAGCGAGGCTTGTTGTTATAAAGTCCAATTTTTCGGCTTTACCTTTTTCACTTTGGCACTTCAGTATCAAGTAATGATGCCCTTCAGTTTTTAACAACGTTTTTGTGTTGCCAGAGTGGATCCCTGAGGGCTCCCGATCCGCCTGTGCCAAGTGTACGGAGAAACAGAAAATTATTGTCGCCAAGTTCATCAAAGCAATACAAACCATGCTACCTGACGAATGGAAGATCCTCTCGAAACAGGGCGACCCTGAGGGGAAGAACAAGGATGAGCTCCAGATATTCGTGGATGAATACTCACAAAAATAGTGTAATGTATTACGAAATCTTCTTGAATAAATGAGTTCTGAATCAAATGTTCTTGTAATATACATTCCTTTAGAAACGAGTTTTGAGAACTCACAAGAATATCATTGATTATTTAGTAACATTTAATTGAGTTTGAAAAAAGGTTCTGAACTTAGTAATAAACTGACCCTTGTAACATGACTTCATTGTCCGCCTGTCAGTCTATCAAGACAACGCGTGGAGGTATTAAGTTCAAATGAACATCAAATACTCAGCAGTAGTGAAAAAATCAAACTTTTAAATCAACGACATCAAATGATACGGCCGTTTATGGTCCGTTCATGCCTCATATTTTGACTCTAGCAAGGGAATCAAATCCTATTCCCAGTCACCAATGATAAAAAGCAATCTCATGTAACACAAGTAAACTAATAAATCTAAAACACGTAAAATTTTTACACCACAAAGATAAATAATACACGAAAAACCTACAATTTACAGGTTTACCTAAAAGTTCGTACAAAACTCTAATGGCCGGTTTTTTTTAATATAGCTAATAATTATTATATTTAGGACTCATTTATTTCCAAAACACAAACCAAGGTATATGGTATAAATAGGTGGTATAGACACATTCACACAACACAAACATCCAAGACCCGAGCACCAAATTCATGGCTTCACACTTTTGCTTCGAAGGCAGTTTGCCAACTAGCTACGAAGCTGATAATTATGATTCACTTGTCGTCTCGCACGATATCTTATAAGTTATCCCGATGTACTTGAAAACTAAGTTACCTACTTCGTAACTACTTTACAACATTAATTGAATTTGAAAGCTCACACTTGTAGTATAAAGGCGTACGTTTGTGTCTGTGTCTCTGTGTGTATGTTTGTTACTCCTTCACGATCAAACGGCTCAACGGATTTGGATGAAATTTGGTACCACGATAGCTTATATCCTGAATGAATACACAGGCTATTTTTGGTCCCGAAAAACGGTGGGTAACACCGCGGGGCGCAGTAGCGAATATAGTCTCAGGAATAAAGGAAATTCCTTTTGCTTTTTCAACTGAAGGACCAAAAAAGTGGCTGGTGATCAGTGGTGGTGATAGATAAAGGATTTCCGCTTCCGTTAGCCCCTCCCACCCGATACTATCATCGTGACATCCCTTGTAACATTACTGGATTTTATTTACGTCTTTAACTGTTGGTATCATCTTTTTAGTAACTAATGTTTTTCAGCCAAAACTCAGCTACTAAACTTGCTAACAGAGGATTGCTCTAGTACCTTCTTTTTTAATGAAGGAATGGGACGAGCTGAAGGCCCACCTGATGTTAAGTGGTTACTTCCCATAAAACAGTAATACGACTTAGGTCCTCCTCGACCGAAGTATGAGAAGAACCAAGTTGCGCCCGTTACTAGAGACTTACTAGTTATCTTAGGTCTCATGCACCTGTGATTATACCGGCACCCGCACCCTTTCTACCGTAATACAGCAATACAAGTGCATCATTGCTTGCAAGATTACTGTAATCTTCCTCCAAGGAAGCAGTAATTCGTCCGGAGAATTACTGTTTAGTTGGCGGAAACTCTACAGCTATTTTGGGTAGTCAGTGGAATGAAGTTCTGACGTCTTATACAAGAACTAAGCCTACTCTCGACAAGTGATTAAGTTCTCACAATCACGTTTTAAACTTTTGATTAATTCTATTAGGTCGGGGAAAGGTTTCTTCGTGTTTATATACAAATTTAAGACAAATTTTTCAACGTTTTAGTAACTTTTAATTATAATATAATTGGACTCACAGCTCAGTTGCCAGCTACCTGTTGGTAGCTCTCTCTGGTACGTGTGATATGAGGTGGGTGCCGGTGCAATTAGAGGCGCATAAGACGTTACATCCCCCGGCTTAGAACTACGGGCGTAAAACGATGGCTAGTTGCATCGTTCATCGGGTTGCGACCATTTTCAGGAGTCTTTTTTGTGTTTCTAATGCGCGGAACTAACCACATAGCATCAGGTGGACTGTCAAATCGTCCCAACACCTTTTAAAATAATAATAAATAATATAATAATCTTTTTCCAGTGTCAGTTCCCATTTGGTCGGCTATGACGATAAAAATACGCATTTCAGCCATTTCAGGTTTTAAATCAACCTTGATTCGCGGCAGAACAATATCTCTCGGGGATCGTCTTTTTCGTTTATAAAATTGTTCTCATTGCGGTAGGCAGATAACTTGTTTGCGCCATTTTGTCCCAATAGTCATCACATTATCACCCATTTTCTCCGCAGTGCGCCTTCAATTGAGATTCCCATAACCACATAACACATTATAGAAATAAGCAGAATGTTATGGTGATTATGTACTCCAGGATAATTCCGTTGTATTCAAATTTTTTTGTTTTTATATTATTATATGCTTTGAACCGATATTCGAGACCTACACAAATGAGATAACATTACTTCCGGTAACACGTCACATCCCGTTCCTTTCCCCCTCACGGCCCGCCCCGCCCCTTTAGAGCGGGCGGAGGGGGTATAGTGCAGCTTGCCGCGGTGGCGACTTCTCTGCTCACTTTGGCATTGACTTTTGGTGAGTTCACACCTTCCTTTTAAATAAACAGCGTTGCTGTTCGCATAAGAAATTATTTTACTTATTTTATTTTTTATTTTTAGGACTCCTCTATTTTCGACCTTTTTTTTTAGCTAGTAGCAATGGACGAAAATAGATCAAAAGGCGAGTGTAATCAGGAACTTGCCCCGACGGAGAACGATGCTTTGAGTCTGTCTTCGTCATCGTCATCGACATCGAGTCCGGCAGCCCCTCGCCGTAATCGGAGACGCACCAGAAAAGAAGCAGCTGACGATAACAAGTTAGATGTGCTGGCGAATCAAGTAAGCGAAATTGTCAACTTTTTGAAGTGTAACCTGCCCGATAATTATAAAAATTACCGGGCTGATTCTGACGCTGAGTCAGACTTGGTATCTTTACACCCTGCAAATGACCTTAAAGTGTCACTATTTTCTGAACAACCCTTGCTGAGTGAGCAAAGTAAGACAAAGAAGTTAAATTTTGAGGTTAGTACCAATCTCAAAGAACCTGAGGTCAGTTGTGCTTCAGTGGATAGGCTTACAGTACTAAATAAGTTGCATCACTTTGAAACGAATGAGTGGGATAGGGTAAGATATGTCGAGACTGAGAAGAAATACGTAGCCAAACCAGGTTTCTATGAGCTTGATGTTAACACAGAGTTACGGTACTATGATTCAAACTCGAACTGGCTAAGACTTCTCGACAGATCTTTCGGTGCTATGACTCATGCTCTTATTCAACAAAATGAGCTTCTAAAACAGAATTTTAAGCAATTGATTGAATGGAGTCAGTCCCCTACTAGTGATTTGAGTGCAGACACACTGTTTGAGAAAATACATTCTCTATTTTCTGAAAAATCGCCTTACATGAAGGTATCGGAAGATTTGCTTCAATTGATCTGCGGCAGAAGAGCAGATATTATTCAGCGACGACGTGATTGCATTTTATCAAACGTCAAAGATAAATATGTGAAGCATGATTTCTCAAAGATACCACCAACTAATGGCGATCTTTTTAACCCGCAAGAATTAAGCATTTTTTTACAGAAGGCGGGAGGCACCAATAAACTGTTTTCAGCACAAAAGCGTTCTGCGGAAGAACCACACCTGATGTCTATGCGGAATAGACAAGATGGTATTCTAGCTAAAAGACCACGCAGGGCGTTTCGAGGGGTCGAACCTGGTTTCGAAGTACAACCTTCGACAAGCGCTCGAGCCGTTACATACAGAGAGTTTAAGGGTAAGAACCAAAAAGATTCCAATAACAAAGGATCGAAACGAGATGGCAAAAAATACCCTACTACCCACAATAGAAAGGCTGACAGGTACCGTAAATGACTCGGATTCCGATATATTTTATGCCGGGCGCTTAAAAGATTACATTCATGTTTGGAAGATCTTAGGAGCTCCCAACCATATTTTAAAAATAATAGGAGGGTATCGTATACCATTTCAAAAGAAACCTCCACTTCAAAATCCAAATTTGTTACAACGCTTTCAAACACCAACGAGTGTGTCTATGTCGGAGCAAATACAAATATTAAAAAACCAACAAGTGTTGATTCCTGTAGAATCATCTCCGAGTTTTGTGAGCCCGATGTTTTTAATAAAGAAATCGAACACAGGCAAACGTCCGATTTTCGATTTAAAAAATTTAAACGATTATGTATCGATGGTAAAGTTTCGTCTCATAAATGTACAGCGGGTACCAGCGTTTTTACAGGAAAACGATTGGGTAGTAAAAATAGACATTACTCAGGCATATTTTCATTTGCCCGTGGCCCAAACACATCAGCGCTTTCTCAGAGTCATTTACTCTTCGGAAAAAACACGAAAACCGGAACTTTTACAGATAACCTGTCTTCCATTCGGACTATCATCGGCTCCGAAGACGTTTGCCACGGTATCGAACTGGGTCGCACACCTATTTCGCAGCCAAGGCCTACGAATAATTGTCTATTTGGACGACTTCTTAATAGCCCATCAAAAGCGCCACATTTTAAAAGACCAAGCTGCGGAAGCTATTCGTGTCCTAACCTTACTTGGATGGAAAGTGAATTTTCAGAAGTCGGTACTGTGTCCCACCAAGATAATCGAATACTTGGGCATCTCCTGGAATCTCGCCACGAATTCCAAAAAATTACCCACCGAGAAAATGCTGAGGATCTCTGCCAGAATCCGAAGTTTACTACGAGAAAATCGTTGGAGTTGCAAAGAAGCTCAGGGTATACTAGGCATGTTGAATTTTGCGGCCTTCGTCGTACCCAGAGGTCGACTTCATTGCCGCCCTATTCAGATGGCATACAACTATTTGCCAAAACAATGCCCATTTCTGAGATTCCCTCTAGACCAGCAAGCTGCAATGGAACTCTCATGGTGGCTCGAAGCACTGTCGCGTTGCACGCCGATACATCAGCGTCCGGTGTCACATCACATTACAACCGACGCCTCGGGCAAAGGTTGGGGTGCTTTAGTAAACAATTTTCCCATCAGCGGAGTATGGAACCCACAACAAAAACTATGGCACAGCAACCTAAAGGAAATGTGGGCATTAATAGAAGCGATTTCACAGTTCAAAACGAATCTGCGACATTCGACTGTACTAGCCCAGGTAGACAACAAAAGTGTAGTAGGTTACATAAAAAACGAGGGCGGCCTACGGTCGAAGCAACTCTTTCACCTAACTCGCACACTATTCCAACTAATAGACGACAACAAGATACATCTTGTAACCCAATATATTCCGGGGCAGTTCAATAACGAAGCAGACAGCCTGTCCCGACACAAACTACCCGGCGAATGGTTACTAACTCAAGATGCATGTCAGAGAGTATTCAGACGTTTCGGCGTACCCGAAATAGACTTGTTCGCCTCAAAGAGCGCACACGTGCTTGCGCGTTACGTCTCTCGAGATTGCAACGACTGGAGCGCAGAATATCACGACGCATTCAGCAAAAAATGGTCGTACACCCTAGCCTGGGTGTTTCCGCCGCCACACCTGATGCCACGAGTCCTTTCTCATCTGAACAATGCGGTAGGCCTTTACCTAATAGTGGCCCCCCGCTGGCACAGAGTGTATTGGCGTCCAGATCTGAAGTCGAGAGCGGTGAGTTCTCCTTACACAATAACCAATCTACGCAATTGCCTGGTAGATACGCGAACGCTACTGCCGCCACCCCAGGTCGACCAGGTGCTCCTGGAAGTATGGTTAGTGAAGGGAGGTGGCCACACTTAGATGGGTGGTCACAGGAAGAGCTTGATTTACTTAATACTAGCTGGAGGCAATCTACCAAAAGAATGTATTCAGGTATATGGAAAAAATGGCAAGATTGGTGTTCTACTCATACATTTGATCATGCGAACCCGTCTGGTGCGCAACTAGCTAAATATTTGGCGTCACTACATTTACAACAAAAATTGTCATATAAAACGATTTTAGTGTACAATACAAATCGGCGATATCCACCCTATTGGGTTCAAAATCTGGGACACTCAGCAACGATCCCTTAGTACATAGAATATTAAAAGCTATATCGCTAGCGAATGTTCATTCAAAACCCAAAGGAACACATTATATATGGGATCCGAGAGTAGTAATAGAATGGCTAACTTCTAATCTACCCTCTATTTTCAGCTTATATGAAGTTTCTCGACGCACGGCTGTAATTTTACTTTTAGCGTCGAGCCGAAGAGTGCACGATCTTACGTTGTTGCGCATCGATACGGACCATTTTCAAGATAACGGAAATAATATCATTTTGCATCCAGTGTTCGGGTCAAAAACAGATAACTATTTGCACAGACAGTCATCGTGGAAACTTAGTGAAAATAGTGAAAAATCTGTGTGTCCAGTTTGGTGGCTTCGAAAGCTAATTGATGTATCTTTACCACGCAGGCAAAATAGTGATTACAATCAATTATTCATTTCGACTTTAGGTAAGGTCAGGCCAGCTTCTCGAACCGTGATTGGGGGTTGGGTTAAAACTTTACTCAGAGACGCCGGGGTCGAAGCTAGTCCGGGTTCCACCCGTAGCGCTTCTGCTTCACTAAACTGGCTTGAAAATCATAACATTGATGAAATCATGGCAAAAGGAAACTGGCGTGTCCCCAATACGTTTGCAAAGTTTTAGTCGGCCGAAATTAAATCATTCCAAAGCATTAAGAATTTATCTGTTTTCTTTGAAGCTATTGATTAGAAATAGGATTTAAGTTTGCATTGTATACATGATTCATGGTATGATTTGTCATTCTCCAACAATTTGTAATGCTTATTCTTTAATGGTGGTAGAATTATATTTGTTTAATAAAATAAAGTGGATAAAAACGTTATTTTATTTTGTCGTTGGTACTAACGTACCATTTTACTTTTACTAATAATATTGTAAAAGGTAAATTACAAGCTGATACAAGTAGATTTTTTACACATTCGTAGTCTTTGAATTAAGTATCTACTAGTAGTGTTTCTACACCTTGTTGACAGCCACACAACTTTCAACCATTACCTATCACACTTTGGCATTATTTATTCATTTCAGCTTGCCATCAGGCGATAATAAACATGTCTCATTTGTGTAGGTCTCGAATATCGGTTCAAAGCATATAATAGAATGTTTTACCTGAAAATAAAACAATTATTATATGCGAAACCATATTCGAGACCTACATTTTTAATTCTGCCTGTTGGCCACATCAAATGAGGCAAAGTGAGCAGAGAAGTCGCCACCGCGGCAAGCTGCACTATACCCCCTCCGCCCGCTCTAAAGGGGCGGGGCGGGCCGTGAGGGGGAAAGGAACGGGATGTGACGTGTTACCGGAAGTAATGTTATCTCATTTGTGTAGGTCTCGAATATGGTTTCGCATATAATAATTGTTTTATTTTCAGGTAAAACATTCTATTATAATATTCTTATATTTTTAACCTAATTCAAAGAGAAGGAGGACAATTCCGTTGTGAATTTTTCGGAGTTTCCTTTTCTTAACAGACTTCGGAGGAGGTTATTAATTTGGCTGTATTTTTTTGTTATTTGAGATCTCCGTCATTTATAAACAGATTATGATTTTTGTTTTTTTTTTTTAATTGTTTTATCAAAATAACTATTATAATATAAAGCTAGCTAAGCTGTAATTTACCAACATTTAAATCACGTCTCAAAAAATAGCTTACTGAGCAAGCGTTTTATGCCTATGATGAATTCATGGGTTATAAATCCAGAAAAAATGCTTGTACCTATATATCTACTATTTTAATGACTTGATATTTTTGTTTGTGTTTTGTCTCACTTACCTTTTCTGTATGCATTATATTAATTTTATTTTTTGACATATTAATTTATTAACATTATTGTCACTATATTTTTTATTAAAATTTCACTAAGGTATAATATGATAAAATGTTGACCTGTAATATTTAACTCACCAATAAAATACTATTATGACTATTATTATTAATACCCAGACAGAAGAAATGTTCACCTTATCAAACCTATGAACGATGTAATACTCTATGACCTGTACCAGTTAATTAATATTTCAAGTACCGGGATACTCACCTCGTCCTATAACAAGGGTTGTTTGTCGATAGCAAACTCTACCGACCCGTTTCCGATTCAAGTTAGCAGAGTTAGAAGTCCTAACTTTGAAATTATGGCTCTCAGGCATGCCAATTCCCCCACGAACCTTTATAGCAATACAACTGTCCTGTATAATCTAATATTGTATAATTTATATTTATTATAATAATGCTTATGTAGCTCGTTCGAGAAAGTATCGCTACCATACCATAATACTCGTGTATTTCCTATTCATTTATTTAGCAAACTCGTTGCAGGCTCGTGATGGGGACCTTTGTGATGTGAAATGTAGCTCTCGGCAAAACATATGCAAATAAAACAACGCGAAGGGCGCATTGTAAGGTAACTTGGATCATCCCATACTTAAGTGGGGGAACTAATCAGTCCGTTGCTGTTATAGTTAAAAGCGACCGCTTGCCATCAATTGGTCTATCTGCTTGATCTTTCATCGTTCACATAGAAACAATCAAAGCGCTTTTCTTGGAGTATAACAACAAAATTGAGTAAACGAGATTGAAACATCGAAAAAATTCAGTTCATATTTCATTAAAAAAGTTTATAATATCTTCAATCGATTGGGTAAGTGATCAAGGCAAGTACTCCACCAACCAACCAACCACCTAACGAACCAACAAACCAATAAAGTAAATAATTCTACTTTTTGGTCGCCCAAGTACTATAAATAACTTGAATCCGTTATGAACTGTAAGGTATCGTTTGATATTTCTACCAGCGGCTCAGTTCTGCATTAGCTACAAAGCTCGCATCTCGGGTTTCATCTTTGTGTACCAACACTTGTGTGATGAGCCTAATGTTCCCGAACTTTGAACTTTTATCCTTTGAAATGTAAAAGAACGTATTGTTTGGCTCCCATTATTTCCAAGAAAAATAAATTCGCAGTGGTATATAATGAGATACATACCTGCGCCATTAAATAACCACGATATTATTAGTAGTAGTTCCTTCTGGTTCTTCTCCATGAAGAATTGGTAATGTACAATAGAACAACAACAGGTCATAGGTAACAGGTACATTCTATTAGTAAGAACTAATCACGCAAAAAGGGCCCACTGGCGGCCTAGTTGCGGAAAACAGTCCGCTCTACAAATAAGTAAGTAAGAACTAATGCTATATCATAGGGGGTCAACCAGAAACATTCTTATGACCAAGGATCAGTCATGACTTAATCCTTAATAGTAAAGTTAAAGGTTAAGCATAAAGAAGTACATGTTAAGTATACTTTTCTATTGCAAGCACCACTTTGTAATGTAGAAAGGGACCGTGAGCTACTTAAGTTGAGTACAACTTGAAAACGTGACCGCATTCTCGAAGAACGAAAATAAATCGAATGAAGTTGGATCGTTTTGGAGTTGGTCAGGCTTGTAGTCTGTCTCCCATTTAATCGGGCATCAGCTTCAATAAAACTTATTCAATCAAAACCGAACTGCTTAGAAGTTGGGTGGGTGACCTTTAAGTGACATTTAGAACAAAAAAAAAGTTTGGTTTTCGTGCTTCGGTGGGCACGTTAAGATGTTAAGAGTATAGTATAGTATACTAGTCATTACGTGATGTCGAAGGCCAAACCAAAAATAAATATCCCTCCATTATTTTTACACACATTATCATCACATATTTCGTTCGTTTAGCTCCATATTTAAATTGACCAGGGCAAACTTTTTAGTGATGTGAAGTTTGTTTTCGGGTCTTGACTATTTATGTTGTGTGTCCATGGCACCTGCAACACAAATAGTTATAGTTGACCTAGTGAGGTTATAGTTGAGATTCTAGAACTAATTGGATTTACTTAAGAGTATATATATTAACAAGGCTAAGATATAAGGCCCGTATACAGCTGCATACGTTATACACACATTTTTTATTTTAGGTACTTAACAATTTGTATTCAGGTAGCGGTAGTACAGCCTACCTGATATGTTGTAATAACAATACTAGGTGTTCCGAAGTGTCCCTACGGTTAATAAAGGATATGAATATGAGTATTGTAACCATGTCGCAACTGAAATTAAGTGTAAACTTAGTTTTAGTGTGTTAGGGAACAGTGCTCGTCGAATTAAATACGGGCTACGACAGTATGTGGCGATATGGCACGAAGCCAACTAGCTTCCGACTTCCGACTGGAAGATTGCATGCACACTTCAATGCAATTTTCGGGATCCGCTTGCCTAGGTTATCTGACGCGTTCGAGTAATACGTTGCTATAAAATTTGGCGTCGTGTTTACCAGCAACAGTAAATAATAATAATATTTTTTTATTTATTACAAGGCACTTATTGTACAAAATGGAAACGATGCTACCTGCAGATTTATGTACCATCTCTGTACGTTTACTGTTTATGCTCCACTCCTATTGATCGTAACGTGATGTAACATAGCCTAAAGCCTTCCTCGATAAATGGACTATCCAACACAAATATTTTTTCAATTCCAACCATTATTTTTTCAGTTCCTGAGATTAGCGCGTTCAACCAAACAAACAAACTCTTCAGCTTTATAATATTGGTATAGATGCCCATAAAGTTCTAATTTACATGATCTATATGAGTTCCTATAAACTATAATAGCAATTGACCCACATAATCGGAACATAATCTCAATATACTCATGTGATTGAATACAAACGAGTGTGTGCATTGAGCTTTCGTTTACCAAACTTAATTGAATTGAATTTATCACTCAAATCAGAGGATTATTAAATACGCATGAATATTTAATATATTTAGGAGTTTATATTTATGAATATTAAATATATTTTGAGGATATATTTAATACGCATCAACTATGAAATTAACATACTCAAGAAGAAACAAATAGGTAGCGAGTATTATCATAGTTTTATCTCAAGAGACTTTTAAAAGCGTGATTTCGAATGTTATGATTACGAAAACAATGTCTGCGGCACCACTGCTTCACGGCAGATAGGTGTGGAGACAGCCTGGAGACAGCCTGGAGAGGTCTTCGGATGAACCTACTGCTTCTTTGGTTTACTTCTTTAGCTCCACCCGGGGGCACGTGTAGGGACTCTAAGGGTATTCTCCTACGGACGCAAGCAACATGAACCCCAATAACACCGTAAGAGCTCGAATCGGACTTAACTGGCCATTTTTATTCAATTTACTGCAATGTCTACTATAACTGCGAGCTGCTTTGTTAACAAAACTGCAAACATTTGTATCAAGAACAAGATGAATAATTCAATTAGCATTTTACTTTGTTCTGAAAATGGCAACGTAGACAATTCCATTTATATTCTACCCCTGCAAGTTAATTCAAACACTTCCTTTATATGAGTCCTCGCAATCGGAATGAATATATGAAGATGAGAAAGTTTTCAGAATCTGTTTCATAACCTGCGGGCTTCGTACGATTCTATCCTGTTTTCTGTCATACGATTCTATCCTGTTTCTGTTCTGTTTACATTACATTATTATTTGACATTAATAATGATAATGTAATGATGTTTAATTCTTTTATGTGGTTCCAGAGATTTATATTAGCTGAGTAACTCGTTAAAAAAATGGTAAGATGAATTCAAAAGTTGTCATAAACATATTTTATTCCCACTATAGTGAAAAGGGATTCATAGAGACTGTCTACTAGGCATTATTTAAGAATATTATTACCTTAACAATTAGGTATTACTTTACCTGCGTTTAAATCCTTAGTTTCCAAAGTGGTCCAGGAGTCCACGGAACACTCGACGGGGTCTTCCCCCCTATTTTTTTGTCACGTCTACGTGACAAAAAAATAGGGGTTTACAATTGGTAACTTAGCCGCAACGCAAATTTCGATAGTTAGATCTAATTTTCACATTTTTTGTTGAGTTTTGGGAATATGGTAGAAATGTAGCTAAAGTATGTAAATGTAAGCTCCACTGGAACCAGCTAAATCTTGAAAGTGGTCTATGACAAAAAACGTCTGGGAATCTCTGGCTTAAATTATTAAAATTAATTGAAAATGATGTGCTTTCTCATATAATAAATGAGTATGTACTCATACTCATTTATTGTACCGTAGGAGGCTTATGGTACACTTGGTTACGTTAAATCTACACACATATTTAATGTGATATAAAATTATCATATAAATATACATATAAAAATATAAAATAACAACAATATCAATAAAAATTCCCAATCATAATAAATCATCACGATAAACTCTAACAATAACTATAAATATATGTATAAACCAAAGAAAATGTTATTAAAACAGTATATATAAAATGAAGATATCAAATATACAGTTCACAGTTCAGATAGGTACGTCATACAAATTACAAAATAAAATTTGCAATAAAAAATAAAACAATAGTCTCTAGAGCCACGTTATGCAATGTCATCATCGTTGAATGCTTCATGAAGATTGTAGTAGCTTTTTACGGGCAGGACTTTTTAATATTATATATTTGATAAATAATTCAAAATTAAGATCATTCACATCGTTTCAAAAATTGTTGTTAATTTTGTTTTTTATTCTATATTACATAGGGAGATCTTCGACACTTGCTCAGCCTACTAAATTGATAGGAACTATGAGTACATGTATGAACTACTTATATACATTATTGTTGATACAACAATGTTTAAGTAGTTCATACATATAGTTCCTATAAATTTTTCCTATTTCGGATCTATATCCTTTTTGTGTCTTTAGCCACACAAATTCTGCCAGTGTCTGGTGTCATGCTGATGGATTCGTAAATTGCTGGGGCGAGAGTAAAAAATTTTATCCGTAGACTGGGGCCGCGATCACAATACCTGGCGGTCCCGATCGACGGAAGCCTTTGAGTGATTAATGTTGCCCGCTCGTCTAGTAAATATGAAATGCCGAAATAGTTGGGAAATCACTTTGATGTTTTTTCTGCTTATGTGGGTTTATGTGGGTATAGTTAAGTCACTAAAAGCACTGCGGCATAGATCCCGACTTCTAATCCATAATATTTGGAATACATTTTCGTTATGATATCTGTCTTAAATATATTTATGCAGTAGTGTCGGAAAATCACAGGCGCATTAGATGTTACATCCTTGTCTCGGGTAAGTCGTATTGCTGTTGTTATGGGCACAGGTAACCACGTACCATCAGGTGGGCTAACTCATCCTTTCAACTAAATAATACAAAAAAAAAAAACATTAGTAAGTGTGCAAGAAATGTGATTTATTTAGATAAAAGTTTTTATTTTTTTAGATCATTACAGGTTAAGCTTAAGGGGATGTTATATTTATGTATATAATATAGATGGCAGCGTCATATAATCGTGTCATTTCATTTGTATATAAACTTCATGGCAAATACTCTACTTTGTGATAATAAAATATAATAATAAAACCAGGCAAGTGTTTTTTTTATTATTTTATTATGAGGACGCGGTTCTGTACAAACTTGTATGTAAACATGGGTCACTTGTGTATTTTTTATTTTGTGATTTAACTATTAATTTACGATTCCGGATTTTTCCCTTTATTTGTGCTAAGGCATTGCTTCTTGCCAAATTTCATGATTTCAGGTCAACGGACCGATCTTTTAGATTTTTATTGCCTTGCGAGTGTCAATATTTGCGAGTATCTTTTGATTGCGTTGACTTAGAAGTCTGATTTTAACTGAGCCTAAGTAATTGATATAAATTTCACTTTGGCACGTCCACGGATTCCTGAAAAAAAGAGACAGACAAACGGACAACGTAACACACAACACATAACACGCTATAAAACGCCTTTTCAGTCAGGCTATAAAAGTATAGATTGTCATAATGTATTTAGACATATTATTTTTCATTATGGAAATACTCACTGCTTCGTTATAGCATAGATGTCTACGTCGTAGTATTTTTGTCTACGGCGTAGCGATGATTTGTGTATAGAAATTTCATCAAAATCGGTTCGATAGTTTGATTTTTAAATCAAAATAACTGGAAAAAACATATCGTCCATGTAAAATTGCGTATTTTGCTTTCCTGTGAGTCTTTTATTCGCTTATTATAAACATATTTGGATGTTTCTTTATGAAAATGGTAAGATGTACCCTATGGGCGAGAAATAAAGGGCGAAAGATTTTTCACATCGTTCAATTATGATTTCACAAAATGTGTTACAAAAAATATAGTAAAAGTTGAATATAATTTAAAACGACATCGGGTGTAGTATAGGGTCTCTGGTCAGAAATTAAAGATCTCTTCTAGATTACAAAACCATCTGGCTTAGCCCAGCATGCCGATGTAATCTAAAATCGTAGCGGTGGTAATACTTATAACGAGATCAGTCCTTCGTCTAATGTACCTCGCGGGCGTTACTTTACAAGTTGACATTGTATAAAGCTCTGGGCAAACAAAAATAGATAATGTGAAAGTGAAAGAATCGATAAAGAAATCCTCTGATGACTTTTAAGGTCACTAAAAACCATAATGACAAAAAGGTCACTAGAACAATCGAATCGAGAAGTAGAGATTTTTTTTTAGATTTTGTTTATAAATCATTTGTGCTTTAGTGCTTTTACGTACAAATGAGAACAGACAGAATATTACAGAATATTATAATATAATAGTCGATTTTCGTTGTTGATCATCTCTAAGGAGGAAAAATTAAAAGCAAATTAAATCCTATAGCGATTCTTTAGTGGTTCAAAATGAAATCCACACCAGACGAGCTCAAAACTCCACGTTTAGATTCCCACTGTGACGGTATGTATAAGTACGCTTTTCAAGCGGTGTGTTAAGCCTTTAAGGCTCTTCGTGGAAATATGCGCGAATAGACAAGCTTCATAGCTCAGTTGGTAGTAGATCTGCCTTCCGCTGTAGGTCGCGGGTTGTATCCCCACTCAGGACAAGTGTTTATTTGACGATCATAAATGTTTTTTCTGTGTACACATCAAGACAGACAGACATACATTGATGAGTTAAGTGTATGTATTTACAAAAAAAGTGCTATATAAGTATTCTATCAGTTATCTATTTACTGTACAAGCAATGCTTAGTTTGGGGCTTATGGCGATAGTAAAAATGTTCGTGAATCGTTATTTATAAAAAAAATATGTTTGTTCTATGTTATCTCATTGTAGTGATCTACTCACCGAACATCATACCGTATCCAAACAAATTGTTGTTAGCAGTAGTCGAAGCCGCCAAAGCTGCTCCACAAATACTACCCTGGGGAAGGGTATTGTATTGTATACTAGTTTCCATTTACAAAAATCGCCAGAACCCAAGCGAGCTCATTGCGACGCATTAATTCACTAGAGTAGGTTTACCTCGTATATCTTAGTCGGCAGCCGTGCAAACTTTACGAGCCCTAATTTAGATCATTTTATGAACTTCGGTGACGCTTTAGTAGGCAGCTAGTTCACTCTCATAAGTATGTTTCTACAGCCTTTCTGATTACGCCAATCTTCACCTGAAAATAAGGTAGAATACGAGGAAAATATGAAATAAATTGTGGTAAGAAGTAAGTAGCAGATAGCAGTTATTTAGGAGTTGTTCGGTTGTCTCTGATACTACACAAGGTTTTGCCAACCATCAAACGAATGAAAGAAAAGAGAAGTTTACATTTCTTATATTCTTCGGTACTGTGGTTCAAGAAATGATTTTTTATTTTAAAGTTTTAATCACATCATTTTGTTCCATAATTATATATTTAAATTCAAAATTATCCCAATAATTCTACATGGACTTGGGAGGCGAAATGCCAAAATTACATGCGTGATGCAACTGCTCCGTAGCGTAATTGGCATATAGCTACAGTAAAGCCGAAGCGGATTCAAGTCTTAAAGGTACAAATAAACTAAACATTGACAATTTTTACAGCCAGTATATTAGACTAACACATCAAAAACATACATTTTTGACCTAAAACAATGATGGTATTTAATCTCCAAAAATAATTAATAATCTGTTTGTTGTAGAAACTGGCTCATGTATTTCTTTCAAACTTCAACATTTTGATTGAAACAATTTTACTTATCGATATCGCTAGAATGGACTAGCTGTTGCTTACGACAAACTACGATCTGGCAGGGACAATAATTTAAGGGTGGCAAATATGCCTCAACGTGCGTCACAGTATGCAAATTTTATAGCACAAAATTTTTGTATTGTAATTTTTACCCTTTGAATCCAAACCCGTCCGCCGACATTAAATCTTCTCGTAAATATTCATGTCCGAAATCCTCCGGTCGTTTTGATTATTCTATAGCAGATTTCAAAAAATTCGTGTAACTATGTCAGACTCATAGGTGACCTGGTGGCTAACTCGATGCAATTGGATTCGAAATTGGGATTAGTTCCACTTTTTACTCCTATCCCTCGTTTGATTGGACGTCGTACTGGTAAAAGATAAGACGTCAGCACAATTCCAATTAGAACCAAACTGGATTCGGGGGCTCCCCACCTAATCTTTCGAGTATACTAGTCTAGGCACATAAACATGTGTATGTACGTAGGTATTTTGGAGAGTACACGTTAAGATGATTTAAAAACTAGCTTCGCTCCGCGGTTTTAAGGGGTCAAATGTAGCCTGTGAAAGAGGCGTCGTTTCGAATAAGTTAGCGAAGAAATATACAGAAGAAAACAACTACTTTGCTTTAAACCATTCAGAAATTCATATAAATATTTCAACTATTATGATATAGGTAATATAGTAGTAAATATACACTATAGAAAGAAATGTGATTTACGTAAAAAACCACTTTCGTTTTTGTGTATGAGATAGATTTGACCCGAGACGCACCGCTTTGCGTGGCAACATTGCTGTACCAACGCAGCGTATTCTAACCTTTTTTATCCTTATCTTTCTTAAACAAAAATGGAAACCCAATAAATTGTGTGTAATTTTTCTCTCTCATCTTTCCTTTCCTGCCTTCAGGCACTGTAGGCAATTAAATCATTGTTCGTTTAGGCTTACGCTCCAACGATTTTTCCGTTCAAATATTCATCAAAATGAGAAATATTGTAACTGAAGTTTGTTTAGAAGTTGATTCAACTCAACTCAACTATTCATCTCTTGAACGGAGAAAATATATTATACTATATTATTATATGCTCACAATACGATCTATTTAATGAGCCCCGAAGAAGTTATAATCGTATTTTCCACATACCATTATGCAAACTTAGAATATTCCTTTTATAAGCTTATCAAAAAGTATTACCCAGTATTATATACGAGTATTACCCAGGCTCAGCATTTGTCTGAATATTAAAATAAAACTTAATTAGAAAAAAACCCCATAAACTTCATTCTCATTAAAGTAAACTTATGTCAACGCTATTAGTAATTTTACTGACCTAACAGCTCAATTAGTAGTAGCTCTGAATTCTGCGCTGTTAGGTCGTGGGTTTGATTCCCATGGGGGATGGGTTTGACTCAGGACAAGCATTTGTGTGACGAACATAGATGTTTGTTCTGTATGTTAATATGTATTATATATTATAAGTAAGTATTTACAAAAAAAAATATGAATGGTATTTTGGACGACTATGTTGGTCGTCTCTGTAGGGTGACACGTCCCCCGTGTGATGTGAAAAGAGCAACCTTAAGTAGCAGTAGAACCCTTATCGTCCGGAGTAATACTGCCACCACACCCTATAATCCGCCGGGTGCATCTTCTTCCTCATGGCTCATCATCTTCGTCATTAAGAGCAGTTTTCTCCTTCGATATTGTATTTGCAGCTTCTAGTCGATTAATCCTTATATCAACTTACTGTGCATTGCATTACTTTTAAATAAAGTATAACAATGAAAAGTATAACAATGTCGAACTGATAGTTTATAGCAGAATAATCAATCACCTCCTGTTTTAATCATTCAGTTTCGAAGATTGACCTACTTAAACCTACCTACTTAAGACCTAACAAAATCCTAAAAATACAATAATTAAGTAAATGGTTCTGAAAAGAACTCTTTACCCGAAATGGCATTCATGAAATATTGGGATTCGGCAATATCGGACTCCTTTGAGTGGTCTTTCTTTGACCTACCCATTAAGCCTATACGATAAAGAACGCACGCCAGCATAAGATGAGCCGTACGTTCAAAGATTCCTGTACATTTCTGTACTGTACATTAATTCAAGTTTCTTGGAATTAATACTGAGGGTTGTGATGTTACAGACATCACAACCCTCAGTATTAATTCTGAACTAAAAACATATTAAGTTTTGAAATATTAACGGGACAATTTTAAAGTGTTCCTTTCTAAATCTGACTACGTATTGATGAATTACAGCAAATAACACTTTTTGACTTTCAACCCCTCAAGGTATCTGCAGTGAATTTCAGGATAAAAAGTATCCAGTGTTATGAATGATTTGTAATATGAATTCAAATTATGCCATGTTTCATTTGAATTCATTCAGTAGTTTCGGGTTTCAGCAGTATATGCGCGGCTCGAAATATTGCTTTATTTTTGCGAATGTATATTCAGTCGAAACAATGACTTGCCGAACTATGTGTTTTTGATGTTACCGACGTGTCGAAATAGCGAACTGTCGAAATTCAGAGATACAAAGAGTTAAAATTAAAAAAAAAAATACTGTTTTGGCTTCAGTATCGATTTTCCCTCAAAAAAACCTCAAAATATATTCAAAGTACAGCATCAGGCCTGTTACAGTTACATATAGAATAAATGTATTTCTCTGTTTTAATAGATGCTCTGGCTGTCATTTTTTAGATGACGATACTTTTTGGCTTATGCCATACTCTCAAAATTAAATGTGAGGGCTGTCAATATAATAATATCACTATCTTATGATTTAATAATTGTTTAATGCCTACATCCGTCTACTACTCGACCTAGGCCTTTCTTAATAATCGCCACTGAGCTCAGTCTAGCGCCAATAAGCCTGATTATATTCTACAGGTATGATAATAAAATACTCTTATACCGAAAAGATCTTTATTTTTCTCGTAACAATGTTCTTAAGCTACTTATTTGTGCTTACTTGCATTTACGTATGAAACATTTATGATGAAGCTAATTGTGAAAAATATTTTACATAGAATTTAAATCCAATTTTTGGTAGCTAATATATACACGACGAATAAGATAGTCATTAACATAAAATGTTTGCAAATATTACAAGTTATATTATACATCAAGTACATTTATTTTTAAATAGCTTCTTTAAATGAAAATACATTTAATTATTACATTGTTAACCTAACATTAATTGTTCATATTACATAGTTAACCTAAGGACATAAATGACAAACTTAATATTATTACTGTGACCTTATAATTAACTGTTTGGCACTCAAAACAAATTCACAAATCCAATACAATGTCAGAAACAATATTTAATTAATGTTACAAAATTATTTTCAATGGTGTTCGAACTTGGTGTAAACAGATACTTTCGAAATTGTATTAAAGAAACAAAGTTTCAACAAACACGAGTAAAACTTGCACTCCAATGTAAGTTGGCAACTTTCTTGTTACAAACATGAATTATAAAAATATATAATTACTTGTATATCAATGAAATCTTAGATGAAAATTTATTTGAGCGCACAAATGCAGAGAAAGCACTATGACTCAAAACTACGCACCGAATGGGATGATTTATTTGTGTATATCTGGGACCTTCAATATCTTAGTGTTTGTATAAATAGTATACTTCATGCCAAGGTACTATGTTCCCGATAGTACCACCACGCAATACCTGGATCGAAAACTAGCTTTCTAATAAAGCTGCTAGATCGGTCCGCTACGCACAGATTTTAGAGTGGCACTTATACTCGCCTGGTCTTGCTGGTAATGTTTTAGCCGGTTGGAGAATTAAGGAGTGTTTTACTGTCTAAAGCATTATAGAGTTATTCGTGGAGAAACAATGTCGGCGATGGGATCACCACTCGTCTACATTTCCTCTATAGAATACAAGGTGAAAAGTGGCCCATTAAGGCTTTGCCTAACCTTTCGAGAATAAAGGCGATGTATGTATATGATAGCTATCCAGACGGGCATTTACCCTTTCACCCCAATGGTTTCTACTCAATATTTTTTATCATCTAAAGTTCAACCTCAGGGGATCTAAAAAAATCGTTAGTCTATTCAACATGTCACAGATCTCCACCGCTAAATAACATTGTGCGTTTAGTTAATGTACATCAAACTAGACAGCTGATCTGCCATCAACCATCTAATTAATGCATCAGGATAAGCAAGTCACGCACACAGAACCTGACGGACATCTCTGATCAAATATCCACACTCGACACATCTATCTGACAGATGACCAACTGTCATCTGTCAACTGTCAACTGTATAGTTCTTGACTATATCTCACTTGTTCTAAATGTCTTTGAAATTTTACAATAGTAAAATGAAGAATGTAGCCTCTAGTGTTATTAATAATAACACTAGAGGCAGACTTTCGTATTAATGTCCTTAACATGAACCATTCCTTAGCGAAAATTTTATTTCGTTTATACAATCGGATGTGGACAGCCCTGGCGAATTTCAAGTGGAATTGGGTTCGATTTGCGTATGGACTCACTGGGAGTATTTGCTTACCTAATTTGGTTTGCGAGCGATCATTGTGCGAGCGTTTGTTACGCTAGCACATACCTTTGTACAATTGAAGGGATGTGATTCGACTGTTTAAAAAAATCCTCGCAAAATCCTTAACTGGTGGCCGCAACTCATCGGCTATTAGTAACTGCCAACGCTCTTTTACTAAGTACACTCCGAAGTCGACTGGACACGCAACGAGAAAAAAGCTTAGTTGATGGTAATCGAAGCGAGAAGTCCTGGGTTCTATTCCCAGCCGGGGAAAACAACATAAAACTCGGGAACAAATGTTATGTTGTTTATTTTATCACACTCTTGGGTTTTGTCTTGTGATTAAGTATCGGTCCAACTGCTACACAGGAAACCCTAGTGCAGGGTTATTACCACGTTTTGAATTTTCTTTATCTCTTATAAGCGGTTAAACAGAACCTCTATTAATCGGGACCTATTACTACAAAAATTGTTAAAAAAGAACAACCAAAATCAATTGGAGCTATGAATAGTCAACAAACAGGTGAATTATCGCCTTAGAAGGCTGTACAATTACTGCTGTAAAGTATTTACGGCTGTAAAGTAGCCTTATAGCGTAGTCTTACTTTATATCTTAATGACTAGGTATGGTAACAAAGTATTAAGAGACCAAATTGCCCGCGTCCGTAGGAATCCCTACACGTGCACCCTGGTTGTTGCGAAAGAAGCAACCAGAAGCAGTAGAACTTGTGCCAAGTCCGGAGAAGAACTGCCACCTGGAATCGGCCGACAAGCAGTAGTGCTCGCATTACTGTGTTCCGGTGCCGGTGAAATCACTGGCGCATGAGCCGTTACATCCTTGTCTCGGGTGATGGACGCAGCAGGATTGTGGTCATGGGTGGAGATAATCACTTACCAAAAGGTGGGCCTTCAGCTCGTTACGTAACTAAATAAAATATGAAAAAAATGTATGCTGTCCAATAGTTCTAATTAGGTACAATTAAAACTATTGGACACCATCACATTATTTCAATTTGACTAATATGCTTAACCTATTCTACTTAGCTAACCTAGCTTAGCTAGATTATTTTTCATATTTACAAAAGTAAACTAATTTATCGTGTCTTAAATGAAGTCGAAAACTCAATTAAAAATAAAATGATGGGTCACTGATTTGATATTCACAATAAAGCCAAAAATTTTACCACGTAGAAATACAGTCGTAGCACACTTATTTTTACACAGAGCACAGGGCACCTGTTGCACACTTGATCATTTGTTTTATGAAGTTTACATAGTTTCAATACACACTAGATAACAGATCGGTCACAATAAAGCCAACAAGTTTTCCACATATTGAAATACATTCGTAACACACTTATTTTTACACATAGCACAGAACACCTTATTCACACTTGATCATTTTGTTTTATGAAGTTTACACAGTTTCAGTACTACGTAGATAACAGATCTTTCATAGCAATAGAAGGGACGCGAGATTACAGAAAATGTTCATTCATAATTTCAGCAGTCCCTTGCTTGACCCGCCCTCAAGGAATCGATGTCTTTGCACTGAAACAAAAAAATATATGTCACTAAACTTCGTCCGCGTGGTTTTTTTCATTGCGCGGAACCCCAACGCTTTTTCTAAAAAAAACATAGCATACGTTACTCCTCATAACATCAGCTATATGCCAGTGAAAGTCCCATCAATGTTGGTCCAGCCTTTTCGGAGATTAGAAACAGACAGAAAGACAGATGAACATAGAAAAAAATAAAAAATTGTACTTTATACAAACGCAATTAGTAAAACGCTGTTATTTTGACACTAGCGATGTCACAAAAACCGTACCTTATTTTCATTATTTATACAGCGAATCAAAATAATATAATACATAAATTTCATTGCGCTTCCATGCTTCCGTCTCAAAGTGATGGAAGCAACGCAATGCAACTTGCGTTGGGGAGAACATGTTGCTGTTTTCTATGGGCGGCGGTAACCACTTAACATCAGGTGGGCCGCCAGCTTGATCCGTCCTGCCGTCGCATAAATACAAAAAAAAGGACAAACGAACTAAATAAGGCTATGTGTAATCTTAAGGTAAGTTTCATTTTTAATATTCTGCTTTTAAAGCTTCAAAGAAATGTGAGACAGCGTACGATAAATTAATATTGTATTTAAACAAACTCGTTAAATATTTAAAGGCTCATTTTACTTTAAATACAAAGGAATCCTTTTGTTTAATTGTGCACAAATGAATTTTAATTAAAATGTATTTAATTAACAAAGCCTGATTTATAATAATATTCACAACGGTAATCAATGAAATATCATGCCTATATGAATTGTAAATACTTAATTTTGGATTTTATTACAGTGGTACGTGCAGTCAGTATTTTCAGAATCTCAATTTTCAACAATTCTGTGTTTTTAACTAACCAAAACAAATTAACGCTTACACTCTCACATCCTTGCAATAGGATCCCCTGTGCTGCAGATACAATCATAGAAACAACCAGGACCCGAAAACAAACTCCATATCTACCACATTATTTTGCTCGGCGCATTGTTAACTAAAATTTGACGCAACCATATAATTCAGAACAACCTGAGCTACTCAGGTAGGGGAGTCCAACATGGACTCCCCTACCTCGCATCCGTAGGTGAGTAAACTTTGAATTCCTATACGTCTCACTGATTGTTGTGAAAGGAGCAAAATAGTGTAACAGTAGAACTTGTATCAAGTTCGTTCAGAGAAGTACTGCAACTACTCCTGATAAAATCTGCCGCTGATAAGTGCTGCACTCGTGGAAGAGAAAAAATCACTGGATCATGAGACGTTACATCCCCGTCAGGGGTGAAGGGTGCGACAAAATACATTTTGCGTTTTCTTATGCTAATTGGGGACATCCTAAGTCGTATTGCTGTTTTTATGAGCTACGTAAGATTACCTTAAATTATTATCCTTTAAAACATAAAAAAACTTATGGTAGAGTACTTTATATCCTAAAAACTATCGAAGTTTTTGAGTATTAAGTTCAATTAGGTCAAGCAACTTTTAGAACAGTCATGGGTCTGGTTTGACAATTACATCATTGGTGCTCAAGATTTCTAGCTTGAAAGGCATTTTAAACTATGTATTCACACGTATAGCAATCCAGGTACGAGCTATATTTGATATCCTTGTTTATTAAATAATGATTAACTGGAAGATGAAGCTTAGAAGGTACTTGCCATATATGCTCACACGATAGCAAGATTCACAGTGAAATAAGATCCTGCCTACGAATAATCCGCCCCATAAAAATAATAGGTTGATAAAAATCAAAGCGAAAAAACTCATTTACGACGTATATAGAACAATGCCCAGACGTGAAAGTATCATTTACAATAAGGTATTTTCTTTCATAACACGTTTCCGATCGTCTATTCTGTGAATACAGCCGAGAGATGGATTCGTACAATAGAGATGAGATCAGTTTTCCTGATTGATGGCTGACTGGCCCAGAGGGTATCAAGAAACAACGGTATTGATTGCTTGGGTTATAGACTGTGAAATCTCAAACATTTACTTGACTAATACTGTTATATTGAAATTCAGTCAATTACTTACAAATGATATTTGGACGCATTACTATGGTTACTGATAAAACAAAGACTAATAGAACGGGAACTCACAGAATATACAAAATACTAGAGGTATCCCACGAAAAAGTTCGCGCAAAACGCAAAAAAAAATTCAGCTATCCGCCAGTGAAAGTCCCATCAAAGTCGGTCAAGCAGTTACAGAGATTAGAAAAAACAAAAACAGAAAGTCACACAAAAATAAAAAAATGTGTTTTTCTTATTAATGCCGTATATACTTTTAAATGCATTTAGTAAAAAGCTGTTATTTTGACAGCTAACAGATTTACTAACAATTTTATTTATTTTATAGATATGAATACAAAAAATTGCCCCACAGTGAACTAAGCCCCAGGTAGCGGTCTAGGAAAAACATTGTGAAGCTAATGACTATTTGCACTCAAGCTCAAGCAATGACTAAGCAGTATTCAACTACGAGTAATAAAAATAACAACTCTTTTGATCTCTAATTTTAGTACAAGGTGAGATTAATACCCGGACAACTAACGAAATTGATAAAATATTCATGGCATATCATAACAAAATCAATTATGATATTAATCCATAAGAACTGTAGACTTTCGCAACGCCAGCAATTATTATAAAGGTAAAACAGGTAACATGATAACAGACTCGTAATTATTTATTATATTACCGTGATAATAACTGGTAGTAGACCTGTTACCCTTAAGAACCCTAATGCTCTCATTAGAATGAAAAAGCTCATTTAGCAGATTATCAGATAACTGAGGCAAAAATACTACAAAGGTTTATATCAAACATATCTTCATCATTTAATTCATGTTTCATTATCATGCAAAAATAAAGGCTTATGCTAAAACTTTGTTTTTTTTTAGTAAAATTTTTTGCCAGCCGATCGTCTTTAGCTGTTCGAGGCTAAAGACGAAGTGATGCTTTCTCAAACTAATACACAGATTACCATTTTTGGCCAGGTCAACGCTGACTTTCAATCTGAACGTTCAAACCAGTACGCGCACCAATGATGCGCAATTTACACTTGAAAAAAATGTGCGCAATACCACGTTCCTGAAACGGTGAAGGAAAACATAGTGAGGACACCTGCTTGTCTTAGAACCAAAAATTCGTATACATGTGACATCTACCAATCCGGATTGGGCTACCGTGGTAAATCAAAGCCCATTCACTCTCAATTATAGAGAGTACGCCGGTGTCTCTGCAGTGGGAACATTAGAAGCTGATATGGAACGTTCCTCGATTAGTAGCCTTTTGGTAGACAAGTATTTGTGTGATAGATATTTTTTCTGCGTCTGGGTATTAATACGTTTTATATTTTGCATTTGCAAAATAAAACACAACATTCTATCTGTAATGTGGTTCCCATAGTACAAGCTATATTACGTGCATATTTTCAGTGTTCTATGTTTATTTTTTTATAAGTATGTTAATCTCTAAGGTATTTATTCTATGGACCTATGTTTTTGTATTTATGAAAAATAAATTAAATTGCCTGAAATAATGATTTATTATTTAATACCTATTACTATACTTATTTTTGGACTAAATGGCGCTTTGTGAAATGGCCATGAATATATATCTATTACAGTTGAATAATCAAGAGATTACCGGTGAATAAGCATTGAGATGCAAGATCGCTAATTAAAGCTACATTCACACTGTTGATTTCTCCACAAACGTCTTCATCCATCAGAATATTAAACTGGGATAAGCTGAAACTGCCGAGCTATTCTCAGTTCAAATGCTCACGTCGTTTCATTACTGGAACATAATATAGGCCAATTATTTATCCATTATAGAGATGCGAGGTTGGATAACCCGTACTACGGAGATAACAATGTCGTTATCAAAATGTTTGTCCATTACCTAACCAAAGAGATTTGAGAACACTGTTCTGATGAACAATTATGGATAAATGGAGCCAGTGTTTGCTTCTAGATTTTCGACAACACTTCGAAGTGTTTAATTCTGTAGATGTGTCTATATACTCGACCGAATTCAGTCAATAAACCATTGTCTGGTGCGGTATTACAATGTCTTCCTAGTTGATATATTGTGATACTAGAGTTGTTGAGATGGCGTCGTTTGCGCTTACAGTAACTGAATTGGTTTATTCAAATTACAGGGTTCAGAAACGGCCTTCTGATTGCAATTTAACTAGTATCAACTACGAGTAGGTTTATTCGTGGTTTTATTTTTTTCTATATTGTTAACAAACTTCGAACAAAAACCAAATTCGAAACAAATATTTAGTTTTTTTTAATCCTTAAATCCTTTAAGACTATACAAGTAGATATTTGTCTTTTTGCAAGAACAATTCTGCCATATATATAATCAGTTTTATGAATTAAGTTCCCTTTTTCTTATTATAACTTAAGTTTTTTATGTAAGGGACCAGCTTAGCGCCCACCTGATGTTAAGTGGTTACAACAATAATACGACTTAGGTTATGCCCGTCACCCAAGACGGGGATCTAACGTCTCATGCGTACGTGGCTTCACCGGCACCCACACCCTTCCACCGAAAACAATAATGCGGCAGATTCCAGGTGTGGTTACAGTACTTCTTCGTACGAACTTGGTACAAGTTCTATTGCTACGTTAGGTTGCTCCTTTAGTCCAGGATTAAAGAAAAAGCTGTTATTTGGACATTACAAACAGACACTTCAATTGTATGTATTTATATAGATAGTACTAGGTGAATTTTGCTCTAATACGAAACTTTCAATGCAGGAGTTCAATACGCGCTTAACTTAAAATATTTAAATAAGTTTTAATAAGTTACTCTTAAACTTGACTGAGCTTAAGCTTTAAATAATGTTTTTAAGTCGTTTACAAGCTGAAACACTTCGTTAGTTCAATTAAACCACACCTTATTCATCATTTGCGAACAAAATCCCAGAACGCGTTGTAAATAATCCCTTTCTACCGCTTCGTAGCAAATTATCGGCTTGTATGCCTGTTTGCATGTCGAAGCCTGTTCAAAGCATTTACCTTTAACGTCATGGAAATGCAAAAAACATTTATGTTAATTAAATGATGTCGCTTCCCACAGGTTCAATTGAGAGTTATGATTCTATCGCTAAAAATAATTTAAGTTGTGAAAATAAAATGTGTAGGTAACTAAGCTTAGGGTTCCCTCCCATTTGTCTTACTTTTAGCATTTTTATATACGAAACGAAAGTTACGATTCGAATAATTTAAACATGGACATAATCAAATTATAACACATTTAGTTTGATAAATATTCCGTGGCTTAGTTGGTAGTAGCCCTGCCTTGCCCTGCCTTGCCCTGCCCTGTTCGATTCCCGGCCGGGGCACACTGTGTGGTGAAAAACTTCATTTTTTTCTGGGGTCGTGGGTGTTTGTTTTGTGTTTCTGTATTTTTCCATACCATCTGCGACACATGGAATCCTAGTGCAGAGATATGACACACACGTTGTTGTTGTTTAAAATTAACATCGAAACTGTTTATGAATTGTTTAAGAACCAGAAAGGAATTATCGTAAGCGAGCTTCAGAAAATTCAGTTCTTTTAATTTAATTAGATTAATTGGTTTCTTTTGCAATCAGTTAATATATAATCCGTTATCGAGTTTTTGAATTATCATCTTGAACAACAACAAATAAAGCATTTCATAGTTTGTATATTTACTTAATAATGAAGATAGGTTTAATCCTAGAATAATACCAATAACTTAATAAACCTAACTCCGAAACTTCAAAGGTACTATAATTATATAAAACTAAAATGATAGATGTAATGTTCGTTTTGTTTGTTTTTAGAAAACAGAACGTGTAAAATGAACCCTTTCAAGATACCTTACAAATTACAATTAATCTTCTGGTAAATATACAATATGAGCATGTTTGGGTGGAAGCATAATAAAGTGGCAATTCTTTTAAGACACCACTTGTACTTTCTTATTCAGGAATGTCTAAAACTTATCTTGCTTATTTTTCGTTCAAGACATCACTTGTGCTTTCTTATGTCTAAAACTTATCTTGCTCATTTATCGTTCAAGACATCACTTGTGCTTTCTTATGTCTAAAACTTATCTTGCTTATTTTTCGTTCAATTTGCATGAATATCATATTTAAAATTAAATTGAAATATTAGATAAATTCATAAAATTAATGGTCAATTTGTTAATTTACCAATATTCAAAAGTAAGTGTGTGGTGGCGTAGTGGTACAAACGTTAACTGTCAAGAAATTTTAATGATAATGACAGTGGTTCAGATCAACAGAAAGGGTAATTCATCACAATAAAGCCAGACCACGCATTTTTCAGCTGACTTCCACACGAGGAGTTCTGTGGTTATCAATTCAGTTGGTTTGTTAACTCAGAACGACGTCATTTATAAACCGATTCTTTAAAAAAGAATACGGAAAATTCTTTATTATTTGAAGATAAAAGACTTTTAGATTGGTCCCATAGAATTTTTATCAAAATCGGTTCATATTTTATAATCAAAATATTATAATAATAAAAAAAGGATATTTCCGCTGTCATAAATGACGGAGAATCTAGACAACAAACATCAAAATCACATATACAACCGTATTTATAACCTGTTCTGGTAGTCGGTCGAAAACGTCCATAGTTTCTACTGCCCGGTTCCAATATTAAATTAATGACCGTTCGTATGTACATAACCATAGTAGCACTGTTGTTTTAGATCAGCAGACATCTTGCTTTAGATACAAAAAAATTGTGCGGTATGGGACTGGACATAAATCTCTTTTGATTTGGAATTTATTATTGGTACAATTTTTGATGCGGTGGCATGGTTTATTTATAGATACCGCAAAAAACAATAAGCAAAGCGTAAGTATTTGTTTCTGCAAGAGATCCGTACTTAAATTGCTGGAAATGGCAAATACACACACTAACACACATGTTAGTCCTTCGGATTTAGATGGAACTTATGAAGGTAGCTCAAACCTTGGATTAACCTTTTGCCCCAAAACAGTTTATTTTAGTGATTTACAAAAACCATCGTGTCATGTTGGCTTTTTGACCGCGGGTTACTGCTGGGCGCAGCGCGAAATACTATATTTTTTTTGTATCAAACAAAAAATTACCTTTTTTACTTAATTAATATTATAATAAAAACGTTATCTACCCCGAGTTGATTTCTATGTAGTGTTAACACAAACACACACGTGCAACACTAGGTAATTACTAAATTCTCATTGGGAAACTACTGGCACTGATTACAAATGCTTTGTATTCAATTTCTCGTGAATTTCATATTGTATTAAGTTAACCTACGTACCAGTAATTTTCATTAGCTATTTACGGCCAATCCAGTCATTATGATTTCATTTGAAAAGCTGTACCTGATAAGCTACAGCTAAGCTGTTATGACTTAATTTTATTATTATTAATACTACTAAATTGGCGAGACGAGCTAATAGTCCAACTGAGACCGCCAAGCAATCACTGCTTGACGGCAGATTACCAGGTGTGGAGGCAGGTTTCTCCGGAAAAACTAAGCACTCTACTGCTACTTTTAGTTGCTCCTTTATCACCACCCACGGGGTACGTGTAGGGACCCAGAGAGTTCTCACCAACAAAAAGTCAGCAACTAAACCCCCAAAAATTTTCTTAGGTCGGTGCAATTTGTTATACTTAAATGATATTTGATGTAACAAACGTGGTAGTTTAATTGCCGCTAAAGAAAAACAGATAAATACCACAGATCTGTTATTAGAAAGATACAAAAAAAAATTAAGAAATTGCTATCTGACAACAGCGTTTCTTTAGGCGACTACTGGTACGGTAGAAGCTGATGGACCACCTTATGTTAAACAATTACCGCCACCTATAAACAACAAAAATATGATTCCGGTCTTCCCCTACTTAAGTATGAGAAGAGCCAAGTCGTGTCGCGTTGCGCCCGTCACTATGAGACGGGGATGTAACAAGTGCCTCCGATTTCAAGCTTATATGAATATGTATTTGAATATTACGTTGGAGAAAGGTATGAACGACGCGAGTAATCGTTTATTAATGTCTCAAATTATTCCTTTGCTTTTGTTAAAGTCTCGCTAAGCCGGTATGAAAGACCCAGCCGTTGCCAGCTTATTGGAATGCTAGGATTAATGGATTGGTATAGGTACAGATTAAATAATATATAACAACCACAAGTTCTACCTCGCACGGCTACTAAAGACGAATTTGTATGTATATTTTTTTGTTTATCAACAACAAATAGAATTTTATTTTAACAATAAAAATGAATCCCTATTTACCTTGGTCACGCGTGAACGGCTGGATCAAATTAGGTGATTCTTTGTTTGTTGTGTTTTTTATTGTCAGGAGAAGGTTCTTATGAAAAAAAAAATGAAGAAAGTTACGCAGAAAATTTCCGGAAAACCGCGGCTAGTATTATATAAAATATTGTAAAATATACCAATTTTAAACAATCAAGCGGTCACCGTAGCATATTCATCAACATACCCGGAAACATACTATTATGAGATACAACAAAACCATAGAAATAGTAATGTTGGTATGGAGTATTTGTTGTCTTGTTGTGTAATATCAGCCACGTCATACGAGGGACTCGCATAACGTCGCTGATATTCCACATATCTGAAGAATTTAATTTTCATACAAGTAGCATGGAATCTAAAATAGGATGAAGCGAGATGAAAGATTCTTCTTTGTATACCTTATTGTAATACCATTAAAATGTTTTACTAGCGTTGTAAGATTTTTTACGGATTTTGCCGGCCCCGTGGCAGTTGTCTGTAGCCCTTCTGCCAAGGGAGAGGACCGGGTTTCCATTCCCAGGTACGGACAAAGTTTGCGTAGAGAGTTTGTTTTCGGGAATGGGATGTTTTTACTGTGTAATTGTGTTTGTCTTGCGATACAGGAATCTTAGTGTGAATGTGAAAGCGTTAACTTTATACTAAAAATATAATTTAATGCGGCCTAATTTAATGTTACATTAGTTTATGTACGCATTAGATAAATTAAAAACATTCAATGTCAATGTTAAAAAATTGTGAATCATAACTTCAGATATCAATATGATAGGTATAAAAGCAGCCAATTACTATTTCTAGCAGTATGTTCTCGGAATGGTTTCGATATGACATAAAATCTTAGTCATATATCGTTACAAAATGTCTAACAAAGAAGATGATTGACGTGTTTGGATTAAAGCATAATCTTAACAATTAAAAATAGCTAAAACATGAAAACTAACTGATTGTTTTGTCAAATAGGTGTTATTTGACAAATCTGTCGGTCAGTTTTCAAATAGGTGTTAAATAGATGTTACTTGACAAATCAGTTAGTCATGAAATGTGTCTTTGCCATGCATATAAATTTAGACGTGACCAAACGATACTTGAGATCTAAAGGAATTAAGAAGTTTGAGATTCAGCTTTTTTAATTATACCTAATCGTCTTCGAAGCCAAAGCAAACATTGGCTTTGCTTGTGGATAGATCGCAACCATTTAGTCTTAGCCAGTTTCTTCAAACACTACACCATAGTTTACAGTATAGTTATGTAGTGACTCATCTTGTTTCACTGCAAGATTAATTAAGCTCTTGTTGGAGAATTAATAAGTGACCTCACGCAACCCCCGTATTAGCCATATTATAGACTATATAACAGTAATCTGTGGACATATTCAATAATTTTTGCTTTATCATTCTACAAGACAAGCTATTAAAATGTTTCAGCAGATTATATTATACACAAACTAGCTTATTCAGCGCCACCTATCAGGAGGTGTTCTTGTCATCCAGTCTAGATAGAGAAAGAAGAACTTTAAATCTCTTCTCTCGCTCACTCTGAGCGAGTATTAACCTTATTCTCCTTTTCGTGTGAGTAAGTGTATTAACCTAAATGTTCCGAACAGCAGCGAACTAAGCTGAGGTCCGAGCCGGCACCACTAACTGATGCCCTTGGTTTGCTGCTAGAACATTATTAGTTTTATAATGATCGAGAGCCTCCCGGTCTCACCAAAGCCAACATTGGCCATTAACATATAGTCCAGTCAAAAATGTGATAATTTGATTAGTTACTCACATAATCCATAATTACCAGGGGATGGGAGGGTTACCTTTTAATCCTCTCCGTGCACCTGCAGAGAAACAATTTATGGCTCATGATCAAGGAACATGCCGAAAACTTTAAGTAAGTTGTAATGAAGTGCTTTGACACATTTTATTGCGACAGGTAAATAAATGTAAATATTGCAAGTTTATATCAGTTGTTATTTCGATCTGAAAAGTGAACAGTAATGTTGTTAGTGAGAATAGTAAAAAAAAAACCAAACTACGAAACCAACATGCACAGCTGGGTGAGATAAAGGCTTAAACTACTACGACTAATGCTAAAGCCGAAACCAGCCGGGCAAAAAAGGCCGTCACGGGATTCCCGGCAGATATGAAACATGACGGCATAAGAGAGGTGTCGTGCTGTATGCTATCACGTCACACGAGTGGATATTACGGCCAAGGGCGCCAAGATGTTTCACATCAAAGACAAAGACAGTTCTAAAATAACATGGGTTCGATACAACTGCTGTATTTGTAAAAATTTGATGTTCGTCTCACAATGTTTGCCCTATTGTGGGTGTGTGTGTGTCTACTTACGTATTCTGATTGTCGGAGTGCGAAGCCGTTGGGGGCAGGAACCTGACCAAAGGTGGTCGCAGCAACATCTGCCTGAAGGTCTGTCTGAACTGTCTTGACATGGAACAGTACAGGACGAAATTAATGGACCCGTTTAGAAGCGCGAGAAAATCCATCATATCTCCAAACAGGTTGTAGCATCTAGTGAAGAAACACCATCCCATCAACCCACTTAGAAGTCCCAAGATCCCTTGAGGCAGCTCAGTTACCAGAAACAGCAATAATATAGCCAGCAACATCTTCGTTGTCCTGTCCGTTCTTTTATCAGCTTTGTTCTGCCTTTTGACCATCTTCTCGGCAGCGGCGCAGGAGTTATGGTTCCTCAAGTTCTTCTGATGCTGGTTGGCACTGTATAGTGCCCTGATGAGCCACACACTGATCACTGTCAGGATGAAACAGGGTAGGAGTTTTATGACTACTGCGTGTACCCAGAAATTGACTTGGTAAAGTGTTCCGTGATGGTCAGAATCCACGTGATATGCTGTATAATGGTTACCAAATCCGTCGCCTTGTTCCTTTTCATGGATGTTGAATACCTGTGAAAAGATATAATGAATGACATGGCTACTTGGCGTATCTAGTTATGGAGTAGGCGATACGAAGATTTTTAGAAGAAGTTTTTTATGTGGTGAAAGTGATGTGTCCACATCATCCATCTTAAAATCGAGGGTATAGAATTATAAAAGTCAAAACCCGGCTTGATAGAAGTACAATCGAAATGTAAACCATGAATGGTACTTAAAAAGTAGCAAAGTCATCGGGGACCATCTTAAAATAGCTGAAAAATACCGTTATATCTTTAGGAATCTTAGATTTCCTGTAGGTAGGTTCAATACTAAGAACAAACACCATGTTCAATACACAAACATTAGGCCCCGCTGGGCAAGGCACTACCAAAATAGCAATTTCTAAACTGATAAATCACCTTGTTATTTTTATCGTGTAATTTACATAAGGCACCAATAGGTACCTTATATTGAAATAATATTAGACCTGACGTATAAATCCAAAGTTTCTGAAGAAGTGCTTTGTACTCCTTAAGAATAAAACCATGTTCTCATGTAAGCAGGTTCTCAGCAGATTTATTCTAACTCATAAAATTATTTGTACAAGCGGGATAGATGTTTATCAATCAATTTATGTAGGAAGGGTAAACGGTTTCATCAAAGCGAAAGGGTACTCACCATAAACGTAGGTATGCAAAGCACCGGCGGCAATAAAAAGCTAGTGAGTATTGCGATGCTGCATCTCCTCTCTGTACATAGTATGTGGCTTTTATCTGAGTACCTGCGAAAAATATTAGACCATTTTGTAGTTCGTATGTTTGGTTAGTAAATTACAATAACATTAAGGTACAAAATTTGATCTATTTAATCGATACTTCGGATCTAAAGGAATACTCATTTAGAGTATGAATTTGAAATGTTATGGATCGATAATTATTTATAAAGCTTAGTACAGATCCTATTAAATAGCAAGCCGGCGTCTTAAATGTAAATTGATGAAATTAACGTTAGTAATTGACTACTGTTAAATTAACGGCTTGAGTTCCATTTAACTCGAAATTGTTTGTATTATAATAATTCCTGTATAACGAAGGTATAATAAAGTTTCACATTTGTGAATAACTTAAATCACACAATAGATTTTTCGAGAATCCCCGCGGTGGTACTTGCGGTTGGCCATCAAACTAACCGAACACTGTACTTCTCCGGGATCAAAAGTAGCCTATGTTTTAATCCAGGAAATAAGCTAGCCTGGTACCAAATTTAATCCAAATCCGTAGAACCGTATGAGCGTGAAGGAGTAAAAAACATACATACAGATACAAACTTTCGCTTAAATAATATTAGTGCGATTTTTTTTATTATTTTTATGAAATAGTCGTTTAGTACTTTCATATTAAAATATGCTGCTGAAATAAACGTGATTATGAAAAACTAAAAAAGAAATTTTGTTTCAACAAATGTTGACATAATATTGTTTCACTATTTCTAACTCGACAAACAAACTATATTTGGAATAAATGCAACCTACAATAAAATATTAGACAGAAATGGAAGTGTCCAAAGTTTATTATAAAAACAAAAAACGGAAACAAGGGTACTCTTAATTAATTGAAGGGAGGAAATTGGGTCACCCGTTAATTACTCTTTAAATATTTATTGAAGAAACTGGAATCCTTTGATGGCCTTACACTACCGACAACTTTTTTATCCAAGAAATTGTACTATTGAATTAACTCACAAATAAATTTCAATGATTCTGTATTAGCTCATAAATAGATAAAATACACCATCAGACAAATTAATACATTTATGTTACTATAGTGTTGCATTAGTAGCATAGAACGAGAATGTTACATCTACTATACTATTTTTTCTGGATCAATTTTTCGTTGTCTTGAGTGTAGTAAAATTCGTCCATTTTTTTTTTTTTCATTTTCTTTAGACTTGTTTCCTTTTTTTAGTTTTCGTTTCTTTAGACTTTATTCTTGTTTTCTTTAGACTTTTGATTTGAAATGTCTTTATCTAAAACTTCAATAAATCTTTTGTGTAACTAGAAATTCAAAAAGCCGAATTCTGTACTTTTATCCCTTATTTCTCACCCTTAGGGAGTGAGATTAACGGTCTACAATGGGCGAAGAAAAAGTCATAGGAGAGCAAATTACAAATTACGAAATGTCGTATACCTAAATGACATATTTTTTCCAGTTAGTATGATTTAAAAACCAGACTATTATACTATATATGAAATCGCCGAGTATACTCACTTAATAGCGACGTATCTCCAAATAGCCAAGGAAAGCGTCAGGAATATTGAAGCGGTGTGCAGTATTTGGGCATAGTGCATATGGAAGAGTATATACGTTGCTTTCGAGTACCGGAAATCCGACTCCGGGAGTATCTGAAAATAAAATAAGTTTAGCATTTTATAATAACAACCGAAAAGGATTATCGATTACTCCAAGGTGCTACTCCGAACGGGCAAAAGAGGCAAAGGGGGTTTTAGATATGGATAGGTAGCCGCAGGAAAGTATGAGAACGTTTTATTAACGATAACAGCGCATGGTTGTAATTGTTCTGTTTCGATGCCACATGATATTTCCCGGTGTATTTTCTTTTGTCCCACATATATATTAATAGTATACAAAAATATATACATATTACATTTCCCCCAACAGCAATGAAGGACATCTCTTCACATTTGTGTTACACTGAAATAACTACGATAGGAGGTACCACTAAACACCAGGCCATCAGTTCGTTTCGTTACAAATATCACGTAAAAAATATAGTTTTTAAGTGTTTTATTTAAATTGCTATAAAACGGATTATAATTTATTTGAAGTAAACTTTTGTTTTAGGCATTTACCTACTAATATTAATTTAATTACATCCACTTGTAATAGCCTCCTAGGCTAAAATATGGTATTATATGCACGCGGATAAGTTTACTTATACGTGTAAATTTTGACGTGTCCAAAGACTTGAGATCTAAAGTATCTATTATAATAAATAAGTTTGAGTTTGAATTGTTCGCCTAATAGTTAGATAAGTAGATTTCTCAAGGTAAAGAAGTAAATAACAATTAAAACCTATATTCAAGTTATTGACAATACAACGGCGAAGCCGAAAATAAAAAATAAATAAATTAAAAATAATGTTTAGGTCTCAACAACCCAGTTATTTGGACCGCAAAGAACATGTCAGTTTTTTTCAATAACTTTTTGTTCTGGAAAACTATTTTTATCATTAAATACTTGTATGTAATCATGAAATGGATGAAAGAAGAATGCATGCAGTGGAGATGCGAATGCTGAGATGTGTGGAATGACAAGGAGAGACAAAATTAGGAATGAATATATAAGAGGGAGTATGAAAGTAGCTCCAGTAACGGAGAGGTTAAGGAGTAATAGGTTAGCGTGGTATGGACATATTATGCGGAGGGATGAATGGCATATAACAAAACAAGTCTTAAATATGGATGTGGAAGGATATAAGGCACGAGGTAGGCCAAAGAAAAGATGGATGGATTGTGTGAAAGATGATATGCGTAAGAAAGGAGTGAGTACTGAGATGTCTGACAGAGGGAAATGGAAGAAAAATACATGTTGTGCCGACCCCACTTAGTGTGGGATAAGGGCAGGAAGATGATGATGAAATACTTGTATGTAATAATAAGACTTTTTATTCAGTTTAAAATCAAATGTCTGTCACATCACGACTGTGTGTCACGGTGAAAGTACACTAGTACCGGAGTGCTTAATTATTTCGACACACCAACGAGAAATACTTAACGAACTTAAAAGAAATAATGTTTATTTTTCTTCAAAGTTCTTGTTCTTGAATTAAGAGTACTTAGTTATTAACAATACAGTTATTGACGGTACAATAATTATTCTTTTAATAAGTAGGTACCTCGACGATCCAGCTTTGCTCGGTTCTTTTCAATATAAAACGTTTTTTCGTAAAAAGTTTCATTTTACAAGAAATTCAATTATACAGGTAAATTTAAACAGCAAAACTCTATTTAAATAAAAATTTTTTGGCCCGTTTAGAGTAATACAAAAATAAAAAGAAACGTAGTGGTTTTAAAAAGTAAATATAACTAATTTACAAGTGAAATAGTTCTCTGAGCTTCACTACGGATAAATTTTAAATTGACAGGAACTTTGTATGAACTACTTCAAACTTAATAGTTAAACTATATATGACTGGACAATATACGTCACGTGGTTTGCGGTCTCAGTCGACATATCCAAAAATGTTATTCGTCGACTAGGATCGCGGTCCCAATACCTAGTGGTCCCAGTTCACGGGAACTTTGTGAATTCTTCCCCCCCGAGTTAGTAGTTCTAATTATAAAAGTTTATTAATATAGTAATGTGTGGTACAAATAACAAATTCGAATAAAAGCTTGCGTTCCGAATTTAAATGTTCTGCTTTTTGCTTGTACTAAACAAGTTGCAAATTGGTCGAAAAAACCGAGCATTAATATTTGGTCCATGGGTCAAAACACTTAACATAACATAATAAATACCACTACAATAATCATTATACCCATCGGTAGATCGAGATATTTTATAGCTTCTCAAATATATCAAGGTATGCCAATAAATAACGTTTACACAAACATCAACCACACTACTATTGGAACGGAAATAGATTTTTAATAGTAGTAATGGTTATTTTATTATGAGCATAAGTGATTGCATGAGTATGTTTATGAATATTATATCAATTAGCTATTAATATGTTGGTTTTGCTTAGATTTTTACGGTTCTGTTACTCAGTAGCCCGAAATCCCACGCCATGTGTTTGATCACTATATATAAATCAGTATATACCTGACAGTCAGTAAGGACCATCAATTTGAGACATTCATTAAGTTACATTACATTAAACGGGTCTTTAGTGTCTTTAACTAGTTAATTATTATTTTTTTTTTTAAATTAATTGCATCTTTTAGCTTAGCTATGGCAGCTCCTAGTAAAATAACATAAGGCAGCGCGTTGTTTTTTTTTAAATGGAATTATTTTCTCTTTTTTACAATAGAAAAAAGAATTTCGTTGTGGTCTCACAATCAGAACTGATGCTGAACAACTTGGTCGCGGAAATTGAATCCAATTGAAATTGCGAGATGGTAGACACCTAGTTTGACTGTCATATTTTTTATAGTATGTATGTATCTGATTTTTGTAATACATGCAGAACCTAACAGAATACCAGAATACAGAGTGAAGCCTAGTCGAAGACCTTCGAGTGGCTTGAAAACTCCGACACCAGAGATGGCCACTTACACGAAAGAAGAAAAATATTTCGTCTTCAAAGTAAATTATCCAGAAGATTAGGCACATTCTAAACATTATCTCGATTCGACGCTTCATTGCCGCTTCCATTAAAATGAGTGTATTATACTTGTAAATTACGTAAGCAAATTGTAAATATTAAAAACAATATGAAACCTATGTAAGAAATACTCGAGGTACAGTAGTAAAACACTTGAATCTTGAATGCGTACTCGTGCAATGTGTATTCCAAGCTCATAGAGTAGTTTCAAGCGGAAATGACAAAAATGACCATAGACTATATCTAATAATAACACTGCTACTTACATAACACCTGTATATACATAACTGTGATCCTTTGCAGATGTTTGTAATAGAGTGGGTACCTACATTTATGTTAGTACTTATACCCTGACTCCTGGCACTTGAGACGATTGACTCAAAAGGAAAATAACGACTTGGAATTAGATAATTCACACATGACAGCGCATTCGTCTATAATACGTCTTCATTGAAACGTTACGAAACGACATATCGTGCGTTTTATTAAATAAACTGGCTACGCCCCGCGATGTTACCCGTGGTTGGTCATCCTGAGCGAATATTGCATTTTTCTGAGATCTAAAGTAGCTTTTGTATTAATCCAGTATGTAAGCTGTCCTAGTATCAAAAACTTTCGCCTTTATAATATTAGTGTGATAAATGATAAGAGTGATCTTGAAACCGCCACAAAGACAGCATTATACAATAGATTGTGGGGTATCATGTTGCTCGAATCCGTAAATACCGTAGTTACCCACAAAGTCCTTTCAAACCGAAACCGGGTAAAACGAAAACAGCAATCCAAACTAGCAATAGAAGTCTAGTTTGTTCTGTCCAGAGAAGAACTGCCACCAAACATGGTAATCCGCCACCAAGCAGTGGTCCACACGCGTTGCTGTGCTCCGATAAAAAGCAAGGGTTCTGGTAGAGTTACAACCAAAGCGGGGATGTAACGCCTCACCCTCATTTCTCGGATTTCATTTCATCTTATTGGAAGTGGTAACATCACACGAGGCGCCAGCACGTTCGATAATTTTAATTCCATTAACCGTCATCGAATATTTGACGTTAAAACATCTAGTCATTGAAAATGTAAAAACTTTTTCATCGCTGAAGCTCTGAACCTACTACCTGTTGATCGATAAGTCTACCAATTAAGCCACTCTTACGTCAATCGACTTTATTTGTTTTTCAATTACTCGGAATTATAAAAATATATTTGGCTATTCCGGGAAAAATTGTCTCATAGAATCAAAATGGTCGCCTTTATTTTTGCAACGCTCGCGCGTTGAAAATATTTTATGAAAATTATTGCTTTTGACGTTGATCGACATTGCGAATCCATCGTCGCGGCTCTTTGTGGTTTATTTTAAGAAAATAAAATTACTAATCGTTTAATTCCTTACAGTTAAATTTGGTTTTCACTGATATATAATTCATTTATTTCCCGCTATAAAAATGAAGGCGTACAGCGATTTAAAAGTATAATTACTTCCACTTATACAAAGATTTAATTAAAGGTAGCACGGACACGCATAATGATACAACATACTCGCACATACTCAAGACTCAAGAACGTAAATCATACTCATCAAAAAATGAGTATTTACCCCGGCTGTCCTTTGAAACCATTGCTCAGCTGTAGGAAAGTATAAGTTAAAGAAATGGAATGAAAAAAAAATCACATGGAATCATCCACGTTAGGATGATCCCATGTCACAAAAATATTTTCAAATGCAAATATTAGGTAATTGAGTATGAAAATCGATACTTTTAAATGCATAAGTAAAAAGCTGTTATTATGACATCACAAACAGACAAATCAATTTTATTTATAAGTATGTATAGTCGTGTCGGTAGGCTTACATAAGTTTTGATTCTATTGAAATCCGTTTCATATTTAATCTATCATAAGTGTCAATTAGCGTTTGCCAAACTAAAATTCCATTCGGTCAAGTATAATTAGTTGGGCGAATTCTTAATTGAGTTGTAATTCCTATGAAACGTTTACGTATTTCGGTATATCGTTGTTTCAATATTTTCCATAAATGGTTCGGTGGAAAACACTAATTCTACCTGAAATGTAGAGGTTAGTGTTTTCCACCGAATTCCAACGAAGGAAGTTATCAATTCGTGTGTATTATTTTCTTTATAGTTGTTATCTCAGAACTCAGAAGCGAAAAACGCTGAACCCTACTCGTAAAAGTCAAGATCAATTGTTCTCAACCCTTATAAGTAGGGTTTGTGGTTCGAGTACATAATAAACCATACAAAACCAGGCAATAAAACCACCAATACGTACATAAGTTTTGTACAATCTCCATTTTGATATATCGTATTAAAGTTCGTTTTTTAACTACAAAGAGTTTCTTGGAATCGCAGAACGCAGAACCCCAATTATGAGGAAGGTACCTAGTGAATTGAGTATAAAACTGTTTCGAAAATTTGAAAAGCGAAAGAGACAATGAACCCACGGTCCTCTGAAAACAATTATCAAACAAATAGTAGCAAGAAGTTATTTCTAACAAGAGTCTTATAATCTAATAAACGATACCTTAATATAATTACGTCTTAATAACAATGACTTCAATACCTTCAACCCTTGTTATTCGCCTTTAGGGGTGGAATTTCTTAATGAAATTTATACGGTTCCTCGGATTTATATCCTAAAGAACCATTCAAATCTGTACGCGTACAAAAAAAACCCAGCCAAATTGAGAACCTCCTACTTTTTGTAATTTTTAAATAAAATAATGGTACATTCAGTAAGTCATTTCAATGTTACGTTAAAAAATGCTCAGAGTTAAATACGCGGTTTATAAATTCTAAAATCAGAAATAGTGTAGACAAAATCAAAACAACGTGGAAAATCATATACATTGAGACTGGAAAGTCCAAATCTCATATAAATATAACTTGCGTATGGGCAGCAAAAACATCAAACAATACAGTGAATTCTTTTTTACCGACAGTCTCTACCAAGTTGTTGAAATCCTCCCACGTAATGGCATAGTCATCGTTAATTGCTTATTTATCTTACAATACACGATATCTTCGCGAATTGCGGATCGATTTGAAAGGTTCTTACTTCGCTTGATAAAATGTACATACGAGGTCGTCCCATGAATACTTTTTTTTATTTAAAACTTATTTGAAAACTTGTACCACTTGAATAGAAGATGAAAGAATTGAAGTCGGTTTATTTCTTTTTTTAAATTAGTCGCTTTTTTGCAAATCTAAACTTTGTTATTCAATAGATATTTGGTATATGCACTTGCATAAAGCAATATTATTGCGGGCTCATGCTTCGCAGAATCTCTCCAATGATTTTATTGGAAATAAGGAGTGAAACCCCACCCACTCCAGCGAGTCGCGACGGGAATAAATAAATTGCTACCTATTATTAGGTATCTCATACATCCAATTGACAATATAAATATATTATTATTCAATCTTTTGAGTTTATAAAGCAACAACGTTTGCGCGATTATCTTATACAAGCGGTTAAACAGTCAGACTACTTAAAACTTCAGGATTCCTTACAATTAGGTTGATTAAACTTAATCTCTCATTGATAGATCTAATTAATTTATGTCAACAACAAACCCATAATGATGCATAACTCTTAAGCAAGTTTAATTATTTATCGACAACACTCAACACATAGAATAAGGCCGCGTCCATAGGTAGAGTACCATGATCCCTCCACGTATCTGGTGATGCAAAAGAAGCAACACAAAGTAGCAATAAAACATACGCCAAGTTCGTCCGGAGAAGCACTGCCACCACACCTGGTCATTCGCTGACAAGCTGTGCACTCGCATTACTGTGTTCCGGTCAAGGGGTGTGGGTACCGGTAACATTACAGGGACACGAAACGTTATACCCTCGTTTAAAAGCGATGGGCTCAACCTGATGCGAATATGGAGGATCACAGTCGTATTCCTGTTGTTTATGAGAGGCAGTAACCACTTGACATCAGGCGAGTTGTAAGCTAGTACCAACACTTTAGACACAAAAAATGTAATCTAAGTACTTGGATAAATCATTTGATAAAATTAATCTGCTACACATTTTGTCTGTGTAATGTCGAGTGCCTAAATCAAGGTTGACAAGCTCATATTAATAGATAGCGCTTGCTGCTAATTTCCATGTCGTGTGATAAGAAACACAACAACAAGAAAACAAATTACCAGCCGTGGCCGGTAAACCAATTTATTCCTGCCAAATATACCAGGTAGGAAATATCAGATAGGACAAAAAAAAAACCTATATATATCCGTTAATTACTTTGAAACCATCCAACCGATATACCACAAACCGGTTTCATTAGAAGGCAATAATGCGAAGATGGTTTTAGACCACTAAAACAATGCATCAGGCACAAAATAGTCTTTTTTTAGCGTAGTAGCAAACGCCATTTTACACAGCGCCATCTAGCCCCAAACTAAGCATAGCTAAAGGAACTCACATTACAAGGTACAATTATTTTTAGGACTTCTTTTTGTAATTTAATAATACATATGAACACAGACACAGTACAAATATCTATGTTAGTCACACAAATACTTGTCCTGAATGGGAATCAAACAACCAGCAAAATGAAACTTACCAGATATCTATAGATGGCAAATGGAATGTACTCTATCATGACGAAAACATCGGCGACAGCAAGCCACTTCAGCAACCTGTTGATGGGCGCTGCAGCCATATCCTTTCGCGTCAGCACGGCGATATTCAACGTATTCGACAGCATTCCTATCGTACAAACCTGAAAAAGATTAATACGTTATTAGAAATTCTACAGAAGATTACCTCACGTACGACAGTACGTTTAGGAACAGAAATTTGTCATAGGGTGCATCAACGCGTTTATGGTTTCAAAAAATAACAAACATTTATGTTTTACTAGCGATCCACCCTGACTTTGCATTATTTACTAACGAAAAAAATGGGAAACCTTGTCTTGGCAATTAAGAACACAACAAAAAAGTAATCGGTCAAGCTGTTGTCAATTATTGATGGTTTTACATTCATTTATACAGATTTTTCGAAGTAAAGGTTATTGAGTGAAATAAGGTGTATTAATACAATAATATAACAGCTTGGAAGTATTTTTCGTTATAAATTAAAAACACTAGCTGTTTCCTGATTTAAAAACAGCCTATATGGTAATCCAGAATATAAGGTATCCTGATACCAAATTTCATCCAAAAAAACATTGGTAATTTTTTCCTATCGTTGCATGTTGACTATTTAACCGCGGGTAATAACTAAAATCGATTGCCGCTGGTTAGCTTCGCAAAAGCTCGAAATTGCCACAATACTGGGTTGGTGTAGAAAAGAAGAAAGTTCGGAATAAATCAGAATTGATGATTATTTATTGCCAGTTCGGAAATTTAGGTTGCGAAGCTTACCGGGTCAACTTGTCATATATAAATGCTGAACTGTTTCCGTAGAGAACAAATAACTAAATACCTCATCACACAATAGTGTCAGTTTGGTTAAAGCTTCATATAAGTTTTGTGGTATTTTATAAACGCAGCGGAATAGCTACCCTGTTACCTCAATCACTAATTGTTCAAGCAACCGAATGCGGACAAAGTTTTCTTCGAAGGCATTTGTGGGCATGTATTTATGTATGGATGTGGGATTATCCGACCAAAACTCTAAGACCCTTTATCCAATCCTCCTAAAACTTAGTTGATGGGTGATTGGATGTAAAATTTAGAAGATGGGTTTAAAACCGAAATGATTGGAGTGAAATAGTAGAATTTCCAAAATATTTGCCTGTCAATCAGCGCGATACAGTCAGACAAATAACAAATATGTTTGTGTAAATGCAATTAATTGGTACACGGAACATGTGCTTATTCAAACCCTATCCGACCCTCCATGGGGAATAAGTATCCATAAGCAAAAAAACCCCTAATGGAAGGACTACATTCTTTTCGCGAGCATGATCCCTTTTACAAAGTACCCAAGTACCTACTTAAATCTAAATAACGTTTTCCTTATTACTATGTATACAGATATTACAAAATATTTTGCTTGTTGTGGAGCAAAGCTACATCACACCATGGAGTTTTATCATTTATATAATCATTAAATGAGTAATACGCTTTCTTTATTAAAATATTCCTTATAATGTTAGTTATTGACATCATTTTCTTCTCAAAAATAGATTTGTTTTTATGGACGTCTCATAAATTTTCATAAATATACTTAGAATCCGCTTTGAGAAAAGTTTCTTTGATTTTTTCTTTCTGAATGTCACGTGATCTCATTTTATAAATTGGCTCTTTTGTAATACAAATTCTTTCTAAATATCTGCTGATTACCCCCACATTAGGACACCGTATGTCACAACACTATGCAAATTATTGAAGTAAACTAACCAGGGCAGTAGCATCATCTGTTAGCTGCAATTTATCTATTTTAATAAGGCTCTTTGATTTTTAACAGGCTTAAACTACTGCCACGCCACGCATAGTAACTATAGCCTATATAAGCAAATCTTTTGTGAAAGGAATAAATTAAAAAAATGGAATATTACTAGAACGTTAATTCATACGTTGTTTTATACTTCAATTCCTCAACTATATTGTTAAATTCTCCTGTAACCTATTACAGTAATTTTTTATGTTCTATCGATTGTGTAGATCTCCCTAGTTCTAAATGGCGGGCACTGGAAAATGCGACACAGTTTTTACTTCTGCATTATCCAGAGTCTAATTTTTAAACACATGTACATGCGGTTAATAAATTAATAAATAAAAAATAAATAAGCGAGCGAGTTCCAAGAACGAATAAATTAGTTCAATGCTGGCAGAACCTAGCGCCAGTGATATTTTTCATTATCCGTTCCTCAGCCCCTCAAACCTTCCTAGAAAAATAAAGATATCATAAGCGAATCTTTGAGATTTATTATCGAATACGAGCGAAAGCTTGGAGATATCTTCTAGTTCACAGACAAGTAAATTACGACTTAATTAAGGAAGTAATTAGGTTATGTCCACACCTCTTTGGATCTTCAAATCTCATGGGATTCTGGCAGAAATTAAACATACGGCAAAATATATTCTATAATATATTAGTCTTAACCTACTGCCCTCGATGTAAATGTTCTCGATGTTTTCTGAACACCCTTGAAAGTTCCTTTGTGAGTGTTGAGTTAAAACTGTTAAAGATGTAATTATAGGCCATTTATACTTTCAAGCGCAACGCAATATTCTTCAAATGATAGATAGATTATACTACTTTCCATGCATGCTACTTTTATTGACTGAGCATTTATATCAACAAGTGACTTATTTAAAAAAAAGAAAAAAACCCCTTTTTTTGCATAACATTGTACAGAAACCAATTTTAAAATGATTTACAATATACAACGGGCGAAGAAAATGGTCACAGGAAAATAAGACATATTTTTTCCAGTTCTTTTGATTTGACAACTAAATTTTTTAATCTAATTTGATAAAAAAAAAATATGAAAACTTAAAATAAAAAAGAATATTTAAAATCCGTTCATAAATGACGGAGATCTGAAGAAACAAACATTTAAAAAAAAAGCAATCAACAACCTCCTCCTGAAGTCGGTTGAACGTCGGTCGTCGCACGTTACGTTAAAATAATTCCATGAAAAGAAAAATAGACTTCCTTGTTTATGTAATCATATTCTATTATGGCGCACAAAATACACACTAATATCGCTAGATATTGTGATAGTGTTTGGAAATTTATTACACTTACATTGTAGAAAGGATCATGCCAACGAATAGAATGGAATCCTTCCTAATGAAAGGTTCCTCCATTTTCCTCCATACCAATTTCATTTCGCTCGCATAAAGATCGTGTGATCTTGTAAACATATATTTATTGGAAAAAATATAGATTTTCGAAAAGTTTATTTAAGAATACTACTAAACGCAAAAAATACTGCAAAAATCAAAGTAAAATAATCTTTATTTCATATAAGATTACTTTAATTTTTGCATTCCACGAATAGTAAGACATCCCATAGTACCCTTTAGTAGTCGGCTAAAAATGAGAACTATTAATCTCATTTTTAGCCTGATTATTTATTTTAATACATTTTAATTTAAAGCATGCAAATTTTTAGCAAAAGCTATGAGGGCTGGTTCAAAAAGAGGAACCATTAATATTAAAATATCATATCGAAGATTAGGTGAATATCTGATTTATTAATGTATTTAGTTGAAGAAATCACTAAGAGCAGACTTAAAGTATTTCAGTATATACAAAATTGCATGGTTCTTACGTATAAAAGCCATTAAACCAGCTCATGTGGATAAAACAGTTTGATAGCGCTTTTTCTTCCGACTTACTTTATAAATATTAATATTTAAGGCTAACCAAGAAGTTTAGCATAACGAAGATAGAAGATTAGATTCTTTGTGTGATAGCCACTAGATAGAGTTATTTCAAATCCGACTGATATTTCCAGAAATTACCGCGTTCAAACAAACAAACTCTTCAGCTTTATTTTATTATTAGTATACTACCGACCCGCCCAGGCTTCGCACCGTTAGTAGAGCATTATTGTCGTATCAGAAACTACCCGTGCGAAGTCGGGGTGAGTTGCTAGTACTACAGATAAACCTTCCTCTTGAATCACTCTATCTATTTCTGAACATTACAATAAAATATGTTGCGTAGTTTAAAAGATCTAAGCGTACAAACAGCGGGAGTGACATTGTTTTATACTATGTTAATATTGTCAAGGAATTCAATTAAAGCGTTCGTGGCGTAGCTTGCCTAGTTGTTAATAATGAGCTTATGGTCTTCTTATGCCAAACAAATCTTCATAAATTATATTCAAGAACTATCTCGATCACGTCATCTTTCAAAAACCGAAAAGAAAAACAAAATTAGTACATTCACACACACTACAAACTTGTAACACCCTCTTATTCGTCAGGGGTAAAACAAATAATGATCATGAGCTATTCTTGAATGGAAAGGGACAATTGACGTTTTTTGATTAAGGTACATTCGAGAAATAAATCAGAATGATCGATCATTTCTGCCGCCTCCACTGGAAACGCTAGAAATGGCGACAATAGAAATGAATGGACAAAAAAAGCATTTGTCACCGGTGATACTCAAGTTGAGGTCAGCAATCCGGTAGTTTCACAATATATGTACAGATATCATTTAATTACTAGCGTTAACGTAGATTCTCACAATGAATTAAGTAGCGTTAATATAGATTCTGACAATGAATTTATTTCAAGATTAAAGGATCGGGTACCTTTAATCTTGTCCTTTTCTGTACTCCTAACAAATTATATTATTACCATTAAAATTATTTACCTAAATTTGAATCGTTTTTGACTGAACCATCTAAATCTAACCTGACAATCATTTAGGGTTGGTTCATTTAAATACTTTATATTCAATGGGCTTTTCGTTGGTTTTAGTATTCTGGAAGTTCGGTAACACGGCAGAAATGTTCATAAGTTAAGAACTTAATTTCTGCTGTAACTTCAAGTTGTAGTCTTTGAAGTTGATAAATTAGATAGCAACAGAAGTTGTGTGCAAGCTTTCATAACAGTGACTAAACAATAGTGAATTTATGTTTATGTATTGTATTATAGTATATTCTTTGCTAAACTATTTATCCAAACTCGTTTATTATTGACTGATATACAGACTCAGATATTTAGATATATATTTCTTTTATAGTATTTTAGGTATACAGCGCAATCTAGCCCCAAATTAAGCGTAACTTATACTATGGGTTTTATATTTGTAAATATAATACGTACATATAATACATCCAGGCACAGAACAAACATCTATGTTCGTCACACAAATGCTTGTTCTGGGTGGGAATCCAACCCACGACCTGCAGTGCAGACCTACTTCCAACTGAGCAGTAAGGCCAGTTAAGTGTGGCATATTCACTGTCGATGTCATGAAAAAAACTCTTTATAGAGTTAAGTTCGCCTTTGTACATATTTTATTCAATACCTGATGTAAACGGGTTTTTTTTTTGTGTTCTACAATATAAAGAATTACAGAATTGAAATTTGTATGCCTTGAAAAAATATCACGTCAACTTTGACCTAATAAGCGACTTCCAAGCACAATTTATAATATCTGCTACGGAACGCACTTTTCCAGATAACTTCATAGACGTACTTTGAAGAATGATTTTTCAACAAATCTCATTAAGCCGGCAAATGTTACAGTAAAATTCCACGTCCATTGTCACTAAATCTCAATAAAGACTGATGAAATAGGATCCGGTGAAAATTACAGCATAACCGTTTATCACCAGTACACAAATACAAAACCACATTTTATTTTGTCGTCGTAGCTCATAAATAAATTTTGTTTACTCAATTGGAATATTTGAAAACGGATTCTGTGTAAACTGGTTAGAGTTGAATGTGCTAAGTCTGGCATTTCATTTTCGTTTAGCACCTATCTTCAAAACGCTGGCAGCCTTGATACTCGCTCATTCCATTACAATCGATGGAATAAATAAGTTTCAGGTCACTAAACTGTCCCATTGATTGTTCTCATCGGTCAATTCAGGTGATTCACTACGGCAAAAATGATGTGGGAAAAAATATCTTGTATCCACCATATTTTTTTCCCACATCGCATTCATGATCTTTTGGCGGTCCATGTTGCTTGCATCCTTGCATAAGTGATTATTCTATTAGGAAGGGAAAGACCTTACTCATATTTCTGTTATTATGGGCAAAAGTAAACAAAGAAATCAAGTATTTTTTGTCACAAAAATAACACGATGAGGTGATCACAATAGAACAATAGAAACATATCCATAACAATAGAAACACAACTTAAATCCTCCCTTACTGAAGTATATAAAGACCTAATTCGCACCCCGTTACGAGGGTGTTACGTCTCATGCGTATATAATTTCACCGGAACGCACGCCCTTCCAAAAAAACGGTGAGTTGTGATTTTTTTATTTGATCTTTTATTGATATAACAAATGAAATAAATAAGAAAATTGAAAACATGCAATAAATAAAAACTTTATGCCCAATAAGCTGAATCTGTATGTATGGTGGGATTGTGAGGGCATCGTTTATTATGAGCTTTTACTGCCGGGTATAACCATCGATTCCTGTCCCTACTTTCAATAGCTTACGAGACTTAAGCAAGATTTTGAAAATACCTAGCCTAGAATTATTAAATTAGTCTCACGTTCTCACTGTCTGCATTTGTTTTCAAGATTGTTTATCATAATGTTTTAAAAGTAAATCCTTTAAATGTTAGTCCTTTAACGATAGAGGTTATTTTTTAAGTCTATTAATAACGAACAAACATTTTTACTCTACTTTATAAACGTTTTAAAATAACGAATTTTAGGCTAAGTATCATGATGAGGTTAATTACTTCTGTTAATTAAAACATTGTTTTTTAAAGGACTGTTCAGGTCTAATCACCGTCTTATGATACTTTCGTTCGTAAGTAAACATACTAGGGCCACCTAACACACACTGAAAAAGATAAAGTAGGTGTACATATTATGAAGGCCAAGTGTGTACTCTGAAATACGCAAAGGGTAGAAATTCCGGCTGCAATGTGGTGTATCTAAATAAGGCTTATGTCAGCTCCCTACTTCTTATGAACACCCCGTTACCTACCCCGTTAATCCCTTCTTATCTGTTATTACTATGAACAGGCGTTTTAATTATAACAGTTTTTTTAAATATTTAAATGAAGATCTAGTAAACATTTAATATACTTTAGTCTTCTTCGTTATAATATTATTTTGATGCAAATATAATGCCAGAACGACTGCCCACTGGATGCCCTACTTATTGCCGCATTGCGTAGGTTCCGTCACTCTGAGACAGGGACCGCTCAAATGCCTGTCATTTCACCGGCACCGACACCCTTCCACCGGAACACAGCAACACGAGTGCACTAATACTTGGCGGCTACTCCGGTCAAACTTGGCACAATTTCTCCTGCTATTAAGAAGATATATTAGATCCAGGGCTTCCTCCTTTCTCTTCTCAGTTCAGGAAACAGGACAACTTTTTTAGTAGTAGTTAAACTTGTGAAAAAAGATGATACATCTTTTTTATATATATATTCGGACTACAAACGTGAGCAACTGAACCCTCCATAGATCTTTCAATCACGTAGCCGTATGTCTAACTTTCTGTACTTGCCAATTTCGATCATAATATGCATTCCTTGGAGAGAGTGGTGGCCCAGGGGCATAAACGGCGAATTTTAATCTGAAATCGCTGGTTCAAACCCACACGTGCACCAATGAGTTTTTTCAATTGAAAAAATTATATGCGCAATACCACGTTCTCGAAACGGTGACGGAAAACATCGTGAGGATACCGGCATGTCTTAGAACCATAAATTCAAAGACAAGTGACATCTATCAATTCGGATTGGGCTCCCGTGGTAAATCAAAACCATTATCGAGAGTAGGTCGGTGTCCATGCAGTGGGAACATTAGAGGCTGGTACGGATGCATTCCTTAACGAGCATCATATCAAAAAGATATGGATACCTAAAAGCAAAAGCGATACTACTTACTTCGAAGGTTGTGATTGCTTAGATCTAAACATAGTACTACATTACTCTACGTGCACAAATACCACAGACTAAATCTCTGTTTAGTGCGCGTATCACGACAAATAAATGTTTCTTGAGGAAACTTCAAATTGCAATATCATGTTATTATACTCTTTCATATTCATGTATATCATAATTAAAGTTTGAATATCTCCGAGGCTTCCAGTTGCTCGCGTCCGTAGGTGAGTACCGTATGAATCCCTACACATACCCCCTGGGTGGTGCTGAAGGAGCAACAACTAGTAGCAGAAGAACTTGTTTAAATTTCGCCCGGAGAATTACTGCCTCAACATCTAGTTTTCTGCTGCAAGTGATCCGATGGAAGGGTGTGGGTGCCGGTGCAAACACATGCGCGTGAGACGTAACATCCCCGGTGTCGGGCATTACGTTTCACGTTATGGGTGGAGCTCACCACTTAAAAGAAGGTGGGCCTTCAGCTCACCACTTCAATATTGATACATATAAAAAATACAACTTACCAATAATGTGGCGTATCCATGTAAACTATTATATGTCTCTATAATCTCTCTAAAGTCTCCAGAACAGTAACTCCAGCAAGCTGCCGACATTTCTGGCTGATGCAACTTATTCTGCGCATCCCTCATCATCTTCACAAGCATCGACTCAAAGTCTTCATTTCCGTTGCTACTTGAAGCTTGTTCCCTTAAAACCGACACGATTTGGGTCTCATTGATGCCGCTGTCGGAAGAATTGCCGGATGCAGCGAGAATCTCTTGGAAGATGTCCAAAAGAGTCTGCGATTTGTTCGACATTTTCATTAATTGCAGCTATTCAGTGGCTGAATTTAGGTCCATTATCACTTCACTGTTTGCGCTCAAAGCCGATTTCTGTAACAAAGGTCAAAGAAAAATCGGTACAATCTTGAGAGACAATGTGGGTAATTAAAAAAGCCACTGAACAGAATAATTTACTGATTTCAAAATCAAATAAGATGACGCGCCCTTTTTTTACGCCCTTGGAAGTGAAATTTCTTCATGAATTTCTATCTAATAGAAATCCTTAAAAAGGCAGGAGGCACACCCTAAAAAAGAACAATCCAAAGCGATCATTTGGCGAAGGAAATACGTAACAAACATACAGCCAAACAGATACTCTATCCAAGTATACAAGAAATTATAAAGTTCTAAATAATAAATAAAGGTAGAAAATATATCTGGGAGTGAAGATAAATGGCTTTAAAATAAAATTGATGTTTTTAAACATGTAACATCAAATTTACATATTTATTATATCACAGATATACAAACTCTTTGTAAAAAAAAGTAGTTAAGCTGTATAGAAATGCAAAGACCGATAAATTTAAAATACTCTCAGGTCGACGTAAATCTTTTACGAACTCAGTTTTGTATTGCCCTAGCGAAATATATCAATTCTTTTTCGTTGGAAACATCAAGGACCGGAATTAAGCTTCCGCTCAACTTCCGCTAGTCAAAGTTAGCTGCCAAGTATACTATAATAGTTATTGCTTCAAGAAACGATTGGTTCCGGATATATGTGCTCCTTGAGCATGGTCTTGGTTAGTGTATATCGCTGCATTCTGATACAGCACAGATGACTTAATACTTTAATACCCTTTTATCCGTTTTCAAAAAGAGGATGTTATCAATTCGGATGTTTATATAATATATATGTTTTATGTATGTTCGGGCATAACTCCGTCACATATAGGATTTGTAAAAATCTTTTTTGTTTCAAAGGGTAACTTTCCAGGTAGGCATTTAAATTTCATAGAAATCGGTCGACCTCCTTCAGGCGCAGTCGGGTAAAAAACATACAGCTGATTTGAGTACCTACTTCTATTTTGAAGTCGGGATACTAAACAAATATTTCGCTTCAGTCAACGGTTTTGGAGTTTCAAAGTTTGAGAACTAGGAAACCAGTTAGTAACTGTTCGGAAAGTTTATAACTTACCATGACAGCATGCTATCAATGGCGTATTTTAAGCAGTTTAACAGCTTGATAACTTCGTAAATACATCAAGTAGAAACAATGCATTAAGTTGGAAACCCAACACAAGTTTGTCAGGCTATCAGCATCCTATATAGGAACTTTCTACTTAACTAACTACTGAGTACTTATATTCAAGCGTAAGCATTAAGCTGCATATCATAGTTAGGCAGCAATGTGACACAGCAACGAATTAAGCAATAACGTTTTTTTTCTTTTTGCTGATCAAAAAAGTATGTCTTAATTTCGGCTGTTTGGTTATTTTTTTTTTACTATTTTTTCTCCAATTATCAGCTGATTAATTGATTGAGTGGTCCTTAAAGCATGAATAATAGATGATGAAAATTTAAGTCGTATTTCACGAATTAAATGAGTGACGTCTTATACTCTCAATATAATGCATTCATAGTTACACGCCTATAAAGTCAAAGAATACTATCTTTACTTCCGTTGAATTCTCAAAAATTACTTTCGGCATTTTTTTTTTCGTATATATAAGTACCTACGATATAATGCGTTCCTAAAACTAAGCTTAGCGCTTATATATACCCCAACAATTTCACATTACACCCTGTGGTGGTGTACCACCATGGGGACGCAGACATGACATGGTGAGCTCGCCGCTGCCATTGTTTTCCCACGAACAACTCAACTGACCGTCCAGTAACTATCATTCTTTAGTAATCAAACAGCCAGTACATAACTGATACCTTGATTGAAGAACAATTCCAATATCTCAATGTAATAATTACTCAAAATTGAATACAATTAAACTGAAAATAGTTTCCCTCATATCACAGTCAAAGCTTCCACCACACATTATAGGCCGCTTCTCTCCTAACGGAGCGGGACCAAATCCCTTTTAGTATACACTAGCGACCCGCCCCGGCTTTGCACGGTTAGTAAAACATCAGTGTCGTATCAGAAACTACCCGTGCGAAGCCGGGGTGACTTGCTAGTGTATTATACATATAAACCTTCCTCTTGAATCACTCTATTCATTTAAAAAAAACCGCATCAAAATCCGTTGCGTAGTTTTAAAGATTTACGCATACAAAGGGATATAGGGACAGAGAAAGCGACTTTGTTTTATACTATGTAGTAATATTTTAAAAATAATCCGTTGTATATTTGAGACGCAAGGTAAGTTTCCGATTTCAATAAAAATAACAATGATCGTTTTCTTTTTGAATTACTGAAAATAACAGCCTTTGGTGGTCTAGTTTTGCGTTTCTACACCCTCATAATAATATCAGAATGGTAATAGGCAAGAACATTTCTTGAGAAATACAGCCTTTGTTAAACTCCGACGAAAAAGAAGGGTGTATCAAAATACAGCATAAAATATTTATTTTCCATAACTTATGCATAATCTACAGCTATAATCATTATGGAAACCTTCTTTAAGGTATTAAATTCTAGTATTAGAAAGTTTCACTCTTCTATTAAAGGTTTTGCTAATTTATAATAAATTTTAGGTAGCATGATAAACATTCCATAGGGACTAATAACAAGATAATAATACATCTATAAAGAGAAAAAAAATTCAGTGTACCTGGGGGGTCCTAGTTGTTCGCATCCTTATAAGAGAACCCCCTAGTATCCCTACAAGTACCCCCTGGGTGGTGCCAATGAAACAACTAAGTAGCAGTAGAACTAGTGCCAAATTCATCCGGAGACAAAACAATTGAATTCACAATTTAAACAAATAATAACAAATGTATGAATGTTATAATATTATGGCTCATAGCCTGGATTAACACAAAGGCTTCTTTTTATCCCGAAAAAGTGAAGTATTCCCGTGGGATGCCAACCGCAAGTAACGCTGCGGGTAATACTTACGAGTATCAACAAACAAAACAAACATCTATTCTATATACCACCACTTACAGCGCTGAGGGCAGAGCTACTGATCTTGAGGCCAGTCAAAGTCAAACTCATTTATTCCTTTAGATCTCAAGTATCATTTGGACACGTCAAATTTTACACATGCATGTACACATATTCGTGAGTATATAACGTGTCACAGTTAAGAGGCATATTAAAAGAGATACAATAAAAGGTAAAGATGGAAAGGCGTGTAAGTTCCATAATCACACTGGCATCATTCATCGATCTAGCTCATTCGTTCAATTCGTTAGATTTTCTAACAGTATTCGAGTCACGTTGCAATAGAAATCCAAAGACTTATTGCCTTTGTTTTATTAGCCCTCTGTAGGTAATGATACCGTAAGAAAAAGTGTTCATTGGGGCTCGCATGAAGACAACGAATGAACGTTTTATGGGATGGAATAGTGGTATCTATTTCCTTTAAGATCCACACGTCGTCATCGGCTACGAATGCGCCACGAAGCGCTCTGATATATGTCCGCACAGGATCAACATCAACACTTAACATTAAAAGCCTCTTGTTACTTTTGTAACATTAAAACGTAATTAAACGTATGCAAACTCATACCTCTGCACTAGGATTCCCTGTGTCGCAGATGGCATGAACAAACACCCAAGACCCAAGAGAACAAACTTCATGGCTTCATACTTACCACACAAAGTGTGCCCCGGCCGGAAATCGAACCCGAGACCCATCGCTTCGAAGGCAGGGCTACTGCCAACTAAGCCACGGTGCCGTCCGGTTAAAAAAAACATTTGTCTTAAAACTGCTTTTTGGAAACGCCGATGACGTTTGGTTCGGGTATAATTAGAATACAATTAACTCTTTCCATTCCAAATAATATTGAGATAGAGAAGAGATCGCTTCGAGATAGTGACTTTCTAATTTAATTGTATTTTACAGACTTCAAAAGCGCTCATAGCGTTGCTTGCTTAGTTGTTTACATATTAATTGCACTGAGCGCTTCCATGCTTCGAAGGGCACGTTAAGATGTCGGTCTCAGTTGTAATAGGCGTTAAGCCATGATGGAGGGCTTCGGGCGGCTTGCAAACTCCTACGCTAGAGCTGGCCCCTTACTCACACGAAAGAAGAAGTAGATCGACTTCAAAAAAGGAGATCATTGATTCGACACGTGTCTAAGTAATAATAATGGAACTCCAATATATTTCTTAGGGTTTTTTTTCTCTTCCTTTGGCGTTAGAGTTTCCTTAGGGTTTCTAAACAAATATAGTAAATTTTTACGTGGACTTTTATATCTTATTCCACGTTTTTCTCTGAAACTAATCGGATTGTGATTTTTTTTATTGGCTTATTTTTACTTCAACTTAGGACTAGTGTACATTTCATCAAAAACAATTCGATAGTTTCCAAAATATGGAATAATACGGCCTGGCTTATTGATACGCGTTACGTGTGTGGATATCTTCGCTATGACTTGCTGGCAGATTTCGATTCTTTATTACTCGATAGGGTGTATACTTCGGCGTTTGTCACAGATTTTTATGGACTAAATTTCACCTTTAAGGCATTTATTTATTTATTTATTTAGCACTCCCAACACAAGATACACTGAACATGCAAATTAAAATAATAAAAGGTCTTAAATAATAGTGGTCCCGCAATTATAGGGCGTCACAGCGTGTTAATAGAGACAACCAGACAACATTTAGAAAAAAAGGCATGAAACCACCATTAAAAATAAGGGATGAAAGTTATTTTTAAATCAGTCGCTTGTTGCCTGAATTAAAGTATTATTATTAATTCATTTCTTATATGTACCCCTAAACACCCCAGCCCAGATCGGTTCTAAGATTGAGAATTTTAGTAATTGCTGTAGTCATTACATATGTAGTAGTGTTCGCGTTAAAGTAGATTTTGTCAAATAATTTCCGTTTGTGTCATACAAAGTTTACCCCACCCCCTATAAGTTTTTAGCGAGAGAAAAGCCGTCTCCAGTGTCCCATCTATCTCTAAATTGATTCAGTAGTTTAGGCGTGAAAGCGTAACAAATAAGCCCACGTTCAAAGTCAAAGTCAAAATTACTTAGATTCCATTTAATTCTTTAAAAAATACTTGGAAACGAAACGTTTTCTAATTATATATGTATACCTACAAGATCATGCGTTCTTTAGCACTTTAACTTTAGCACTTGTTTAAACCCTATCCGACCCTCCATGGAAAAGAACAAGTATTCGCATTTATAATATATTGTATATAAGATGTCCGTTTAACACATAGGTTTTCAAATAAGAGAAAATAGAACAAAATATAAAATCATTACTTATTGAAATTTAAAGAACCCTCAATACCAATATCAACATTTCAATTCAATACAAATCAGAAAATGAACAGGTCATATACCTACTGAATAATCCAACCTATTCATTTCGATTATAAATTGGATTACATTCGAAAAATATTTTTTCATATCATTCTTGAACTCGATTACGAAAATTATTTCATAGGCAATTTATTTTAGAAATGTAGCTGTATTCAGAAACTCAGATTGCATGTATGTCTTTTGTATTTTATGTGACTAATGTGACCTGATGTTAAGTGGTTACCGCCGTCTATAAACAGCAAGAGTACGACTCAAGTCTTCCCCTACTAAAGTATGAGAAGACCGAAGTCGCATTGCGCCCGTCACTCTGAGACGGAGATATTACACCTGAAGTGCCTGTAGTGCACCCACACCCTTCCACATAGCAATTGGAGTACACCACTGCTTGGCGGTGGATTACCAAGTGTGGAGGCAGTACTTTTTCAGATACAAGCACAAGTTCTAATGCTACTTTGTAGAAATACATTATAACTTAATATGATTATGATACCAACACTTTTATACTTCAATAAATAAAAACTTTGACTTTGACCTTATATCTAGGTGAAGTTTACTACAGAGCGTTGGTGCATTTCATTAAGGAACAATGTCAATGAATTAAACTGATGAAAATTCCTCCATAGTTAAACGTAGTGCTTGATTGCGCATTGGGAAGCAAGCGTGAGCTGGATGCCCATAATTTATTATTTTCTGCTTATTTTCATGGGCCCAAATAAATAGAAATCATTCATTACTACTCAAGAAGCCCTAGCTATAATTTGGTACCTTTTTTAGGTGACGGAACGAGCTTACAGCCCACCTGATGTTAAGTTGATACTGCCGCCCATCGTCGGCAGGAAGGCATCGACGATGCCGAGATCGTCCCGTCTCTTAAGTTGCATAAAAAAATCGATATTTTACTGGAAGATAGTTTTATTTGCATACTTTTGTTTTGTAAACTTTATTATGTTAATATACATATTATTCTTATTTTTGTGTAAATTATAGGCATAAGTTGTTATTTATTACCTACTAGCTGCGCTCCGTGTTACCCGCGGTTTCCTGAAGTACGTTATAACGTACAGCTTCTACAAAAAATAAATTCTACAAAACATATTGCACAAAACAACTTTTTCAATCTTCTTTCGGCAATTTTAGTCCAACTGAGATATCTTATATCTTATGAGACTTATATTACAAGGCAAAAGTTTGTACGTATTGATAAATTCGTTGGTAAAAAAGTTCTGTCCTGGCACGCGGATTGTTGTGGAATAATATATCATTTTTATTTAAAAAAAATAATTTAAAGTCCCCACGATAGTGTAAATAACACGGTGAAAAGTGGCCTATTGATCTCCCTAACCCTGCGAGGTAAAAAGCGTGAAGTTATGTGTGTATACAATTCTGTGGCCCGATGATATAAGGTCCAATGTCAAGAAAAGAATTCTTTGACTTTCAATATGAGCATTTTGCCTAATTTTGGCATTTTTATTTTTATTAATTGTAAAGTGAAAAGTACTAATTATCTGTAGGCTTCACTAGAGCCCTTACAACATTAATATAAAAATACACATCGCCATGAAATTGCACATCACAAAGCCCCTTTTGACATTGTATCTTTTTAAATTTTGTCGTCATGTCTACGCCATTTCAGTAGAAATTAATGTCACTTTTCATCAGTATATTGGAAGAGAAATCTCATATATTGCAAAATCGTATATTAATTATATATTATTATTATATTATTTATTGGTTCCAGGCCACAGAATTATATTAATTTATTTATTTGGTAAAAGAATCCACAACTCTTAAATCCATGCAACATAAGATTATTAGCTAGCTAATTCGTACTTATTTTTCGATTTATTCTTGACTGGATTAGTCATTAAGTTTAAAAAAAGTCATTAATTTGATACAAAAAAAACATTATTACTGCGCTGAAAAAACGGGTAATTAGAAATTATTTCAAAAATACTGATTTCAAAATTACTTTTAAAAAGTGGAATTTGTGTAATTTACAAATTCCGAAGACGTTTACTAACTTTGCTAAAGTTTCTACGATATAAAAATACTTGTAGCTTAAGTTTCAAAGCCATCACTTACCGGCAAACACACAAAAAAGTTCCTTAAAAGCTTTTGGCCCCTTAAATTTCCAAGTTCATTCACAAATCACTTAAATAAGGGCATCACCACGAACTAAAGTCGCAAAACTCGCCCGGTTGTGAGTTAGAATCTCTGCGCCTGTGCGCTTGGCCCGTGATTACGGAGACGACTGAACGGAACGAGCCGTGGCGCGCACTGAGCGGAGTGACACAGCTACCCCAGAATGACATACGCTGTGACTTTGAGTAAGTCCGAATTCAATTGTTTTGGCTATCCTGTTAGCAAAATGTAGTCTTGTTATTTTTTTACGGGCTGTGGTTAGAAAGCTTTTTGGGTTACAGTTGATATAAGCTAAAAACCGTCGATTCTGTCGTTACGTAAGATAATTACTTTATGAACCTGGGAATGAAAGAGCAAATGCGCCTTTCAACAGCATCTCTCAATTACATACTAGAGCAGATAATTTAATTCCCAACTGCCTAACGGATGTGGTAGATAGTGCTGTAATAAGGTTGTAATTTAATCGATTCATTCTTATGATATTCGATCGATACATCTATGAAAATAATTCTTCCCCTTCGAAAAAACTTCAAAGTGGTTTATTACTTCATACTTTGTATTGCTTCCGACTTCCATTCTCGATGAAGTTGTGTATAGATTATTTCGTAGTACAAGGTCTCTAAAAAATTACTATAAAAATATACTACCTACTACCTATTTGGCCATGTGTGATGATTACACTACAGTATAACAGGCTGAAACGTCGAGTGTTGCAGTTTTTAATATTTCTACAAATATAAATAATAAAGGAGGCAAATTTAAATAGAAGCATATTATCCATTTAATCAGCAAACTAAAGTAAATAGTACAATGGTATTAACATTATCGTAGTACACAGCCTGTGGCCACAGGTTTCACAATGTTACCAATTAAGAGAGTTTTCCTGGGAACTTTTCCGCAGGGCTAAATAACTAAAAGTCCTCGTTACAGATCCATCAATGCTTTTGTGTGGATAATGAGAAGGGTTCTCTCTCTGTAAATTCTGTGTATATATAAAGACTAGTAGATAATCACATCAATTCGTTATCTACGCATGGATTATCTAATATCTGAGTGGTGAGGGACGTTTGAGTAGTTTGTTTGAGTATAATCGAGCAAACTTCTGTGGGTATTCGTTATTATTATTTGATTCAGTAGTCGAATGTTCTATTAAATTTTACAAATCAATCATTTAATTTGCGTAAAATAAGGGTACATCAGGGTTTACAAAGTACACTGTTAATGATTATTGTATATTAATGACTAGCTGTACCAGCGACTTCGTTCGCGTGCTTTCCCTGCAGACCAACTATTCGCATGAAGAATAAAAAAACAATGGTGTTTGACATTGCCTTTATGTGTTTATTTTTTGTTGCTTTTACAGCTAATTGAAAAATTACTTTATTTATGAATAAAGCTTCTTTTTTTATTTTGATCATAATCTGTGCATCCATTTATAGTTATCCTATTTTTCTCTCATCCGTAGCATTCCTCGTACTTAAAATGTATGAAACTTAGTTTAGATGAAATATTTCTAGCTAGATAAATATTTAGAGCTAAGCTATAAAAAACAAATAATGCTATTGGTTGATATCATACTCAACCCTCGCTATGCAGGTTAGCACATCTTTTGTAGATATTTAACCTAAATGGAATGTGAAAACCAAGCCTACAGTCAACTGACGAGTTTGAGCTGTAATGGAAAAAATTGCTTATGATCCGGGTCTGCAATGTGTCGTAAGTGAACTGATTCACACTATTAGCAAGAATTTGATCAACACAAATCGTGCCTGCACAATTCGTGACTTTGCATTAAAAAATTTAATTCACGGTAATAGAAAGAATACTACGACATTCAGACAGTGATTTATCTTAAACACTTACGTTTGTGTACAAAACAAAATGATTTCTCTTAATAGAATGACACAAAAACTATACATGAAACAAAAACAACATGAGCAGTTAAACATTAAAACACATATGTACACGCAAATTATTTTTTAGTTAGAGAGTTAGTTAGTTTAAAAAATGACTTTAAAGATTGTCCCGTAAACATTTCAAGGTCATCGGTCTATTGTCAAAGTCAGACCACTCCAAAGGAGTTGACATTGCCAATTCTTAATATTTCTTATAATAAAAAGTTCTTTCCAGAACTATTTACTTCATTATTGTTCTAATAAAAAATATTAGTTGATTTCTTCTGTATTTTAGGATTTTGGCAGGTTACAGCATAGATCCTAACGTTCGTTCGTTCTACTTAATTTGTTTGTAAATAATTAGCCGTAGGTTTTTTTAGAAAATTGTAAAGAGCCACCATTCTTTGCATTGAATTAGTTTTAGGTACATTAGTCGCTTTTACTTTTGTTTTAAAAATAAGCTGCATTCGTTACGAGTATTTCTATTAGCTGTGGTGATCAATTTACCTTCAAAAAAACACATAAAAGCAATAGCAAACACCATTGTTTTTTTATTCAAGACGGATAGTTAGTCTGCAGGGATGACAATCGCGAACGAAGTTGCGGGCAAAGCTAGTTCTTGAATAAATCATGTTAGGTAATACTTAGGCTTAAACTAATACATTTTGAATTTCTAGACCCTGAGACATGAATATGTAAACCTTGTCTGTGTAATTTAACCGGCATCTGGAACACGGTTTCAGTAAAATATACAATGATAAATGGATTGTATTTTTATGTCTATCAATTCGCAATTCTTTAGAGACACTTCTCAAATAAAATGCACCTGTTTACGAAACCATCCCTAGCAACCATGGTTGCTAGGGATGGTTAGGGATTTACATATTGACATCTCACACAGCGCCTCATCATCTAGTCATCTCATCACATCTCATCTAGTTGCAAACTAAGCATAGCATTGTTTCCTATCAGTAGCCTTGTTTCCTATCTAGTTCCCAAACTCCGGCTCCGTGGTTTAGTTGGTAGCCCTGCCTTCGAAGCGAGGGGTCCCGGGTTCGATTCCCGGCCGGGGCATACTTTGTGTGGTGAGCATGAAGTTTGTTCTCGGGTCTTGGGTGTTTGTCTTGTGTTTCTGTGTTTTTGTCCATGCCATCTGCGACACAGGGAATCGTAGTTCAATAAAATAATTATTATATCAGACTAATATTTACTAGTTCATAAATAAATTATAATTAATATGATAATGCCTACTTCTATACTTAAAAACCACTTTACATAAAAATTTCGTTATTTGTAGCTTGATTTTGATGTGCTCTCTTGTCTAGTTCTCCGTGAGACCTTTTATTATTTTAAGTTGTATGTTCAGTGTATCTTGTGTTGGGAGTCCTAAATAAATAAATAAATGAGTACATTTATGATTATGTAATTTTTCTTTAGGAACCGAGCTCAATCTCCGAAGCACATTTGCAACAAATAATTTCATGCTAGCACAGAGGCTTGTCCCATTACCTAGGACGATATGAATTTAGGGGATGCGGTATGAGTGAAAGGAATACGCATAGAATTTCTAGCCTCATCAAATAAAAAAATTTCAATCAATCAGGTGTAAAACGAGCAAATGTTGTCTTTAAATCATGGCTGCAATGTCATGTCGGTAAAGTAAAGGTTAGCTAATGCTAGGCACAATATTTTAAGATTATTGCCAAATGCAAACTGTCTGAGTAAACGAATACATGAAACTTTTTTTTTTAACATGAAACAAATTTATCATGAAACAAATTTATGACTAATTACTATTACAGCCTACGCCTGTGATTTCACCGGCACCCCCATTCACCAAACCAGAACATCTAATGCATTACTGTGTTCTGGTTTGCACTTCCTATTCCTTCGTTAGCGTCACAAATGAGTGTGGTGGCCCACTTGCCCGGGTAACTTGCAAATAGCCTGTGACGTAATTCCTGTAACAGGTTCTCAGGCGTGGACGTTAGCTAATGTGGTTTTATTGTAATGGGATCCTACTAAAGGGAAATTATGTGGAAAAACAACCTTAATATTCAGTTTCATTTCGTGTACCTTTGCTCGGTGTACAAAAATACATACTACGCAAGTTAATTACGCCATTTTCACCCACGTAACGATGTCATAATACAATTCTACTTGCAGTGAGAAATCTGAACTTTGTGGAGGTGGTTGTGCCAAGTAAGGTGCCAAGTAAGGTGGTGCGAAAGAAGGAAGTTAAAGTAGGAATAGACCCAAGGTTCAACCGGAGAAGCACTGCGAACATACCGCCACTTATTACCGCCAATTATTTAGTATAATTGCATTGCTGTATTCCGGTTAAAATGTGTGGTTGCCCGGGAAATTTTATGCGTATAAGACTTTTCATCCTCGTGACACAAAGTGATATACACAATATTATGAAAATTGAACTTTTGCATACAGAGCATATGCATACATTGAGTCTCTTCCGTCATATGAATATTTATATCTGTATACTTTTATGTAAACGGAAATTCAACGTAGATTGCAGAGAGCAACATAATGCACTTTATATGTTAATTATGTTTTTCATTTCTTTTCAACAGTAAGTTATTTATTGAAATATACTCCTAGCTATCTAGCTTTTTTTTTAATTTGAATTAGTAACGGAACGATCTGAGGGCCCACCTGATGGTAAGTGGTGACCCTCGCCCATGACAACAGTAATTCGTGCGACTCAGAATGAGATCCAAATCTTAACGGAGTCGCATTCATCCTGCTGGGTCCATCACCCGAGACGGGGATGATACGTCTCATGCGCATGTGATTTCACCGGCAGCCACACCCTTCCACCGGAACACAGTAATGCAACCACTACTGTTTGGCGGCAGATTCCAGATGTGGTGGCAGTACCTCTCCGGACGAACTTGACACAAGTTCTACTGCTACTTAAACGTTTAGGTACTAACGTAACTTAGGTGCTACTCTATGTTAGGAGATACTAGATCTAGAGATCCGAACTTTGCATAGAATGAGTGAATACTCAAAACAGGGAGAGAACACCATAACCCTTCCACCTTATGTATTTCCAAAAAAGGCCCTAATGGTTTGTATAATTTTCACACAATAAATTTCCACGGTAAATAGACGACTTAATTAATATTGTTAGCGATGACTGGTTATTTAATATTGTAAGCTATGGCTTTATTAATGAGAAACCTTACGCCAGGAGTATCAGATACACAACCCTGTTCGACACACACTGGCGTATCTGACACTCCATCCTGATACCGGGTTAAGCTGTGGACTGATGTAGGTTGATTATGATGATAATTCAACGAAACAGCGTTCCGTAGGTAATTTTCCCAGTTTGATTTGTTATACTGTAAATTATTTTTAATATTTAGATTGGTGATTGCTACGTACAATATATTCACCGGAAAATGTTATTATTTATTTTTGTTTACAATTCGAGTTTCTTTGTCGTTGTCGGATCCCTGTTCAAAAACCTCTTCTGGAAACTACGAGAATCTAAAATTTACCAAATAAAACTATTATCTATTAGAATCACCGTAGTGATCTTACGGGAAGAAGGGATAAGCAGTACGGAAAAAAACTACAGTTTCCTTGTAACCACCCTCGGGGTTATCTCGGATTCGAGGAACACAATTTAATTCACGCCACATCCCGAGACCAAAATTAGTAATAGGGATGGGATAGCTACGTAACCTCTGCTTTTTTTTATGTAACAAAAGTGACGAGACGATAGTAATATGCATATTTATATCCATGAAGTACTTTTTTTGAATGGGTCATACGTTGACCGCAGATGACCTTTCTAACTTTACGCGAACTTTTATCACAAATTATTTCGTCATCATGTACCATAACTCATAGGTGTATTATATTGACGGCTCCGTGGCTTAATTGGTAGTAGCTCTGCCTTCGAAGTGAGGTGTCCCAGGTACGATTCCCTGCCGGGGCACACTTTGGGTTGTGAGCATGAAGTTTTTTCTCGGGTATTGGGTGTTTGTCTTGTGTTTTTGTGTTTGTCCAGGCCATCTGCAACACAGGGAATCCTAGTGCAGAGGTATGAGTGTGTAAACGTTAAGTCTTTTTGTTATAAGTTCTAAAACCTAAACCCGAAATACAAATAACCGCTGTCACTTACCTACTTACCTGTGGTAAATTATAGTTGCAAGAAGTTGTCTAGACAGAGTCTAGACAAATCAAAACGCTGAATCGCTGGCAATTGGTATTCTAAAAATAATTCAGTGCGTAAGGGACAATAGAAAGCATTGGCAGAATAATGGGAAAAGTCCGATTCATGGACATTTCACACAGCGCCATCTAGCCCCATACTAAGCATAGCTTGTAACTATGCCTTCTACGCTGTAGGTCGTGGATTTGATTCCAACCCAGGACAAACAATTGTGTGACGAAAATAAATGTTTGTTATGTGTCTGGGTATTTATATGAGGTATGCATTTACAAAAAAAGTTACATATAAGTATTCTGTCAGTAATCTGGTTCCCATATATGCTTAGTTTGGGGCCAGATAGCGCTGTGTCCATGAATATTTATTATTATTAATATTATGCAAACAAGCTGTAAACTGAACTTTATGTTCACATCGGGTAATTCATGAAAAGTAAAAACTCATGATTCATACATTTTGATAGCATCAATAAGAAGTTGTCTTATCAAACAGCAACCTGCCAGTGAAAGTCACGTGAAAATCGTTGTTTTTTGTTATAAGTACCTACCGTGTATAATTACGAATGCATTTATTGATTTTGACATTGCAAACGGAAAAGTTTCAAGTGTTTTCAAGAATTCAACGGAAATAAAGATCTCTGACTTTGACACCACTATAGCTTAATCCAGACACAACGTTCAATAGTTCTCCATCGTCGGAACTTTACCCGACTAAGCCTTTCGTATCAGATCCGAACCGATTATTTTCTGCAAGGTACGTACAGAATCTCTTCGAAAGAGCCGCGTCGTCCTTCCGTCGGGACTTTGTAAAATATACCTCTTCATATGCCAGAGGGCTTATTGAGAAAGATTCACAGCATATTGTAATATTCCACGCAATATAAATTTTATGTAATATGACTCCGCCCCTTTTTGTCAAAATAAAACACATTTGTTCGCTTACAAAATTAAAAAAAAAATTATTGAAAGTATGCTCCATCTGCAGCTACAACCTTCGCCCATCGTTCAGGTAGTTTTCGTATTCCTTGCTGGAAGAAGTCCTGGTCTTTTGAGCTTATCCAGTTGTCAATCCAAATTTTGATACTTTCACATGAAGTAAACTTTTCTCCAGTAAGGTCTGTCTGCATCGTCCGGAATAGGTGGTAATCCGAAGGAGCTATGTCTGGTGAATATGGCGGGTGGGGTAACACTTCCCAGTCCTGTCCCTCTAAATATCTTTTTACGACTTCTGCGGTATGCGGTTTGGCATTGTCATGCTGAAGAACTAATTTGTTATGTCTATTTCTGGTCTATTCTGGTCTCTTCCCATTCTGGTCGTTTTTCTTCTATGGCTCGCTTCAAACGCATTAGTTGTCGTCGGTAAACTTCTCCATTAATAGTTTCAGAGGGTTTGAGCAACTCATAATATACAATACCTTTCTGATCCCACCAAATACAGAGCATGACCTTGGCACAGTGAATATTTATTTTTGGCTGTGATGGGCCTGGTTCGCCTGGTTTCACCCAAGCTTTTTTGCGTTTAGGATTTTCGTAGTGTATCCATTTTTCGTCTCCTGTGACTATCCGATGCAAAAATCCTTTTCTTTGCTGTCTTTGAAGCAGCATTTCACAAATGGTTTTCCGACGTTCCATGTCTCTTTCTTTTAAATCATGTGGAACCCAGTCACCGGCTTTTTGAATCATTCCCATCATTTGTAAACGCTTTGCAACAGTTGAACGATCAACATTTAATGCTGCAGCTAATTCTGATTGAGTTTGGCAAGAATCTTCCGCCAATAATGCTTCCAATTCAGCATCTTCAAATTTTTTTGGTGGTTTTCCATGTTCTTTATCCTCAGTACTAAAATCGTTATTTTGAAATCGTCGAAACCATTCCTTGCAAGTTGTATTAGACGGAGCATGCTCACCATAAATCTCCACAAGCAAACGATAAGTTTCCGCTGCAGTTTTCTTCGCAATAAAATAATGTAATAACACTTCCCGCAAATGACGTTTATTTGGAATAAAAACCGACATTTTCGAAAAGGTGAAAACAATTGTTGCTTACACTTCAACCAAATATCATAAAATGCGTTAGATAGCTGACATTCAGTACTATCGAATACAAGTATGGTCATTTATTAGTACACGTAAACAATACTAAAAACGACATCTGTTGAGAAAGGGCGGAGTCATATTCACACACCCAATAAATATATGGCCTACGGATGGTAAACAGTTATCACCGACTATAAAAATATTAAAAGACTCAAGTCTTTCCCCACCGAAGCATGGGAAGACCCAAAATATATCGCGTTACGTCCGTCTTCTAATATATAGGTGTAACGTCTTACGCGCCTGTAACTTTACTGGCAAATATGCCCTTTTACTCAAATACGGACGAGAGCAAATATTATATTTTTTTTTATATATGGCTCACTTTAGGTGCAACCTTCGACAAAGCAACATCTCATGACCGTTGTCTCAATTTTTTTTATGGAATTCTTAATTTTGTAAAATTCACTTCAGTTTTGATTTGCGCCCTGCGAACCTTTTCAGATGACGTTGCATATAGATTTTTTTAATAATTTGTTAGCTTATTAGCGAAGGTATACAGAATATTAACCTTTTCAAATGATCTTAAGATGAGCTTCCACAATGACGGTAAAGATTTGAAGAGATGTATTATCCAACCTGGATTGAACTCCCATGATAGGCTGAACCCAATTAAATCTTATTTGTTAAGAGCCCTGCCTTTCTGCAGATGGAACGTTGGTACGAAGGTAATTGAACGTTCACTGGTATTGATAATTGGGTGGATAATCATTTAGTGCTATATTATTTGAAGAATTTCGGAATGAAAAGAAGGAAAAAAGAAAAAAGGCTTGAACTAAGATTATGTTCTTAAATCGAAAAACTAAGTTACAAGCGACTATACCGCAAGCATATTTCACCTTACTTAACTTAGTATTATTCCAATCAAACTATGACTCGGTTTGAACTCAGACTTAGCAAGTCACAAGACTTAGCAATATGCATACTTCAAGTTTCTTGATATTTTATTCTATCCTCGCGGGATATTAAATGAAATTAAGTTCAAAGCTTCTTCCGAGAATATTCGGGAGGACAAGTCACTGAATATTACAAGGCTGAGCTGTAACTTGTAATTTTACAAGTGAATAAAATAAGTGACGAATATCGATTTGAATACCGTCAACTCTTATTGTTTCGAATTTGGGTATAGATATTTTGTAAATATTTCCATGGGTACACTCTTATCTATGAAAAAGTTTTTTGGTTTGCGATGTAAGTGACGAAACGAGCCTGATGTTAAATGGTCACCGCCGGCCATAGACAACAATAACACGACTTAGGTCCTCCCTATGAAAAGACCCAAGTTGCATCGCGTTGCGCACGTCACTAGAGACGGGAATGTAACGTCTCATGTGTCTGTGATTTTACCAAAACCCACACCCTTCCACCGGAATACAACAATGCGAGTGCACCGCTGCTTGGCGGTGAATTACCCGGTGCGGTGGCAGTACTTCTCCGAATGTACTTGGCAAGTTCCACTGCTACTTAGGGTTGCTCCTTTTGCATCACCTGGGTGTCACGTGTAAGGATTCTCACTACGGAAGAGAGCAACATGGGCTCCTAAATGGATGACCCAAATTGATTCACATACAGCGAAAATATCACGTCACAGACATAGAAGTCTCCACTTTAGCAGTCTGCGCTTCCACCGGCCTTTGTCCATTGGGCAATGTGTCCCACCCATCCCCATCACATCTCCAGTTGTGTTTATCTGCACCTATTTGTCAATACCAAGGAATCCTTGTACAAATTTATACGTAAAAGTGGTATTACATAAAGTTAACATAGAGGTGGATACTACGCGCCAATATCCATTAAGTCACAGATGACTTAACTCCATTTTAGCTATCTTTATGATGTAATAGGACCCTAGTCTAGGATCATAAGGCGGAGTGACTTCGTAACGCGATTATGCTGTCATTGATGAACATATAATAACAAATGGTCAAAATATACCATATTTTATATAGAGACTATCTCTCACAACACAGGTTTTAACTTTGGCATGAATATTTATTTATTTATTTAGGTATATACTCGAAATTTTGCAGGAAAGGACATAGCTAACATCCAGAAGGAAACGAAAGTTTAAAAATCTACATTCTAGCGAGTGAAGCCATGAGCAAAAACTAGTTAACTATATTTTTTAACACCTACCTACTATATATACCTAAAAGGCAAAATCTTATTCTTCCGTGTGAGTAAGTGGCCTACTCTGGTGTCGAACTTTTCAAGCCGATATCGCTTAACGTCTAGTATAGCCGGGACCGACATCTTAAGGTAATCTATCTCCGAAGCACAGAAGCGATCAATTCAAATGCCACTAAACGTGCCACTAACTAAACAAGTACTGAAACCCTTCCACTTTATCCGGAGTTAAGACAGACAAAATACCATAGGGATTATAAGATGCTCCATTTGTCCGTCTTGCGAAACATCATTCTTCACATTTATGCGATCCATTGGTCACACAGAGTAAAGCGTTATTCACAATGGCTTACAGTTCTTTATTATTTATTCTTTATAGCAACCATAACATTTACATTTTATTAATTATAAAAATTGTCATGTACAAAGGCAAGCTTAATCCTAAAATAGAGTTTTCTTCCAGTAAACCTTTGGGCTATAGAGAATTGTCTAGAAGTGGGCATTTAGTGAATATAAATAAAGATAAATTAATGATTAGTACACCAAACATTATTCTTATATACTTACTATACCGATATATATATATAATAAACTACTACCTACACATTACATATGTCATTTAATATTTACTAGCTATTGACAATTTGATAATCAACTGCATACCACGTAGTGGCAATAATCCCATAGAAAAATGCACTTCCATTTTTCTTAATTTTACGTCTTTTTAGTGAATTTTTAAAAAGAATTTGCTTACAAACCATGTCCTGACAATTAAAAACACAAAGAAATATAAAAATCAGGCAAATCGGTTGCGCCGTTTTCGAGTTTTAGTTAACGAATTTTTCAATTTTGTCTGTCCCAGTTATCGAAACTTTTTAGTTATTGGCGAACACAGGAAATCTGCATGTAAGTCCTATTGTGTATCTTTCATTTCATTTTTTACAATTTGGTACATAATAGAACTCTCTGTATCGTACTAACAATATGTTGGGTATTGTTATATATACACTAGAACGAATTAAAAAAAATATATATATAATAACTTGTTTGACAAGTACTTATGATAAAAAATGAGTAACTTTATACTTACCACAGATTAAATATAAATGTCGCTTTCACATCAAAAGCGGGCAATTAAATCTGGCGAGAAATCCCAATAGGAAACAAGATGGAATAGGGGCGCTTTGTCTTACTACCTTTGAGGATAAAAATGACATCGTCGAAGCGAAAACCTCGCTTTTTCGTCAATAGTACCTACTTGACGTTAATTATACCTAAGATAGGTATAAATTACCTAAGATTACGGCTAAATTAATGTTTTAAGCATATTATAGCTATAATATGCTTAAAACATTAACATTATTTTTATTCTTACGATGCGTCTTAGTTCACGAAGCCATTTTACATGTGGAGTCATCATCGGTCAATATTTTTATTTTTTCTTTACTAAAATGTAGCCCAAATTCCTCCTATAACATCAGCAATGCTAGTGAAACTCCCGTCAGAATCGGTACAGCCGTTTCGGAGATTAGCCGGAACAAACAGACAAATATTCTTTTCGTTATAATACCATATATACTTTCAAGTGCATTTAGTAAAAAGCTGTTACTTTGTCATTACAAACAGGCACATGCTGTTACACTCATGTTCTAGCTCTCAGTCGTTGGTTCTCGCGAGAATATAATGCCCAATAAAGATAGAACATGACATGGAAATAATCTAGATACCCAAAGGGTCTATACGAAATAAATCGGAGAAATGTAATAACATCTGAATTTCTTATTCTGTGTATCGTGAAATAATGGCGGCCGGGGGCGTACATGGCTCCTAGACGAGTAGGCATGTTCAGCAACATACATAAAATCTTGATTCTGGGCAAACCAAGTCAATAAGAAACTAATAATAGAATATTGTTTAGAAGACTACAATCTACAATATAATACTATGACGCTGTCATTAATTATAATACCTATTTATTGATTTTTATGATGCCGTGGCGGCAAACGACACCCTTTATGCCATTATGTTTCACATCTGCCAGGCGTCCCGTGATGGCATATTTGCGATATATCAATTTATCCGTTATTATGCGTGTTATGATATAGCTTTAGCTAGTCTCAATATTTAATACGACACTTTGGCATGATCTAGAGACCCAACATATTTACGACATTTCATCTCTAATGATCTAGACAAATTATCTAAACAACCAAAATGAAATTTCATATTATTTAAACATTATTTAATCTGTGTCCTAACTATGCTGCAAAGCTATGTGTCATTAGCATTACATAGATAAGGTAGTCCCTGCGTCAGTGTAAAATAGTTGAACAAGTCCCCTGACCCCTTTTATACCTTGATTATGATGTAATAAAACCCAGACAAGGAGTATCACCGATCTAGCAACTATTATTTAATCTGTTTTCTATCTGTGGAGCAATTTTGTAATCTGTAACATGATCGCTCGTTATGTGCCTCGTCGTCGCCATCCGGGGCCCATCACTGCTTGCAATGAAGAATATGGTTATGGAATATGGTATCTCAATAATGGTTGTATTATACTGCTATTTCTAATACTGATAAAATGTATAAGATCAAATATGGACATAGTAAATAAAGCATATAATTCGAAAAATCAATGGACGAGTTTTTAAAGGATAAATTATTAAGATACTGTTTCTGCCTAGTTATATTAAAATGTAAACATAGCATACCTTATGACATTTGTAATTGTTGATTTACATTTGTAAATGGTATTATTAAATACCATTTTTATTGTAATATTTCTACACGATAATTGTAAATAATTCAAAATATTATATTACACAAAACTAATCAATTTTGCCTATTATATTTTTTGCACTGCTAGTTATGATTGCGACTATACCGTAATCTTCAAGGTCAGGAAAGTGTATTTCTCGAAGTGGGTACCTAAATAGTATAATATATATCTTGTTCTTTGTAATATGAGGGTCCGGACTGGATGGAATTTAGTTAGTTTCAGAATATTCCATAATAAAGGACTGAGAGCCTTTGTATTGTTCCTATAACGCCCATCTAACTGGGAAAATGAGATCCTACATTTTGTGTTTTATTAGAATAATATTTAATAGAAGGTCTGCCTGGAGAGTGGAACAAATACTCATAGTCATTTTCATTTATTCAGCCTTAAGAACGCTATAGAAAACTTGGTTTTCACAAAATTATGGCTTACATAGGTTAAAATAAGAACAGGAAACTAGAAACAAACACGACAAATTATAAGCTATACTAATATATTAACAATAATAAAATTATAAAAAGCATGTAAATTAAATGAAATATTCAAAATGTAAACGGTATATATTGTATATGTGCTGTAAAAATAATGTAATTTTTTTTTTTAAATATAAGATACTTAGAAAAGGGAAGAAAATGACTATGTTGACTACAAAACACAAAAATAGTTACAATTATTTTATAGTACTGCAGTGACTATCGCCGCCCAAAAATGAATATAATACAACTCAGGGATTCCTTAGCAGGTTTTAAAGTAATGTAGGTCAATTGTACGGTCACGCGGTGTTGAATAATTTATTCAAGGAATTTATAAATTTTATTTCCTACGTCTATTAATTATATTTTTATTTTAATGCATCGCTATTCGTCGTGGGTTGTGAACCGATTATAATATATTCTACTGTTATTTTCTGTATTAAATTCATGGACATTTCACGGCGCCATATAGCCGCGAACTAACCACAGCCTTGTACTATGGGATCCAGATTACGGATAGAATCCTTATATTACTTTTTTTGTAAATACATTGATAAATATAATACATATTAACGACCAGAAACAACACAAACATCTAGCCAAACAAATGTTTGTCATTGGTGGGCATCGAACATACCTACATTTAAAAAGCTAAAGGAAAATCATGGAGTTAAAGTTTCGGCTAAAACTGTACAAATTTGATATTTTGCCAGATATTACTCGTACACTTTCTTTGTCTGCTATGTTCCAAGTAATATTAAAGTTATCCTAAAACGCATTTGTGCACGTTTACTGCACGTCTGGTGGTTTGGAAAACAAAGGATATTTTGAGTGTAGTTTGTTGCTCAACTATTTCGGTATTGCCATCAAAATAAAACTTGCCCACTTAAAACTTCAGAATTAGCTACGAAGTTTTCGTGGAAGCGTAGTTTTCTTTTTCCCAAAGGCAAATTGTCGGAAAATTAATATTAAAGCTATTGCTTTTCATAGTCATCAACTCAGAATCTAAGCATTTTATTCTGCATACAATTTCTTTTTCCTCTTTTACCGAAGCATGCCTATTTGTCGCTTTGCTCCAATTTGCGTTTCTTCTCCTCGGGTGGGTCGGTTTGGGTTGGAACAGATAGAACAGAACTAATTTAATAAATAAGACTAACACAAGCAGGTAAACTGACTGTAATTTGACATAGATGTGCATGTAATGTTTCTTAAATGACTATAATTTGGCATGTGCGTGTAATTTGCTAAGAAGCTCCCGTGACTCGTTTTCATCATCATCAGCCTATTTCAGTCCACTGCTGGACATAGGCCTCTCCGAGCAAGCGCCATTGAGCGCCATTTTGTACTCGTTTTATGCGCATGAATAAAAAACGTGCGTGTAAATTTTGAAATCCCGTCCAATATCCCCGCGGTGGCCGGGTGAACAAATAAAGGATTTATCCATGGAAAAAAAAGTTTAGCTCCAGTGTATTAACATTAGAGGCTGGTTGTTGTCTGCGCCGGTAATGGATAAACTTAACTCATTCATCCCAATCATCATAAAGTGGTTTTCTTTGAAACATTGTATTAAATGAAAACATAATACAAACCTAAGCAAAGCTTTTAGGTAAAATAGACGGAAACGCTTTAATCACTAAGATGCTATTATTATATTTTTCCCATGCCGAAAACAAACCTTGCTAGACCGTTTTGTGTAATGCATAGGTAGTACATATTTACAACAAAAAAGTTATACAAACGAGTTTTCTTATATACATTGCATAAAACGGTGAAACTCTTGCCAGCTCACAGGTTTGTTTCCGGTTTTGACGTGAATACGTTTTTAAATTTGGTTCCATAGTGGGAAGTCAAAGTCAGAAAACTGATGATAAAACAATTGATTGGGGGATACAGATTGATGTTGCAGCTTCATATCTATAATCTATATCCAAAGTATAATTACACCACTCGATAGCTAAAGGATCAAAGAACTCGTGACGTTGTGTGAGGACTGTGACGTATCGCTCGCTTTCACGTAAAACACGACACAGCCACACCTCATTTTTATGTATAGATTTTCTAAGCAACAATATAAACGAAAACCTACTTTGGGAGCTCTAAAATTATTGGTGTCTAGTTTGTATCAAATAGAAAATGATTGATGCCGTTAAATTTAGTTTTAATTTGGTTTGACACAAACATAATCAGGACCATTACCTAACTATGTAGGAGTACTTGTAAATTCTTAAGTAATTGATCACGCCGCTAGCTTAATCTCAATTAAATTTAAAGGGTTTGGAAACAAATGCCAGCTCAAGACGGTATATTAATAGAAGTATAACAAAATAATAAGAGTAATTGCGGTGCGATTTGTGTAAGATTTAAGGATGGACATAATATATTGAATTTATACTTGGTTTCAATATCCCTGATTTCATTGATTCTTCCTTCAGATTCCACTCAGTAACTATTGGCTTCACAATCATGTCTCTGTAGATAAGGTTCACTTAAATAATAATAAATGATTATTGGTCAATAATACATGCTGCAATTAATCTTAATTGATGACTATAATCGTAATGATAATAAATAACACATCTGCCTATCTATTCGGCAATTGATTTTTATTTATTAAACATTTATTGATCTACAATATCTAGATTTAAAATTTAGAATATGTCAATAAATTAATATAAATACAATAAATATTAAATTATTGATATATTCTAAATTTTAAATCTAGATGCTATCGATGTAAGGAGATTATAACTGAAGATCGTAACACAAATCGAAATACGATGATTTGAGCTGAGTTGAAGGAAATTTAAGAAGCTGCACATGCAACATCTCGAGTTAATATCAGGCTCCTGAAGATGCCTCGAAACGTGTCAGTTCTTTTGTTGAGTATTTCTATTTAAGTTTACTTCTTATATTACAGGTATGAAGACGGTGTACAGAGCCTTGTTTCTGGAAAACTCATTTATGAGAAGTTTAGTGGAGGTGTGTGGTATAATGGTACCCACTAAAAGCGAGCAATAAGGAATTTAGGTATTGAAGTCAGTTTTTTTGATTTTTTTATCAGTCACTTGTTATAATTTACAAGCTACTTGGACATCCTTCGGGAACCGTACATTTTTCTGGAATGTCCTATTCCAGACTATACGGTAACACACTCATACCCCTGCACAAGGATTCCCGGTGTCACAGATGTCATGGACAAACAGAAAAACAAAACAAACACCCAAGACCCGAGAACAAACTTCATGCTCGGACCCCTCGGTTCGAAGGCAGGTCTACCATTTAAGCCACGGAACCGCCATATCAACTATAATCTATGTCTATGCTAAATTTAATCTAGATTCGTTCTGCCGTTGTGGTGTGCAATAGTAGTAAGATTCGGAGACACTTCAAATCTCAACGTCCATCTTGACATCCACAATCCAAAAAGTGTTACTTCATTACTACCCATTGCACTACCGGTAAGCAGTGCCTAAGGAAATTAAATTATTAAAACCGCATTTCACCTAAGTGCCTACATCAAAAAATGGCACCTTATAAATGGCGATGTCAAAAGAAATTATCAGTAAACGTTCACCGCATAATTTTCACAAGTCCTTCCTACGTACCTATGATTGGGTATGACGTAGAGCAACCCTGAGTTTCGACTTTGAATATTAATGTTTATGACGCATATTTAATGTGAAACAAGGTTCACAAGAGCATTCACCTTCACATTATAAGATATTGTGTGAATAACAAACTGACAAAATTCCAGACGTTACAAATTTAAAAGTAAGAGTCTGATTTAAAATTGTACAATATAATATCAACTTAATACTTTCACTCCATACTTTTCGCCCTCAAGGATGAAATTTATTTCATAAAAAAATTATGGATTCAAAGCCCTATCAAATAAAATAGTAATCATCTAAATCGATTAGTAATTGGCTAAGATATCCACACCCGTAACTCGTATCAATAAGCCAGGCCGTCACAGTTACATGTATCGGTCCATATCTTGAAAACTGCTGAACTGGTACAGATAAAACTTACTTTTTTTCCTAAGTTGAAGTAAATATAAGCCAACAAAAAAAGAATGGTCACAATGCAATTAATAATTTGGGAGAAATTCGTGGACAAAATATATAAAATTTTATAATACATTATAAAACATAACAGTATATATGTTTGGAAGCCCTAATATATTATCATATGTTAATATAATGTAGTTCCAATAATATTAGGTACATGTATAAGTGTCGTATTTAAAACTATTTCCTTTTCTCTTTCCTAAAATTCACAGTTCATAAAATACGGCTCTAAAACTATTTGAAAAACTGCATTTAATTTAAAAAAAATTCGAAGGTTCCATGCCCGTTTTTCCGATGAATACTCGGTAAAACAGTTATATTTACATTTGGACATTGGAGTACACTAAAGTATCAGTGACTGTGAACTCCCAATTGTCTTCAAAAGAACTCCTTTGACGCATGATTTAATAATAATATCTCCACTTCATCTCTCCGCTACCTTTTCGACCCGCATTGTGAAGTGACGACGACGCGAAATCCTTTGTTGTGTGTTTTGTACTCTCTCGATTTTTTTCAATTGAAGGGATTTTGTGATATGAGAAATTTCTAAACCGTATTAATAAGGTACCATCAAGGAACCATGCTACCCGCTCGTCGTCAAGTCGTAAGGAGTGTAAGACTTATGTAATATTAACGTCATTTTTCTTAAATAGCATCACTAAATCTGGTAACGAATCTCTGTAATTTGTGTCTGTCGTGCCGAGCATCTGTCACATTGATCGATACAATATTCTTTCTAGTGTTACGTTCAGGTAACACTGGTTGACACTGACAGATGCTCGTCACCAACAGGCACGGGTAATTTTTGGTCTGTGGCCGGATACTTGATTCGGAGCCACGGAACGGATAACATCGTGGAATAGAAAATAAACCCGAGATTATCACGGCAATCCTGGTTTCACTTCTGAGATTTTGGCATTCCCTTACATTTCAGAAGTGGGATAAAGTAAACACTCCCACAATTTTGGCGAATTAACATCTTGCACCGAATTATTTTTTTTTCTATACGTTGGTGGTAGAAAAACATTTTGTGCCACGAAATATGGATCATGTATACAATGACGATAGTCGGAGGAGTTGTTCTCGATACACTCCGGATATGTTGGAGCCAAGACGTAAGCGTCGTCATCGAGATCATGAAGCCAGTAGAAATAGATCGAGAGCGGATCGTTCCAGACGTCGCCGAGTTACAAGCAGTGAGTCTACGGACGGAGATTTGCGTAGAAGTCAATCTAAAACGCGAACTGAAGGGCGACGTCAGCGAAACCTGCGCAGCAGCCAAAGGCGAAAGCACGATCATCGGACGAGTCGCAGTTGCAGTACGGAGCGGGAGCAGAGGAGCAGCCGCAGGCATGAGCACGAGCAGCGGCCGAGTCGCAGTTGCAGTACGGAGCGGGAGCAGAGGAGCAGCCGCAGGCGTGAGCACGAGCAACGGCCGAGTCGCAGTTGCAGTACGGAGCGGGAGCAGAGGAGCAGCCGCAGGCGTGAGCACGAGCAACGGCCGAGTCGCAGCATGGCGAGGAAGCAGGGGCGCAGCCATCGCGAATCGAGACGGTGGCGCAGGTCAGCGGATAGAGGCAGCACGTACAACGGTAATAGGAGAGGTACACCAATAGTAAGTGAAACTCAGTTATTCCTAAGCGAATTGATAAAATCTTTGTCGAGCGCTAAGCCAGAGGGCAATAAGTTTCCAATGTTGGGCAATGTTATCCCCGAGTTTGACCCCATGGTTAAAGGTCAAACCATCCACATGTGGTTGAATAAAGTGGAAGAATGTGCTAGGTTGTATAAGTGGGGAGACGATCAGATCATACATTATTCCCTACCTAAACTAATGGGCATTGCCCGCACGTGGTATCAGGGTTTACCAACTATGTCATTTTCGTGGCCCGAGTGGAAAAATAAACTGATCGATTCTTTCCCTAGTAGTGACGATTACGCCGAATTACTTACTGAAATGCTATCTAAACGCGCGAAGTATGGCGAGTCTTTAGAATTATATTACTATGAAAAAATAAATTTACTGAATCGTTGCGAAATTTCTGGTAAGCGTGCAGTTGACTGCCTTTTATATGGTATTGACGATCGTGCCTCAAGATTGGGCGCGAAGGCTGCGAAATGCCAGGAACCGGAAGAGGTTCTTAATTATTTTCAATCGATTAAACAACAAAGTCGGGAGGTTGATAGGTCAAAAATGGTTCAAGACAGGAAATACCTCACGTCGCATAACACAACCCCGAATTCCAAGCTATTTAGCGGTAACGACTTAAAATCTACTAAATCACAATCTAGTGCGTTTGCTGTTTGTTTTAACTGTAAAGAAACTGGACATTATAGTTTCAAATGCACAAAAAAGATATTGAGATGCAGCGTTTGTAATAGGATAGGACACTTGGCTAACGACTGTCCGCGATTACCAAATGAGCTAAATAAAAGGACCGAAGCAGAAAAAACAGTTATGCAGGTTGACGTTGAAAACTCTAGTAACGATAAATACATCGTACGATTGAAAGTGAACAACACCGAGTCTAAGGGGTACATAGATTTAGGCAGTCAGTGTACTCTGATAACGCGTAGTGAAGCGTCTAAATTAGGCATTAGTTGGTCAGTAGGCGAATTACCTACTATGAGAGGTTTAGGAAACAACGTAGTTATACCATTAGGGATTGCAAGCGTAGATATCACGATTCATGATATTACAGAGAAGGTCGTTGCGTACATAGTTGAAGACGGTATGATAAAATATCCAGTTCTGGTTGGTCATAGTTACACCGAAAAACCTGGTATAGTAATAACAAAAACCACAGACTCTTTAATCATCACAAGGGAGGGCTCATTAAAACTACAGTTATGGTTAAGGGATGACGTCACAGTTGAACCTAAGCGTATGATGACGATTCCCGTACGTGCTGATGATACATATTCGGGATCCGTGTACGTTAAGGGATCATTAAGAGGCGAGCCCACCAAAGAATTATATCTTTTACCCGGTGAATATGAACTAGAAAATGGTATTGGAGCATTGTTAGTACAAAGTTTTAGTGACAATACATTAACGTTGAACAAAGACACACTGATTACCCGAGTTATCAGTACCGAAAACAGCTTAAGTGTCAGCTTGTTGAACCTTAACGACGCCGATACGAAATCCGATCTGGATTATGGTAATCATTTAAGTGATGATGAAGTTCTTCGACTCGAGACTCTTCTTAAGAAATATGAATGCTGTTTCTCCTCTAGTTTAATGGATCTAGGATATACTAACGTGGTACAAATGGAAATCGAACTGAATGACACTCGGCCGGTAGTTTACCGCCCTTACAGACTTTCGTACCCTGAACGAGAATTAGTGCGAACTATGGTGCAGGAGATGATAGATGCCGATATTGCGTGTGAGTCTAATTCGCCTTATGCTAGTCCCATCCTCCTCGTTAAGAAGAAAACCGGCGAGACGAGGCTCTGCGTTGATTACAGAGCCCTTAATAATAAAACTCGTAAGGAACACTACCCTTTACCACTGATCGACGATCAATTGGATAGGCTATCGGGCAATTCTCTTTTCATTAGTCTTGATTTAGCATCTGGCTATTACCAAATCCCTATAGCAGAATCTTCGCAAGAACTCACTGCATTTGTTACGCCTGATGGACAATATCAATTTAAAAAAATGCCTTTCGGATTAGCAAATGCCCCTTCTGTCTTTCAAAGGGCTATGAACAAAGTTTTTATGAAGTTGAGGTATATAGTTATATATATGGATGACATTTTAATCCCTGCCAGCTCGTTTAGCGAGGGATTGATACGACTAGAAGAAGTTCTTCAACTTTTGTCCGAAGCGGGGCTAACACTCAAGTTGAAGAAGTGTCACTTTTTCAAAAAAGAGTTAGATTTTCTAGGTTTTCAAGTATCGGGAGATGGTGTAAGGCCAGGATCACGCAAAACTGTTGCTATTTCCAACTTCCCTGTGCCCAGAAATGTACACGAGGTGAGGCGTTTTATAGGTCTCGCAAGTTTCTTTCGGCGGTTCGTTAAGGACTTTGCACTTTTGGCATGTCCGTTAACGAATCTATTAAAAGCTAAATTTGAATGGAAATGGACCGAGGAATGTACCGTGGCTTTTAATACTATAAAAGCCAAGCTTTTAGAGCGACCAATATTAGCCTTGTATGATGCTCGATTGGAAACAGAATTGCATACGGATGCATCGAAAATAGGTATTGCAAGTATACTTATGCAACGCGGCATCGACGGTCAGTTGAGACCAGTTGCTTATTATAGTCGGAAAACGTCTGAAGATGAACAAAAGCTTCATTCCTTTGAGCTGGAGACGTTAGCCGTCATTGCCTCGTTAAGTCGTTTTCGTGTATATCTTCTTGGGTTAAAATTTAAAATAGTAACCGATTGCAACGCTCTTAGAACGACTCTGACAAAGCGTGATTTGATCCCTAGGATCGCGCGATGGTGGGTGCAGTTGCAGGAGTATGACTGTATCATTGAATATAGGCCGGGAACACGTATGGCCCATGTTGATGCTCTCAGTCGTGCTCCTGTGACTGAGCTCACTAACGAGACGGATACTCATGTGATCGATGTTTTGCATGCAGAAGTAACAGATTGGATCTCAACTGTTCAGGATAATGATGAAGAGGTAAAGAGAATTAGAGAAATTTTGTTAGATGATCAGACTAAATTCGTTGCCGACGTTCGAAACAATTTATCAGATCAAAGGCAAGCATGTGTACCGTAATGTAAATGATGGAATTCGTTGGGTCGTGCCAAGGGGAGTTAGGTGGCAGGTTTTACGAATGAATCATGATGATGTAGGACATTTTGGTTTTGAAAAAACCCTGAGTAGGCTAAAGACATCGTTTTGGTTTCCAAAAATGCGTCGTTTTACAAAAAAATACGTTTCGTCATGCTTACAATGTGCACACCACAAAGCTCCATCGGGTCATAAGGAAGGATTATTACATCCTATACCTAAAGTAGACATGCCCTTTCACACGCTACATGCTGACCATCTCGGCCCGTTTATCCGTTCTAGGAGAGGTAATGTGTATATACTCGTGATAGTTGATGCATTCACAAAATTCGTGAACGTACGTGCTGTAAGAGACACAAAAACGGTGACTGCGATCAAGGTATTTAAGGAATATTTTAGCTATTTTGGTACACCTTCGCGACTTATTACCGATCGGGGTTCATGTTTCACAAGCGCAAGGTTTAAGGAATTTACGGATAAACTGAACGTAAAGCACGTATTGAATGCAGTTGCTACTCCTAGAGCGAACGGACAGGTCGAACGCTATAATCGCACCATATCTGATGCCCTGAGCACTAAGTGTCACGACAAAAATGAAAATACTTGGGACGAATATGTAGGTGACATTCAATTAGGCATCAATACGACAGTAAATAAAAGTACAGGGAAAAGCCCCTCGGAATTGTTATTTGGGTGCAAATTGATGACCACATCGGAAAATATGTTAGCTGATGTGATTTCCGAAACATCCCAGTTAGTGAGCGGAGAAGATTTAATGCGACTGAGATCTAACGCGAAAGACAAGATCGATAGGGGCCAACAACTTGCCAAGGCGAGGTTTGATAAGAAAAGAAAGCAATCTAGATCTTACAGTGTTGGAGACCTTGTCAGAATCGAAAGGACGGTAACAGACAAAGAACATTTAGGTAAATCAAAGAAACTAATACCGAAATTTCATGGTCCATATCGAATTCTAAAGATTTTACCTAATGAACGGTTCGTTATCGAAGACACTCCACTTACTAGGAAAGGAAACAAAAGATATGAAAATGTAGTAGCGATTGACAAGATATATCCGTGGCTTAATTTTAACGATTATTTTAGTGACAGTGGCAACGAAAATGACAAAGAATCTGAAAGCGAAGTAGATTGATTGATTGAAGTAGATTGATAAATTAATGATGTAAAGATTTATGATATATGACCTGATTACCTTTAATATAATATTTAATGTGTGTAGCAATAAAATGTTTTTGTAATGAGCGATCAGTGCAGAAGTGAATAGCATCAAATTCCAATTCGATGTTGCATAGATGATCGTAGATGATTCAAAAGCATATTGATGATTCAATTAACCCTAGATACATGTTATTTAGAACTATATGAATTGATGTTTGATAAATTAAAGCTTGAGATTGAACCAGCATGAGTGATCAGTGCAGATATCGAATAGAACTGCGCCACAGTTTCGCACAGATGATCGTAAATCATGTTGGGGATGTCAGAAGCACAGGTTGCGAGCAGTCAGTGCAGATTGCGAATGGTATCAATATTGGTATCGCACAGATGACTGTAGATCGTAACAGACTGTGCACGATAGATAATAACTAGGTTATAAGATGTAGTTAATTAATTTTGTCAATCAATCAAAGTACACTTTTAATTTTGTCAATCACATTTTAGTTGTTATATTTTTTTTTATATATTGATTTTGTATTTTTTTTTTTTTGTTGAAGTGTGAGGACACACTTAGATAAGGAAGGCCGAGTTGTAAGACTTATGTAATATTAACGTCATTTTTCTTAAATAGCATCACTAAATCTGGTAACGAATCTCTGTAATTTGTGTCTGTCGTGCCGAGCATCTGTCACATTGATCGATACAATATTCTTTCTAGTGTTACGTTCAGGTAACACTGGTTGACACTGACAGATGCTCGTCACCAACAGGCACGGGTAATTTTTGGTCTGTGGCCGGATACTTGATTCGGAGCCACGGAACGGATAACATCGTGGAATAGAAAATAAACCCGAGATTATCACGGCAATCCTGGTTTCACTTCTGAGATTTTGGCATTCCCTTACAGGAGGAACCTTACGACTTGATGGTGAGATAGAATGCATAACGTTCCATAGCCACAGCTCTTCTATCGGCAGAAAAAAAACGAAACGTTAATTGTCTTTGTTATTTATTCTTTCATAAGTCAAGTAGAATGAAGTAGCGATATTGGCGTCTGTACATAGTATAACTAATTACTCTGAGGCGTCGGATTGGCCAAGAATGAAATGTACGGATTGCTTTTGCTCGGAAACTCATAAATGTATTGCACTCGTAAGGCATAATATAACAATTGAAACTGCTGCTTGCCTGCATTACGCGCACTGAATAGTGAACTCTTCATTCTTTTACTCGAATTTACAAAAATAGCTTTAAGCCTGATTGTAGTAAATGTAAATTTGCGGGTAACCCGCTTCCATCATTTAATATTCGGTTACGTGACGGCACGGAATACCTAATTGAGAGTGATCGTAACATTTACTTATTTATGTACTTTCTTCATGAATTTTTTGCAAGAGTCGACTTCGAATTTAGTCGAATGTACCTCACATTCGATTAAATTTAATAATAATCATTTAAATCGGTCCGTAAATGAAGAAATCTAGTAAGAAACATATAAAAAATCATACAGCCGAATTAAAACGCCCCTCCTTTTCCGAAGTTAAAAACTTTAAACTCTCGAGTTGAATTTGGTACACACATTGCATATAATCTGCTTAGGACCCCTCGATCTGCTTTCAAGTTACTCAGAATAAGTTATTAAGCTTAAGTCTACTTAAGGTTCAACCTCACCTGTAATTTGTAGCTATATTCATTATTTATTTGCGGCGAACTAGCCATTATATTATAATGTTAAACGCCGTTTAATGACTTTTAACTGTTTATATCGCATAAACCCAATGTGATCTATATTGACCCCCAGGGGTCGAAGATAAAGGGGTCCATCCGTGTTTCCAAAAGCGAAACAAAAATGAGACCCATTGAGATGTCACTTTTGAGATCAACGAAAGCAGATCTCATTTAGGCAGGTCTATAATTTAATTTTGGCTATAAATGAAAACAGATAATAACTTTTTACGAACTCTTTAGAACCTTGTCACAATAAATACTCGTACACATATTTATCAATTTAAATTTGCAAAAAAACAATAGGTATCCCTAAACTACCCTAAACCGAAAAACATGATTATTTGTTGCTCTTAATTTTCTTAGACAAGTGTAATTTTTTTTGTTATATTTTGATACTTGCGGTAACTAGACTGTTTGAAAGGAAGATAATTATGTAATGTAATATTTGTTGCCTTAATATATAATAATGAAAATTGTTAAAGTTTTCCAGCGGATGTCAGCCTTAAATACGAATTTATTTATATGAATATTGAATATACTTAGGAGCTTATTTCGTATAAACTAGAATAGGTATTGCCAGCTTATGAAAAGGCAATTCACAGTAATATTATCTGTAGTCGTTAAGTTGGCTAATCTGAGTATTACTGTGTTCTCATAATCAGCTCGTATGATTTTTGTATATATTAAATTGTAAATTACGTTAACGCACTCATACACCTGCGGCACAGGGAACCCATAAATACAAGATAAACACCCAAGACCCGATAAGAAACTTTACAAAGTCTACCCCTAACGCACCTCGGACCTGGGCCCTCGCTTCGAAGGCCGGACTACTATCAACTTGAATCTACGAAGCGGTGGAAATAAAAATAAGTTTTCAGTAGTTTCCAAAACTTCTTGAAAGCATTCTAATCCCACAGGATCCTTGTATAACAACTAATAGCCACCAGGAAATTATACCCACTGACCCCACACAAACGCACTTAAACATCCCGCAACACCATTTCTATTATAAAAACCACGATAAAACCTCCAGGCAACTTCCGCTAACTTGGCAGCCTAATGGAAACAACTGACATGTCACAGGTAATATTTATTATATCTGTGACACTGTGAATGCACTACCAGTAATCTAATTTTGTCAGTGCATCAGATCATCACATGCGTATATTTCTAAACCTTACCTTACCTATTTTCCCACTGCAAGGGAAAGCGCTCTAAAAGGCTTACAATTACGCATGAATAAAAACCAGATTCCAACATTCAAATAGATTTGTCTATCTACTTTTAAAGGTATGTGTTATTGATCTACATCAAGGAGAGGGTCGTGGGTGGCGTTTGAGGATCCCTTGCGAAGATCTTAATTCTAATTACTGACATTTACTTTGACCTTTTATATCGTCAAATTAAACCAAGTGACTAGTCGTTAACCAAGAATTAACTACCAACTATAATCGAGACCTGTTACTTAGACCTAGAATAAACGATAGGTATACTTTCGGATCATCCATTGTCCCAGTCAGTAGGTACATGGAATAATTCTGCACTCAACTAGATAATCCACATATTCCACTCCGAATTTACTCCCAACAAATTTTCCTAAGCTTAATTCCACACCAAAGTAATTTGGCTGGAGCTTGGATACCGAATTGTGTTTTCTTTGGCAAAATCCACTCACCCTATATTGTTTTCGTTTAAAGTTCTCGCCTAAAAGGTAAAAGCAATAACATGTTTACTAGATTGGAATAAGACGTTTGCCGGTACCCAACTGTGACACCTTGGGCGGCCCTTGCATGTTAATGCGAATCCAGGAATAGTATCTGGGCGGGGTAGGGCAGTCGGCTGGGGAGACCACTTGGGATACAATTTGAATACAAAAAAATATGAACTGCGTTACTATGTGGAAAGGCAGTGTTTTTCAATCTGTGAGTCGCGAAGCCTTACTCGGGGGGTCGCCGGCAAAAGAAAAAACGTAAGGTTCTACACTACAATAATAATCTCAATAAGCATCTTAATAATATACTTTGCTACACTAGACTATTTGTAAGAAGATTCTCTCCATCCAAAGGTTGTCTGGAAGAGATTGCTATGAGCGATAAGACCGCCCATTGTAAATTTAGTTTTTATAATCTGTATTAACATTGTTTCTTTTTACTTTGAGGTGTACAATAAAGTGCATCTATCTATCTACAGTAAATACCTCGTATTTATTATATTGCAGAGTGTAGATCTTTACATAATGAATATAGAGAAAATCATAAATATAGTCTTTACAGTTACTAACTTAATGTCTGTCTATGGTCCAAGGGGGACCCAGAACTTTTCAACCTGTAAAGGGGTTGCGTATTCAGAGATTGAAAAACACTGACATAAGCTAATGGTAGCTACTTTGACTATGTATCAAACCATTCGACTTGATGGATATTCAAAGTGGCTACCATTCCTTAAATAGTCTTTCTTGGTTTTCAATGTTACTTAAATTAACTACCCACCTGTTTCACACTTGTCATATTCTTATGTACTTTCGCCCCAGAAATTTACGAATCCATCAGCCAAACATCAGTCACTGGCAGAATTTTTGTGGCTAAAAACACAAAAAGCCATAAAGAAGAAGATAGTCTTTCCACATAGTAACGCAGTTCATATTTTTTCTGTGTCGAAAGTTGTTGGCCTTATGGTCATAAATGATGATTTACAATGATTTATCTTCATCGTTCTGGTCACCGTTGACGTGCTTTCTACACTAATTAGCTCGAGTCTCTAGAGCTGTAAGTTTAATTGAAAACAGTTACACTGACAATTAAGTGGCCTTAACATCGCGAGTTTCCAAGTTGGCAATTTATTGTGTTGTTAAACGATACCGGCAGAATGGTGAGTATACCAGACGCATTGGACAAGGTCGTAAAAAATTAACTGCACCGAAAGAAGGGTTTATTGCCAGCAGTGTGCTAAAATGTCCATGAGTGTTTATAGATGGTTTATATTTTTACTTAATTTATATAATAATAAAGACGATTTTTTGTTAGTTGTCAAAGACTAATACTTTATTTCCGACGAATTCTTAAATAAATACTTGGAACCATATTTTTTGTATAATTTATGTAGAGCATAATTAAAATGCTTACATTTGTTAAATAATTATTTAAAGAGTTCCCAGCCCCGGTATCTTGTTTCAGGGATCGGACCGCCTCATAATGGTTTGTAATTGATCGAAAACAAAATACAAAAAACCGTCCAGCAAATTTATTCTTTCTTTATGTGTCTGTATACCTTTAAAGGAAATACATATTCCATTTCTGTCTTATAAACTAATAATTACTTAAATAGTTAATTAAAATGTTCAACTAACTGAATCGGAAGGCCAGTCAAACACTTGAATTGAGAGGCCAGGCAAATAAATTTGCCAAATAAAGAAAAAAACCATAAATGGCAGTACGGAATCAATATTGTGCGAATCCCAATACCATTTGGAAGGTTTATATTATTATCTTGGGATCTACGGTAATCATTACTAGAACAGGTGATAAATTAATTCAACTTCCCGAATATTTTTGACATAGATTTATTCGTCCGCCGGCGATATAACAAATTCCTTACCCTCAACCTTGAATTAGGTGACAACGAAAACCAGACAACGCTGTATTTTGATACAATTTACGCATACACCTTGCAAAAAAGATAAAATTATTTTAACTTATTTGAACTTTTTACCAGTTGCTCGCGGACATAGGTCAATAATCCATGTCTATGTCACCACCACAGGAAATTCTAGTGGAGGGGTTAAATACCCGAAAGTATAATCCTACGAACCCTAAACTATAATCCATTGACTAACTTATACAATAAAGAATTCACAATGTCCATGACGGGAAACTGCAAATGAAATGTCATAAATTGTGAAACTCAGAAGTTTTATCGAGTCATCGGTAGTTATACCCAGTGGAGTTGAAATCAGGTGCGGGATATAGGTACAGGGTATGAACGAAATTTATATGAAAACTAACGACCCGCCCGATTTCGAACGGGTGCAGTTCATCCAGGTGTCCAATGGGTGGTGCAAAACGAAAAGTAGCAGTAGAACTTGTGCCAAGTTCGTCTGGAGAGATACCTACTGCCGCCACATCTAGAATCTGCCGCCAAGCAGCAGTGCTCGCATTGTTGTGTTCCTACTTAGCTGGCCTTATTACAGTCTACTTTTTTTTTATTTTGATTTATTTGTAAGGTAAAAAATACAAAAAGTACATAATTACTTATTTTTAATGATACATTTAAAAAATACATAGACCAGCGAAGTTTCCGCCATTAAGTAATACAATTTTGGATTAGCTTGTGAGACAGTATAGTAAAAAACAATAACAAAAATAGGAGACAATCAATAACACAATCAATAGTCTAAGTCGACAAAGCGAGCAGTTTAAAACAAATAAGACATAAGACAAATGTGAAAGAAGATCGAACCGGAGACCCTTGCTTCACAGCCAGGGTTACTACTAAAAAAGCCAAGAAGCTGTTATTTAAATTGATAAAATAAATTGCTTAGGTAGAGTGACTTAAACATTTTACACTGTTAGGTATAAAAGGTACTTGTCAGCTATCAACGTCAACTATGATTGATGGGTATTTAGGTACCTACGTAGAAGGAGGATTGGGTACGACATAATTTTCACGCAAGTATGTATCTTTTTTTAGCACGCCAATGTACAAAAGCTTTCTGTCGCCCTTTTGTACAATAACTTAAGTGTTTTGGTGTAATAATGAATTAAATACTTAAATATTCTCATAAGATAGTCTGCCTTCGACCTTCGTCCTTCGTGCTCTTTGTATTCGCCGCCGCCAGTATCGCTAAGCAGATATGACTAGTTGAACGCTTGTAGGCGTTCCATAATCTGTTTCTCTGCATAATAGCCCGAGATCCGGCTGCAATTTCACTACGTTCATCAAGTTTATTAATCGAAATATTTTTTTTTATTATTCAATTATGAACGGGGAAACATATTTATGCCTAGGTGCAAAGGTTTAACAAAAAGTGGCCGCTGGTATTTTTAATAAAAATAATATCAGTTAATTATTCCGAAAAAAAATCATTCCCTTGTTTTTCTTATAAATTATAATCCACTTCACAGCAATATATTGTATGTAAAGTACTTGAAATATTTGGGTTCCTATTGGGCAGTTGGCCGCAACCTCTTCGCAGCCTTAGACCCGGCAGCGAACCAACTAATATTATTTCAACGGCCACTTTTTGATAGGCACCTAAGCAAAAATATGTTTTTCCGTTCATAATTAGTATTTTTGTTGGGTTTTTTCTTATTCAGGTAAACTTAAGTAGCAAAACTCTATCAAAGCACAAAATTTCATCCAAATCGTTAGAGGCGTTTCCAACATACGAGAAAAAAATATACAAGATTTGCTCTTATAAAATAATAAGATTATTTTATTATTTTAAACAGTATGTTATATAAAAAATAGATTTTAGATTAAAAACTCAATGAATGTAGTAATCTCGCAGCCGGATCTCGGGTATAAACCTTCCAAGAAATGATAATTTGCAACTCGCATATCGTACGACTACATTGTATATAAAGTGAATCGAAAGCTATATGAATGAATGAACAGATAACCTATTAATATACGGCAGGTACCATGACATATACTTCAGTTATTTGATTCCCATAGTACTATGGGAACCAAATAACTAATGCTTTGTTTAGGGCTAGATGGCGCTGTGAGAAATGTCCATGAATATTTGTTTATTTAATTTCTATAACATTTTAAAATAATCCAACGTATTTTGCAAACATGTGACTGAAAACAGAAACAGCGATATTAAAACGTAGTTCATCAGATTATTTTAGATCGCATTAAAGTGTGTGTTTTTGGTGACTTGTAAAACGTTACAGATTTATTACGATCTGTCCAATTACCAGCTTGATTTTGGACACGGGCGACTCGGACATAAAAGTATCATGCCTAGGTAGATATTATCCCGGTAATCTATAGAATACGGCAGGCAGGCAATATACGGCGACTACGCCATACATCAATGCTGTCGGTGCAGTGACGTGTGACACTGATGACGATGCAGTGCGACGCGGCGCGAAACAATGTGTCATTGTAGCACCTTCCTAAAACGCTGGATAAAATGATGTTCGAAAATACACGTCGGTGTATTCGAGCAGAGCCACCGTGCTTTCAATTGCTTGTATTATTCACAACTGACTCAAGCTTGCATAGTAGAAGGACAATGAATTGATAGAATGCTGACACGCATTCTATCAATTCATAATGTATGAAATTTTTATTTATTATGTTGTTCTTGAATGTCCAAACTATTTTTTAAGCCGGTTATCATCTGCGAAAGCTAACCGAAACTCCGTGCCGCGCCATCTACAATAAAACGGCGGAAACTTATTTGTACTCCTAATATGTAAGTAGATATTTCTATTTATAATATTTTTATTGACATAACCAAGTGTTCTTTATACAAGTGACTGATTTAAAAATCTAATTTAACAGACTTCAATACTTTCATCCCTTAGACCCTCATCCTTCATCCTCGCCCTTGGAGACCCATCCTATCATTTTAAAAAGAAACATCGGTGTTGAAAAAGTCTCTTTCATTTACTTGGATGACATATTTTTCCAGTTATTTTGATTTATTGTAACAATCAAACTATTGAACCGATTTTAATAAAATTTCTATAGAACCTATTTCAAATGATATCCTTTTTTTTCCTTTCGAATAAAAAAAGAATTTTCCAAATCAATACTCTATAAAAATAATTTCCAATCGCCAAACTTAGTAATAAAAATATTCATTTTTCGAAATCTGACGCTTTCAAGTATTTTTTAGGAATTCCATAGTAATTAAGATTTATGCCTTTGACATCGATAGCTACCGATGTCCGGTCCATATTAAATTTCTTGATCACGCATCAAGCAGTTGCTTGGAATCAAAATCAGCGAAAAAGACCTGACGATTCCGATACTAAGCATCATACATCGTTTATCTATACCATGTAGGTACGTATGTCCGTTCGTTCCAGTGAGTGTCTCTGGGTGTTAATAGATAGCTACATGTACGTACATACCTACTATCAATGATCTGGTTCCCACTGTTTTATACTATTTAATCGACGGGAGAAGCTAAAGACCCACCTGATATTAGTGATTACCTCCGCCCGTAACAGCAATACCACTTACCTAGGTCCTCCCCAATCAAAATATGAGAAGACCCAGTTGCATCCCGTTACGCCCGTCTCTCGAGACGGGGATGTTATTATACTTCTCATGCACCTTTACTTTCCACCCAAACACAGCAATGGGAGTCATCACCACTTGATGGCAGATTACTAAGTGTGAAGGCAGTAATTCTCCACAACTTGGCATAAGTTCTACTGCTGCTTTTAGTTACTCCTTTAGCACCACGCAGGGGGCCTATAGACGCGAGTAACTGGACCCCCATATTACAAGTTATTTTTAGCCGCTTTGTGACATGAAATATATTTAATGCAATTGCATCAATCCATCATTTCAAAACCAAGTGCACAGTGAACTTCAGAAATTCCCGAGTCCGCAGTCTAATTTCTTCAAGCTGAAGTTATTCGATTAAGTGCACGGCTGAGAAGACATCGGTATTAAAGAACAAGTGCTTGACCATAATGGAATAAGACTCTGGAGTTGGAATTGCTTTAATTCTATTACCGTTGATTATTTGAGGTTGTGAAAGGAAAGTCTTCAAATACAGACAATAATTTATTTTAAAATTCATGGCAAAACAGGAGATGTTTCTACGCTCAATGCGAAACATGGGTTACGAGGCGGTTTTATACAAAAATACTTACTAAAATCCAGTTGCTTTACAATCTGCTGCTGATTAAATGTTTTATTTAAAACAATATGCCAATGATTATTGCGGAATACAACAGGATAAATGTATAAGTAGATTTATTTTTATCCAGGGAATCTCGGCACATGACAGAAGTGCAACAATTTCCATAATATGTCAGAGCTTACGCATAACTAAACCATTAGGGCCGTATTCTCAGCCAAATTCAATTTCTTGCAAATTAGGATTGTTACCGTAAAACAATACGTAACAATCCTAATTTGCAAGAAATTGAATTTTTGATGTCATATGAGATCGGGCTGACAAAAAAATTACGAATTTGCAACAAGCATCTCCTTATTGTTTATATTATTCAGATTGAAAATGTACAATGTAAATGTAATTACATATTCAATTTCATCTTTGCATATAATGCACCAATTGTGACATTCTTGCATCTGATTTCAATAATTGATTCGTACACGCCAAATGGAATAATTTTAGGGTCAACAAACTTTTACATAAATGCAATATATCTAATGCAATACAAATATTTTTTCTGATTGGATCAAACTAATAAAATAGTTGCTTGCTAAATTTTATCACTGATAATGCTATCACGTTCTGCATGCAACGGAATTTTACTAATTCATTGTATCCACGTAATTTATTACGGTCATAACGGGTTTAATTCAAGTAGTAATTATCTTTACACAATAAATCAAATGATTGTCTATGGCTACGCAATATCGAGGCAATGGCCGAACGGACACCTCGTATGGTAATGTCCCTTTGGAAAAAGGTCAGTATGGTGTATCAATTTTTAACCTCCGACAAAAAAGGGGTTTTATTATAATATAAATTTTTAGTTTGTTGTGTGCATCTGTCGGTCTGTCTGTGGCATCGTAGCTAACGAATGGACCAATTTTTTTCTATTGGAAAGCTAACATGTTATCAATCCCAAGTCGGGGTACTTGATCGAGTCGAAGTCACTTGAATCGAATTCTGTCTGAAAATTGTTAAAAAAATTAACAATTTTCAAACAAAACGCTATTTGTTTACACACAAAATTCGCAGTATATTATCATCATCATCACTTTAGTTTAATGCGCACCAAAGTGGTTTTAATTCAGACAAGCTTTTTTTTTATGGTCTTCATTTTGTTGACCTTAAAGGTCCTTAACAGCTTTAACCGGGCTTTTGATGAGAGCGGATGGCTCTCGACCGACTCAAAAACTAAATTTTAATAATAAAACAGCAAGGAGACCACTTAGGTACGAACCTCGACTTGGCTCGTTGCTACTGACCGGAAGTTTGGACTAAGACTCGCCCAGGGCGAGCCGACAAAGAGATCCTATAGGTGACTCTGAGACACAAACAGTACTGTAAGTGAAATTTATCAAATTACAGGGAAAGAGTATGAATCACGTGACAGGCTTAAGTATTTAAAACAATTTAAAACATTTACTGCTAAGAAAGAGCAAGGGACATCATTTGCAACATAATAAACTTTATATCTAGAGGAACAATACAAAAATTTTGTGACATTTCCTATGAACTAAGTCTCGTCAAAATATTTCCAAACAATATGATAACCGGCAAAAGACCCATGTCCAACATTGTTCGAAGCCACATCATTATCCAGTCTTAATAATATGATAAACGTTCCTTATATCATAAAACGTAACTAATATACACAGCAATATCTTAACAAACATGATTTCTAAAATTCTTATATACTAAGGACATGTAATATACAAGTAGCGTGCGGAATAAAATGATTACGAATATTAGTAAATATAAAAAAGGATGGTATGAAGTCTCTTTAATAGTTTGTATTTGAGCGTGTAATGAAACATTTATTCATGTGCTTACAATTTTAAACACTTGAAAATTAAACAAAGCTACAGAGAGGCTAGATGTTGTCTCACAAGTATTCACAAACTTGTAGGACATATCTGTTACATATCTACAATAGATTTCATTTCATAAGGGCATCCGATGGAAATTACGAATAAAACTAATATACATATTAATATTGCATATTTAAAATATATTTATCTAGATTTCTCGTTCAAAATCTACTGCATACTTTTTAAATGCGATCACAGAGTTTATCTCTCAGTCGGGTGGCAATCAGTCTATATCCATCCTAAGCACTCCATAGACAATATTCTCGGCGACCACTTTTCTTTATTTCTTGGCCAATATAATCATTAATGGATATGAATGATGATATTATGTAAGAACTATGAGAAAAATAAAACTTTTCGCTATGCTTACCGTAAAGAGATAACTAGATCTCACAATTATAAGCATAGTTCTCATAGCGGAAAAAACAAGGAAAGTATTTTTAATAAACCAGCGAGAACTAAGGAAAACGTATCTCGATCGCCGGTATCTTATATTCAGTAGCACCCAACCTCTATAATTAACTAACAGATGACTGGAGATTACCTACAAAAAATTCTAAAATATATAATAAATCACCCAAAATCATTTTTACGGTTAACAATATTGCTATGTTAATCTATCTCAATCTGTAAGTTGATTATAGGGTTTGGTTGTAAATAAGCAATTAATGACAATTACATATGTTTGCTAAGATTCTTGTTTTTCATTCCTTATTCTCCCAGCTGAATCACTTTATCAAATAAATTTGAAAATTAATTTTATATAAATTTAAACTGTACAAAATCTAACTGTTGTCTTAACAATGTAAGGTGATTTGTAATATTAACTCCTTTTGAATAATTAAAAATGTTTTAATTTGCGAACGCGATAACTGTGGCACGATGGCAACCCTCTAAGGCCGATATGTCCTGACAAATTTTCGCAATTTTCGTTAGATATTTTTTGCAGACAAATAATTATTGATATATCTTCCTGTTCCGGTAAAACAGCTAATGAAAATGGCTAAAAATTACAAATGGGTGCCGTTTGCTCTTAACATTCGTACATCATAACAAACAAATTATGTTTGAATCCTATAGTTTTTAAACCGCAATTAAATATTTCACGATTATGTAGGACCTAATTTCTTCTATTCCGCAACTATCGCTACATCATTATTCTACATACGAAAAAATCACTCCTAGATGCACTAGGATTCCCTGTTTCATAGATAGCATGGACACATAATCACATAACACAAACACCTAAGACCTGAGAACATACTTATTGCTCACTGTATAAAATTTGCTTTGACCGGGAATCGAACCGCCGTCGGTCGCCCTGTTTTCTCAAGACTACCTATTTTAACTTTAGTACGCGGCCGTCAAGTCATGATTATGAAATCATGTACGTACAGATGTTTTAACGTACTTCAACTCGGTTTATAAATTATTCAAAACTATTATTTTACTAATATAAAGAAATCACACAAATGTTATGATGTACGTATTTTTACCCGACTGCACCAGAAGGAGGGTTGCAAATTACCTATGACAGTTAAAAAAATTCTTACTCTAGGTTTCCACCAAAACATTCAACTTGATATTGTTTGATCACTTGGCATACAATCGTTTTGTAATTGAATTGAATCACACAATTTCGTTTGTTACTGCGTTTGCATAGCGTAAAATATTGAATGATAGTTTAATAACTTTTTACGCGTTTATCTATAGATTTGTCATTGACGTTCGCAATGTCGTTTTGCCGTCGGATAACACGAAACATATGGATAAAAATGGATCTTATGTTTCGTTTTATCCGACTATCAGCCAAACCCAATAATCTATTAACAGATAATGGAAATAGATCTCCATAGCAACATTGTTACCTGTCAAGGAACGTATGGACCTTTTTGAAAAATAACAATGTTGTCATGGTTATTAAACTTTTAGCAGATTACGGAGTTTACAAGGTTTGCCGTGAGTCGGAAAACATGTGTCAAACATGTCTTCAATAAAAACGGTTATTGAATATTTTTGTTAATTGTTGCAAAACATGTCATGGTTTATGAAATTTCAAACGTGCGCTTTGACTAGCTGTGCGACAGTAAAACGCGGTTTGATACCTTGACAGAGATCAGAGTATTAAACATGTATTTTTGTGGATGTTTCGTCTGAGGAAACCCACGGGTAGACCGACTACGCTACCTAGCACCACCTCATCGTTAACAGTCTCAGCCCCTTTTCGAGGCCATCTTATATCTATCAGAGATGTTACCATTCTTAATCGCACTTAAACAATTCCATAAAATATATGTATATCTTAGACAAATATAAACAGTTGTATCAAATTCTGATAAAGTGTATTATAAAAACCAAATTATATATATAATTTCATCATTCATACAAGTTTAGTCACAATTGTACATTAAAATATAGATATAATTAAAAACAAACGCTTCATAAAATTTATAATCTTAAACTAAATTTGTTCTCTAGGTGTCAGGATAATGTAATATCATCTTTGGTTTTATATTAAAATACGCACAAAAGCATTCATGAAAAATCACTTTTAAGTAAGACTGGTCCAAGCACATCGTTTATGAAATTAACCTTGTCTAAAGTTACCATTACGCAACAAAATATTAACAATTTTGAATATCAAGTCTTTCGCTTCGCCTGGCAAAACGTAACGAACCGTGCCAAATAAAATGAATATATTCGCATCTAAGAAAGTTCTTCCTTCGTATTAATGTTCATTTATCAACTGTAAACATATCAATGTAGTGTGGAGTCATATGTGTGTAGCCTAGAATTCTGAAGCGATTAGTAGGTTAGCTTTCGTGCAAGTGTGGGCAAGCGGGGTAAATCAGTTAAGTCCGACATAATTTGGGAGGAAGCACCACAGTTAAACTGTATACGAGACGATACGAGTTTAGATTGTAATTAAATCTTATACCGTAACTAGCGACAACTACCACTAGTGACGTCTATGTTCCGTAGAACATCATTTTGATATTTCCCGTAAGGTTTAGTCAGAATTGTATTATTCGTGTTACCGAGATATTTACCATGATTTGTGAGTTTTGTTGCCCGGGATCATGACGCATGTAACTGCGTCGAAATATCGGGAGTCAACAAAACTCACAAATCATGGTAAATATCTCGGTAACACGAATAATAATAATGTTCATAACCATGACAGTTTTAAAATTTTTTGCCAGCATTAGTTATATAATCGCCAAAACAATTAATTTTTTACGAGATCATCACTAATCGATGAAATTCTCGGCTTTTCTCTATTATAATATGCATGTATTATACACATAAACCTTCCGGTATAAAATCTCTAAATTACAGTGAAACCCGTATCAAAATCTGTTAGTTAGCGGAGAAACAGACGATAAAAGGTTTGCAGAGGAGTGCATGGGGCACTCCTCTGCAAACCTTTATTTACTTTAGATGCCAATCCTTGATTCTGGAATGCCCATTGAATTGGTGATTTAATGCAAGCTAGCAGTAGTGCCATTAGCGTAGCAAACTTTTGGGCAAAAATTAAATCTACCCACTTTCCTCACAAAGAGCTGTGTACAGGCCACCTTGAACCGTTTTGCCGTTGAAAAATGATCATATCAAAGGAAAAATACAAAAATAAGTCACGGTGTCTTTGGAATTTATTAGGCTACCCAATTGATATTTGACATTTGACAAAAAAGTTGGATTTTGTCGACTTTAATACACCGTTATTGGCAGGATTTTATTGTGTTTACCTGTTTCATTTAAAGGATTTTAAGTGATTAATTAGTTTAGTGTGAGAATGTGCCTAAGGTTTCTTCAGTCAAATGGCATGCGTATGATATTCGTGTATTTCAATAACATCGAAGCAATGGCTGATATTCAATCGAAATAAAGTATTTTGCGATTTGGACAGTATATCCAATACAGTATGTTAACCAATATAAAATGTAAGTTTTGTGGCCGCGAAAAAGGATTTGTGTCCTTCCCCATCGCGGCCCGGATAGAGATTAAACGAAAGCGAGTGATCTAAGACCTGAATTTGAGATTTCAATGGAAATAAAGATTATTAACTTTAAAATTACTAAATCACTTGATTTAGTTTTAGCGATCTTGTATGAAACTAGCGGATATCCAGCGTGTGCTACTACGCTAAAATATAAATACATTTTGTGCTTCATGCATTGTTTTAGTGGCCTAAAGCCATATACGCATTATTTATTGCTTTTCTAATTAAATCGGTTTGGGGCACATATTTTGGATGGTTTCAAAATCTATAATGGAACATAGGTAGGAACAATTTTTGTGTCTTATAAATTAGGATTTGATATTTTATGGTTTTTTATGGATTCGTGGATAAAAAAGCTGCGAACTATTTGATACCAAAGTGCGAATACACCATTCATCTGAAGTGTATATATGGACTAGCGACTTTTCAAAACGTCTAATAACACTATTAATATAACTATAATAATAATCTAAATATGCTTAAAACTTAACATGATTTAGCACTAAAACTGACTGATAATGTCAGAAACTCGGCAAGTACCATTGTCGTTTGAAAATTACAAAATACTTAAATATATAGCGTCGTAATCTCAAGTTAAAGTGGAGAGCCAGGGGATAACCTGTAAAATGATACACAGCTAGATGTTAATGGAACTTCTAAATAAGACAGTACATACACGCGGAGAACAGATAGAGCGGAGTGTTTGAACATTATTGTACTCACTCTCATAATTGCTTGTTTACCCGTAGAATAGAATTTCATGCAGAATTTCTAACGAGCGCTGTGCTCGCCAAAGAAACCTCTCAAGTTGACTTGCCAAGAACAATGCGCTTTGATATACATTACAACACTGATACGCCCAGTTACCACGCAAAAAGGGCCCACTGGCGGCCTAGTTGCGGAAAACAGTCCGCTCTACAAGTACGCCCAGTTACCAAAGCGATCGTGTCTCTCAAATAATCCGCGTAGGGTTAGTACCTGTGAACTCCACTTCAGTAGACAAACATCCTAACACAAATAATCAACTGAGATATTACGTACTATCTACAATATAAACTTCACACAGAACTAAGGCAAATGCTTTAAGGAACCACAAAAAACAATTACAACATTATTTCATCATTTGTGCACTATTGCTTAATAGTCAAAAATGCAGATCCGTTTGTATTCACTGTTCACAAAACTAGATTAAGGAGGCCGAAATTTCACATTCAATTGACGTTTGCAGTTTAACAACTATAAAATTTTTAATTATGATCAACAACGGACCGAAACATCTAATTTCGATTCTGAACGGTGAATTTACATTCTTCTTACAATTTAGCCAAAAATTACGTATTTGATTTGCCGATCACAATATACTACGCAAGTCTATTTGTATTCGTCCATGAAACGTTTGCACATGTGAACGAGATCTATGAATTTAGGTCGGAGTTTCGGCTCGACGTTCCAACAATCTTTCATTAGGTGCCTGAATATCTCCGAAGGGCAATTTTCAGGGATTTGGAAGCTGGAAAAAAAATGATGCTTTAGTTTTTGGCGAACATTGTAGCTAGAGTGGACAGAAGGTGATTTCCATGTACTAGCTGCTTACTAGCTGCTCCCCGCGGTCTTACCTGCAGTTTTTCGGGATTCAAAGTAGCTTATATGTTAATCCAGGAGGTAAGCTATGCTGGTACCAAATTTCATCCAAATGCATTTGAGCGTGAAGAAGTAACTAAATCTGTATACTTATATTAAAACATACGCATATCTGTACATACATATTTATTTGTGTATGTTTTTCATACACACATGGATGTGTAAGTGTGACGTATACCTTATAAGGCCAAATTACAACTCTAATATTGAAATGAATGATCTCTTATTGAAATCGTATTTTCAGAAGACTAAAGTTTTCTGCGCTGTAGATCGCGGATTCGATTCCCACCCAGGACATTTGTATGACAAACTTAGATGTATTTTCTGTGTATAAGTATTGTATCACTAATCTAGTTCCCATGGTACAAGATATGCTTAGTTTAGTTGGAGATAGATGGCGCAGTGTGAAATGTCATGAGTTTTTATATACGTACTAGCGGACCGGGCCACGCGTTGCTGTGGCTAACGTTTTTGTCATACGATATTATAATTAGCAATAAATTAAAATTGCGACTATAATTTGAGATTTAAACTATCCTATCTCTCAAGTTGGATCGAACTGCACATGGTGTGCGAATTTTATAATATTATAATCGGTTAAGTGGTTTAGGAGTCCATTGAGGACAAACATTGTGACACGAGATTTATATATATTAAGATATGTTTGTTATTATGAATAAATAGTGTTTTATTATGTATATAGTGCTCACCAAGAGGCGCGTTCCCTGGGCCGCTGGTCATCGAACTTGGGCACCTCTTGTCGCGCGCGAGTGAATATCTCCCACGCCGTCACCCCGTACGACCACACATCGCTCTTGGTAGAGAAATGCCAAGGCGCGACCGCCGATTCGGGAGCGTACCTATACATTTTATACTTTTTAAATAGCTTCGATTCTGTTAGCAACAAACTAACACAAAATCGACTGTGACAGCTCTAAAATGATTGCTGTCTCTTTTAATTCGAATAGAGTGAAAGGGACGGATGCTGTTAAGTCTAGTTTTAGTTGAATCCTGATGGTATTAAAGGCTAAGTAGAATGGCTGCTTATTTGAATATAGACCTTTTTTTTCGAAATTATTTTTGTACTGTTTATATTTCAACTGGTCTGTTTGCTTATTTACTATGTAATATTTTTATCTTTCCGGTTTTTAATATAATATTTATGTAGTTTCTTCGAAATAAACTGGCCATATTCTAGTTTAATTAATCCAATTTTTGAAAGCACATTAACTTTGACAATGGCATAAAACATTTGGCAGACACGAACGTCTAAAAAACAGCACTGAAATGAATATTGTGACATGTATTTAATAGACTTACCAGTTGACCGGCAAAAGCCGTGAAGTCTTCAATCTGTAGGCGTCCTCTTCGCGCGGTATGATCCGCGCCAGTCCAAAGTCCGATATCTTCACGTGGTACTTGTTTACGACTAGTATGTTCCGCGTGGCGAGATCTCGGTGCACCACGTTCTTTGCTGACACGTGGTCCATACCCTGGTAATGAAATATTGTTGAATTATGCGTCAACATCCATTGGGGTAGACGAGAATTAGGTATTGCGAGGCTCCGGGCGATAGATCTTGGCGTATGAGGGCTTTAGATGAGTTGGAAGTGTACATGGCTCCTGGTAATCAATCAGCATCCTCCTAAAGACAGCTGCAGTACATCGAAAAAAAAAAACAGGTGGTTTTGCGAGGGTGTGAGGCTCTACAAAAGCGAGGCCCCGGGCGGTTGCCCTGCTTGCCACCCCCTAAGGCCGCCACTGCCTGTCAGCTACTAGATCCTTTAAAATCGCAAAATAAAAAAAGGCGGCTGTACATAGGCATTGATAGTCGTGATCGGTATCCTGCAATATCATACCGTGGCAATGTCCAAGCAGTATTTGAGCAGATGCGATGTCCTGAGCTTATCTCCCTGGAACTTGAGGTAGTAGTTGAGCGATCCTTCTTCCAAGTACTCCATCACTATGAGCACGTCGGAGCCGTGGTCCCACGAGTAGCCCAGGATCTCCACTATGTTCATGTGTTGTAGGGACTGCAAACAATAAGTTAAAAAATGTTAATACTCCTTCTTCTTACGTAAGAGTAAATGGCCAACCCTGGTTTGGAAGTTTTGAGTCAGTCAAATGCCTCCGATATGGCTTATAGACTAGTATAGCCGGGAGTGACATCTGAAAAATGCCACTAAACGATCACCTATCCAACTTCTAACCGAGAGCTGCTTACCTTAGATGATCTGTATAGAACAGCTAAGCAAGCTATGCCACGAGCGCTTCATGTTATGTTAATATTATCTAATATAAGCAGTACCATTAGCAGTTTTGCACAAAAATATTCGAGCGAAGCTGGTTTTTTTTGGTAAAAAATTGTATATAACGTAAAACGTGTTTTTTTTGTAATAAAATACAGTACGATGCAAGCAGTCTATTATATAATCAACAACCTATTATATGAATAGGATTTGCTGTAAGATATAATACAATGTAAATTTCTGGTGTAAAACGGCATCGACAAATCGTAAAAGTTAAAATAACGGTGACATTCAAGATTCAAAACAAAACAATGTCTCATCTAGACGTAATGGTCACAAAATATATCCCCTTCATGCTGTCCACTATTAAGTATCTGTGAAAAGGACAATAAAAACGTCTGATGGCCGCTCCATGCAAGTCTATTCAAGTTTATGACGCTCACACGACACTTCGACGCAACAATAAACCTACAAGTTAATTTCTCATTTATCTCATGGCAAAGTGCACAGACTATTATTTTACAGTCCCATGTTATATCACCCCTATTAAATGCGACTGTTAAATGCATCCTCGTTGTATGTGTGGCACTAGTAGTCCGGGAGGTAGCGTATGCTTAAAATGCATTAAGTAGTTTTTACGGCGATCGATTGACATCTTTTTAAATAGATCTTGAATGAAAAGTGAACCAAGCGTCAGCTGACGCGCCCGCGGTGGGTGTGAATGTGGAGGGCTACGGAAGCGGTATAAAAAATAAGTCATAGTATGCCGGCTGAAACTTTTTTCATAAGCAGTTGATTTCATACTGAGCTGAAAAAAATCGTCAGCTGCATGGTGGAGACTGCGTTAGCTGCTCACATTAACTTGTAATAAAAACACGTAAAAAAGTTATAGTACGCCCAATGAAATTTAATCACCTAGTTTAAATTATTAAAAATACGAAAACAACAATCAGCAATTTTTTTTCCACTTCCGTAACCACCCTCACCCACACCCGCCGCTACTTCAGTAGCTGACTTGGTTTAGTTGAGTTTGGTTCACTTATTAGTCATATCATATGAGATCCATAACCACCGATGTTAACATCAGCCGGCTAACTATAACTTTTTCATTTGCATCGCTACCTCCTAGACTATAGTGGCATGGATGCGTTCGTGGATTTTAGTATTTTATCACATTATAAATAAATATTATATGTATATGCATGGATATTTCACATCTAGTAACAAACTAAGTATACATAACGGAAACGGGATTACTGATATAATATTTATATATACGTTTATTAGCATCCAGACACAGGACAAACATCTACGCTCGTCACAAATATGGTCGCTTATCCTCGGTGGAAAACAAAGCCACGAACAACAGAGCAGAAGTCTGAGCTACCACCAACTGTGTTACCATATAATTAATATTTCTATAATTTTGTTTCCTTAATTTATTTTTATGATTTGACATTTCATTTGTGAATTTATCAGAATTAGCGCTTTACAAAGGAGTTTTTGTGTTCAAGATTGTCGAGAAGATACAATACAAAATGGGAAGCATAACGGTCCTTGGAACTCAATACGATGTCAAGAGTTTCAAAAAAGGCGGACTCAATGGTAAAGAAAGATAACAAATTAGCTTCCTTGCAATTTGTTTTCAATGTTCACAAAGTTTCGAAGCACTCATTTCAGGTAAGGAAAATGAATATTTCATGTTCTCGATTACTTAATATGAGTGCTTTTAAGGCGGTTGTGAGAATTTCCGATACTTTCTCTCAAAATAAAGCTCACACGGCGGACGTAGAGCGTGGTAAAGGCGTCGACGGGGCGTGGTCGGGCTGTTTTAAAATATACTGGACTGTATTAGACCATGCACACTGAAACGCCCCGCCGAACGCGACGGAGACACCGGCGTTGATACAATATTAAATGCGTGTTGCACACCCGCAGTGGGTCATGGAGGTGCATGTTGCTCGCGTCCGTAGGTGAGTACCCTCAGAATCCCTACACGTTTCTCCCGGGCGGTGCAAAAGAAGTAATCAAAAGTAGCAGTAGAACTTATGCCAAATTCGTCCGGAAAGTACTGCACCTGATAATTCACCGCCAAGCAGCCCTGCACTCGCATTGCTGTGATCCGGCGGAAGGGTGTGATTGCCAGTGCAATTACAGGCGCATGAGACGTTACATCCCTATCTCAGAATAACAGGCGTAATGCTAGGTGGACTGTGAACTGTCCCGTCACTTTAGTACCTACATAAAAGAGGCAGTCGACGACCAGTTGTTGATCCAATCACACCTGCCGTGTAGAACACATACTATATATGCTCGGGAGGATCCCACAGGCGTACCCCGATTTGACAAGCCAGGTTAAAAAATGACTATTGTTGTGCCTTAAATACGCGTGCTCTTCACGTTATTGCATCACATCCAATTTAATCTTCATTATATATTTTAGTATCTACACATATTGTACATATCGCTAGTATGGCATTACTGCTCTGAAAACACGCAGATAAGCTTTAATTGGCTGATTTAAAAATCCAATAAACCTACTTTATCACTTTTATCACTTATTTACGCCTTTAGTGGTGGATTTCACAGATAAAGCTCACGCACCTTCATAATTTCCAATTCGTTTTTAAAATCTTCATACAACGTCCCGTTCCTTTCCGAGGCCTGCCGAGTCAGTTTCTTCACAGCCACCTCCTTCCTTTGAGATTCTTGGTTGTCACGCTCCATCCATCCTTTGAAGACGTGACCATAGTTACCCTGCAGTAAAACACAAATATGAATACTCTTGTTCTCAGCGTATTCATATGCAGCGGTTCTCAAACTTCATTAGCGACGGAACACTTTTGGAAAATAAATATTTGACGGAGCCGTAAAATAATGAATGAATGAATGAAAATAATTTATTGTACCACCAATACAGAGAAATACAATGTTAGACAATTAGTTAGAACACGTACAATACTCAAAAAAAAGTTTACTGTGCATTGTCGTAAATCATTTTATCTGGAAAGTTGTTCTTTTATTATGACCAGTATTAATATGGAGCCCCTACAGAGGCTTCGTGGAGCTCTAGGGCTCTGCGAAACACACTTTGAGTAAAGCTGCTCTAGTAGGTCAATTTCGACTTCCTAATATTACAAACTCACGCTGCCAATCTTCTTGGTGATTGAGACGAGGTACGTCTTGCCCTGGGAGACGATGGACTCCATGAGACGAGGCGCGGCTTGCATCTCGTCGTGCTCGTCCGCCGCGCCCGCGAGGCTGCTGGCGCGTCCCGACGCCTCGTGACGCAACGCGTACGCCAACGCGTCCATATTCTCAAGGGAATTTGAGCTTTTGTTATCGGCGAACTGTGAAACAGATAAATTTATCACATTTTGGTTAACAATGGGGCTTCGTGGCCGACGCAGACGGAGATGGCGAGACGACCTTTACAACTTCACGAGAGACTAGCCCTCAAAAACGCAAGACCGGAAGGAGTGGAAGAGGATTAGGGAGGCCTTTACCCTGCAGTGGGACGATGCAGGCTAATAATAATAATTGGTTAGTTATGAGCAAAAAATTGTATGCAGCATTCGGCGCAAATTAATATTACAAGGGGTATAAAATATAAAAAAAACTTCAGTTAAGCTCCCAGTCGGTATGATTTTTTTTGGCATCTTCTATAATTATCGTCATATTTCTGACAACTTATACATAACCGTACAGAATTACAGAGCTAAACTTTCGTTATGAATAAATCCATCCGTGAGAACCGTATGAGAATCAGTTGGGTAATTTTTGAGTTTATCACGTTCAGACAGACGCGGCGGGGGGACTTGTTAAGGTATATGTAGTGATACGTCTTCCGATCTTACAATAAGCGTTAAATCGGTTTCTGGTACCACCTACTAAAATTGTTGGTAGTAAGTTAAAAACTAAAGAACGAATTCAATATGCCTGTAGTTCTGAGTAAAGTAAACGATATAATCTATTGATATTATTGATATCTATACAACACTTACGGGATTGTCATAGGAATCCGACATTGTGCCATTGGTTGATAGCACACTGCTGTCTGATATGAGTGATTTGTTGCTTCCCGCGTCGCTTAGTTCACTTGGAATGAACCGGTCACCTAAAATTAAATTATTTTAGTTATAATCCTCGATCAAAATTTTCATACATTTAAATGGATTATTAAAAATATCAGAAAAATTCATAATATTTTTTTTTATTCTTTGCGCTATAACTTGATAACTAAGCATTAACTTACTTGAAACCGTGTCCGTATGTTCCATATGGTCAAGCGATATCTTTGGTTCTTCATAATGGTGTACTGGAACATACTCTGTGAAAAAAATAAAATGGTTGAATTTGCGTGCTGCCCAAAACCAATTCACGACGCAACTAATAATTATAGTAAAGCCCATGGTATTTTTAATTAAGTCTCTAATCTTCTTAGTAGAGCGCAGTTTATCAGTATCGAAATTGTCTATGGACGGTGGTGACCACTTAACATCAGGTGGGCCGACAGCACATTCTGTCATCATCATCGCATAAAAAAATATCAGCGCCATCTAGCCCCAAACTAAAAATTTGGGTCTAGATGGCGCTGCGTAAAATATCCATGAACATTGATTTTGTTTGTATTATTATCTATCTACCTCTGTGCAGCATATGGTTCATGTCTCGCATGATCTCCTGAGGCCGCAGCGGGTCCGGCTGCCAGCACTGGCGCACCAGCGCCCACACCTCGCTGGGGCAGCGAGCGGGCCGCAGCAAGCGGTCACCCATCTCGTAACTCTAAATAACAAAACATCGTCAAACCAAACTCAAGAAAGTTAAATTTAAGAAAATCAAGAAGCTTATATTAAAAAAGAGACGTATCTTAATTCTCGACATTTAAAAAAATATTTGGATCAGACCCTCCAAGGGGTCATAAAACTTTACAAAATGATTTTTTTATGAAATTTATATTACTTTACGTGCATGGACGTGGTCCAAAATACATTGTATTAAATAAAATGGAAACCTCCAAACCAATGCACAATTAATGTATATTTACATTTTATATTAATGTATATTACACACAATTTTGGTGTATTTTCTTTACTACGTTGAGATCCTGCCTCGTTTTTCGGTAAAAAGGTTTCACTTACCCTCGCAGTCAGTACTGGATTGGTATCAGTAGGCAACTGTCCGTATGAGAAAACTTCCCATAAGGTGGTGGCGAACGCCCAAATGTCACCCACCACTGATCTCTTGGCTAAATTCATGTCTGAGAAGAATTCTACCGGCATCCAATGCACACTGCAAACAAAAGAAAAACAAAGCTATGAAACATGAAACTGACAGTAATTTGACATATCTGTATGCATGTTAATGTGCCTAAGAAACTCCTATTACATATATTCGACTGGCTTTGCCAGTAGCTGGCTCCGAAGCACGTGTTCAATTCCTGGCCGGAGCAAACCTGGTGTGATGAACTATTTTTAGTTATTCTCTGGATACATAGAGGTTTATCCGTGTCATCTGCTACACAGGATTCTAGTTATAAAGTGTAGTTACTCATGTTGGGTGTAGTTTCGGAGCGTGGGTCCTGACAGCTTCACCACTATGCGGTCGGCATCGATGGCGGCAACCAGCAGCCTGCTGCATCTGATGTAGCCGTGGACCACGCCCGCCTCGGACAAGTCCCACAGCGCTCGGGCCAGACCCGCCGCTACTTTCTTCAGGTGAAGTGGCTTAATTTTGTCTTCGTTCACTCTGTCCCATAAAGATTATAATATGAATTTAGAATAGGCTTTTTAATGAAAGAAAAATTAAAAAAAATGCCCTCAAATTTGAAAATTTTGAAAAATATGAAAGTGCCTTTTATAGGATTTTTGCTACTTCTTGGTACTTTTACAATAGATATTGCAAACGCATACATGCGCAAACGTGCGCCCGCGCAACCGTGCCCTCACGCACGCACGCACGCACGCCAACATATACATTTTTTTTACTTGCGCAAATGTCGTTTGTCGGTTGATTGTCAAATCGTAAATCAATATTGGAAAACATCGGTTGGGCCGGCTAGTTACGAATAAAATAAACATTACAGCATCAGTATGCTGGAATCTGAACGCGACCAAACGGCGCTGCATTCTCGACATGTTGTCTAAGAGAAAACGTTCTCACTTGAGGTAATCGTCGAAGGGCCCGTACGGCAGATACTCCAGCACCATCGCAGTGGGCGAACTTAGCGTCACGCCGTACAACCGCACTATAGAACTGGACTGAACACAAGCCCATTTACTAGCTAAATCTATGAAATCCTGCAACAATATTTATCGAATTTAATCAATGGTAAAGAATCAAATTACTTTGAATATGTCTAATAATTAGATAAACGGTATTTGAAAATATAACAATATATACCTTTAAATGGTCATTGACCTTCTCCCGCTGCAGTGTTTTGAAAGCCACCAGCAACTTCTTTGTTTCGTCCAGCCTCCACAAGGCTTTGTATGTAGCCGTTATGTTTTCTGACCCTATTTTTTCGGACCCTGGAAAAAAATATGCTCGTGAACAATTTGTGAAATAGAACGATCCTTACCAGATTTCAGAGAATTTAAGTCTGAACGATATTTATCTCTTATAATGATTTTTTTTGGACAAGATGTGACATAGCGTTCTTTGCAATTTACGTATTTTAAACCTTCTAAATTTTCTATAGAAACACACTATCATCCACACGCTCGCAACTAAACCTTGCGTTTATGATGTAACCTTATCTCTTGTCCTAAGAAGATGATTTTATAACTTATTAAAAAAATACGATTTTAAGGATCCATACTAAACATTATTGTAGGCTACCCGTATACCATCGAGTGCTTTGCTAATGGCCAAAACAGAACGGTACAACAAATTTTAATGAGGATTAAAACTGTTTCTTAGTCGCTGGATCCAACTTGTGACTCAAAATGATTAGAATTTCTAGTTCAGCAAATTACCTGTGTACAAAAGAATATCCTTGTTCGGTAAACACCGCGGACTTTTATTGTCTTTGAGTATTTCCTGTAGCTCCGCTTGATCGATTCGCACGCCTTTCTTAACTGGCTCCCCACAAAGTAGTAATTGGGACTTATCTGCAAAACGATAATGCTTCATCTCTAACAGCTAGTTAAAAACTATTAGTTCTATGTATATATATTTTTTTTTTTGTGTCTTCGGTGAGAGACGGGACGAGCAGACTGCCCACCTGATATTAAGTGGTTACCGCTACACATAAACAAAAAAAATTCTACTCATTCTTCCCCCTATAAAGCATAAGAAAACCCAAGACGCAGCGCGTTGCGCCCGACACTGGAACGGGGATGTTAGGCCTCAAGTGCCTGTATTTTCACCGGCACCCACACCCTTCCACCGGAACACAACAACATAATTACATCAGTGCTAGGCGGCGGATTATCAGATGTGGTTTTCGGCCCGTACTTCTCAATGCCAAGTATTGGCTAACAGCCTAGCATGGAATGACTTTTGTGCCTGTAGTTTCCCCGGCACCCACACCCTTCAAACCTTAACGTAAAGCTTGTATTATTGCTTTTCGAGACGTTCGTCCCGTCTCAGAATGACAGACGCAATACGATTTGGGTCTTGTCACACTCTATTACGGACCCGATTCGGATTGCTGTTAATTATGGGCGGCAAAAATTAGTTACTGTCATAACAGATAGCAGCGTGAGATAGACATGTAGGAAAAAAACATCTAAAAATGTTTTACAGTGTAAATTCTTTATAAGGTTACCATAGCCAAAACCGGAAGATTATTACTCTGAAGTATTCAAGGACGAACTACGTGGTGTTTTATTGCCAAAATCGTGACTTACCATATTCAGACGGCGGTATACACTCGTTGAGAAATATCCTGCCTTCCGGGTTCATATGGCAACTGACTAGTCTTTCCAGCGTAAAGTACTCCTCCTTATTAAATATGTAGCAATGTCCTTTGAATTCCATCTTGTATGTTTCTGTTGTACTAAAAATAAATATAATATAATCATATAATAAGTAATCGTTGATTCAAGGCTATTAATTCCTCGAAAGTTATCGTATAAATAGGCGTGACAAGTGTTAAACTAATCGCCGCGTTGTTTTCCCAATAAAACTGAGCCCACAATTTCCTTCAGTAAAATAGATTATTATTTAGTTATCAGACACGTCTTCTTGAAAATTGCCAAGAATCCGGGCGAGACAAATCAATAAATTAGAAGGCAACATTAGTTGGACACGGTGGAACACACTAAAACTACTTACTTGTTATTGCCATCAATTATGGGTTATGATTAGTTTAACAATAATAAAAAAAATACCGAATATTATTACTTATTAAAATAAATAAAGGTTAAATTTACTTACCTATTTTTTGTGCAGACATCCAAATAATACACATTGTATTCATCTTGACACTGTCTCAGAACATAACAACCATGTTTTTTGCCGCGTTTCTCCTCTAACTTTCTATACGAGAATGCGCCACTAAAAATAAAGCAATATAAATTAAAACCACTAACAAAGTTAATATAAGAGGTGTTTTGAATTTGAAAAAACCTTACCCAACTGGCCCATGGCACTTTATTCGTTGTAGTTCTTTCAGAGACGGTGACTCGTCGTCTTTAGAGAGATTGAATGTCCATTTTACCATTAACCTGCAATACAATTAATCCTTACATACATATATACACATTTTTGTAGCAGTAGAATAAACAAATACAGTACTTTCTTCTTAGCAGCTACTGAAGAATAGCGCAAGAATGGTATGGTGACCATTCTTGACCATGGTGACCAGTGTAGACATATTATGTGTACACTACCTCGTAAAAAGTGAAAAAATATAGTTTGATCAATAAACATTTTCCATTCTCATACTGTCCGCTACGCATCTCTTCTCCGCACATCTCTCCTCTCTGTAGAAACCAGATCTTATGGTCATAAAACAAATAATAATATAATATAGAAATCACACCTGTAGTATCCATCGCAAACGGAGATAAACGATGAAAGTATCTCCTCCGATTTGAACTTGAAGAAAAGCGGCGTCCCTCTCCGCGAAACCTCCAACGAGTGGTCGCCATTCCTCGTCAAGTATATTAATTCTTCTATTGAACACACGTGAAACCACTGAAATTTAATCGTGTTCATCAACTGATGTTATTTGTGTTTTATTGTCCGTTACAACTCCGAAACAGAAAATCTTAGTGCAGGGGTGTGTGCGTTTGTTTCTTTCACAATTCGCATACAATCTGCATTGGAATGTACGACTCTGCCGTTCTGCTATAGATGATATATTCCTCGTTTCAATTTATTGAATTTGGATTCTGGTGGAAATGAAATGGGGGGCTCAATAATCCACTTTAGAAATGTGACGTCAGTCCCGTTCTGCTTGGCATTGAGTTAGTATTGAGTCTGTTTCAAAGGATTGTGGTTTCAAATTATTTTAATGTCGAATTTCTAGTCTGAATTTTTATCGGATAGAAAAGTGTCACAATTACCGGCACAGAACAGCAGATACTGCAACAGCAGATGGCCAACAACCCACAGTCCTTCTCTAGTACTTTATGGGGTTGGGATGGATGTGGTAGGTAAGGTTAGCTATTGGGGGACAACGCACAATAAACCCCTATACGGGACGTCAGTGCAAGCCTTGTCACCCCCATCAAAAAAAAAGAACAAGAACCGGCAGAGAAGGTATAACAGGGTCCCCCCCGCGGGTTCCCGCCTTGTCGGGGCGGGGGGGCTTAGTAACCGTGGTTGGGCTGCCCACGGTGAAGCCAAGAGGAACCCGGGAGGGGCTGCTCCTTTAGGCTTTGCCTCTAAGCCGACTAGGAGCGGCCACAGTAGGTGGCGGTGCCTTATGGGGGGCACCGCAACTGAGGCGGGCTGCGGTGTCGTATGGGCGGCACCGCAGCTGAAGGTTAGGGGCCGCGGCGGGAGAGGAGTGCCGGTATAGCGGTGCGCCGCTCTCCCTACCTTCCGCGGCCACGGCTGGGTCGCCACCGCTAGATGGCGGACGCGGTGGGGCCGCAGGGGAAGAGGAGTGTTGGTATTGAGAGGCGCCACTCTCCCTATCCTCTGCGGCCGTAGTGGCAGGCGACGGGGCCACATATCTGACCCGTCGCATGGGGACCTAGGGCGTTTAGATACGGGGTCATCTAACGCCCTTTCGCTGGCCAGGTCCCCGAGGTGGTTGCGACACGCTATGTGTTCTGGCGTGTCGCTAACTAAGGCGTGGCACTCGGTGCCAAAATGAGAGGGGTCCGGAGACGGACAGCCGCGGCGGGTTCGCGGATGTGTGTGTTAACGTTCCCGTGTTCCCGCCACTAAGCGGCAGAGGAGGACACCGTGGGGTTTTAGTGGGTCTAGTCCCACATAACCGCTCTGTCTCCCCGTGGCAGGGCGGTATGCGAGTGCATTTCCCCACGAAAAAAAAAAAAAAAAAAAGGTATAACAGGGTCGATGTCAGTGTCGAGTCATTTTAAATACTGAAAGTTCACGTTGAAAGTAAATACTGGCTAGCTAAAGAAGCTACAATAATCCGAATGACGTCACTGCTGTCATGAACAGAAAAAGACGTCTCATTCAAAGCGCGTTTGTTGCTTATAATACTCACCTCTCGTTTTAAATTATTGTATAATCGTATTCCAGGCTGGTGGGGATGGAAGGGGGCCACGATAATTCGCACCGGAATGACGTCACCCCCATTCTGCCACAGAACATTGTCATATTCTTCCGCCAAGTAGTTTGGGGCTAACGCATATAATTGCTGCAGGTAAAGGTTTTTCACGTAACTGTGAAATTGACAGACAAACAATGTTTTTAAGATTAACATTAAATGCATCATCGTCAAAATCATAAATAATTCTTTAAGCAGCGTCTATTGTAAAGTTCGTAACTCACGACCATGACTAGCAAAGCAAGACCAATCAGGCAAACAAATTGGATCCCTGGAAATTTGAAGTAGATTTGATGGTCCAAGCTGCTCACGTGGTGCAAAAGGAACAAACCAAAGTCGCAGTAGAACTTGTGCCAAGTTCGTCCAGAGAAGTACTACCACCCTGATAATGTTCCGCCAAGCAGTGGTGCTCTAGCACCGGTGCTCTGGTAAACAGGGTCAAAGTGACTGATGCAACGCAATGCTACTTGGGTCTAATAATTCGGTAGGAGACCTGAATAGGAATGACCTAAAATGAATGAAACTCATTCAAAGCCTTGAAAACGAATGGTTGCTTAGTAAATAGAGATTGTAGTCGAAAAGTCAGCGAGTTACTTAGTTCTAATAGATCAGTAACTAGCCATTGTGTTCACATCTAGAAAGTAACAATACTTACTTTACATTGTGTCCAACTGAACAAAGTTGAGGGAGGTAGTCATGTGCATATTTCTTGGGAAACGGTCCATGCCTCCTAACTATTATTTTGGGTATGTATTTCTTGTAGTTCTTAACAACATCATTAAGAGGCAGCTTCTCCTCGTCTATAGCTCGGGTCCTGAAAACATAATGAGTATATTATTACAATTGATAGCATTTTCAACATACACGAAATAATTTCATTTTAGATTTGCGACATATTCAGTATTGGGGAAATAATAATCACTCCGTAGCGTATTATTACGACCGAACGCGAGACCCATTATTGTCAAAATTATTTGTCTATGGCCTTATTAAGTTTTTCTTTACGAGAATAACACTTTGATCCATAAACGTTCGCCATCCCTGTTCTAGAACACATCTTTCAATGCCTTTGTTAGTAGATTAAGACATCTCCTTGCCTCACTCCGCGGCGCAGTTGGATAGGTTCAAACTGCTGGTCTGCTGATGTACTTGACACTCATAGTGGCTTCGTAAAGACATCTCAACACTTCGATATACCTACTGTATGAGAAGACCTAAGTTGCATTGCGCCTGCAACCCTGAGATATGAAGACGGAATGAACGAATTTACGTTAACATTTATTTTTCCTTTTAAATAAAATTTGATATAATATTGTCTTCTCACAAGCTTTCTAAATTTTAAATTGTACAACCTAATGGCGAAAACGTCGCTGTAATTTTATCTTTGTTTATGCCTGCAGCTATTTCCGTAGTAAGTGGTTAATTCCGCCCATAACAATACCAATACCCACCGTACCAGCCTCTAATGTTCCCATTGCAGGGACACCGGCCTACTCTCGATAATTGAGAGTGAATTTGCTCTGATCTACCACGGGAGCCCAATCCGCATTGGTAGATGTTACATGTCGTCGAATTTTTGGTTCTAAGACATGCCGGTTTCCTCACGATGTTTTCCGTCACCGTTTTGAGAACGTGGTATTGCGCACATAAATTTTTTCAAGTGAAAAAACTCATTGGTGCACGTGTGGGTTTGAACCAGCAACCTTCAGATTGAAAGTCGGCGTCTATGCCCCTAGTCCACCACGCTCTGCCAATACCCACAACTATTAATAATTAGTAATTATAATGTTTCCAAAATAAAGAAAAATTATATACAATAGTTCTTTGTTTTAATTGCTAAATTTTTCCAGTATTCATGTCCTGCACTCTACATGATTATGAAATAAGTACAAGTTTCATTAAATATCAAAACAAAAGGAGAAAACACAGTGTGCTATGTGTACTGAAGTCTGTTGATGTGCAACAGATTGCATTATAGATCACAATATAATTGAGCAGCTATTATTTTCTTGCAGGTACACCAATTATAATTTTATAGCCTATTGTTATTACCATTTCATATGGTTGTATGATAAATCTACTGAGACCTGCGACAGGTAATCAGTGACTTACTACATAAATGAAGGAGACATAAATCAAAATGGCTTATTTACAAACAGATATATCAAAACAATATACAAAAAAGTACTATGTACTCCCCCTGGACCCCCTGGACTAGAATTCCCTGTATCACATTTCGCTGAGACGCACACAATCACACAAAACAAATATTTGTATAGGTGCACCCCAACCATTGACATGGTGCTTTCTCTTCCTCATGTCTTCGAACAAATCTAGCCAATCCTATCCAAGGTTTTAAGATTGACATAAGTTCAATATTATTGTCAAATGACTCATAAATCACTCTGCCGAAAAAAGTTTCTCCATCTCAGTTCTACTTAACCATTCATACTAACCAATGCTGAGATTATTATCATAGTAATGAATAATTCATTTGAAGTGGAATGATAACCTTTTACACTTTTATCTGAGAAAATTCTATTTAAGTGTTTTATTGTTTCTCTTCTACTTCCAAATAAATTATTTATATTTGAAGTTTCTCAACCTTGGTGTCATTTCTATGGTGATGCAAGCTAGATAGATTAGATGGTTATGGAAACAAGAATGGCAATGTTGTGAAAGATTTCATTCTAATCTAAGTAATTTAATGCAATTCATAACTATGTTGTTAGTCAATAACTGTAATAGAAGATTTTCACATATAATGTTTTGAGTAATTGACGGTTTATAATTATTAAGAGTTTTAAAATCTTTACTTATTATAAAATATTACTACTATTATAAATGAAAAAGATTGGATAGATGGATGGATGTTGTTGGAGTGTGATTGACACAACACAAGGCTTGAATGAATCTGGATGAAATTTTTCACACAGACAGATTATAGTCCGGAAAAGCACATAGGTTACTTTATATTCTGAAATGTGAAGTAGTCCTGGAGTATGGCCAACCACAGAGTAGAGTAGATAGAGATAGTAAACAATATTATAAATATTATGTTTAATTAATAAATAATTTAAGGCAGTTTCATTGTTACTACTAGCTACATTTATAGTTGTTGTTGCTACTAGCTAACATTTGTCTTTTTGTGGTGTAGTCATGATTAGTAAACATTTTTTTCCCTTACCGAAATAAGTTGTTTCTTGTCAATTGAAACTTAAATTTTGATAGAAATCTGACAACATGTGTAAGTAGATTTGTCTCCAATATTTTTGAATGTTTATCATATAACTTTACAACATAATGCTTCATACAAAATAGTGTTTGGATGTTTATTCCTACCTATTGTCAGCTGTGCAGTATATAAAAAAAATATTGATTGTATAAAACAGGTTTAATACATTGTTTTTTTTATTAATAAATCAAATAAAAAATCCAATACTTACATATCTGTAATGCCAAGTCCAAGTAACTCTTGCTTATGCTCAGGGTATTTAATTTCAGGTATTTTGTTATCATTGACATCATTCCTTGCTTGTTGGAAGTAGTAATCATACGTTGTTTCATCTAGTGTTATCAATGGTCCCAATCTTGGCACCTAAAATCGACAAAGGTCACAAATACTGTTATGCTAATTTGTACATTGTAGTGTAATAACATATTTACTATATACTGGACCAATACTTACTTTGAAACGAATTCTTAGTTCGTATTCCCTGGTACTAGCAAGAACTCTGGCGTTATCCTTCAGAAAGTAATCAGTCCCTTTTATTCGTAACGCAAACAAGGTTCGCGTGAGGGGAGGTATGTTGTACTTCTTGCATAAAATAATACACAACTCCTCGGCCGTGGATGCACTGGAACATCTTATTATGTTCGGTGTGCGGTCAGTTACCACTGATACTTTTACAGTCTCCTCATTCGATGCCATCGTGAACTTGAACCATACAAAAAACAGGAGGACGCCAACAGATAACACTCAACCCCACATTGATAAACGAAAACATAAACTATGGTCGCTTTTAAGTAATGCATTCATTTTGATGACGATTAAAATTGATTTGAAGTGTCATAAATGAAAAGAACACACTCAGAAAAGTTTATTTTTATACCAATATGTCTTGTCTTTCGGCGTAGAATTACTGAATATTTTTGGTGGCTTGTTGTTTTTTTCGCGAGACAGTTGACTATGACAGTTACAGAATTTGACAGTAATCGAGATATACTAGTCTAAAAGTATTTAATGTCATAGAGTCCACATCTAGAAGAAGCTGCCTATTCATCATCCATTCACAACATGTATTACGTCGTATTTTCTCTCTTCGTATGTGTTTACCTGTTCATTATGTAAACATATCTAAATAGTTTGGTGTATTACCACATTTTAATTTCTTGACCCCAAAGAACACAATGTTGATCTGATGATTATGTTATTAATTTTTTAGTGAGATAATATTCAATAAGAAGAAAAATGTGTAGTCCGTCTCTAGCCGGGACTAGACTTCAAAGTTATTCAAAATATTATTAGGCTAAATAAACCAAGGACCTTTGCAAATTTCATTTGATTCCATTTAAGGGAATATTTCACACAGCACTATCTAGCCCTAAACAGGAATCGAACCAATGATCACCAGCGTAGAAAGTTACTACAAATATACCATAACAGGTTCTACCTTTTATTACATATTAATTTCATACCATTAAGAAACGGAACTACGTCAAAATAATATGGAATTAGGGACTTTCTGGAACAGTGTCCTTCTCACTACAGTTTAGACTAAAAATGTTTTATATAGCGGTTTTTCACACAGCTGTGAAAAGTATATTCGGTAATCTATGGATAAATGTGATGATTGCCATATATTATATAAATCCACAGTTATAGGTATAATATTGGTCTATTCTTTCATATTTTGTTATGGCCTATATCAGTAATATTTGTTTTTTAATTGTATCTATATCTTGAATAATAATTTTATACTGAGGGTTCCTATATGCATATTTGAGGATTGATAAAAAGAAACTGTTATAAAGAAGAAGTGTTTCAGGATTTTCGAATTCCCTACCTGCTTTAATGCTTAAAAGATTTAAACATCATGGTATGAAAGTGAGTATTGAATGTTAGTAAATTTACGATCACAAAAAGATATTTATTCTATTCTATTCTAGTTATATTCTAGTTCTATTCTAGTTATTCTATCTCTTTCACTAGAAAGCCTTACCCAAATGTGTTAAATTATGATATTAAGGAAAATCGAAGTATTTTTATAATAAGAAAAAAGCCTGTTGAGATCTTTAAGGATGTATTTAAAGTTTTCCTTACCGTTGGATACGGGTACAAAACCCTAATATTTAGTTAGTCAAATCTTGTATATGGCAATTACAAAATTCCCTAATACCGGTACCGCTCTTGGGATTCTTTATTTATCTCTCTTCTCTTTGGTTGGCTCTCGCGGTCAGTACAGAAAAAATCGGCGCCATTTTTGCTTAAAAAGTTATTGACTTCACTGCTTGTCTTTCTTTGTTCTTTGACAAGCAAATACTATAAAATAAATCCTACACCACCGCAACAAATGTAAGTTATTACTATTGTATTAAATGCTTGTATTTTATCAGTGTCCATAATTGTTGTTATTCGCACGTGTAGAAACAATGGTTTTCAAACACACCGGCGAGAAGTGCCGGTCAGCATTTTTATGAATTGAAAAGATTGTTTTTTCGATTTAACTATTGATATTTCAGCATTCGTGATTTCTTTTACCACTTTTTACCAAGAATTATTCCATGGAAACGAATCGGTATTCCCAAAATCTCATTTTACGTAAACATCTTATTTTTACCTAGCTACTTGTATGAATCTCAAGTATACCTACGCGAAAAATACATCTTCATTCAGATTTGAGCTTACCCATTCTAATTATCTGCAAAGTTGCATCGCAACGAAATTCCTTTTACCTTCGGTACGTCCCGAAATTCAGCAGCTTCATTTAAACTCCGGAATATAGTTGAATTTCACTTTACATTCTAAATAACAAGTTAATATTGTCGTGTTCAAATAAGACTGTAAAGGAAATTCCTATCGTATCTGATCGAAACCGATATTTCGGCAGATTTACCGAACTTCATAAAGTTAATGAAAAGTGTAGGTGCGTTCCAAATAGATGAATATAATAGATGAACTAGTTTTTTTTATCCCCAACTAAAAAGGCGTGTGTTAAAGATTGATTGCTATGTTTTTTCTGCGGGGTCTTGAGTTCAATACCTCTTTTCTTTCATATTCATGGTGTAAGGTTCTTAAAAATGTTTGGTGGAGCCGGTCAAATATTATTACATTATATAATTTATTTATATAAAGTTCTGTGGCTTCAGCATTTGTTTTTAATGTTGATCTCAACATTTTACCCATTAAATGCATGGTGCATTAAAGTGTTCCTCAAGAAGATAACATTTGAAATATGCCTTCTTTTCAGCCACAAAACATGGATGATGATTGGGATGATTCTGCAGATGTGGTAAGTAGGGTTTCATATACTTATTATAATATATAGTTCTATCCATATGCATCAGCAGGAAAGCAATGAAATAAATGAGCTAGGCTAGAGAATGGATGGGAACTGTATATTGTTACTCAGAATCCAGTCGCATATTGATGAATAATTGGTCAATTATTCATCAATGAGACCTAGATAGTTAAATAGGTTATTCCCTTTCATCCAGTACTCTCAGTACAATAGTCACAGGCAGTTGGATACAATTTGCTCAATCATGATACAAAGTTGCATAGGTACTTTCTTATTATTACATCTATTTTATATCTTGAAGGTGGCGACACAACCCAACAATTACGGTGCTCGGATAGATGAAGGGCACAGTTTATCTGCAGGCAGAGGATTTCCGTCATTCAAAGATGATGGTAAGAAAATTTTTAATTATGAAATTAATAACAGAAACCATACCTGCAGGGTGCCACACATCACTAGTTCTTAGTTTAACGGGGTGTAAATGTAAATACACAATTAAGTTATATACAACTAACAAAACACAAAAAATGGAGTGCAATATCACACTCTCCAAATGAGCTTATCACTCTCTCACCACTTAAGGGCAATTGAAATAGGCACTTTTTTTGTGTGAGTAACTAAACTATGGTATGGAGTTTTCAAGTGGTCTGAGAGTATTCAATATAGCTTATCAACAAGTATAACATGAATGCTCTCAATTCTAACGTCTAATACATTCACCCACCCAACTACCAGGTGGAGAGATGCACTGCAACTACTGCACTAATTGATGCATATATTTAGAGAGTATCCAACATAGCTTATCAACAAGTATAACATGGATGCAATCAATTCTAACGTCTAATACATTCACCAGGTGGACTACCAGGTGGAGAAATGCACTGCAACTACTGCACTAATTGATGCACATATCTACTGTATTATTTTAATATTACTCAAGGTGCTCATATTTATAAATATCGGGTTGCTTTGAAACTCATTCTGCAAACTTCAATATGTTATTACACTTAAAATGTTTACAATCTCAATCACTTCCATTCCAATATAAAACATTTTATAGCATTATACAGCATACTCTAAACTTAAGTGTTACACAAATCACCCCTCTTAAAAAGCATTCAAAGGAGATTTGCTTTTTATGTGGGTTGACCCACTTAAAACAACTCTACATCTGTATCAATGAATTGGAGACATCCAAACAGGCAATGCAGTTGTATTAGTTTTTTTACAGTACAGATAAATGTTTTGTTGTATACTAACAGACTGATGGGGTTGACAGGCCTATAGGGCAAAAGTACACTTTTTTAGTTATTATAATTTAGCTATAAGTGCAGATTCTGTTGAAGTCTAGGAAATAAAACTAAAATAAATTGCATCATTTTGATCTCTTCAGAATATGATTAAATTAATTTTTACTGCTCTAAAATTACTAATGCTGTTTGAACTAGTTAACATGTTATTTGGTTTTAATAAAGGCGGGGTCAAAAATCTTTAATTCTTAAAAAATACTTAAACATCACTTTAAATGTGTGACTGATTTATAAATCAAATTAATGACTTCTATAGTTTAATCACTTATTATAGGTCTTTAGGGTTAGAATCTCTTTATGATATTTCTGAAACTACTTGAGACCTTTGGTCCACAATTAGGCCTAGCAATAGCAAAAAAAACATGGACATGGGACATGGACATTTCACACAGCGTCATCAAGCTCCGAACTTTTTTTTCATATTTGCGTTCTGCATCGTTACGTTTTTAAATCTACCAACCCAATTATAGCCAACAAAAATCCCGGCTGCTAATGTCTAGCTTAATAAAATAATTTACCAAGCTGAGCAATGTGTTTTTTTTTTATTGTTGGTGAACTTATTTTAATAACTGACTTTGCCTGAGGCCCCGCACCGCTCGCGTTTTATATGTAGACACCCTGATACTTGTTTGATAGGAAGTTATTTTGTTATGTCAAGGACACAATTGTGTGGTAACCTTAAATGCCTTAAATCAGCTAATAAGAGAGGCCATCTATTATTTGATTGTTAAGAAAGGTTCTTTATGTATAATTAAGTATCATCAAATTAATACAACTTGCATCTTATTGAAAAACTAACTGTTGTTTTATATATTTTGTAAGCCAATTTTGACGATTAGACTGAAGGGTTAGGCAGATTCTTAATGGACCACCTCTCACCTTGTGTGCTGAACTATTAGGAGTACAAATAAGACTCCGCCGTTTTATTGTAGATGGCGCGGCACGGAGTTTCGGTTAGCTTTCGCAGATGATAACCGGCTTAAAAAATAGTTTGGACATTCAAGAACAACATAACCTATTAATATCATTGATTTTATATTGGTAAAATATAATTTTTATAAGTTGAAAATGTCAAAATTTGAGCCAAGTAAGCGTCATTTGCGGGAAATATTAGTTTACTTCTTTAATTTAAAGAAATCTGCTGCTGAGGCGCATCGATTGCTCGTAGAAGCATATGGTGAGGTTGCTTTGAGTGAGAGAACGTGTCGAGAGTGGTTTCAAAAGTTTAAAAATGGTGATTTCGACGTAGAAGACAAAGATCGCAGTGGAAGGCCAAAAATTTACGAGGATGCAGAATTGGAGGAATTATTGGAGGAAGATTCATCTCAAACACAAAAAGAACTTGCTCTAACATTAGAAGTCACTCAGCAAGCAGTCTCACATCGTTTAAAATCATTAGGAATGATTCATAAACAAGGAAATTGGGTTCCGTACGAATTAAAGCCGAGAGATATTGAACGCCGATTATGCTTAAGTGAAATGCTGCTAGCTAGACATAAAAAAAGGGTTTTTTACATCGTATCATAACTGGTGATGAGAAGTGGATACATTATGACAATCCAAAAAGAAGAAAATCATGGGGATTACCTGGCCACGCGTCAACATCAACAGCAAAACCGAATATTCACGGAAAAAAACTGCTGTGCTGTGTATTTGGTGGGATCAGCTAGGTGTAGTGTATTATGAGTTGCTTAATCCGAGCGAAACAATTACTGGAGCCCTCTATCGAACACAATTGATGAGATTGAGCCGAGCTCTGAAGGAAAAACGCCCTCAATACTATTCTAGACACGAAAATATTATTCTTCTGCATGACAATGCTCGTCCACATGTTGCGGCTCCCGTGAAAAAGTACTTGGAAACACTTGATTGGGAAGTGTTACCCCACCCGCCGTATTCACCAGACATTGCACCGTCCGATTATCACCTGTTCCGGTCCGTAGCACATGCTCTGACGGCGCAGCGGTTCACATCTTATGAGGATACCAAAAATTGGGTTGATTCGTGGATAACCTCAAAAGACAAGGAGTTCTTCAGACGTGGGATTCGAATGCTGCCTGAGAGATGGGAAAAAGTGGTTGCAAGTGATGGGCAATATTTTGAATAAATTTATATTACCGTTCTTCTACAATAAATATTTAATTTGTGTTAAAAAACGACGGAAACTTATTTGTACTCCTAATATTATGGGAATGTGGATAACTGCTGACTACTATCACTTTTTCTTGTGTTATCAAAATGAGCCATTTTTTTATATTTCTACAACCAGGACAAACGATAAAGTAGTTTCTATCTAACAGTAGTACATTGTTGAGTCGTGTTTTGTTGAGAAATTAGTTTGTAATCTGGACTGTATAAAACGAAGGAGTATTGACGAAATTTTTTACGTCTTATGTCAGTGGTCGTTCAGGGGGTTTTGTGAAAACACAGGGAAAAAAGACAAACACCCGAGAACAAACTTCATGCTCACCATACATTTTGTGTCGCGAAAGCAGGACCAAGCTAAAGACCCAAACACCAAACATTGTCGTTAAGAGGAGGTTACAAGAAGCGAAACAACCCGTGTTAAGTTGTGTGATGACAATCATCAGCTCGAGCCAAGCGATCGTTCGGCGGTAGCGAGTGCTATAATAATATTAAAAAAAAAACTTGATATCGTGTTATTTTTGCGCTCCGCGTCGTTTATATGTACTTACAAAATGACAACTATTAGCACAAAGTAAATAGCTAAAGAAGGCCGGACCCAAACAATGGTCCGATATCGGCGCCAGTCTTTGGCCTGTTCCAAGTATTCCGATCTGTTCGGTCGTATCTTTTTACTTTGTGCTATTAGCTGTACTTTTCACTCCCCTGTGCAAATACTGTGTGTGATTTAGTGCATTCGTTTTCAGACTTTGGTAGCGAGACGAACGGTTACGGTGACAGGCGCGGTGGCCGGGGCGGTCGCGGCGGTAGAGGCGGCCGTGGCGGTAGAGGAGGCCGTGGTGGCTCTAGGGGGGACTTCGACTCTAACGGCGGCGGTAAGTCATTTTTTTATGCAATAAAAGTGACGAGACGAGCTTAAGGCCCACCTGGTGTGTACGCCCTTCCGGAGCTATGCTTAGTTTGGAGTTATATTGCGCTATTTAAATCGAAATGGTTCTTAATTTCTTATTTATAGATGAAAACGAATACGGTGATCGCGGCGATAGGGAACGCGGAGAGCGCGGCAGGGGGCGTGGCCGCGGTGGCAGAGGTGGGGGTCGCGGTGGCGGCGGGGACCGTGGTGACCGCGACGGTGAAGGCAACGGGGAGCCCGAGCTAGACGAGAACGGAGAACTCAAGAAGCCCCCGGTCACCTACGTGCCTCCGGAACCCTCCAATGATGAGAGCGAGGTCTTCAGCAACAGCATCCAAAAGGGTGTCAACTTTGATAAGTTTGACTACACACCTATCAAGGTAAATGTTTATCTTTTGTAATATTAACATGTCTAAATTTTTCTAATACAACTTTAGTTAATGAACCTTCTGACGACCCATCTCATGTTAAATACAATAGTTGAAGCAAAAGTTGAAAGTTTAATTTCTATAGTTTTTATTTCGGCCTCTTAAATGTCTCATCTTCGGATATTTATCTCATGTGCGTCTGTCATACTAATCTGCACTGAATACCCCACTCCCGTTACGCCGCGCACTTACCTAAACCGTGGTACAGCTGTTTCGGTCACATATGTACACAATTCATTGTACATGGAATGGCTTTGTTTTTTGGATGCATTTTATGAGCTGCTGAGTACCTGAGTTAATTTTAAATTACAATATTTATTTCTAGGTAACTGGTGAGAACCCCCCCGAAAAGATAACCAGCTTTGATAATGCAAATTTGCGCAAATATGTGGTGGATAACATACATAAAGCTGGATATACGAAACCGACGCCTATTCAGAAATGCGCCATTCCTATTATAATGGCCGGAAGAGATCTAATGGGATGCGCGCAGACTGGCTCTGGGAAAACTGTAAGTACCAATTTTCTATGAGTCTGAGTAAATCTTAATTTCTGATTTACTTAAGCTTTCGTTTATTTTCAGGCGGCCTTTTTAATCCCCATCATCCACTGTCTTTTGCAAGACCAACGTGATCTGATAGTGGAACCAAATGGCTGTGCTCAACCACAGGTAAAGAATCTTACTCTCCTACTTTAGAGAATTAGATTTAGGGTTCCTTACTCCTACTCTGATTTAGATGGGACTTTCACTGGCAAATAAGGATTAGGATAGGAATTAGGGTTTCGCGCAGAAAATAAGTGGTGGCAGAAAATAAATAAGTTTTACTGTGGCTTCTGCGAGGTATTAGCAAATCTTCACCAAGGCGTGGGATACTATTTTATTAACCCACTTCTTAATTGTAGATCGTTTTATAGTTTTCGCTTACGCGAGAGCTGACACTAGATTTTCACTACTTCAAAGGTCCACAATAATTTTTAATTAGACTTAAAAAATGTGCATGTTTTATAATAATTCGTCTAAATATTGTTTTTTTTTTTTTTGTGGACCGATTTGGATGGTATCATAATTTAATGAAAAAAAAAATCATCTCTACGGGCGCAAAATAAGGAATTTAAGTTTTTAAATCGGGCCTGAGAAATGTCGCGATCTCAAACTCGAACACAAGCAGCGACTACCGTTTTATGTTTTCAATACATTATTTCACAAACATTTTAGGTGGTCATCGTGTCGCCGACGCGAGAACTCACACTGCAGATCTTCACCGAAGCGCGGAAGTTTTCCTTCGGCTCTGTGCTAAAGATTGCAGTCGCTTACGGCGGAACGGCCGTAAGGCATCAAGGAGACAGCATTGGTGTAAGCGTCATTCATTCATTTATTTTAGACAAGTTTTTATAAATTGCACTTCACACGAGATCATTATAAATTGCACATCACACAAGATCGTTGCTGCGAAGTGCTTAAGTTAGGTGCTTCATACTGCTTTGCTATGAAGCACTTAACCAGTGAAAAGATGAAATGCATAACTTCTGTAGAAAACTTTCCGGTTCGGATTAGGTATAATTTTGGCTTATGATTGGCGGGCTATAGATCAATTATGAAATGTGCTTGCTGATGTTTATGTGGCTTTGGTCGTTACAATAACAAATATGTGCGTAAGCATCTTTGGCCCTTATGTTTGGTAATTGTATGCTACAAGTGGTTAATCATAATGGTGCTTTGTTGATCATAAGTGTTGTCAACTAAAGCTAGTAAGTAATATAAATATCACTGGTCACAAAGATTAGCTTTCTTTTTTTTAGCGTAGGAGGCGTCCTCTAATAATTTATATGTTAAATCACAGAGAGGCTGTCACATACTGGTTGCGACTCCCGGCCGCCTGCACGATTTCGTGGACCGGAGCCGCGTTTCGTTTGCAAGCATTCGCTTCGTTGTGCTAGACGAGGCGGATCGCATGCTCGACATGGGATTCATGCCGAGCGTTGAGAAAATGATGGAGCATCCCACGATGACGCCTATGGTGAGATTTCAAATTTACCCATGAGGTTCGAGCTTTATTGTGTACTAATTTTATTTACTTTACAACTATATGGTAGTTCTGCACAGGAGCTCACTCCTGTATTCAGATCAAAGCATATTTATTCTCTTGCCAAGATCAAGCAGTGGGAATATTAGAGGCTGATACAACAGAATATATAATATAATTACCTAAAATACTCACAAAATATGAAAACATGCACAAATTCGGATCAGTTAATAATAAGAAGTCATTATCCTGTAGGTTCTTAAAAGTGACGTTTCCAAATTTTTCTTAAAAGTGTTATTCTTAAATTAATTCTTCTTAATTCTTCCAATTTATTCTTAAAAGTGACGTCTCCAAGTTATTTTTTAAGGTTCAATTAAAATAAAGTATTTTGACTTTGTCTTTAATTGGAGCCAGTGCAAAATTGAGTAGTATTGCGAGTGAGCAGCAACAGTTTTTTATTGACGGTTTGATCTTAGTTTAGGTATTATTTAATAAGATGTATTCTCTTTAACAGAGCGAACGTCAGACACTCATGTTCTCGGCTACGTTCCCGGAGGACATCCAACATTTGGCGGGCCGTTTCTTGAACAACTACCTGTTCGTGGCGATTGGAATTGTCGGCGGCGCCAGCGCTGACGTCGAGCAGATATTCCACCAAGTCTCCAAGTACGAGAAACAGAATATGCTCAAGAAGCTTGTTGAAGAAAATTGTGAGTTTATTGTGTGAAAGCGAGGTGTTGTTACCTGAATTCCGTCCAGCAATACAAGCTTTAACATTGCTTAGAAAAATAATCACATTGTTTTTCGGCCGAAGACCGCCATCTTTGGCCGTATCCCTATATTTTTCTTTCATCTCGGGCACGAGTTCAAACTATAGCAACCACTGTTTTCAAAACAATCGTTATTTAGCTTTATATTAATTGCAAAAATAAAAAAAAAATACTGAAATTGCGATTCTTTAGCGTTTTAGTATGAAGGTGGCATTATTGTATAATAATAGGAATTGCTAAAGAAAATGGGCCATGGGTTGTGAACTCAAGCCAATTGTCTCATCACACCTTTATCTTGAACACTATTGAATTCTCCATACAGCCAACAAGCGCATCTTGGTCTTCGTGGAAACGAAGCGTAACGCGGACTTCATAGCTGCCATGTTGTCCGAGCAGCAAATGCTTACTTCTTCAATCCATGGAGACAGAATGCAGAAAGAAAGGGAAGAAGCCTTGTTCAACTTCAAAAGCGGCCGTCACCTGCTGCTTGTGGCTACAGCAGTCGCCGCCCGTGGTCTTGGTAAGTACTAATACTCGTTACAGGGGCGATTTATTAACATTCTAAATCCATGCTAACTTGGCTTTATCAATGAAACTGCTTCGTGAAGACTTAATGGACCATTCTAGACAGATTTTTGAAATATTAAAAAAACAAAATAAGTAATTCTTGCTGCTGTACTGCTGGTTGTAGCTAAAACGTTTTCGATATTTGGGTAAAGATGCTGAATTATTGACTGGCCTCATAGCTCAGTTGCTCTGCCTTCTGCAATGTATGTTGTAAGTTCGGTTCCAACTCAGGACAAGCATTTGTGTGTTTGTGTCCACATATGTTTATAAATGTTTTGTGTCTGCATATTGTATTATAAAATATTTACAACAAACTAACCATCTAGTTGACAAAGTACAAGCTATGCTTAGTTTGGGTCTAAATCGTGCTGTGTGATGTCCATGAATATTTATTTATAGTGTTAACCAGTTATTATTACCAGGCCTGTTAGCTTATCAAGGTTTTATGTTCACAGATATCAAAAACGTAGACATTGTTATAAACTACGACATGCCTAAGAGCATCGACGAGTACGTCCACCGAATCGGCAGGACTGGGCGCGTGGGAAACAGGGGAATGGCTGTGTCGTTTTTCGACGCCGACCAAGTGAGTTCACACAAATACAACCTAATTAGCTTTGGAATGATTCCATTATGAAGATAATAATGGCACTAGAAAACAAAAACTATAATTTAAACTAATTAAATATACTTAAATATTTAACAATTCAAAAAGTTTTATCCCCTTAGGACTGGCCTAATCAAATAATCCCCTATATAATTGCAGTTTAAAATAAGGTATAAGATTCAAAATTGAAGTAGACAAGTGTTATACTCCTATTGTTCATTAGACTGTTATAGATCTGATGTTTAAGGTTCAATTTTATTACCTCTATAGAAAATCAAGCTTTGAGATTTGAGAATCATTTTCCTGAGAGTCATTTTAGGTATAGCAATTGATAACAGACAGACAGACCACAGTGATCCTATAAGGGTTTCGATTTTTACTTTTGCTTGTCACGTGGTTACATAGAAAAATGTTTGTGGAAATTGTGTACATGGCCGATCTTTGTTTTGTGGTACCTATCACTTACTTAACTTTTCCCATAACATCCTTGGCTAACCAAACATGGCATATTTTAGGACTCTGGATTAAGTGCAGACTTGTCGAAGATTCTGAAGCAAGCTGACCAACCTGTGCCTGACTTCTTGTTAGGAGGAGGTGGCACTGCTACATATAAGGGCAACAAATATGGAGGAAGTGATATCAGAGTAAGTATTTATTACTTATGCCCGCTTAACGATAATAAAGTATTTAAAATTAAATGCCATTTGGAACCTTATTGTGCCCTGGTTCTGATTCAGTTAGTAGCCTAAACACGACATACAAGTTGTTCTGTTTCATATTTGACACCAACTTTTAACTGTTTTTCTTTAGTGCTGTTCTGTGAAAATAAACAATAACGAATATTTAGTAATAGTGACAGCAGTAGTAAATTTTGCAGCTGTCAAAGTTATTTTTAGTTTAGTTTGACGCTAACAGGATACCATGCTTGTTAATATAGTAGAATTGAATCAAATTTTAAATTTTATCGCTTACATTCATTTTCAAACTCTTTTTGCTGCCTAAGGGGGACCGTGGATTAAACACCAATGAGGTAATGGTCATTCAATCTTCTTCTCTTCGTGTGAGTAAGTGGCCAACTCTGATGGCAGGGTTTAAGTGCTATCTGAAGCACAGAAGTACTCAGTACAAATAACACTAAACAGGCACACTTCCAATTACTGGAGAGTTGTTTAACTTACTGATCTGTAAAGAATATCTAAACAAATTTTGACATGAGCACATCTTTCAATAAAAAAACGTTTCTATAAGTTATTTACAATTTTAATGTTTTCTTTCAGAACTTCAATAACGCCAGTGCAGCTGTCACCCAAGGGGACCAAGAGGAAGATGAGGAGTGGTAGATTTGTAAGTGTTAAACTAGTTCACGTCAAAAGACAATTGTTTTTAATAATATGCAACTTGTGGTCTGTGTGTTTGTCGTCATTGGTGCTTATGCTGTGAATTGTTTATACAGTACATATTGAACACGAACTTATTTGTTGCTAAGTAGGTACGTTATAAATGGTAGTTTTCATAATCCCCAACAAAAGAACTATTGTTTTGATTCACCCCAGTAGACGCTAAAACAGTGCTGCCAACAACCCAGAGTGCTTTATTACTTCAAGAAGTTGGGCTGGGTAGGATAGTTAGGGCGTAGCTTCAGTGCACGCTCAGAATTGAATCCCTGTCAATGGATATCGTGAAACAAATCATAAAACGCGCCAATTAGCTCGGAGCGAAACCGTCCATACGGGGATGATACGCGGTAGATTTTTCTTCGTGTTCCCAATTGAGCTACAGCTGGAGATTATTACGATATATGTTCAAATTTGTTGTGTATTCATTTTAGTACTTGGTATAACCGTAAAAGCATTTCTTTGAATACAAATGAAGTGCACTGCACACTCATTTCGACTATGTAGAATTTAGAATTTAAAACTCAGAGCTCTTTATAGTTGCTGAAGGGTATCAGGTCATTAATAATAAATCATCGCTCAAGACTGTTACCTTCTAGTTTTTTTTTACCAAGTATTTTAGAGTAAGTCGTAATTTTAGGAGTTTTACTAACAAACATGCGTTTTCAAATAATGCATAAGTTCCATTGAACTGTACAGATACATGCATCATATTGTTGTAATTGCGTTTATTTTTTAACTTAAGTGTTCATCGATTTATAAAAAATGTGTTTTCTTTTTTTTTAGTTTTATTTGAATGTTAAAGTTTTTTTCATTTTTTATTCAATATAATATGGTAGCTTCGAATGTAAAATTCGATTACTCGCCCATGTGGGTAACATTTCTGTGATTTACTAACATAGATTTATATGCATAGTATACAGATGTTCTATTTTCCTATTCCCGGTAGTCTTACTAGTGACACTAGACAGTCTACTGGGAATAATCATTTCTATTTCATAGATTTTATATGTGGATTTAAACTAAGCTTCATCATCTTCTTACATCACATGAAAGTAAAAATCAGGTACATGTCTGATTAAATATTAATTTTGAATCTCAATACACATTAGTTCTCTAACCGTAGACTAAATGTAAATTGAACAAGAAATGTACAAAAACTAACCATTCACCTGTAAAATATATTGTAGGTAATCTGTGATGATTATTTTAAGTTAAGGTTAAGGGGTCAGAGCATACCCTAAAAATGTTCCAACAGAAAAAACAGCAGTGGTCATGAGAACTGCAGACTTGGCTGTCTGGCGCACAATATTTCCCAATCACGGAAATGGTCTGCTCTGAGCCTAACAGCGCCATAGTGTAAGTTCAAAATATAGTAATTAGTTGACCGTCTTGATATTTTTGTTTTATAACGAAATCAGGGATACTTATTTGGCATTATACCTTTCCAAAAGGTAAAAAAGATAGGATAAATTGTATTTTGGATAAAGGTCTAAATTGACACTATAATTGTTATCTCTGTATTCAGTTTTGTTTGCTCTTAATTTTATAACTTGTACTTATGTGTTGATTACATTAAGATACTTTTCATTATAAAATGTGCATACCATGTTGTAGTTTTATTTTCCATGAATTCCTCCATAAAAGAAAGAATCCAAAGAAAGGAGAAAAGGCATATTATTTTGTTCCTTACTGTTATTTTGTGGACTGCGTTTGTATCACCAGGAGGAAGATATATTGGTGGGACAAATCCAGTTGAGACAAAAAGGATACGCCGCCTCGGTTAAAAAAATCAAGACGAGATTATGGAAATAAATTACTTCCCTTTTCAGTATAAAAAGTAGACTATGTGTTAATCCAGTATATGAGCTACCTGCATGTCAAATTTCATCCAAATCCATTCTGCTGAGGCGTAATGGAGTAACTAACACATACCGATAACTTTCGCATTTATAATATTTGTATGATGGGGTTACTAAATGAAAGAAAAGTAAAGACATCATAGTCGAATATAATAATAAAAATTACTACATTTAAAAATATATCACATAACTTTACTATTTTTAAAGCACCAAAAATTAATCTTACATATTACTCTTACAGCTAAGGAACTGCCCAGTGTACATTTTTAGGCACGTTACTTTTATTATTATGTACCTAAAAACTGGTGTCTCATGATCTACAACAAAAATATAAAACTATTGTATATAAATTGTTTATAAGTACATTCATTTAGAATATAACTAAAACTAGCTACGCCCCGCGGTTTCACCTGCATAGTTCCCGTTCCCATGGATATTTTTCTTTGTCAATTTTACAATGTTTTTAATAGTTACGTCTGCTATTCGGGACGGAGACAAATACAAAAAAAAACCATGAAAAGACAAACCCGATTTTGTTTTATATAATAAGATTTACATATACGCCTGATAGATGCCCTTCAGTGATCAGTTGTAATTTTTATATTTTACAATGAGACCTTCATAAGATGAATTGACTTGACTGACGAATGTATTGTAAATAAAAACAATTCATATCCTTGCGCATCCTACTAAGGTATGTTTTGTAATCCCCATCAGCGAATACCACCGATGAGGAATATAAAACAAGCATATTTTTATTTTTATAAAAGCCGACAAAGGGAATTGACATTCAATTCCTGCTTGTACCATCAAGTTGTAAGGCACTCGTCATATAATTTTTTTATTGTATTTATAATCTAACGTAAAATACATTTACATCATTATAATAAAAATAGGTACTTGAGAGTACCAAGTTGGTAGATAAACCTGTCTACAGTTCTGCGTCCAAGCGTTGATACGGGGAATTGACATTCCATCTGAAGTACTGAACCACACTGAAAAATTAAGAACAATTAGACAGGCTTTTTGATACTCTTGACCTCGTATAATTATTTCTTACTTTAGGTAGACTTGGTCATAGTCATAAATAAGTACAAAACAACTAAGACGGGCCAATTATTGAAACAAAAATAAGTTTATTGCTTAAATACTTGGCAGGTTTTTAAGCAATCTCCAGAGGTAAAAGATACTATAAAAACGTTATTTATCTCGGTCGACTAATAGGATTTTGTTTGCATATTTTATGGGTTTCGTCCCAAACTTGACTGAGAACCCAAGAGTTCGATTCACTCTTATCTCTAATAAAACATCCGAGACCAACGCGACCATCTACTAAAACAGTGAGACAAAAATCAAAATAATATTGATTTAGTTAATTTTGCAAGCATTAAATCGGATAAATTTTAAAAACAATTAAAGGTCGCTCAATGCAAAAATATTTGGCGGTTAAAGGCCCTATACAGATTAAAAAATTAACTCATTTTGCCAGTATTTTGTATGTCACGATAACAATCTACAAAAAATTACTAGTACACAATAGCCATGTTTATAACAAAATCGTTTAAAAATATAGTTTTTTGTAAATCATTACGGTGGTATTTGGTATTTGGCATAACTGAGTCCAACTACGGAGTATAACTTACCCAGTGCAAATAACGCATATCAATGTGACGCCTATGCTCAATACGTAAACGGCAGCCGGAAAGGAGAATATCGTAAACTCGTAAAGAGAGTTGTACATGAGGGGAGATATGAGCGGGCATATGCCTTCGATCGCTGACATCAGAGCGAAGACCTTTGCTATATCAGTCACTGGCAGGATTTTCGTGAGTAGAGAACGGAGCAGGGGCGCAGATAAGCCTCTGAACATAGCCAGTGAGGTTCCTGCGCAAATAATAACATTAGTTCTTGCATCAGTAATCCTTTCGCGATGAGTCACGCACAAACACGTATCGTCTATATTAATCTTTGATTTAATCATTATGAATGACGTTTTTAAGTTTTTTTTTTTTATATCTATAATTATTGTATAGATGTTGTGGGCGCGATTCCCACTTAGAACAAACAATTATGTCACGAATATAGTTGTTTTAGTGAGATTATACACAATAATATGTATGTATTTTCAAAACAATAAGTATATGTAAAGTCTTCAGTTATATTATAATTTAATAAATAATTTCAGTAATAATTGTAATGCACGGTAATGTTACTATAAATTATGATGGATCTATGGCAATAAAATTATTAGTCAAAAATTAGTTATTATTCATGACTTAATTACCTTCATAGTGATAAAACGCCACTAACCCATTTAATGTTAAATACGTGATAAATTATTAAATATCATCGTTGCAAATTTTAAAACTATCATGGTTATGAACATTATTATTCGTGTTACCGAGATATTTACCATGATAAATATCTCGGTAACACGAATAATAATCATCGTTGCACTTACCCAAGTACATGTGCCATGTGGTTGTGGCCAATGTTTTAGCCAAATATTCAATGCCCGTCGATATAAAAGCTATATTCGAAAACGCTATATCACTAATTTTCAGCCATCTTTGCACTACTAATACTCCAAAGAATGATCCGAAGAATGATATAATCGTGCCAACTGCGGAGAAGGTTGTATAGTCGGTTAGGGTCCAGTGGAGTTTTTCCCTCGTATACAAGTAGTCTAAAGACATCAACCCATAAAGGATAAATATAGAGAGGCTGTTTGCTAACGTCAATAGGAGTATTTGGGCTCTTCCATTGTTCGGGCGGCGCTTGAAGCATTCACGAACCATTTCTTTCACGAGAAGGAAGTCAAGAACGCTTCTGAAGCTCCCCTGTAACAAAGCACAATTTTAAATAATAAAAATAGATACTTAATATTATTAATATGTATATACCAGATGGAGGTGATGTCTCAGCTGTTTGGTCCCACTCAAAACCAGCGCTGAGTAGTTATTTCTTTAAGCATAATGCTGAGCTGAGATCATATTTGCTATGAGTGACGATTCTGGGATGCACAAGAAATGAAATATGTTTTATATTAATTATTTTAGTTTAAGTTCTTTCATAATGTATATGTATTCCCTACTTTGTCATTTATTGCAAATAAAAACATATTCTATTCTATTCTAATAGACTAGTCCCAGGACCTACCTACCAGACAGTAATGAAGAGATTTAAAGGGTACTACGGACGAGAGCAACTGAACCCCCTACGTATTCGGTGGTGCGAAAAGACCAACTCAAAGTAGGAGTAAAGTAAAAAAGTCATTTATTGTCTCGAGTCTTCCCAATGCTGTGTAAGGGAGGATCTAAGTCGTATATTATATATAATATATGAATGAACGTGCAGATGAACAATACAAATCAGGTGCCAACCCAATAAATAAATTATTACCAACCCAATTACAATGATAAGGTAATTAGGCATGCAAATCTTATTCTAGTAGGCCCTAAAAGTCAACAACATTATATAAACATTGATTAACGTTTTAAACCTATTCGTGAACATCAGAATGTATATAACGCAGTTTAAAAGAAATGTAATTGTTTTATTTAAAGTAATTTGGAATCACTTGAAATAAAATTTGGCAGCATATTAACATATCGCAATTATTCTAGTGACTTATCTAACTATATGTTACTGTAAAAATACGAACTTCGGTTTTTTTACGGTTTTCGAAGGTTTTGCAGTAAGGGTTATACTGCAAAATCTAAGCATTTGGGGTTTTACTGTAAAAAAGTTGCCTAATCTAACTTAACTTTTAACTTATTAAAATCTCCTTAAACTCCAGCATGAGTATAAAATAAGATCCAACTCACGCCAAATTATATGCCCATGAGTCGAAGGGTAAAGCGACTGCAAAAGAGAACGGCATTAAAAAACCTAACCTAACCGTCGGTGATCTCACAAAAAATCGAAAATGTCACACCACCGATTAGAATAACTTTTTTTTCGTTTTGTTCGCTCTCTTTACTGGTTTGGTTTAGAAAACACAAAATTAGGAAAAATCCCAAAGAACTTTCAAAAAATCGAAATAGGTAATTATGTAACGCTTTGGAATTTTAGGTGGTAGGTACGAAGTTCACCAAGTCAAGTGATTAGTACATACAATCTATAAATAAACAGTACAGCAGACTTTACGCGAAGACATTTCGTAGATAACCTAAAAGCGATGTGATACCGAATTTCATTAGTTTTTTCGAAATTTCGACTTTCGAGACTTTCGAAGCCGTCACTATGTAATTAAAAGCAATCTTTAGTGCAGTATCAAATCATAGGTTTGTGTGGAAATAGCTATCTATATCTAATGTGTTTTCGAATCATTTTGGACACGCATGTATCACTATCAAACTCAGATAAACGCAATCGCTTTCATCAATCAAGACAAAATAAAACAAACAAAAAACATTGAATTGTTCAGAATATTAATTGGTTTATTATTAATTCAGGACGAACCTAGATCTCTCCTTCGTTTGAAGGACTGTATGACCAGTTTAAATTCTCACAGAATGAATAAATATGTGTTAATTTAAAGGAGTCATATTATGTCTTCAAAAAATTATTTTTCCTCAAAACCTCAAAAATACAGGGTTACAAATATATATACAACTTAAATATATGTTTAAATGTAATTAGGAATTTTTCACGCAGTCGGATTTTTTGTATTTCTCAAGAATTTCTTATATAATAAACTAGCTTAAAATAATAAAAAAAATAGGTCACGACTAAATTGTACGGGTCTTTCAATCTTGCATGAAATACTGCTTGCTAAATGGAAAACTTACTGCTTACTTGTGGGTTTTTACAGGTTAACTATCTAAAAAAACCTTACAGTTGTGCCGTATAGTTCTGACAATATCGTAGATAGCCGGTTAATTAAAGGTACATTAGGTACCACAACTGAGACGCAGAAACAACATTGTATTGCAGGTCATGCAAGACATTGGCACTAATTACACCAATGAATGAATTTATACCATTCACAAAAGCGGGCTACAGCTACAGTACGTATAATTACAGCTCCGTAGCCTAGTTGTAACCCTTACATTAGGGGTTTCTTCTACCCCTTGGAAGACCGAATAATAACACAGTTTTGCAGTCAAGTTGTTATGATCGTCACCACTTCGCTAGAACCGCTTTAGTTGGCCAATTAATATTTTATTATAATTAAATTACAATTTAAATTAGTATCAAAGAAAAAATTACGTCAGTACATTTAGTCATAATAAATGGCAGAAGTTTTTGTAAAAACAAATTAAGTCAAGGCACTTCCAATGAATCATTTACTATACATTGTTCTGTGTTTACACGCGATGATAAAACATCCGTAAAGCATTAAATACAGACAGATATAGTCTATAATGCACACCATAAGAAAATACGATGACTGATTTTAAAAAAACCTGACCTAATCGGTCTACAATGGGCGAAGAAAACAGTCCCAGGAAAGCAAAATACGCAATTTCGTTTATTGAATAGCATATTTTATTCCAGTTATTTTGATTTGATAGTAAATCGATTTGAATATCATTTTTATGCGATCAATCTCAATGTATATCCTTTCAATCTATGCTTATAATAAAACTTTGATAGATCCAATTATGTACATTGAAGATATTTAGTTTTTTTTTTTTTTTTTTGAAGAACTCTATAATCTATACTGAAAATAACTGCTGGCGCGTGTACTTTATTGTATAGGCTTAATAGATATCTGACTCCTTTGATGTGGTCTGATTTTGCGAGAGTAGGCCGGTGTCCCTGCAGAGGCTAGTACGGAATTTTAACTTACTTTCAATAATAAGTATCTACATGATGAACTAAATGAATTGAATTGCACAAGGATTCTCTATGTCACTATATCGCTGTGTTAGACTCAAAACCCTAATAATTATAATTTATTTTACTGTAACACAAATTATCATCTGTCAATAACCCCGAACTCCCAAATCAAGAGGATGACCTTTGTATTTTATCTATTTATTGAAGTATAATCATAAAAATAGCCCAATATTTACCTGCACAGCGCCCGTCAATGACTCCTTGATCCAAACGTTGGTGTAGGCATACGCAACGACATTCAAAGCGGCCACAATGAGCAGAAGGTATGCGTTGCCGACCGCACGCAGTATGTACGAGCTGGCCATCGCACCCACAACACTGCCCAGCCCCACTGCGGCCTCCATTATTGTCATCCTGGAAAGAATCAGCCACAAAGTATACGGTGCGTTTTACAAGCTATATATCTCTCTCACGAATATGGGACCCAAATTGTGCAACATTGATTCTATCTCGAATTCATATACAGAACTTGAGAAAGTGAGAACTTAGTAAGCGAGAAAACACGTTAAAGGAGAGTAATTGCCTGGTCCCCTCTTTTTAGCCTCTACAAACTCTATGAGTAATATTGTAAATACTCTTATAAGAGTGGTGGGCCCTATAAGTTAAGTTTTGATTATAAATAGCTATAGTTCGATATAAAGCAATTTTATTTAAGCTCTCACTTATCCAGGTTAGACTATATTTTTATGTGATGATGATGCCGGGACGGCAGATCTGTTGTTGACCTACCGACACCTATTGCAATACGACTCAGATCCTGCGAAATGTGAGATGACCCAAGTTGCATCACACCCGTCACACTGAGATGGGGATGTAACAATCTTCCACCGGAACCGACTTGGGTTGGCAAAGATACTTTCCAACTCCTTATCTTTCCGACGAGGCCGAGTGTTGTGTACGGACAGAAAAATCATTATCAATTAGATGATATGCACACGCAAAGTGTTATATTACCTAATGGATCGTTTCTCCTCTGTAGTAATATCACTCATGTAGCAAAACGCCCCCGTGAAGAGAACAGTGAAACCCCCACTCAGGGAATAAGGCACTATCGTTAAGATGTACCACCAGGGCCCGAGGTTGTCGTATATACTGTATATGACCATCAGCATTGCGCTCATTGACAAACCTGAAATGAATTGCTGTTGAAATACAATGTAGGACCTATCGTATTACCTTGTGCAACGCCGTGTAGTGTTCGTGTTTGAACCAGTATATACATATAATAACAATCACGTAAGCTTGTTTTATTATACGATCCGTATACATAATATTATATATCCGTGGCTTAGTTGGAAGTAGCCCTGTAGCCCTGCCTTCGAAGCTAGGGCCCCGGGTTCGAATACCGGCAGAACACACTTTGCGTGGTGAGCATGAAGTTTCTCGGGTCTTGGGTGTGTGTATATGCCATCTGCGACACAGAATCCTGGTGCAGGGGTATGACTGTGCAAACATTTTATTTTGCACTCGAAGTCTTGACCTAGCACACTATTCGTCCGTTTAATCATCGCTGACTCATACAGGGCTGCTTCACTTTGCGTGCAAGTTTATGCCTTCTAGTTATATTAATATGCATTCACTTATATAAAACAAACTAAGATAATAAAAACCACAAACTATTTGCATAAAACGAATATGTTGTTTGAAGCCATATGTTGTTTCTTTTTTACAAAGCCTTAAAAATAAACAGACCAATGTCCTTTGATCGGGTGACTTAATTCGAACCGGTTAGATATCCTGCGAGAGCAAACCGCAGCTCCTTTGTTTTTAATTTGTTATGTTTTGGCACCAAATAAGATAAAAAGTTTACGCAAACGGGTATTTCATCTAAATTTTGCATTTTTTATAAATAAATAAACGTTCACACTCACACCCTCGCAGTAGGATTCCCTGTGTCGCAGATGGCATTTGTACACCCAGAAACACAAAACAAACACCCAAGACCCGAGAACAAACTTCATTCATCACATAGTGTCCCGGCCGGCTTTCAAACCCGGGACCCTCGCTTCGAAGGCGACCAACTAAGCCAACGGAACCGGCTAGCACGCGTACTCGTAATTACAAGCGTATTAGCAGCAAACAAGCACGAGTTTCTAATGTGATGATAGTTAAGACAAATAATGCTCTGATAAGCAACTGATAAATAATTTGCCAAAGTATTCTGTATTCATACACGTCCCTATATGCCCCGGATGGTTCGAAAGGAGCACCCACTTGCCTCAAAACTCAGTTGGTTGTAGCTGTTCGTGAGTTCGATTCCCACTCAGGACAAGTATTTATGTGTCGAACATAATGTTTGTTCTGTGTCTGGATATTAATATGAACTATATGTATGTATTAACAATCATTTATCTAGTTCCGTTGTACAGTTACGCTTTATTTTGGGCTAGATGGCGTTGTATGAAATATCCATCAATATTTTCCTTTTATAAATGCGAAAGTTTGGATGGATTGTTTGTTACTCAATCACGCCAGAAGGGTTGAACGGATCTGGATGAAATATGTCACAGAGATAATAGTATGGAATAGCACATAGGCTACTTTTATACCGGAAAAATGTTCGGTTCCCGTAAGATAGCCCACCGGAGCGAAGCTATTTATAAAGCAGCAGTAGAACTTGTGCCAAGTTATAGAGACTAGCTTTTCCCCGCGACTTCGTCCGCGTAGATATCATACTTTAAACCATAGGATCCATCAATAATCGCACCTATACATCACCGTAAATTCCATCACCCTCTTTAACCATCCTTAAAGAGGGTGATCAAAGCTATCCCATTTTCTTCCCCGGTACTTAAACTAGCTCGATACTAAATCGGTTCAGCGGTTTAAGCGTGAACAAGTACATTTCAGTGGCGTGCATCAAGTATCAAATTTTATTGCATTTATGATTCACTTTTTTGATAATAGATATATATCTACAGTCGCGGACTTATTTTTAGAAATATTTAGGAGAAACAATTCCACCATACATTATATTCGTGTAACTCTTACATTTATTGCACTGCACGCCAAAATATCTTTATGAATTATAGCTTAGTGTTATTCTGATATATGAACTATATAAATGTAGTTTCATTGAAATCCATACAGTAGCTTTTGCGTGAAAAGGCAAGTGTGAGGATTTATGGATGTTTGTTACTCACAAACATCCATAAATACTCACAAACTTACACGTTTATAATATTAGTAGTACTTTTTCGTCGATCCGGCGGGTTCTTCTCATACTTCGATCGTCTAGGACCTAAGTCGTTCTGCTGTTATTGGACGTTAAACATTGGTGGATAGACGGTTGGTTCCGTCACTTAACTCATAAAAAAATTACGTGATGATCAGACGAGTGGTTGATTTACCTGATTAATCTGATAATGATAAGAGGTATATTTGTTCCAATCAAGCGAATAAACGAAGATAAGCAAATTGATGCCTGCCAAACGGCCTATCTGCATTATATAGGCACAGTACTATCACATAAACCCCAAGATTAAATGTGTACCGAATTGATTGAAAACGTAGCGAAAGATTTTAGATCTGTGTACAGAACATATTAGACCTCCCTTCTTCAGGCCCGCCATAGTTATGAAAACCCGATATTAATTCTTGTTGCCTACTTTTTATCGTATTTTACTGTGTTCATCTCGATGTCTTATGTCGACGAGCACAGCTTAATATGCTTAAGTTCAATCTTAAATTACCGATAACCGTTGTGGTAGACGAGTTCGGAAACAGAGACTACGTATTCCTACCTACCAGCATTCTCTATTAAAAATATTTGGGTTTGTTGGTTTGAACAGCTTCAGTTCAATTTATATTTGTGTTTCTTTACCGCTGTTTTTAATTTATATTTCAGCATTTAACTTATTGGTTTTATTTGGGTAATTAGTTTTTTTTTTTTTTGTAAGCACTATTTATTTACAAAAAGCAATACTCTGCACTAGTGTTCTCACAGGATCTATTGGTTGAAGGTCTCTGCAGAATACCAGCGCCTAGATTACATCTCTGTGGTGTGATTAGGCATAATGCTGAGCAGAGACCTTGTTGCTGTTATAGTACACAATGACTATTTTCATCATTATTTTCTCTACAAAGTGTATTTTTATAATATGTATTAGATGTTCTCTTCTATAAAACTAGTTTACATTTTGTGTTTGTGAACATGTGTGTTAAACAGTGAATAAATACTTGTCTATGTCTATTCCCGAATTCGTATGTCCCAAAATAGAGTTTGCCCACACTTTTGGAGCGATGACCTAGAAAGGCTAATGATAATAATTCCATTTCATACTTAATTTGGGTTCAGAATATAACTTTTTGTGATAAACGTGAGAGAAATATTGTGGGCAGACAACTTGAATGACTAATTGATGGTAGCACCCATGCTGTATGCTGATGCTGGCTTTTGGAATGGTAGCCCGGCTTTTAATCAAACCTATATTAAACTCTGGGGGAATACTATAGAAGGAAGTAATTCCTTAACTAATCCGGTACACGTATGCGGAAGGGACAATCGTGATTTGAATAACATTAATAGAACATCTCTAGTTGTATCGTATTAAGAAAATAAATATCAACAAAAAACTTGATCTCCTTTATGCAGATTTATAATCGTAAATGTGAACTTTTCCAGTTATTTCTACCCAAAAAAAGTTATTACTAAAACGACCTTAAAATAGGTAGACAACTATTTTTCTTTAACGAGTCTAGTCTAGTCTCAAGGTCACCTACAAAATTGTATCTACATGGACCCATCAACTTTTGATGCATATTTATTGTATCATTTTAATAACAGTACCTAAGCGACCGAGATTCGCTTGTTTTTTTTTTTTTTTGTTAAGTCGTGTTTTATCTGAAACAGTACCACAAAAAACGATGGCGCTGTATTAAATTTTCAGCTTAGTCTTACATAAATTTATTAGATTATTATATAATAAAAACTTTTCTTTTTTAAATGTGAGTTTTTACAAGAAATACAATACAGGTAAATTTAAACAGCAAGATCCTATCTACATACATAATTTCATCCAAGCTGTTTCCAAGATACGCGAAATAAATAAATATACAAGAATTTCTAGTTTAAAGTATTATGAGTACCTGGGCGACCGAACTACTCTTGGTTTTTTGGGAATGTAGCATATTACTTAAGCAACATCCGGCCCGGTCAGAAGTTGCTGACCATTTAGTGACATTTGAACTAAGCGCTTCCGTTCTTCGGAGGGCATAGTAAGATGTCGATCCCGGCTATACTAGTCGCTAAGTCATGTCGGAGACCTTCGGGTGGCTTGAAAACTCCGACACTAGAGCTGGCCACCTGCTCACACGAAAGAAGTTGGTCTTTCGAATCTAGCACAGATAGTGTGCCGAACTCAAAGGACCAAACTTTTGTTCAACCTATCAGCAGTATTATTTCATTCATTGTATTGGGTGTGTGAATATGACTCCGCCCTTTCTCAACAGATGTCGTTTTTAGTATTGTGTACTAATAAATGACCATACTTGTATTCGATAGTACTGAATGTCAGCTATCTAACGCATTTTATGATATTTGGTTGAAGTGTAAGCAACAATTGTTTTCACCTTTTCGAAAATGTCGGTTTTTATTCCAAATAAACGTCATTTGCGGGAAGTGTTATTACATTATTTTATTGCGAAGAAAACTGCAGCGGAAACTTATCGTTTGCTTGTGGAGATTTATGGTGAGCATGCTCCGTCTAATACAACTTGCAAGGAATGGTTTCGACGATTTCAAAATAACGATTTTAGTACTGAGGATAAAGAACATGGAAAACCACCAAAAAAATTTGAAGATGCTGAATTGGAAGCATTATTGGCGGAAGATTCTTGCCAAACTCAATCAGAATTAGCTGCAGCATTAAATGTTGATCGTTCAACTGTTGCAAAGCGTTTACAAATGATGGGAATGATTCAAAAAGCCGGTGACTGGGTTCCACATGATTTAAAAGAAAGAGACATAGAACGTCGGAAAACCATTTGTGAAATGCTGCTTCAAAGACAGCAAAGAAAAGGATTTTTGCATCGGATAGTCACAGGAGACGAAAAATGGATACACTACGAAAATCCTAAACGCAAAAAAGCTTGGGTGAAACCAGGCGAACCAGGCCCATCACAGCCAAAAATAAATATTCACTGTGCCAAGGTCATGCTCTGTATTTGGTGGGATCAGAAAGGTATTGTATATTATGAGTTGCTCAAACCCTCTGAAACTATTAATGGAGAAGTTTACCGACGACAACTAATGCGTTTGAAGCGAGCCATAGAAGAAAAACGACCAGAATGGGTGAATAGACATAACAAATTAGTTCTTCAGCATGACAATGCCAAACCGCATACCGCAGAAGTCGTAAAAAGATATTTAGAGGGACAGGACTGGGAAGTGTTACCCCACCCGCCATATTCACCAGACATAGCTCCTTCGGATTACCACCTATTCCGGACGATGCAGACAGACCTTACTGGAGAAAAGTTTACTTCATGTGAAAGTATCAAAATTTGGATTGACAACTGGATAAGCTCAAAAGACCAGGACTTCTTCCAGCAAGGAATACGAAAACTACCTGAACGATGGGCGAAGGTTGTAGCTGCAGATGGAGCATACTTTCAATAAATTTTTTTTTAATTTTGTAAGCGAACAAATGTGTTTTATTTTGACAAAAAGGGGCGGAGTCATATTCACACACCCAATAAATCAGATATTTATAGACAGGAAGTGGGTGGGCTAATGTAGGACATCTATCTAGTCAAAGGTATATACTTAACTTACCAGTTTTATCATTATTTAGGCATACTACAGCAGTGACGAACTCCTTGCTGATTGGAGGATGTAGAATGTAAATGTGGTTTACCCTTCAGGTCGCTAGTTATTTAAATTTTTTGGACATTTTGTATTTAATTTTTATTTTAATCATAGTTTTTTTGACATTACCTGCTTTATATTATTTTTGGAGACAATTTCCAATATAGTAGACAACTTTCTGTTGTCTATGTATTAATGTGTATAAACAATAAGTCGCCACTTACCAAATAAAGGCCACACCACTAATGGCTTTCTCCCATGAGTGTCAGACCAGACAGCTAGGAATAGAGACAGAATAGCTGGTGCCACTGACTCAATCACACTTTTCACAGTTGATACAAATGTTGCATACTGCTGCACTTCCTTCTCTAGTTCGTGTGTTTGATTTGTCTTATCTAGAGATAGAAAACCAATGCATTCCTCTTTGGGATGGTGCAATGCGTGGACACATGTTCGGTACAGCAGTATGTTACTGATAGCTGCTCCTGAGATGAAAAAAAAAGTGTAATTTTATATTATTACTGTCTGACTGACAAAACAAACAAGTAAAGATACCCGTCTTTATATAATTTATATTATTAGTTTTGTCAAACAAAGGACTAAAATACCTGAAATGAGATGAGAAAAGCATGTTAAGCACAGTTAATTTAATTTTAATCACTTAAACCTGTACATGGAGTATTAGGGATATTTTGTTAATTGTTAACATAGATCTTAACAACTAGTACATAGTAGATAAATAGGGTTTAATTTACAAAAAATGTGTAGGGTTTGTTTATTAGGAAGTGAAAGTCCCGTGGAAATAGGTTCAGCCAGAAAAATATGCAAGTACAAAGTAAGAGTTAGTTTTGAAATTGAAAAAGATAATGTTAAATGAATTATATATGGGAAATAATATATATTATGATTTCCATAACAAGTTTACGGAGAATTCTACTAGGCTCCTTTCTCAATAATGTAACACATTTATTTTAAAATTTTGCAAAGAAAGAAACAATACTCCATGGTTTGATGTCACTCTGCCCTACAACAAGCAAAGTAATGTTTTTTAGAGCAAAAAGAAATAATATTTTTGACTTTACTTACCAGACAGGGACGCAGTTAAAATTGCAATAAACAAAGGAAATTCCATTGTTAATTTAAATGGTATGCCCGGTGGTCGTGGTAATTCAGTTCCCGAATTAATTGATGAATTAATTTGGCCACTTTGCTGCAGTTGCTCTTCATCTTCAGACATATTGATAGCTGAAATAAAGTGTATGTCATCATGCGATTAGAATTTGCACAAAAACACTTCTCATGTTTTGGCACGACTAAAACTTTTATAAATAAAAAACTATAGGAAGTTGGTTACGTTACTATCAATAATTATCTAAACGTACCTTAGTAATAAAAGTTACTTATTTTGATGGAAATAATTTGTTGTTCTTGCAAATTTTATTTATTTATTTACAAAACTTTGTCACGCACCCACTTCTCGCATTGCGCCAAATAATACTATACTATACTAATTGAAACTAGCCGGAACGGACTGTAGTACCGAACGCGAACGAAAGTTTGAACGAACGAACGAAGTTATTGTGGCAAACGAGCTGCCAGTATAAAAAAATTAAAACATGCCTACACACCATACACCCACCGCATTCTGGGTAGTAAAATTCTGAGGGACCGTTTTAGTGTCCAAGTTCAAATAGAGTTCTTTTTTTTTTCTTTCTTTCAAGTAACAAGTTCTAACTTCAAAAGCTAAGCTTCAAAACAACTCGCCAATAAATAAGATGACAAAGGGGCACCTGACCGCGAGTAGGCTAGGCTTGGCACAGTGTAGATTTGCCTACTAGCAGTTCTACTGCTTCGAGTACTGCGCAGTACTATATAATACCTTCCATTAATGTTGAAAAATAAACTGCCGAGTAAAATTAAAAAAAAAACAGGGCAAAGCCATGTTAACAGGGAAGAGAAAGGTGTGTAAGCGCTCTTGACTAATCGGACCATAAATTAACTACATATGTTAAAATAAACCGGTATGAATCGAAACGAATAGAATCGAAACACATCACTAAAAAAAAGTAAAAAAAAAGTTGCTTGTCTTGTCTATGAAAATACGGAAAGTCGAGGCGAGGAAAAGGCGAGTAATTTTGACAAAATAATTGTAAATTACTCAGCAAACAAAGGGAAAAAGTGAAAAGAATAATTCAGGAAATACCTTAAAGGTAAAGTAAACAAATCTTTATCCGATAAATCACGTTAAATATTGTTCATCACTCACGAGCTACTGAACTCGATGAGTCGCCTCATATCCCCATATCCGCTTTTGTGAACGTTTACTGTTATTTTTTGCAAAAGTATATATTCTTTGGACCCATAGTGACCGGAATTTCCACTGTTCTGAATTTACACTTGTAAACTGTTGGTGTTTTATGGAATATCTCGGATAAGGCACGACCTATTTTTAGATCGGCTTTCTTTTCCGTGCCGCATTCCTGTTAGTTATAAGCCGGTTATAAGGAATTTCGTTCTGATTTCATTTACATTACTTTTAGAGCATATCTAGGAAGCTGTGAAGATGGCGGTGAATGTGTATTCTACAAACGTGACCTCTGAGAATTTGTCTCGACATGACATGTTGGCGTGGGTAAACGACTGTCTTCAGTCTAACTTCGCGAAAATCGAGGAGCTGTGCACAGGCGCCGCCTACTGCCAATTTATGGACATGCTATTCCCTGGCAGTGTACCAATGAAAAGGATCAAGTTCAAGACAAACTTAGAGCATGAGTACATACAAAATTTCAAAGTGTTACAAGCTGCCTTCAAAAAAATGGGTGTTGACAAGGTATGTCTCATACAATACTAATTTATTCTGTGAGTGTATTATTGTATGATTATTAACAGAAAAAACATTGGTTCAATTTCTTGGATTATTGATTACTAAAGATAATCTTAGCCAGCAACTTTATCTCTGTTATCAAAGTTATATCAGTATGATTTCAGATGCACTGAAAATTGTTTTGCCACATAAAATTCTCCTATAATCCTTTAAAGAACCACATTGCAAAAATGAACATTATTATTCAAAATTCTGAATTACATACATCAATCCCACAAATTTTATAAAAGTATTTCTGTTTATTGACACATATCTAACATTTGCAATTAATTTTCCTTATTGTTTTTGTATTTTATATGTTCCAAACAACAACTATTTGTAATTCACACCTAAACCACAAAACTTTAGATAGTATGATATCCTGGGATAACACAAGGGTGCTTTTTATCCCTATAACACATTGGCAAAGCCTCGGGCAGAAGCTAGTTTTAATAATGTTCATCAATGTTTTTCAGTACTTATAGAGTAGTTTCCTCACTTAGCTAGTTTTCATTAACAGCTAATGTTAATTTCAGCAGGAAGTTGGGGTTATATTAATTTATAAACTTTTTTCACAAATTAAGTTACTTTAATGTAACTTTATAGGTAATCCCTGTGGACAAGCTGATTAAGGGGCGGTTTCAAGACAACTTTGAGTTTTTACAATGGTTTAAAAAGTTTTTCGATGCAAACTATGATGGGCGCGAGTATGACGCTTTTGAAGCCCGTGGTGGATTGACAATCGGTTCCGGAGCGTGCGAGTCTGGTGTGCCGTTATGTGGGGTGATGACGGCGCCGCCACCGCCGAGGGTCCGCCGCGCGGTTCCCACTCACCAGTCCGGCAGTACGCATCCGCGCAATCACAACTACTATATCTAATCATCACTTGAAAACAGACAGTCATTTCCATTTTGTTGCCATCGCATGAATGTAGCATGGATTTGGGCTTGACGCCGCCCAAAGATGTATCTGTCTGTTGAACAGCTGTCCTATTGTGGTAGTAGTGTAAGGATGGGAACAGAGCTTCTAATTCATCTTCATCTTCAGTTCTTCTATAATGCCTCATGTAATGTAGGAAAATAATATTTCTGCAGTTTAAGATCAACTAGATCCACCAAAAGAACTGTGAATGTGTGAGTGCACATATAAATTAGCATTATCCTCAAAGGTTTGTCTCTCATTCTGACATTGCTGACATAAATAGGACAGCTAACTTTTCCTCTTACGCAGGTAGCCAGCACAATTATGAGTTGTTTTATTTACTTCACTTTTTCTTTTGTAGATAGTACCAATTGACAAACTGGTGAAGGGTCGTTTTCAAGATAACTTTGAGTTTTTGCAATGGTTCAAGAAGTTCTTTGATGCCAACTATGGAGGCATGGAGTATGACGCGGTGGCGCAGCGTGAAGGCTTGCCGATGGGGCACGGGGGCTCCTCGGCCCCCAGGGGCGCCACCTCTGCCAAGAAACCCGCAGCCCCCGTCGCCAAAGTAGCGGCTAGACCCCAAACCAGTACTGTTTTATTTTATTTCTTATCATTTGTGTGTTGTCCATATTGCTATGTAGTTTATCCGCTTTAAAATATTGGTATTATATCGTAAGAGCCATTGCATTGTTTATTCATGTAATTTTAAGTATTGTCTCATTCAAATTTTAACCTTATTTCTCAGTAAATTTTATTCTATATAGTATTAGGATCAGGGAGGAAATAAAAGGTCTGCAAAAATGACCTTTTATTTGAAAACTTTAATATGATTACATGATGTACTATCTAGATTTAATCATTGCAGAAACACATTATTTTATTCTTTAGATACTTAGGTGTAACAAATTCAATTTATTAAAAGATCCACAGTATTTTCCTCAATCATATACACAACACAGTATCTTCTGCTTTGTAAGACTATTAACATTTTTTAAAACAGAACTAATTAATGAGTATTTGTTTTCAATCACCTATCTATAATATGGCAATTTGCCCACATAATTTTTTTATCTGTCTATCCAATAGCATGTCCATTCATGATGGACTTACATATTAATAATAATAGTAAACAATACAAATTCCTACAATATTGATATATTTTTGTAGTTGGCAAAGCACCTGCGGCAGTGAGGTCTCCGCCGGTTAACCTGGCTAGGATAAATCAGACAACAGGAAAAGGAGACTCAAAAATAATTGATGAATTAAATCTTCAGGTGAGTAATTTAGTAGTATAACTGTTTTCTGCATAGCCAAGCTCATTGGGAGGTACGCACAAGTATAGCAGCAATACAAATATGTGTCTATTGAGCTCTTCAAAGGGATATTTTGAACCACTGAGTATGAAAATCTTAAACGCTTCAATATGCGCTCTGAAATGAAATTAACATTTATTTACAAAAAATAGAGAAGAATTAAAGAGGAAGAATACATTTAAAAAGTAATTTTAAATTGCTGAAGTAACATAACATAACATAATTTTATAAATATTTATTTATCTATTTACCTTGTCATAAATATGGTTTATAACATAATTTATCACGCTGTCAGAGTATCAGCATTTTTTATCTGAAAGAATGTATAATTTGGTGTTGATATGTAGGTGATTATAAATTTTTACTCACTTTGCGTAAAAGATTTCTCTCTGAGTGCCTGCGGAGCAAGGGGTACCGGGTTCGATTCCCGGCGGGGGCGAAATCCTAGAGAATCCTAGTGCAGGGGTATGAGTAAACGTTGTTGTTATTATAGGTGAATGAGATGAAGGCAACAGTTGACGGGCTTGAGAAAGAAAGGGATTTCTATTTCGGCAAACTGCGGGACATAGAAGTGATCTGTCAGGAAATGGAGGAACAACAAAACGGTCCTATTGTACAGAAGATTCTCGATATTTTATATGCAACTGAGGTAAGTGATATTTATCTTTTCAAGATTTGCATAGGATGTTATCAATCGGTTGTATTTTTTATGTTTGTTACCTCAGAACATAGAAATTTTACCAAAAGCGGTTGAATATGTTGTTAAATCATAAGAACTGGAAAAATATGTCATCTGAGTAAACGAAATTGCGTATTTTGCTATCCTGTAACTTTTTTCTTCGTCCGTTGTATACCGATTTGGATGTTTTTTTTTAATAGTAGGAAGAACTAAAGGATGAAATTAGAAGAGTCGATTCGTGTTAGTAGCTAACTCTAATGTCGGAGTTTTCAAGGCGCCAAGTTCCTCCTACACAGCTTATTGACTAGAATAGCCGGGACCTACAACTCTACGTGCCCTCCGAAGCACAAAAGCCCTCAGTTCAAATGCCACTAAAAAGTTAATTAATTTCTGTAATTTATTGTATTGGGGTCTATTTGATGCGCGGATGCTAAAAAATAATGTATGTAATATTATTTTTTTAATTCGCACCCACTTTAAAGGCGTAGAAAAAACAAAACCAGGCGAATTAAAAAGAATACAAGTGACCACTGCTTTACGCTAAAAAGAAATCCATTTTGTGCCTAATGCATTTTAGTGATCTAAAACCATCTTCGCAATAATCGCCTTTCTAATAAAACCTGTTTGGGGCACATCAGTTGGATGGTTTCTACCTTTATTGGACATAGGTAGAGACAATTTGTGTTTTATATTTTAGGATTGTGTATTTTCTTTTTTCCGTGTGTATTTTTGAATGTGAAGTTTGTGAAGGTTTGTTTCTGTTGCAGTTAAATGAATGTCTGTGTCTACTTTCAGGATGGATTCGCGCCACCCGAAGAGATAGACGGCGAAAACCCCCATCCACCAGAGGAGGATGAATATTGAAAATTCGTGACGACATAACGCGTATCATAGTGCTCTTTGTATATTATTCTAAATTGAAATTATATCGCTTACAATCGACAGTATCAAGTGCTTAGTATTTCACAGCCAATGAGTCGTAAATGAACGTGTTTTAACCTTTGTCATCTGTGAACCGTGCACCATATTCAATTATGTTAACCTTTTAATCAACATGGTCTTAAATATAAGACATAACATCGAGCTCACAACGCTGCCCTGTCATAAATAAGACATGTATTAACAAAAGTATATTGACTTGTTGCTAATTTTGCAAGTACTAATTGATTAAGATTATAAAAATGTTAGGCGGTTAAAAGGTTAAATTCAATCCCAGGCTTATCAAATCCCATACTTGATTGGAAGCTGTCGTATTCTACTGGTCGCTTAAGTTTGAGCTTTCATGACCTTCAGTATAATAACTTTTCAGTCGGATGCCGTGGTACAGCACAAAAACACCCACAAATCTGATGGTTGGTCATTTGAGCTCGTTCCTAAAGGTTCATTTAAATATTTCGTTCTCTGTGGTTGCTATTTCAATCTGTGGAGACAGATAGTTCTAGATTCAAAAATATAAGTTTGATTGCATTGCATGTTGTAAAATTCCGAGGTCGCAAGTATCCGCGACAGTTAACTTATTTTGCGTCCGACTGGCTAGTGGTTTAATAATAGCATGTGACTATAAACACTTCAAGATAACAGTGTAGTTCTAAGCTAGTTCAAAATCAAAACTATTTTGGTGTAATTCATTGAACAAAGGTTTTAACATTGAGCTAAGGTTAAAATAAATTGTCACAGTGGCCCTGCTGCTTTCTTTTAACTCATAGGCGTGTTAACGAGCAATTATCTATATGTTATTTTACTAGCTTTCACGTTAAGATACATTAGTTCCTAATAGTGATATTGATTTGTGGAACTAAGGATGTTCTAAATATAACCCCATATGTTGTAAACAATTATATTGTCTACAGTTAGGTTTCATAGATTATATCACGAAAGCACCTATAATGGTCCGGATAGATTTGGAGATTTTTAACTACGGCTTTTAACACCACATAGCATATGGCTGTGTCATAACTAAGTACATTCCTATTATAAATCGGAGCGTGATTTCTTGACTGATTAACTCTTATTTCTGTATGTTCAATCGAACTTCCTTCCCGGTTAATAGCAGTGGGAAATTGAAGCGAAATTAATATTCCATTTGTATTCCCATGATGCTACAATAATCGCGGCGGCTGATGTCTTCTGGACATTTGGAATCACGTCGCCACCATCAACGCCTCCAATGTGCATTTAGTAGGTTGTTAAATTTGTCTGAATATATACTGTTAATTGTTTAATTCTGTTATACGCATGTGTAATTCGGTTCTAAGATATTGTGAATAAAATTTAATCGAACGTAAGATCTGATAAGTTTGTATTGAGAATTAAGATTTTCAAATTGTTAACGATATATCTACCGGGTTCCGCGCAGTTAGTGTGAGATCTAAGAACATGGTTTAGGATAGTCATATTACAAGACTTGACAATTTATCGCACTGAATAACCGTAGTTATGTATATTACTAATAATACCTAATAATCGTAACGTTGTATAGTGGAGCATACGCGTCATAGTTCTGGCGACTTGTTGGCAGAAGTTAGCAGGTTCAAATACAAATAGATAATTTATTTACTTAGCATTCATATTGCCCTAACAGCAGATATTAATTGCCTCTGATTTTCAGATTGTGAATGTCTTATCGAATAAAATTAATAACTTTATTAAATTTTCTTTCATTTATGTGACTAACCTGACCTTATAATATACTAGCTGACCCGACAAATGTTTCCGTTTTGATTCACCATTTGACAATCGCCTGTCAAATGACATGGCGGCAAAAGCCATAGGAAAATGCTCAGTTCCAGTTTCAGTTTTTCCCGTAAATTTTTCAAAGAAATTATATTATGCATACCTTCCCTGGAATACGACATTACAAAATCAGCTAAATCGGCCCAGCCGTTTTCGAGTTTTAGCGAGGCAAACGAACAGCAATTGATTTTTATATACAAGAAGATTTACTAACAAATGCGACTTAGCTTTTCTCAAACTTCGATACCTGAGTAGTATTGCTGTTGATACCAATCATCAGATAGGCTTTCCGCTCCGTCAGAAAATGTCCACCTTACAGAAAATTGCAACAAATTCTACCTAAATCCTCTTACCTATCGCATTCCGTTGCGCCCGTCATCCGAGACGGGAATGTTACGTCTCATGCGCATGTAATTTCACCGGAACACAGCAATATCTACGGAACATGCATATTACCATGTGTGGAGGCAGTACTTCTCCGGACGAACTTGGCTCTACGTTAAGTTGCTCGTTTGGCACCACCCACGTGGTACACGGGTACATGTAGAGCTACTAGAGGGTTCTCAACAACAGACCCGAGCAACTGGACCTGAAGTCTCTGCTGCTACTTTTCAAGGTTCAACAAAAATTAATTAGCCAAATTGGTCCATCCATTTAAGCGTGATGCGACCTAGGGAAATAGGCATTCATTTATTTATATTTATATAGATGTTTCGTCAGAGCAAAACCACGGTTGAAAAAATAATCTGCAATATACCGTGGCCGCGAAGTAATAATTGTAACTCTGTGTAGGTGCTTGAAATAAATAGTCAATTGCAAACGGTACGTTAATATAATTGGTTACATTTACAACTATAATTCCTTAACAAATTTATACACTTGCTCTTACATAAACAATTTGAATCTATTACAATAAGACATCAAATAAGGATTAAAACTGAAGGTAAGGGTTATGAAGGAAATAAGGTAGAGGTACTGTTTCGATAGGAGTAATCAACAAAATTAACAAGTGACAGACTTAAAAATATATGAATGCAATTTCGTTCACTTAGAGGTAATATTTTTACCAGTTACTTTGATTTAAAAACACAACCAAATTGGTTGTATTTTTTTTATCTCCTTCGGACATTAATCAAATCGGCCTTTACTTTTTCACAGACTTGTTTAAACATAATAATATACGTAAGGACATAATAGTAATAATATACACTGCATAAAAAATATAAGTGCACAAATAAAAACATTATATAACAACCCGCTTTACTTTTAGTTATAAATTATAAGTTAAGTATTTACAATCATTAAATAATTGAATTCATAATTTTGTTAAAGATAATTATTCTAGGTTTACTAAGAAAGGAGTTTAAAAAGGTATTACAATAAAACTTCTACTGGGTAACCTTATTCCTTAATACTCTTGCCTCATTCTTTGATAAACGAAAGTCCTTTAAATTTGAAATTTTCAATGGCGTTAAACAGATACAAGGGTTCATTGTTAAATTATTTCTAGCTTTAGCTGAATTCCCCCGAGTATTTCGTTTAGGTAAAGAAGAATCTTTGTCATAAGTAAGAGAAAAAGATACATCACTAGTGTCTAATTCTCTGGTTCTGAGAACTCGTGTGTTAAGACTGGAAACTGGTTTCTTGTTGGTAATTTTATCTTGCGCTAGCGAAAACGATATATCACTTGATACGGACTGCTCTTGTATTTTGGTTTTCTTATTCTGAACTGATTTCTTATTATGAGGTAGATTATCCAATGAAGTCAAACTAACATCCCTAGATCTCAAACTTATGCTATGAGTTTCATTTGCTTTACTAGTATTAAGTGTTACATTTTGTTTAGATTTTCGACATGACCTCACTGGGCGAATACTCATGTTATTGTTGGTTATTGAAGAATTTAGTCTGGAAATATTTGTTTTATTAACCCTAGAGTTATGGCGTTTTTTCTTATTTGCAGGTTCAGAAGCCTGAACTGACTCTGCAATCTTCTCTTTAACTTTCTTGGAATCCGTTATTTTATTTTGTTTTGAAGCTGTACCTGATTTCTTATTATCTAATGCTTTGGAGTTCTTGCTTTCATTTTTCTTTTTTTGAGTATTTTGTTTTACGTCAATTTCTTGGTTAGTAGTGTTAGTTGTATTTTTTTCTTTACTTTTAATCATGTTATCTTGTGGCTTAATTTTAGCTGTCCTAGTATTGTGGTTGGTCTGTGTTTTAACATTGTCATGGTTTTTGTGAGTTTGGTAATTTTTTTTTGATATTTCTTTTTCTTTGACTATTTTAGGAGTTACCAAACCTTTTTCTTTTTTACTTCTTTTTGTAGAAGGCGACATAACTTTAGTTTTCTCTTGTTTATTAACTATTTCTTTAATTTGTTGCTCCTTATTTGTTACTTGAAGCTCAAGGTGACTTTTTATTTGAGATGTTTTCCCTATTTGTGGTTCAAGAGGTGGTTTTGCATCCTCTCTGGTCTTCAAGTTTGGCTTAGTATTTCTATGGGAATATAATTTAAAGCTTCTGCTGGTATTGTTGAATTTTGAAATACTTTCCGTGGTATTATTAAGTAAAGTTACATTACTTCCTAATGTTTGCTTGTTTGATTGAAACATGCTTGAGAATCCTTGAAACTTTGATTTGAGCGCCCCTGGTTGTTTATTGTTCACTGAAAAGTAAGAGAAGTTTTTATTTATGTGTACATTGCAGTGGAATATTAATATTATTTTGTTCAATTCTATTACCTGTTACATGATTTTCCTTACACTCCATGTTTTGATATGGAAGCTTGACAGTACTTTTGGAAGACAAAGATGCAATTTCTGCATCACTTTCATAATCAGTATCCCAAAATGTTTTTACACATTTCTGCACTGATTTCTTTGGAGTTCCTGACCCTGAAATTTTTTTTATGTTACAGTACAAAATATAAATGTTTAAATAAGATATTTTGAAATTTTAAATTTGTTCTGATTCTTTATATTTACCATTTTTCTCAATTAGAACTTTTTGAGTAGCTATTTCTTTGGGAGGCAATTTACTGTTATTGGTGGGTCCTTTTGGAGATGTCACTTTATTTCCCTCAGCAATGATAGTCTCTTCATCAGTGAATGTATCACTGACATTATCATTGTTATTAGTCGATATGATGGATGTTATATCCCACTTATCATCAGTCTCTTCAGACTTATTAATTTGTGTAGCTGTTTTGTTTGTTTGATTTGTAGCATTCATCCTCTCTGCCGGTACTATTTTATGTATTAAATCTAGTAAATTATTTTCATCTTTTTGTATATCCCGACTCAAGCAATACTGGGATGTGACCAACTTCCTAGCTTTATTTTTTTCTTTCCATATGGCACCATAAATGTCCTGGGGGCTGTTTGCAGCTAAAATATCTGAGTTTTTATTCTCCGTCACATCCATATTTTGTGAGAACAGCTTTCGTTTTTTGAAACTTGGTTGCATAGAAACATTTGTAGTATTCTGTGATACTGCTGATTGTTCAGCATTGTCTTCTTTTTCAATTTCTCCATTCTGATTAACCATTTCCAGCTGTGAAACCTGATTGGTCTGTTTTGAAGGCAGATGTGTTTGAACAATACTGTCCAATATAGGTACAGACTTTGATGTTAATATTTCTGTTGCATTCATATTAGCAGACTTAGATATTAATTTCTCCTTAGTTTTTGAATTAGCAGATTTTCTCACAGGAAAAGCAGGTTTTGCAAATTCAAAATCTTGATGTACAGATTTGTGTATTGCTGATTGTTTATAGGCTTCTGTCATGTTCTTACAAGGCGACGCTACTCTTGGCCTTTTATAGTTTGGCGAGAGGTCATCATCACTATCAACACTTCTTTTTCTTTGGTTCATTGTGGGTTTCTCTACAGCAGTAATTTCAGTGAATATTTCTTCATCACTGTTTAGATCTTCATGATTTTTGGTTGCTATATGATGGCCTTTATTAATAGATTTGGAATGCTGTTTATTAATTTCAGTATGAGGTTTCTCTACTGTTTCCTCTGGAATTGATGGAGCAGCAACTGATCTGTTAAACCGTTCAGAAAGCAACAGAAATCCATTTCTAAATCTTTCTCTTTGTGTGATTGTGCAATGCCTTTGAGTGCTGTTGGTGTTAGATTGAGCAGGCATAACCTTTGTGGGGTTTTCACTCATACTTCTAAATGAACTAACTGATGCTATTGAAGAGGTATGTTCTGTTGGCCCACCCAGGACCCTATGGATTCTCTTTTGTCTAAAGTAATCTGTACAATCTGTGAACATATTACTTTCTTTCATAGTTTTTCTGAAATCTGCAAAGTCTGTTCTTGTTGACCTACTACTGGACATATTGTTTTTGTAATGTGTGGTCCTAGTAGATCTGTTGTCATCACTGCTAATAGAAGAGTCACTCCCTAGTTCTCCAGAATCATATCCTGATTTCCGTCTATAGCCTTTGAGAAATAGTCGTAGGTTCCTCCTTTTTTCTATTCTTTTTCTTGCTTTTTGTTTCATGAATTTGTTATATGCATCTATGATGATTCTCATATCGTATTTGTTAAATTGCTTATTTTTGAATGCCATTGCTATGTCTGCTGCACTGACATTGGAGTCTGAAATGTGATTATAAAATGTTATAGTAATTTACACAGGTGTTAAAAAAAGTGATGGATTGATCTAAGAACCTAATAGATGCTAAGTGGTCCGTCCCTTCCTCTCTAATATATGATGTAACATTATGGGCCTGTAGTCATTAAATAACTCTGTAGAGCAATACTGTCTGTCAACATCTTAATCTAGCAGGTTCAATGTATAGTAAATGTATGACATGGTTTATTAAATACTGAAAATGATTTTATGATATACAGTGGACCCATGGTAATCCAGCCCCTTTTTAATCCGTTACCGCCTGTAATCCAGATTCATCAACTCACCCAAATATAGTGATTGGTATAAGATATACACTGATGGGTCCCAAACAAAGGAAGGCAGTGGTGCAGCCTACTATGACCCCAATTGTAATGTAAAAGAAATGTTTAAAATTGATAGTGAATCGTATAACTGTATCATGTCCCTGGAACTTTTTGTATAGCAAAAAGGCGCTTTCACATATTATCAGCACAGGAATTAGAAAGGCAGTTATTCTGTCTGACAGCAGAAGTGCCTTGCAGCATTTGGCTCGATGCGCCTCTGGCATCAGAGGTGTATCGATTGCCTATAATATTTTAAGTAAATTCCTGATGCTTATATCTGAGGGAGCATCCGTGGTAATCCAGTGGATACCGTCGCATGTTGGTGTGCGTGGAAATGAAGAGGCAATATCAAATGGTACTAAAGTTTTTATAAAATCTGAATATTCGGAATTATTAAGCAAATATAAAAAACGAATAAGTGTTAAATGGAAGGAATACTTTGATATTGCTTCACGGCAGAAGGGAATTTGGTACAGAACAATGCAATGTGAACCTCTTCATGTACCATGGTTTACAAATATTAGACTAAGTAGAGATTTAATTGTTGTTGCCCACAAGCTGCGTTCCGGGCACATGCCATTGAATAGCTTTAAATATTTAATGGGGAAAATGGATAATCCCAATTGTGATGTATGTAGCACCAGGGAAGATGTTTATCACTTTTTAGTGGAATGTGCCCGGACCAGGTCATTGAGGGACACCATTTTTAAAATGTTAAAAGTGAGCCAGCTTGATGTGGGCCTATTCCAGAGTGTGCTAGCTGCACAGACATCTGATGCAGCTATCATACTTTATAGGTCTACATTAAAGCTGGTCCAGGGCGCATAGAAGCATAAATGGAGTGACCGATGGGACTGACATAGTCTTATGAAAGACCAAAGTCCCATAAAAAAAAAAAAAAAATCAACTCACCCAGCTGGAAAATGGGAAAACTCCCCATTTTTGGTTGGAACTCAACCACTTATGCAAATTTGCATATTGAGATCTAATCTTCACATTTTTTGTCAAGTTTTGGGAATATGGTGGAAATGTACTTGCAGTGGGTTCACCTGAACCAGCTAAATTTTGAAAGTGGAAAGTGTATGAGAAAAAAATGCTAGCTCTGGCTCTGCCTCTGGCGTAAATCGTAATGAATCTTTCAGTAGTTTAGCAAGTAGTTTTTTTGGATTACAAGAAACGCATTTAAAAAAAAAAAAACAGACTATAGGGGTAAGACCCTATAGTCTGGTTTTTTAAAAAAAGGCAAATTCGATAGTCCGACACTGCCCTGCAAAACGTTAGTCGGATTACCGCCGGTCCACTGTATATGCAATACAGAAGTACTCATATTGTTTACATACCAATGCTTCTTGTAGACATAGGAGAACCACCTCTCCCATTATAAACTGATCTCTGTGAACTCATTCCTCTGGCGTAGTATGAACTATTGAAGTGCCGCTGTCTTGCGTCACATGCGCTGGCTGTAGACATAGGCGATGTCTCTCTTCTATAACTTACACTCCTTTGATCGTAATTTGATTGCGCACCTCTTTGCCATTCGTAATTCCTCGGCATCTGCATTGTTGATGTGAGAACTTTATTTCGAAAGCTAATTCCTGTTAGATTGCTCATGTTAACGTTCGGGCCTCTGACGCTAACTGTCTGCAATACAATATAGATAATAAGTATAGTTTAGGATCACTAAAAACAAGCTCTCAAATATGAAACCTGCATTGCAGCTTACTTCCGTGTGACGGTAATAAGCTGCACTTCAGGTTACATTACTACGGCACATGTTGAAATACAGACTTACAGTGCTTTCATTTTGAGAGGCAAATACGTTGTTGGTTAGAAGATCACTATCACTGTCACTCATTTTTAAAGTGTGCCTGGTGATAGCAGTAGCAGTCGTCACTTTTATATTATGTCCTTTATATCACCGGCATCGCCTATATTACAACAAGCAAATTTTATTTTATTAGTTTTACATCGAGTATCGAGTAATCAACATTTTTGTTTTGTTTGCATTCAATTTTTGTAAATTAACGGCCGGCCATTGCTATGCAAATAGAACAGATTATATTATCCTCGATTGCCAGATTAATTTAATAAAATATTCAAAATGGTGGGGAAATTAATTTTATTTTGTGGAAAATTCGGAAAGAAATTCCATTTCTTTTCCAAGACAAGTCATTAATATAATGAGTATATGAATTTTTCACACATCTATTAACATATTTACGTAACATTAATAAATATTTTTTCAGTTTCCTTTTATTTATTGCGCATTTGAAATATCTCCATTTGTTTACGGCTCCGTATCCTAGTTAATAGTAACCTTACCTATCAAGTGATGGATCTGGTCTTGTTCCCCGGACGAAGTAAATTTTGTTCGATGAACGTAAGGCTATCGGATCTTGCTTGTTTATATTGCACATTTGTTTGTTCATGCCATCTCCGAACATAAGATGTCAGCGTGTTCTATCCTTTATAATGGGCACAACGATGGTTTTTCTTATATCATGAGGTAAGTAAGAGAGACTAATTCACATTGCTTATAACACGGACAGTACTCGCGGCAAGTAACGCCTTATATTCCATTAGTGGATAGGCAGAATTCGCTATTGATTCGTGTTCGGAATAGCTGTGTTAGATAATATTAGTTAATAGGTAACACTCTCATATTGCGTTTTAAAATGGAACAAATATAATTTATATGGTGTATACAGATATGGGCGTACTGATTTAAATTATTCTTATGCTGCGTACACACCGGCACTCACGAAAGCCATTGAAAAATATTCAGCATTGACTATCGTACGCTCGTTGGCCTTTGAACGTACATCCAAAATATTTAGTGGTCGAGCAAACGATCGTTGGGAACTGATTCCGGCTCTTATTAAACGTACTATACATGTTTTTTTTTTGTTTCCTCCCATCTTTGCCGCTCTCGTCAAAATGAAATCAACAATGATTTCATTTTCATCCTGATGATGGTAACATCGCAATAAAGAATATTAGCAATTTCTACTAACAATGGAAATAAACATTATTTTTAAGCGGTACCCTATTTTTTTTCTTTTTCTAAAATAAATATAGCCTAACCTAAGTTACTCCATAAAACATCAGCTATCTGCTAAAGTCCCGTCAAAATCAGTCCGGCAATTTCGGAGATTACCTGGAGGTATAGTATTATTATATCTGTGCCTGGAGCAAATAGACAGACAGACAAACAAAAAAATTAACAAATTGTTATTAGTAGGTACCATATGTATGCTTTCAAAATCATTTAGTAAAAAGCTGTAACATCAAAAAACTTACTGTACTGATATAATATTGCTCTCTTACTCTAATATGTATCTTCTATCTACTGACTGCATATTATATATATAAATTTTTTTTTGTACTGGTACAGCTCATGTAGTTAATCAATGCTGTGGTACAGCACCAATCACTACTTTAAAACAGCGAACACCGCTAGCTTACTATATTTTTATGTAATATCTTAATCTAGACTGTGATTTTAATTATAATAATCTGTGGTCTGATACAGACACTGACACAAGCTCAACTCAAACACAAGATGGGTTTCTTTCTTCGTGAATTATTAATTTGAAATAAAATAAACGTGACTTCAAGTTGTAAAAAATGTCTTTCATCAACATAAAACAACTGTTACCAGTGACTCGGTCATACATTAGCCTAAAAAATGCTATTCTCCCAGCGATCCGCTATAGCACAAGCACAATATCTAGTAGTGATAACGTGCTGAATAACCTGACAGACTGGGAGACGTTGAGCAAGAAAAAGAAAATAAGCAAGGCAATGAAAGCATATTTAGAAAGGGCTAGGGAACATGATGAGTTTATGAACAAGCAGCATTTCGAGTACAACATTGGTAAACGGCACCTGGCCAATATGATGGGCGAGGATCCTGAAAACTTCTCTCAGAAAGATGTAGACCGCGCTATTGAATACTTATTCCCGAGTGGTATCTACGACCCTGCTGCGCGACCTCTCATGAAGCCACCAGAAGAAGTGTTCCCGGCTCGTAAAGCAGCAGAGTTTGATGAAGCAGGTCGCCCACACCATTTTTTATTCTACACAGGAAAACCAAACTTTTTCAAACTCATGTATGATGCTGCAGAGACCATACAACAGTTGTACAGCTTTCAGGACAAGGTTATAAGGAAGAAGGCAACCCCTGATCCCAATGGAGCCTTAAAGCTTGATGGAAGTGTCTGGCTTTCAAAGGAACAACTTGAAAATATTCTTGTAGAAGCCATTACAGACTTGGAATACGATAATTTCAAATTAGTCATGGAAAGAATTAGTTCATTGCCATATGTATACCGATGTAAGGAGTTTATAGAAAAGTATCAAAGGCCACTTTCTCTGCAGAAGTTTGCATTGGAAATACCAAAGCCAAGTTATGATGATGAGGGCAGAGCTTATATAACAACATATGAATGTTTGAGGAAGAAAGCTAGAGGTGATGTGACAATAAAATCACCAGGCACTGGAAAGGTGACAATAAATGGTAAAGATATTACATATTTCACAGATGTACAGTCAAGAGAGCAAGTCATGTTCCCTCTTATCTTCACTGAAATGCAGGACCGTGTTGACATAGAGTGCAATGTTGAAGGAGGTGGTCCATCTGGACAATCAGGAGCCATTAGATGGGGCATAGCCTGGGGTCTTCGCAGTTTTGTAGATAAACCAATGTTGGAGAAAATGCAAGTGGCTGGTCTGCTAACAAGAGACTTCAGAAGGCGTGAACGAAAGAAGCCTGGCCAACCCGGAGCCAGGAAGAAAAATACATGGAAGAAGAGATAATTTAATGTTCACATGAATGAAAGAAAATAAATATTTGTTAGAATGATACACTTTTTTATTATAATTTCCCATAATATAATAGTTTTTTTGCTTGTTTAATATCATGTATCATTTTCTAAAACTCTTTTTCATGGTCTTCCTTCTACCACCAATCTTCTTCTTGAACATTTGATTCTTCCTTTCCTTGTTATAAATACGTTTTTTCACAAGTGATTTTAATTCTCTTCTCTCTTTGTGAGCATCAGTGTCATTTGAGTTATTGAAGAAAACCAGCCCCTCTGTAATGTCAGACAAAATTAGATTACTGTAATCATTTTTATTAAGACCTTTTGCATTCAGTGCGGCATTTAGCAAGCGTGGGGCCCGCGGCAAATTCGGACCCGAGATGTCCTTAATCTGTTAGGGGTTCTTGAGTATAAAGTGTGAGAAACATATCAATACTCAATATATTACCTACATATAAAGTTTATTTGCCATATGGGTTATAATTTTGTTGGTATATAATGCACATACTGTAGATTACTATTATTGTGCCATCAAGTAAATTAGATTCACTCAAAAAATTTACGCTCAGGCGGCTGTGGACGGGTTTTTGATACGCGGAGCAGGTAGCAATTGGTACTGTGTACGATTCAATAGTGCGGCGTAGGTATTAAAAAAAAAACGACTAATATTTTGTAAAATAAATCGTTTTTCAAACTATAAAGACAAAGCTATAATTAAAATATTATAAGGGTTTGAACGTAGCCGCGCCATTGAAGACGGGCGGCTACGGAGATATTTAAAACTAAGCTTTGCAACTTTGCTCTGATATTGTAGTTTAAAAAATATAAAAACAGTTCCTAGATTTATATTTAAAGAGGTGGATCCGGATTGGTAGATGTCACATGTCGTCGAATTTTTGGTTCTAAGACATGCCGGTTTCCTCACGATGTTTACCGTCACCGTTTTGAAAATGTGGTATTGCGCACATAAATTTTTCAATAATTATTATATTTAAATAATATAATATTGAGCGTGGTGGCCCAGGGGCACAAACGCCGACTTTCAATCTGAAGGTCGCTGGTTCAAATCCACGTACACATACGAATTTTTTCACTTGAAAAATTGACGTGGTGATTAACACGTTATCGCCGATAATCTGTCTTAAGTTTTTGGCAGAATCTATATTTTAATTTATTCATTTAATTTTGTAATAGTATCATTATTTTATGCAGAATAGGTCACAAAGTATATCCTACTTTACTTTAGATTTAATTTCAAAGTACCTTTTAATCGCTGATCAGCATTTACAAAGAACAGATTTTCTTTCCAAACAGCTTTAGGTTCATTGACAACTGGTGAGACTTCGGTTTTCTCCTCAGTTTCATCCTCATTTTCGGATTCAGATGAATCATACACAAATGGGTTTTTCTCTTTACCCTCCAGAGGATTTCTCATTTTCGGTTTTTTGGGAGCTTCTAAAGATATGTAATGGGCGTCATCTTCTTTTGGATCTGTAATAGTATAACTCTTTGAATAAGTGATTTTAAAGTTCTTACAGTTTTTTTAACATTTCAATCAGGTACATCTTGAACATTACCTTCTTCAACAGTATCATTATTTCCAAATAAACTTCTCAAACTGAATGTATTAGGCTGAGCGATAGCTTCTTTTAGAGTTTCACTGACTTTATAAAACTGCTCTTTAGAAACTTCTGGTCTCACTTCTTCAGGTCTTTGTTCATCCACTATTTCTACTTCCTTTTCTTTATTTTTCTTTTTACCCTTTTTAGTTGGCTCCAATTTTTTAGCCTCTACTGGTGCAAGGAATTTAGCATGTTCAGGTTGTGTGGGATCAAATCTCAACATACCTATTTTAGGTCTGTAATACAAAAATAATCATTATAATTAGGTCTTTGCAGGCCATGCTCTTAAATAGATGAAATATGGAAAATCAATATCTAAAAGTAGCTCTATATGCACTGTTTATACAAAACCACACATCAAAAGATTTACTGTTAATTTACCTGTATAAAAGACAAGATAGTTTGAACTTTCATTCAATGAACTTCATTTAACTTACTTGCTTTTCTTATCATCATCTGTTAGAAGTTTACGTTTCAGTGTTATACCAAGTACATCTTGCAAAATATCCAGCTGTTTATTCTTTTCATCTTTTTGTTCTAAATCAACATTTTCATTTTCTTGTTCTTTCGTTTCATCTTCTGATTTTTCTTCTTCAATGAATCTTTCATCTAGGGTGAAACGCTTATCAGATTTATATCTGGATTGCAAATCTAAAACCTACATATGAAACACAACTACATTTTTTTATGTAAATTTATAACAATTATTGTTGGAGATAAGTAATGATTGTTAGAAAATAGTCAAAGTGAATCTAAAGTTGAATATGTTAGATATTGAGGACATCAAACCATTTATGGCTGTATCATAATTATATTGTATGGACTTGATGTTTTAATGAATTGTTTACCATTATTTGGATTTAAGTAGTGGTTATGTATGTGTAACCTACTGTTTTAAAAGGCTTAGACCTTTACATGCCTATATATGGAACTTGTGCTCACTTAGTGCAATGTAGGCTATACATGTCACAAAATGAGAGTGTGTGTCTGTGTGTGTGCCTCTGATATATCAAAAATAAACAAAGCCTTATCAAATAACTAGTATTTTTTGTAGTTTAACCAGTAAAATTAAATTGGTAAGTTCTCACCTTTTGGCCTTTTTTGCCTTCAAATTGCTCTTTGATGGTAAAGTCCACTTCATCACCACTGTCCTCATCATCATCAAATAGAGTGCCTTTTCCTTTGACTTTGCTTTTGGCATGTCCATTACTTTGTGGTGCTTCATGTTCATTATCCGAGAACACAATCTTTTTATTTTGTACTTTGTCCTAGAAATATTCCTATTAATTTTCTTTCTTAAACTTAATCACTTTCTTAAATAAAATAAATAATTATTTATGAACATTTCACACTGTACCAAACTAAGCATAACTTGCACTGCAGGATCCAGGTACCTGATAGAATACTCATATAATAATATAATTAACATTTTACACATTACCACCCACACACCAAACAAACATCTATGTTGTATGTGTTTGCCCTGGGTAGGAATTTAACCCACAACCTACAGCACAGAAGGCAGAGGTACTAACTGAGCTGGTTGATCATACATATAAAATAATCAAGATGTAGTAGGTAAACAAATGGTGTAATGAATGAACCTCAACTAAATCATAAAAATGACTAGAGTTGTGTATATTTCAAGTCTAAAACTGTAGATGTTAAAATGACAGATGACTAAACTAATATAAAATGAAAATAATATTCAAAATGATACGTACAACAGCAGTCAGTCCAGTTTTTATAATCATCTGCTTTTGTTTGAACTCCTGACGTTTTTTTTTCATTGATTCCATTCTCTTCATTTCGGAATCCTGTTTCTTCTTATCAATTACATGATGTGTAGTGTCAACTCCAAAGTTATCTCCATTTTCCAAGGTATTATTTAAATCACACTCTTTATGTTTTTTACATGCCTCATTAGGTTTTTTTATAGGTAACACTTCAATCATTTCATTATTAAATTTATTGATTCTTTCTTGCTTGGCTGGTGAATGCTTGGTGTGCCTTTGAATATTGTGATCATCATAAGCATCCAAATTTCTTTTCCTGGGATTGAGTTTCTCACCTAGTTTTAAGAGTGGTACCTTCTTTGGTACTTCCTGAGGTTCCAGCTGAAAATGTTTACTTCTTAGTTATGCTTAGGCAAGTACCATTTGCAATATATAGAAACAAATTATAGGTAATATTATAGGTATGGCAACTCAGTATTAACATGAGTTCTTTGAACTTGTTCCATAATATTGGTAACAGAATAGTTGATCTCTATTGTAATATATATATATTTACAAATATATTTGTTTATTTACTTGTGGAACACTAAGTTTCTCAGTTAGCTTATCACTAAAATATGTTCAGAGTAAGGCCAATATTTTAATGAAGCATAATTTATATACTATATTTTATTATTAGTAAAGGACAGTAGATGTATTTATTACCACCAATGGCTAAGACTTCATGTGCTTGTAATATGACTAGCCCCATATATCCTTTCACAGAACCAAAGAAATAGTGCACTACTGCTTTGCGGTAGATTATCAGATGTAGTACTTCTCTAGAAAAGCTTGACACAAGTTCTCTCCTTTCGCACCATCCAGAGAGTATGTGTAGGGCCTCTAAAGAGTACACCTACGGACGATAACAACTTGGCCCTCAAAATCATAAAAATACAAACCTTTTTATTTTTTTTTTGTAGTGCTTGCTCTCTTTCACGTTGTAGCCTCTCTAAAAAGCTTTCCCGTGCTCGAGTAACATACAACCTATTACCATGAAAATCTTCATTTGAAAAATGTTTTATACCTGTAAAATCATTCAGTGAACCATCAGGGTTGGTTATAATTAAAATATCAGAATATTTTCTATGGGAGGCAGAGTTTAGAATAGTTTTATAAGTAAGCTGTTGCAGTTTAAATAATATTATACTTACATGACTCAATATTGTAATTATTACTTGAAAGAGACACAAAAGCGAATTTTTTACTATCATTGCCAGACGCAGATTTCGATTTCAAATCCAATGTTGTGATTTCGCCATATTGTGAAAACGCTGAACGCAAATCGTCTTCTGCTGTGTTATCTGGTAAATTTCCAACAAATAACCGTGTGGCCATTTTCAATTTTTTTATTTTAATTAATTTTATAAAAGTTAGGTTATGTCTAAATGTTGTGTGTGTGTGTGATACTTTTAACAGATAACCAACAACCAATATAGCACAGACTAGGAATGGACAGAATAAAAGCAATAACTAATACAATCTCTTCACGCACACCACGCGCCACGCGTGAAGGCCTAACCGGCACAGATAACTATTTGAGGATCGCGTACCAGTCTGACTAATTTTGACGTTCCAGGTTGCAAATCAACGCAAACGAAGTGTTGGATTGGTATGGATGGAACAGATATAATAATAATAATTAGTTGTCAGTAAAATTATATTTTTATGGGGAAGATTTTGCTATATCTGATGCACTGAAGAAGATACTGAAGATAAACACCGTACAATAACTTTTTCCAAAAGTAAATATATGAGGCTTTCATTTTGCTAAAATTCTACGTAAAGTTGCGGCACGAGGCAGCTTCTCAAAAAGAGAACATTTTCAAAATTATGTTCGACTACCTTTTTAATACCATCATAACAAATCTCTTTTTAATTATTACTGAGCGTAATAATTAAAAAAAGATTTGTAAAGATTAACCACCCGAAATTAATTTCTGGCATAGGTTCTGGCTTCATATATTACATAAGTATTCTGTACAAGGCAGTACCTTGCAAAAAAGTAAGAAAAGAAAGTAATATAAGTGTGGAACAAAGGATGTTAATATAGCCTAACCAGTGACACCTACTAGGTACTTCCCCTCTACTGTCACCGTCCATCACCGTATCTACGGATGCCAAAAAAAAGGCAAATTACAACGAAAACAAATAAAAAAAACAGACATAGTTAAGTATATAAAATATATTACCACTATAATAACATAAAATAATTCACTTACATAATACTGTGTCAATTTTTTTAATAATATCCTTATCATTCCTGGTTTGCACAATATCGAACTCTTGTATTTATACTACGTATAAACAGCCAGTTTTAGTTGCAGTAGAACTCATACCTCGGTAGGACGATAGGGCCATTTTGTTGTCGTAGTAACCACTTAACATCAGATGGGCTGTCATATTGTCCCGAACTTTAGAACATAAAAAAGCCAACTGGTAAAGGCACTTGGGTAGATGGTAAGTTGCAAGCAGCGCTTGTGGCGTACCTTGCTCAGATATTCTTTACTCTGTTAAGCTTTATGTTAAGCAACTCTTCGCCCGAACAGTAGATGTATACGGTCACCCACCCAAGTATCTTTATTAGTGTCATTTAAACTAAGCGCTTCCGTGCTTTGGTAGGCACATTAAAAATATCGGAACCTACTCACATGAAGACGATTTAGTTTGAGATAATGTAGGTAGGTGACTACTTAAGCGTACTACTGCGACTAGAAAGCACATCGTCTTTGGCTACTGGTAAATTTTCAGATGCCTGCGAGTAGGTACTTCTATAAGTCGCGCAAACGTATTCGAGCCCCAGAAGTTTGCACTAAGCTAACTTCTGAGCTGCGCAAAACCAATGTCGAATACAATATGCGCACTGCGCAGCGATTAATTAGCCCGGGTAAGCGCTGACTTCAGAGGCGTCATAAAAATTTGCGCGACATGTGTTCACATATACAAAAAAACAAAGGAGTGTACAAAGCTTTACTGTTTTGTTTTGTAGGTATTGATTTCTACAGAATGTATAAAATTGCGTGCACTTGGTTGACAAATCTGGGCCGGTTCTTTTTATGCATTGAGGGGGCGACCTGACGGCCCACCTGATGTTAAGTGGTTTCCGCCGCCCATAAACACTACGACTCCCATGAATGTCATCAAAATTTCTAACACTTGTACAATGGTAGTATCACAATATGTACGGTACGTCAGATAATGCTAACTATTCAATTCTGATAACATGTACGCGTACCATTATATGGTTCTGGTCGTGGACCCTGCAGACGACATCAGCCCAGATTTGATCTTGAGAACGCATTAGAAATCAATACAAAGTAAACAATCATCCAATTTCGCCCATATACACGGGAGGTCCTCTTTTCTTGCTAACATTGCGTAAACCAGGCATAAGAACATTACAAGTAAATGCTGCAATCACACCCTAGTTTATAATATTGGTCTACTATACATTTTACAGCTACAAACACAGTGTCTATACATTTCAAATAGTTATTTATAAAGTTACAAAAAATAAATAGCTTTAAATACATTACATGAATAAAGTGGTCAGATATACAGGTCCGACATAACCTTAAAAAAAAATCTGAAGAATAACATTGTGCAATGCAAGTCAGGTTAAGAATAATGAGAGCAATGACTACTAAAGTGTATATTCATTATATATAACTAGCGAAAAAATATCTGGTTTCACAAGGGTCTATCTATATTTGGCTAACATGTTTAGTCATGTCCATTATTAGCCAGACAAGGTTTTTATGGAAGAAAAATATACTTTTCTTTTCTTTATAAATAATTAGTAAATTGCACCCGTACGAAGCTTGGACGGGTTGCTAGTATATTTAGGAGTATCACGATCACAGATTAATAAACTTGCAATTTTATTTTTATGAACTAATTTGCACAAAATTATGTCCTGTTTTGGTAAGCTACATTTTATGTTTGTACAGGTATAAAAAGGTGACCCTTGAAAACCGTACGAGACTGCCATAAAAACATTTCCGTTACAGTAAAAATACCATCTATACCTACAGATCTGGCCATATTAGAACGTCCGCTTATCGACAGCTGTGTAAACAAATCGTACGTAAATATACCTAACACAGATTAAAGGCACAAATAGTAAAGAAATATTGTCTTAAATTAATGACAGTTATCCGTTATGTAGGCATGCAACTAGGAACAACTAGTTATTGGAAAAAGCTACTTAAATTATATAATATTACTATATTGCAGACTTTCCACTATTCAAATATCTAAATTTAATAAAAAATACGATCTATTTGATAACAATGAACAAACCAGATAATGCCAATGTCTTAATATAAGATATATACAATAATTTCGAATATAATTTACATTCAAATTAAGTACATTATGATATTACATATATCAAACAGAATACATTACTTAAATATAATAAAAAAATTGCACTCGATTAATGTGGATAACATATTGGAATGGTTAGGGTTATCTAAAAATAACAATTAATATTCCTAAATATACTGAAATTTTAAATGCTACAGCTACGTTAGACTAGGAATTAAAGTGTACACGCAAATCCGTGGTGCTTTAGTGCATGATCACCATCACACAGTCATTTATCTTCATTCAATATTCTATTTACCGATATCATTACATTCAGGGAAATTTCACACATGTCAATAAAAAAAAAGTAATGAATTTATGTTGTTAGATGGAAGAGAAGAGGAAGACCAAATAAAAGATGGATTCATATATTTTAATAACTTAACTCCAAGGACATTTAGTGGCAGTCTTAGAATACTTATAAAACTATGATAGTAAAAGAAGTCCATATAATTATACTGATACATCTGTCCATAATAGCTTAATAATATACTAACAAAACACTGTAGAACCTCAAGTAATCTGTTAATAGTTATCTTTGGATAACTAATAACAGAATCGTGCCTACCATAGCAAAATCGTTATCATTCATTTTTTTTTTGTCATTTATGGATTCTATACATAGCTGATCCCCGCGACGTAGTTTGCGTAGAATATCTTTTTTCTAAAACAAGTAGCCAAGCTCCTCCTTAATATCAGCTATATAGCTGGCATATGCCAGTGAAAGTCTCGTCAAAATCGGTCCTGCCGTTTCTGAACAGACAGCGAGAAACACAAAGAGTTTTTGTTATTTACAGTATATGCTTTCAAATACTTTTAGTAAAAAGCTGTTATTACAAACAGACACTTCAATTTAATTTATTTGTTTATATATATTGATTATTTATTATAACAGATAACAACTTTTCTATGGTTATTTGCCTTCAGTCATCTACTTGAGTATCAGTTTATGTAACACACTGTAGGTAAATAGAATATGGTGAATGAAAATACCTAAATAACTCACAAAATATGTGATTCAATAATTTTTAATAATGATAAAGGTTACCACAGTCTCAAGCCCCGTGTCCACTATTATTGATGACCACAGCAAAAATATCCCCCTCATTTTGTGTTTAGGTAATTAAGCTGCCATTAAAGAGTGACTAATTAGTCTAATACTAAAGCTACCAGATAACAGACTTGCTAGGTGTGGGACCAGCCTTATAATAACAAAGAACTCTCTATTTTTTCATGCAGTAGGAAAATGCATAAAGTAATTCATAAGAATAATAACAACAAGCCAAGATGTCCACTAACAGCCAAACCCTATAATCGACAAACATTACTGGGGATAGATTACCATCGCAACATTATTATTTGTCAAAAAGTTCCATATATTTTTTGACAGATAACTATGTTGTCTTGATTATCTTTCTCCAGTCATCTGTTAATTGGTTATTTAACAAAAATCTGCGCGGAAATAAATACTACAAATTCAGTGATTGACACCAATAAAAGAGTATTGTTCGAAATACCGAGATAATTACCATGATTTGTGAGTTTTATATTTTACCCGGGATCATAGCGCATGTACAATAACTGCGTCGAAACATCGCGAGGAAATAAAACTCACAAATCATAGTAAATATCTCGATACGGCCCACTATATTTGCAATATCTGCTTTTTTACTAGGAATCATAAGAATAGTCAAAGTTTTACCACACCTGTAGAAAATTAAAAATACAATTTTATGACTTGATCCATCAATTGCCCGCTGCCTCCAACTGTTTACTTCACTACTAGACGCTGGATCCAAAGCCAGATTGCTAAGATAACCAACATTATAATATAACATGCCATAGTTCTGCAATATCTGTTCTACTAACAAGGTAAATAAAAAATGGTCGTAATTTTGCTATGACACTAGAAAAGAAAATTCTGCCGTGATCCAACCACTGTCTGTCTCCAAAGTCGCTCTACATTCACTTATCACTTCACTAGTAGATCAATTGCTCACTATCTCTAAGTCCTTCCACATTGCTGGTGGACCAGCAATATTTGACATGCGACAGATTAGAATCATCTGCAAATAAAAAGTGAGTATAGTTTTGCTTTGCTACAAGAAAATAAGCTTCTGCCGTGATCCATGAATTGGCCATTGCAAACATAGTCATTCCACATTGCTTGTAAACGAGCAACATGAGATGTCATAGTTTAGCAGCAACCCACGAGGAAAATAAAATAGGCGTAGCTTTGCTGTTACTTGGAAGAAAATATTGCCGTGATCCATCGATTACCGATTGTCCAAACATAGTCACTCCACATTCACTGATCACTCCACTAGTAGACGCCGGGATACTAAAGCCGTGACAACACCCAGTGTTCAGACTTGAGGTGATTTCAGTTGAAGTGAGGTTTGCGCTACGTGGGCTCGTCTGAGGACATCAGAGCTTCAGACTGCTCGTCTAGATCAGGAATGTTTCTTATCACCCTGAAAAGGATTTTACATACATCATTTTAGTATAATAATAACGTTTACACCCTCATAATCCTGCACTAGGACTTCTTGTCGCAAGTGGCATATACAGACACAGAAACATAGAACAAACACCCAAAAGCCGAAAAGAAACTTTACGCTTATCACACGGCTTGCCCGGCCGAGAATCGAAACTGGGACCTCTCGTTTTGAAGGCAGAACTACTACCAACATGTACTGTTGTATGTACACAACAGTAAATTTTATCCTAATGTACTGTATTGGTATTTGGGTGGGATCATGATGCTCGCGTTCACAGGTTCGGTGGAAAGGTTGGGTAGTCGGTGAAATTACAAGCTTCCCTAATAGATAATAGTAATCCTTAATAGCGTTACAGACAAAACGCTATTAAGGATTACTATTATCTATTGTCTTTGGGTTAATTCCTTTGAGGCTATGTATCTTCAAAAGAGATTTTAAAACAGTTTTCAGCCATATTTGTTGCAAGTGTTGGAACCATTTCTAGGATCATCACACCTGAAATAATCGAATTCTTTAAACTCTTGGGGGTTTACCAAAACTATGTAGTCTTTTGATTTAAACATAAATGTCACTTGTATTGTAAATACAGTCTTATGTGAGGTATATAATTGATTAGGTATACCTAATCAATTTTACAATCAGAATAATGTCCCACAAACACCTTGAAAGAGATTTGATTTTGGAATGGATATCAAAGTTTACATTTTTATTATATAGTAACAACAATTTGATACATTTTTCTATGGATTTTTTATACTACCGAGATAACTGATTTATTCTTTTTAAAAGTAAAGGAGGATACTCACGTGAACCCCTCCGCCGCCCGCATCTTATTCGTGATAAAGTTGAGCGGCAGATCCACGGGTATATTCAGTACTGCGGCCGCCCACCCTAGTCCTACTAGGGCTGACGCGAGGGCGCGCCATATTGTGCCTCCCAGCCGATACGCGTCGACGCAAGCTGCGAGCGGCGCCGCCAACCCTAGCAGGCTTGTCGCGGTCTGTGTTGACGTTAATGATATACCCCTGGGGAAAGAAATATCACATTATGCTCTCCGTATCAGCCTCTAATCCCACTCAAGGGATTAAAAAGGTATCTTTTTAATCGAAGTGTGAAAATATATTTTTTTCAAATTATGTACATCTAGCGGCCCGCTCCGGCTTCGCACGGGTATAAATATATAGCCTATGTCATTAACTGGAAAAATGATTAAAATCGATCCAGTAGTTTTGAATGTTTTTATTTATTCATTACTGCCCGTGGCCCGCACGCGTTAAATTCCCGCCGCCCCCGCAAACGCTACGTCCCGCAATTTTTAAATATGTAATATCTTCGAAAATATTCATTTAAATCATATGCTGTAAAGGGCCATATAAATCTATATTAAATCAACAATGTATTTAAGGTATTTAATTAGATAAGGATTAATCCTGTATTGGTTAAAATCGCTTCGAAAATTAGCCATTATTTGTCGTAAAAAGTAAATGACAAAAAAATTTTATTGTGGGATATCCATAAAAGATATACATATACCATCACGGACTTTTCTGTAGACCTTTTCAATGTGTACAATACTTAGTACATTATTTTGATAAAACTCGTAGGGTTCAGCCTGCGTTTGCAATTTAAGCGGAAAAAATGTAATTATTTACGACATCACATTAGAAACCTCAAAAATAACAGTACTTCTCCACTATTTAATGGATGTTATTATACATATAAACCTTCGTCTTGAATCACTCTATCTATTAAAAAAAACTGTATCAAAATCCGTTGCGTAGTTTCAAAGATTTAAGCGTACAAAGGGACATACGGACAGAGAAAGCGACTTTGTTTTATACTATGTAGTGATACTTACTTAAGAGTTGGCATCAAAATGTTCAACTATAAATCGACCAAGTCGGTTTAAAAATTTTGGTTTTGATTCGAGAACAAACTTTATGTGTTCCGGCCGGGAATCCAACCCGGGACCCCTCGCTTCAACGGTAGGGCTACTAACCCACGGAGCCGTCTATATATAGGCGCAAAACGGGAACATTAGAGGCTGATACGATCTGCCAAGTTCATCGTCATCTTGTTGCTTACCACAGCCAAAGCGAGTCCAGCAGTAGCGGTCCCAACGCCGCATCTAGTAGAAGGTAACTCCACAACTTGGGTGAAGGTAATTCAGCTTGTTCAACGCCGACCGCGCTAAGCACGCCACCTATCGCCCAGGAAACACAACCGCACGCGCATCCAACCAGACCTGAAGTTGCAATAGTAAATTGCATTAGAACAAAGGTAGGCTACGCTTGCTGCGTTACACTCTGCCAAACCATCTCATGGTTTTACGGTAAAGTCTTCGCCATGGAGGCTCGAATAGGGTCTGAACAGACACAGACAATTATAGGAATAAATATTTTGGATTTGACGTTGGCCACACTGCACGCAGACGCTAGGAACTTCACAAGGCAAATTTATTTACATATGTAGCATAGAATTAATAGCCTGGGACGTAGGCCTACTACCAAGAGTCGAGAGTGAATGGGCTTTAATCGACCACTAGAGTCCAGTCCGGATTGGTACAAGTCATAGATATTCAAATTTGAGTCTAAGACACCGTTTTCTCCCTATGTTTTCCTTTGCGTTATGTTGCGCAAATATCTTTTTCGAGCGAAAAACTCACTGGTTTTCAATCAGCGATTGTCAGGTTGAAAGTCAGTTCGTACCACAGAGCCACCCACAGTAATTCCATCACCGACATTCACATTAAAAAAATTGCGTCCCTCTATGTTACAGGCAATAATGTAGTGCAAACACTTTCAAAACCAGTTTCACAGCCAATCTCTTAAGAAATCTCTTTTTAGAGAAACAGCTAGGATTCAAATGCTGGAAGGATTTCAACCGCTTCGGCGTCCACGAATCGTCGGTCCTCGTCTACTTCTGAAGTTGCCAACTAGCCAATACAAATTGATTAAACCAACCTACTCACCAACTAACAGAGGAGAGTTGATGCCGTCTCCTTTCCTCATCTCTTGACGGAACAGAACAAGATGAATGGAGTATAGCAACGCGGATCCCAGCGCTGACAGCACTGCGGTCCAGTTGCTTTGATGGCTCTCCGATATACCTAATGTGACCTACAAAATTATTATTTTATATTAAAAATTCATTTTGGGTTCCATAACCTATAAATTCTTTTAAAATGTTTTTAGTGTTCACCAAATAATTTTATTAATAACTACCTGACCTGACAGACGTTTTTCTGTCTTGATTCAGAGTTTGACATTCGGACGTCAAACATCGTAGCTTCAAAAATCCAATACAAAATCGCACTTTCAGTTTTGCCAAAGTTCCGCCATTTCCCGAGGGTTTAACAAATATTTTCTTTCAAAAAAAGAATTAGCCAAATGGGTGCAGCCTTTCCTAAGCTATACGGTTACATACATTCGGTAATTAATTGTTTTAGTTAAGATTTAAAATAAATAATGTTCTTGTTCATTGAAAACTTACTAGCCCAGCCGCAGTCAGCAACACGGCCACACTCTTGGAAACCGTGAACCGATCGTTGGGGGATTGAGCGAAGAGTGCGCCGAAGGAAAGCGCCATCGCTCCGGCAGTAGATATGTATATCGTGGCAGAACTGGTTGAAGTGTGCAACAAACTCAACCGGTACAGATAGTTTGATATGAACCACTGTAACAAGAGTTAAGTTAATCTACTGCCAAGCACTCTCACAGCAATGTACTCGAATTGCTGTGTTCCGGTATAGCCGCCGCTATATAGTACTTTTTAACAAACATCTATAAATAATTTGTTAGAATCGAACCCACAACCTACGGCGCAGAAGGCATAGTTGCCAACTGTCAGGTTATAGTCATAGGAATAGACGTAAACTTAACAAATAAGACTATATAAAACATGAAAACTGACTGTAATTTGACATATCTGTGTGCAAGTAATGTGCCTCGGATGTTCCTATGACACGTTTTTAACTCACGAATATGTTTCTATGTATGTGTAAAATTTGACGTGTCCAAATGATCTCTCTCTGTGCATCGATTGCACAGCAGAGGGGGTCGTGAATCTGTGAAATGATTCGTTGTGTAATGAGAGTTGTCCACTTGTTGTGGTATCAGCGATGTGGAATGCTCTGTGCAGTTGGATGTCCAAACCAGCTCGTATCTGGTCTGTCCAGCGTGTGGGGCTGCTCCCTCTGGGTCTACGACCTTTAATCTTTCCCGTGATGGTGAGTCTCTCCAGGTTATCAGAGTTGCGTCTCTTTCCCAAGAAAACCTTTGTCATGTCTAAATGATACTTAGATCTAAAGGAATAAAAGAGTTGGGTTTGACTTAGAATACTTACAGGGATACAGAAGAGCATGGCCAGCCTGAGATGGCGCCTGGTAGCTGCGGCCGCCGCGCGTCTCTGGGCGTGCTCTGTCGCTCGGACCGACGCCGCCCACGACAGGCGGGCTAACAGGGCTTCGCCAGCCATTGCTGCTGACATTACTCGCACCTGCGTAATAATAAGGTTTCAACTATTTTAAAAGAAAAATAACGATGGTCTAGGATGGTTTTCAATGAGCTGTGAACTCAGGTACCTGTGCACAGAAAGTAGAGCAACAGGTAGCATGGGTTCGTTTTCCACTTAGGACAAACATTTGTTTGACTGTCTGGGTGTTAATATGTCAATTATACTGGTAAACTTAAACAGCAATACCATATCTAAACACAAAAACATCATACAATTCGTTAGAGCCGAAAGTTAATATAATTAATAATAAGGTAATATATATAGACGGCTCCGTGGCTTAGTTTGCAGTAGCTGTGCCTTGTAAGGCGTCCCGTGTTTTATTCTCAGCCGGGACACACTGTGTGGTGAGCATGTAATTCTATCGGGGCTAGATGGCGATGTGTAAAAAGCCATGAATATTTTATTATTACTATTAATTTATTTCAATAATGGACAAAAATGCGTAATACCACAAAAACAATAAATCAAAAAGTTAATGCTATCATTTGGATCAACTCATTAAGAACATATTTAAATAACAAATGAGCGAAGGGGCTGTATTGCTTACATACAAATGCTTTGTAAACATTCCAAATTAACATTCATATCAGTACATTCCGCTCCAGGGCTGTTAAATTGACCTTAGTTGGATAAACATTGGAAATGAATTATGAGACCAATGGGTTACTTGTGACAGTGTGTCCACATGTTTGTACAAATAAATTCCGTATCAGCTTCTAATGTCCCCACTGCTTAGACACCGGCCTACTCTCGTTAATTAAGAGAGAATAGGCTTTGATTTACCACGGGAGCGCAATCCGGATTGGTAATGTCAAATGTCTTCTAATTTTTTATTCCAAGACATAAATAAATGATAGATTGATTTAAAAAAATTTAAAGAACCCACTTCAATACTTTCATTCCTTATATCTCGCCCTTGGTAGGTAACTCCTATCATTTTAATAATAAACATCCAAAACGGTTTACAATGGGCATCGAAAATTCTCGAAAGCAAAATACGTAATTTCCTATATTGGATGATACTTTACATGCTGATGTTATTTTGACTTAACCTAACTATTAAACTGATTTTGGTAAAATTTCTATTGTACTAATCCTAATACTTTCAGACTTACTTCCGTTCAAATAAAAAATAATTTTCCAAATCACTACATAGTACAAAGTAGCTTTCTCTGTCCCTATATCCCTATGTATGCTTAAATCTTTAAAACTACGCAACGGATTTTGATGCGGTTTTTTCTAATAGATAGAGTGATTGAAGAGGAAGGTTTATATGTGTAATACACTAGCAACTTGCCCCGGCTTCGCACGGGTAGTTTCTGATGCTCTACTAACCGTGCGAAGCCGGAGCGGGTCGCTAGTCAGTTGATAAATGACGGATTTATAAGGTAACAATCATAAAAAAATACCAGTCGAATTGATAACCCCCTCCTTTGGAAGTCGGTTGATAGAGGATAACCTCCTTTCGACGCAATCAAGACCTACAGCTATATCTAGAAAAGGTCAGGACTACTATTTATTAAGTTACTAGCTCATACTAGCTTTGCCCGCGGCTTCGTTCGTTTAATGTAGATTTTGTCAATTATATCTGTACGAAAGGTACCCTCAATCCTTTTCTGTACCCTTGACAATGTATATGAAAAATTTCACGATCAGTTGAGCAGTTAATTATCTCACTTTCTCACTTATAATATTAGTTAGGATAAATAGGCGAACTGCGATTTCAAAGCGAACACTCGAGCGTTGCTGCCTTTTATTTTTTATTATTTGTTACGATTTTCGAAATAATGAAATAAATCGTATCCTTTGAAATTATTAACGGACTGCCAATAATAGATCAAAAGATATAAAAAAAAACTCAAACTCATTCATTCCTATAGACCTCAAGTATCGTTTGAACACGTCAAATTTTACAAAAACAGGTAAACATACTCAAGAGTTTACAATGTGTGACAGGATATCCCAAGGCACATTACATGCACACAGATATCTAACACATTAATATAATTTGCACCACAGCTCAATAATACATATAAAGTAAGCAGTCAATTTTTATATGCGTAATTTTATTTAATGTTGTGTGTTTTCATTTAATTTATTTAGTTTTATATAATTGTCTTCAATTGAGATTTACAGTAACAATTTTAATATGTAGGTAAAAGTAAATGAGTACCTATGATCCCTCTTGGTCAAAATAAATAAATTATACATATTATATAATCTATGAATAAAGGTTTAGACACTTAAAATGATCATGGCGATGATTGTTTAGACATTCTTTACAGATTATCTGACTCTCTCTTAACAACTCTCAGTAGCATTTGAACTGAGCATTTCCATTGCTTCAGAAGCCATGTTTAAATGTCGATCCCGGCTAGTAGTTGATAAGTCTGGTAGTATCGAGTTTTTTAATTTACCTCGGCTACTTTGTTGAACCGCACAGCCCTTGGGGCAGCATCATCACTGTCAGTAGTTTCTCCTGCCCGTACAGGGACAAATGTTGAGTCGCCCTAAAATGCAAGCAAATTATATACACACTCATACACAATTTAGCTAAAATTACGAATATGGAAAGGATCACCCATTCAGAGCATCATTAGTGCTTTTTCATATACTTATTTCAACTGCAAGGCTTCCTACTTTCATAATATAGGTTATATATGATGCATTTAAAAATATACAATTTCATTTTAAACATAATAAAATTATATTTCTAAGTTCTGAATGAATAAGTTTGTTAAAAATTATTTAAGACTGCAATATGTGCACATATCTTTTTTATTTTTAAAGATATAATTTTTGTTATCATTTGCATTTTATTTTTAAACTTTAATAAATTGGATTATAACTTACAATGTTTGAATTGATGTTCATGAGTGTGCAATAAACATGGTATGAGTTTAAATGATGAAAAAATGTAATGAAACTGCCTCTTCTTGCAGTTTAGTGACTTACCAAACTGTTTGTAGCTTCATTAAAAAAGCTCTCGTCATCTGTTTCTGGTGTTGGTTCTAATAGTTGCTGTAAGTATATAAATAATAATTTTACCAATCATTATGACTTTTATATAAATCAATTATGAATTATTAATGATTTGTGGTTAGATTATATGCATATAGATTGTATGCAGGTATAATTTTTTTTTTTTCATTTGTAATGATCTGGTTTAGCTATAATCAGCAGTGATTTATTGATATGAATGCCAACATAGAAAACACAAACACAATTAATCAAACAATATCCCTAATACCTAGACAAGTATAACTATAACATTTTCAAATTATAATATTGTATTATAATAAATGGAGATAAAGCACATATAGACCAAAAATAGCCAAGGAGGTACTAAAACTTACAAAATTCTGGAATGTGTCATGGATATATTATGAATATATTGTTGGCTTAGCTTGCTATTGTGGGTCAGAGTTCTTCAAAATAACTTACAGTATAATCAGCTGGTCGGCAAGGATCTCTTGTTGGAGGGGTAAAGCACAGAACTAGTAGATAAATAAATAATAGTGAACTTCTAACATAAGTCACAAGGAATGGTCTTTCAACATGTTTGTCTTCATATAAATACTGTAAAGAGGGAAAACATGGTGAGTTACTGTGTACAACATTTAGAATAACCAAATACAGGCCTGATTTGGTAGCATGAGCATCATTTGCGTTAAGTGGTACCGTAATACTCACTTTTGTCACCTCGGAAGAAGACACCCACAGAACGACAACCAGTATGAGAATAAAAACTCCAAATGCATACTTCTTTTTATCATGCTGCTGAACCACATCTTTATTAGCTTTATTGTTGGGCGTTACTCGAAAGTAATTATGACACAAAGGCAACATGAAGATGAATTCAACGATTCTCTAACAAATTTGCAATAACATCGAACTTAGGTCCTGATCTTTTATTATTCGTAGCTAATGCCGATGCCAAGGACTGGTTGAATCAGGACCACTGATGATTATATTGTTCATCGCTTATGCCAATTTATCTCTATTGCTGATAACAACAAACAAAAACAAAGCAATATTCAATTCATTAAGATTAGCCGAATGTACACAACTCACATCGAGACTTAGTTAGTCAAGTCTTGTAGTTTTTTTTTAGTTTTTTGACAAATAATGAACACGTTCATTGTTATCATTGATCCACAATCTATGATTTGTGATTGGTGGATTGATGTATAATCACCTATCACAACGCGAAAATGTCTGTCTGTGGGACATTCTTGAACGCTCACCAGGCTGAGTTGCCAGAAAGCTATTCTAGTAATATTTTTTCGTCATTATGTGATATTCTTAGAATAAAGACATAGAGCGTTTATTATAAGAGGAATTTTTACATTGTTTTCATATAACTCAATTAGTTTACGCTGCGTAGCTTTTCCTTATTATTATTATTTTTTTGTATGCCATTATGTTCTAAGTCTGTAGAGTCTGGCAGAGTTGTGTGGCTAAACATAATAAATTAGTGAAGTGGAAGTGACGTTTCACTTCATTTCATTGGTCAGATTAGTATTCTGTGGGTCACAGTGGGTCAGATATTTGAACGACGACGCATGCAATACGGCTGATATCTATTCTAAATCCAATATTTTTTTATAGAAAATTGCAATAATGAGTGCTTGTAACGTAGAAGTTATTAAACTAATTGGAAAATATTACAACGTGCCTGTAGGAACAGTTTGTTACAATACCGACAAGGTATAGATTTATTTATTTAACTTAACCCTAACATATTCTGTAATTTTGTTTCTTTTCATTAGCAAAAATCTTGTTAAGGCATGTATCAGGCAAAATTATCCCTTAAGCCTCATGCTATAAACAACTTTAATTCATAAAGTTTACGACTAAGAACCAGTAGTATATTCACTACTGGTTTTTATTGCTACAAATAATAAATGTAAGCTTGTTTCAGGTATTAACTACAGTGTTAGATAAGCAGAATGTTGAAGGCTTCGCCAGTATTATACTCAGACTTTCAACAAAGACAGTGCCAAAGCTAAGTAAAGAACAGTCATTACTATGCTACCAGTGGTTGGAGTACATTGCTATGTATGCCAACCAAGCAGCGAGCAATCCCACATTTTCGAAAGCATTTTTAGAGGTAACTATTATTGATTTAGGAATGCAAATGACTTTGAGTTGAATTATAAAAGCCTGCCTATTTGTCCCAAAGCCACAGCCAGGTTAAGATACTATTTGATGGCTGTGGCTTTGGGACACCTTACATGTTTGGGATTAGCTTACATGTTATTTCAAGTCATGTTTGATGATGATAAGTCACCCTTACCTACCCTTTCCGTGTTAAAAAGGTTCCACTTACCCCTTTGGGTATAACTGTATAAAGGTATGAACCTACACATGTTTGTATTTTATCCAACATAACATTAGTAATTATTAAACTATAATTTAATAGACATCAAATAAAATTGAACCTCATTACTTCTGTAAATAATTAACCTGTAATACTATTACTACTGCACTGAGTTATACACAGTATTACTCAGTGCCTGATTGACCATGTAGCAAGAGCAGCAACTGCTACAGGAACAGCGGTGTCCAACATTGTTACATTAAAAAAAATCTAAGATTAGTTTTCTTATACTTACAGGATATCAACAGGGCGCTAGAGAGGAATTCCTATTTGACTGGACAGTTTTTAACAGTTGCTGATATTGCTGCATATTATGTTCTTTATCCAATTCTGGTAAGTTCAGTAAGTTGTGGTAAGTCCCCACCCGTAATAAACATCCGAACCAAACACTATCTGTGTCAGACACATGTGTCAAAAACAGTGTGTATTATTATAAGATTGATAAAAGACTTGGCCAGTATTATCAGACTGACCCACTCAGCCCCCAGCCTCCCCCCTAAAAAGTGTAACTTTTAAAATAAATAATATAAAGTTGAAGTGTCTGTAATGTCAAAATAACAGCTTTTTACTACATGCATTTAATTGTATTTTGATACCACAAATCAAAAAATCATTGAGGAAAAATAATATTTTGAAGACTATTGTGCCAAAGATCGGCCATTTTCATTTTTATAATTTTGATATAAGTATACATTGTCACTCTGACAGTTCAGACGAATCTAACAATACGTGTTAAGCTAAAATCCATCAGAGACTTCTGAGATGGCTACAGAGTGTGCCATAGAAATATACATACATGAAAAACATTACCCTTGTGGAGCAGTGACGTAAAAAGGTTTTCTTCCAATTGTGTTACATTTAAATATCCAGGTGAGGCACATCTAGTAACTATTAAACTCTTCCATTTCAGGAGCGGCTTTCGATCCTAGACAGGGAATCCTTCATCGCAGTTTGCAGATGGTCAAAGCACATACAAGCACAACCCAAAGTTTGTTCCAGCCGGTCTCCCCTACCATTGAGCTCTTTGAGTCTCACCATCCTAGCACCAGTGTCACATTGACTGTGTAACTGTAATTATTAAATTATTTATACCTCAATTCCAGCCTTTTAGTGTTCAGGAAAACCTGGATTATACTGGACTACTAGATCGGGGTTGAGTCTACTGTTGATAAGCTAATTAATTTAGTAGAAATCCCGATACGTACTAAACGGAGTGGAATTCGCTACCTGTACGTCTTTTTCCTGTTTCGGAATGTTCAAGAAAGAAGTGAATAGGTATCTTCTAGAGCAGCGTGTTGGAACCGCATTATCACATACAATCAGGTGAGGTAGCGGTCAGACGCCGGCCTATTATGATGTATAAAAGAAAAGTTAATGAGACCTTTTATTATTTTAAATTAAATAAAATTACATAATGACTTGGTTTGGTTTAAATCGATAAACATGTAAATGTTTTGATCTCGTATAATTTTTACTTACTATAATTTTTTATTTGTTTATTTAATTTCTCTATTTTTTTAGTGTGTACAATTTTTATATAATTATTAACTAGGTGTTAAGTATAATTTTAATTTTCAAACGCTTTCTAGTATAATATTGCGATACCTGAACAAGTGACTAAGTTCCTAAGTTCCATCATCATACTAATACCAAAATGTCCACCTGGTTTGCAATAAATATCCTGAATCTAGTGTAACCCACAAGCTAAAAAGGCTGTTACTAAACATGTGGGAAAAAAGTGAAACTATTTTTAATTTAAGTCGTAATAATAATAAAGTTTCAATTTAATAGACCGATTATTTCCGAATATAGTTTGCTGGCATTATATTTATTTACTGTAGCACATTTGATTGTGGTGGTTTGAAAGTGAACACAAATTATCGAATTGTACATTATTGATACATTGTTGATAGTGCACAGCCCAGTATTGTACGTCAAGTATTTCGCAGTCTGATATTTCAAAATCATGTACCTACATTAATTATAGCAGGCTTTACATTCCTGGCCGTACAATACTGGCTGTACATTAGCATCACGTGTTGATAATTCACAGCACAGAATAGTACGACCCGTAGTGAACGACCCAGGAAATGGAGCCAGGATTTGGATTACTGGTCGCGAAATACGGTACTGATATTCCTGTGCTGACATTAGCTGGTCGTACGTTATAGGAACTCTGAAATTGAACACAACCACAGACATGCGCAAGTTCACTCGGCTGATAAAAATCTTCTAAGATAACAAAGTATACTGCTTTATAGAGTGGGTATATTTGGTGACATTCATCGTAAATTCTTATATCAAATTTTCGGTGCGTGTCAGTCGTAGGTTTAACATACCTACCTAATATCAAATATTTTAAATCCTCCTCGTACCTATGTCCGCAATTTCTATTCAACTAATAAATTATTACGCCGGAAAAACATAAACAAAGAAACAATGTTTTGACACCTAATGCTCAAAAAATAAATGGAAAACAGAAAATGAAATGTAAAAAATCGAACATTATTTTAGTAAGGCGGTATAGCATAGCACTCGCCTCGCCTCCTTGTGTAAGCACTACCGCTCCTGGAATGTGCCAGCAGCAATCGTAAAGGAAGAATCGATTTGTTTGGTTTTCAAATCCGGGGCTTGACAATACTGAACTGGTACGGTACGTATTGCACAGCTCCGGAATTGGAAGATTTGGAAGCCATTGATGTACATGGAATATGAGGCCGTACATTATCAACACGTGACGATAATGTATGTACGTACGACCAGTATTGCGCAGCCAGTAATGTAATGACATCTGTATACCTACATAGCTCCTAATACAGGCTGTGCATTATCGGGTCGTGCATTATTTCGGTATACATTTACATAACTGTTTCCCCATTGAAAACAGTTTTTGTAAGGATTTTAGATAACCTATAAATCTAAATAAAAATAGCATAAGAAAAGCTAATAGTTTCCTATTTAACTTTTAATCGATAGTAAACTAATACGTCAACTTCATGTCTGCAGCTAAAAGGGTGCAGGTGTGTAATTATCCATCCAAGCCAGTATGTAACCAAATTCATAATATTTTGGAACTAAATCTATCAAATTCTTCTATTTACAGCAATGGGCAACCTTTGCCCGTACCTGGCATATATTTGACTGCAAATGGCAGGATCCCTATGAATCGGCCCACGTCATAAAAAAATATTTGATGGGGCTTCATAAACCCATTTACCATCCCATGAACGACTGTGGCGATGTCGTTGTGTGTATAAACAGTCGGGATATTGCACTGAGAGGCGATGAGTGGAGGAAGAGGGCGTATTTCCATCATACTGGATACCCTGGTGGTGCTTCCTGGACATTGGCATGGGAGCTACACAATAAAGACCCAACTATGGTTAGAAGATTATAAATATTTAGAATAATGCATTATATCTGTATTAAAAATAGCAGAACAAAATAACATTCTATAGTACTTAATTTAGAGATAAATTTCTGCTTTTTTTAAAATTAACATTTACAATCAACAGCCAATATCTATGTAAGAAGCACTAAGGATATGTTTAAAAAAATGCATTTTGGTAGCTTGTTATTTATAGATTTAATTTCATATGGAAGTGGGTTTCTGAGAGTTAATACGATTAGGAACTAAGAGCCTGATGAGGTTATAGTTACGAGATGGGTAGGAATATTGATAACTTCCTATATATATTATTATTCTAACAGGCAAATACATAATAGTAACAAAGTAAAAATATATTTCATGGACAATTCACACAATGCCATCCAGGCCTAAACTAAGCCTAGCTTGTACTATGAAGACCAAATTAGTGATAGAATTTTTATATAGTACTTTTTTTTAATATTATATATTCTTAATAATACATCACACACAGAAAAAACATCTGTTTGTCACAAAAATGCTTGTTCTAGGTGGCAATTGAACCCACAACCTTCAGTGCGAAAAAGAAAAATATTATGAAATTATTTATTTCTGATAGTGGAACCCTTTGTCATATATACATTCTCATGATTGAGTAACCCACAAGGTTAAAAGCCCATCAAGGTTCTACCTAATTCTTAATGGAAAAATGATTATAATGTATGTAATATACATTTTTATGTATGAATGTTAAAAATTGTTTGTTCTTCCTTTGAAACATTATCTATTGAGGGTTTATTTACTTGTATGGTGACTTATTATTTCCACTCAAGCTAGACTGGATTGTTATCTTAATAGATAAGATAAAATTTAACACAATAATTTCAGATTATCAAAAAAGCAGTTTATAGAGCAATGACAGGAAACCTCCAGAGACGTCACACAATGCAGCGCCTCTTCATCTACCCTGATGAAAAGATACCAGAGAACATCCTTGAGAATGTTTCCAACCAAATCCGCCAGCTCAAAGAAGTACCTACGAGGCTTGACCATATACCAGAAGAGGAGGTTAAAAAGTTCCCCAAACTCATGGAATTCCCAGAAGATTATGTACTTAAATAAAATTATTGTATTATTACTGTATTAAGATTAGGTTGTTATTAATTATAATTGTAGAATGTTCGTATCTAGTTTGATTTATTTTCTATTTCACCAACCTATAGATACATAATAGATATGGTAAAAGCATGATTAATTTTTTTACTGAATTAGTGAAATCTCGGAAGCCTCTGGAAAACCAGGGCAGTCACACTGTTTTGCCACACACCACACAGCTGTGCCAGTAAAAAGTGTTAGTTGATCTGACTGCATATGTATTTTTTAAGTAACTGCTTATGATGGTGGGTCTGTGCTGCAACATAATAGTACTTGCCGTCAAAAAGAAACAAGATTCTAAAAAATATTGTTCTTTATTAAAACTTAGCGCATTCTGGGGTCAGAAAACTCCTTACCAGGGAACCTGGGGGCATCAAAAGATGGGACCTTGTACCGCAGTCTGGGGTCAGAGTAACCTTTTCCGGGATACCTGGGAGCAGTTAAGGAGGGCACTTCGTATTCCGGGGCCGGAGCCCTGCCCAAAACGACGGGTTTGATGACTTTCAATACATCTTCAGCTTGGACAGGCGCATTGACAATACGAACTTTGAGAGATTCGTCTTCGAGCACTGGGGCTTCAGCAATCTTGACTTTCAAGGACTCTTCCTGTTCGACGATGGGCTCGGGAACGAAAGCGTCGACCTGGAGAGGAGCATCAACGAATCTCACCTTCAAGGACTCATCAGCGACGTGTTTAGTTTCTACTGCCGCAATTTTCGGTTCGGCAATTTTAATCGGCTCGGGAACGACTGCCTCAACGTTTTGCTTCAGAGGAGCATCGACTACTTTGACTCTGAGAGTCCCATCTATGTTAGCGTCTTGTTTTGAGTGAGCAGCCTTCAGTGCGTCAATGACGGCCTGAGGTACCATTAAAGGACGAAAGTCAACTTTCTCTAGAAAAGGGGCGCGAGCTTCGGGCAAATTCACGATTTGCACCTGCTCGGCCGCGAAGGCGACAGCAAACAGCGCGAAAGCGATCAAGAGTTTCATTGTGTCTGAAAGAGATATTACTATTTACTACATGGAACAAAATCAGGACATATCTTTTGGGGGACCAAGTGGCTCGTGTCCGTGGGAGAGTACCCTTAGAATGCCTACACGAGTCCCCCGGGTGGTGCGGAAGGAGCAACAAAAAGTAGCAGTAGAATTTGTGACAAGTACGTCCGGACAGTACGTACTGTCACCACACCAGGAATCTGCCGCCAAGCAGTAGTGCTCGTATTACTGTCCTCCGGTGGAAGGGTGCCAGTGAAATCATAGGCGCACGAGACGTTACATCCATGTCTCGGGTGATGGACGCAGCAGGATAACTACAATTCAGTCTAAGATCCAAGTCTTTTTTGAGTTGGATTGTTATTGTCATGGGTGGGGTAACCACGGGCCTCCAGATGGTTCCGTCATATCACTAGGTACAACTTCTATATTTTTCTCTCAAAAAACCGCACATTGCGCGTACAACGGTAGAAAAAATGCTAAAACAATAATATAATAGCTATTACAATCCTTAATTTGTTATTAATGACTTGGGAACCTCTCTTGCTTATCAAAGATATATTAATCATAAATAAATCAATACAGGAAACTTTTTAAAATGATATCTAATAAACATACCTGACAGTTTTATTGCCCAACAAACAATTATGTTTACAAATACACCGGCCTCTATATGTATTCAATACTATCAGTGCCAGTTCCCGATGATTCGAGCCTTATCTCTTATCAGCGATGTCTGATTAGTCCACGTACTTCCCACTTAATCGCTTTTTCGAAAGTGACTAACGTGAGGGTACGTAGGTATCTGCTAAGGATATCGTCATTTGTCAGCGGCTGAGAGAGAGTATGTGGTATCACCCGAACTTCTGTTCGACTAAGGTTGCACAAAACATATCCTGTTTGATGGCCTCGTAGCATCCTGCATACGTGCGCTAAAGACATTTTATTTTATCCCAGCGATATGAGGAACGTTATGGAAGAAGGACCTACTGCTAATCAGGAGTAAAATCATTAGGTACATGAGTTTCGGACATTAACACAAACTCGTGTTATTATTACATTCGAGCCGATAAACATTTTTCCCCTAACTATGAAGATGTAACGTCTCAAGTGCATTGTAACTACATAAGTATACGGAAGTTACATTACACAAAGTACAACTTAACTACAATAGCGACTATTAGATAGTACCATTCACGAAGACGGGCCCCAATCTTCTTCCTTAATGCATACAGTACAAGTGTGCAACAATCCGCTAGTGTTCTAGTTTTGTCGATACAGATTAATTGCTTATTGTATCAACAAAAATAAAATACTAGCGGAATTTTTCACACTTGTACTGTATAATCGATTAGGAAGAGTGGGGCGCGTGTTCGTGGATGCTACGATCTATAAGTGTTTAATATATGAGATGCCGTAAGCCCTGCTTACGAAGCGAGGGGTGACGGATTCGATTCCCGGCCGGGGCACACTGTATGGTGAGGATGTAGTTTATTCTCGGGTCTTAGGTTTTTGTCTTGTTTCTGTTTGTGCATAGCACACTACGACACTTAAAATCCTAGTTTAATAGAACTTCTTTGTACTTGACGCAACATAAGTATTAATGACAATCGAAATGTAACTTTCCCAGTCAGAATGTTTTTGACATGGAAATGAAATTCAGTTTAGAAATGGAAAGTTCCCTTTTCGAATGAAAATTGAAATGGTAAAGAGGGAAAAAAATGTAATCTCTTTGTAAGAAGAATTAAAAACACATTTGAAATGGAAACCAAAATTATAATTCTTTATTTATATTCTCTTCCATTACACCGTATTTATTACCACTAAATATATTTGGCAATATAAAAAATAAGGAATACATTAGACACGATTTATCATACTATCTATCTAATATTTTATACCATAAATTATCTATGGTAAAATAATTTGTTACCATCATAGTTAAAAATTTAGACATCTGAATAAAATACTAATTATATTACAATATCTACAACATAGCCATTATAACAAGAACTATAACAAAGAAAAAAAAACAAATTCCAATTTAGCACTTTGACTGTAACTTACACAATTCAGTACATTCTAGAGACTATCTTACAAAGAAGATAAGGAATTAACAAATCACTATATAGTATGATTACAGTATCGGCCTCAGGTTAATGGAGCTCGCATTTAGAGACAAAAACCGAGCGTAGACTCAAGCGTCGATTACGATAAGGCCCGAATACATAAGACAAGAAAAAAATTACAATTGGGATGCCTGTGATTTGAATCGGGGATTAAGTAGAGAAAAAATAAAAAGTTTAGTAAGATTTAGCCAAAATTTGAGTTTAACTCAGATAAGCAGTCGTACTTTTTTAAACTTGAGAATTGATCTATTGATCAATCTATATCTGTAAATGTATTGCACGAAGCAATTAAAAATGACAAAACATAGAATATTTTTTCTTATTCAAATAATTAATTGCTGCATTACCAGCAGTAATTTTTCATAAATTATTGACTTTAAGACCGCTATAATATATTAAAAAAATATCTTAATAAGACGACTTTTGGACACTTAAATGACAACTAAATTACTCATGAGATTATAGAGTTCAAATAAATTGAAACTTTATCTTTAGCCAGAAATCTTTATAGCCTAGACAATAACAATTCATAATAATAAAATAGTAATTTACTTGTTCTTGCTTGAGCTAGATAGAATGCATATTTCAACTTAAAATTGATTGAAATACTTTGACGTGTTATAATTATGACAAAATATTTATGCCTGGTTCCTAATGATCTTACCATAGATACCACGTTACTTATATAACTTTTTTTGACAAATACTCGATTTCCGTTGAATATAGGAACTTGGCATAAGCGATTGAATATGCTGAAATAATCTTATTGTAAAAATTATATTCTCTTACAAATATTCTTTCGTAGATCTAACGGGTGATTAATTATATTATATTATTATCATTGATGTTATAATAAATTTGCATCATATCATTAAAATCGGTAGAAATTAATTAAAAGAATAGTTTTTTGAGCTTTTGGTACAAAACCAATCAATTAACCATTTCTTGGTAAAATTTAACCATTTTTTAATGTTTGTGTTGTATTTCTACTTCTATGATGTACTATAAAGAATTAAGAAGTTTAATGGTAGGGTATTTAAATATCGTAATATTAGAAGAAAATCGCTATTCAACAAATGGCAGAGATCAAAATAATATTTTTTTCACTTGGATGATACCATACAAAATCTAGCGAAATGTGCTATAAAATATAAAATTTCAATCTTACAAAGAAACGAGTCTTAACGTTGTTTTTATTGTACATAACATCAAATATTTAAGCTATTACGCAGGGCGGTGTACAACGAACGGATTTATATAAAACAGTAATTCCTTAGGAATTTATAATAACCAATCAGAGCCTCACTACCTGCACACGACACATCCACGTGTACAAATCAGCCAATGGTGTAAATTCTAATCGTGTCAAATCAAACTGAAACTAAACGCTATCCGAGAGGGATAGCGTTTAGTTTCTCATTCATAACTGAAAGAGACAGCAATAATTTTAGAGCTGTCAAAGTAGGTTTTAGTTTTGTTTGATGCCTACAGAATAGACACCTTTGGCTAGGTACATTCTACACCATCTACCAGTCGGACCCAATAATCTACAAACAGATTACCATAGCAATATTGTAATCTGTCAAAAAGGTCCATACATTTATTGACTGATAACAATGTTGCTATGGTGATCTTCCTCCATAGTTGTTTATAGGGGTCGACTGTACTACCGAGACATTATGCCGATTCAGACCGATGCATTCGCATAAGGATGAAGATATTTCTCATTCTTGCCGATACAATTAGATACCCGGGCCCTTACCGAAACGCGTCAGTGTGAAAACTGTGTAACGACAAAAATAAGTCTCGACGATGTAATAGGTGTGTGAATATGACTCCGCCCCTTTTTGTCAAAATAAAACACATTTGTTCGCTTACAAAATTAAAAAAAAAATTATTGAAAGTATGCTCCATCTGCAGCTACAACCTTCGCCCATCGTTCAGGTAGTTTTCGTATTCCTTGCTGGAAGAAGTCCTGGTCTTTTGAGCTTATCCAGTTGTCAATCCAAATTTTGATACTTTCACATGAAGTAAACTTTTCTCCAGTAAGGTCTGTCTGCATCGTCCGGAATAGGTGGTAATCCGAAGGAGCTATGTCTGGTGAATATGGCGGGTGGGGTAACACTTCCCAGTCCTGTCCCTCTAAATATCTTTTTACGACTTCTGCGGTATGCGGTTTGACATTGTCATGCTGAAGAACTAATTTGTTATGTCTATTCACCCATTCTGGTCGTTTTTCTTCTATGGCTCGCTTCAAACGCATTAGTTGTCGTCGGTAAACTTCTCCATTAATAGTTTCAGAGGGTTTGAGCAACTCATAATATACAATACCTTTCTGATCCCACCAAATACAGAGCATGACCTTGGCACAGTGAATATTTATTTTTGGCTGTGATGGGCCTGGTTCGCCTGGTTTCACCCAAGCTTTTTTGCGTTTAGGATTTTCGTAGTGTATCCATTTTTCGTCTCCTGTGACTATCCGATGCAAAAATCCTTTTCTTTGCTGTCTTTGAAGCAGCATTTCACAAATGGTTTTCCGACGTTCCATGTCTCTTTCTTTTAAATCATGTGGAACCCAGTCACCGGCTTTTTGAATCATTCCCATCATTTGTAAACGCTTTGCAACAGTTGAACGATCAACATTTAATGCTGCAGCTAATTCTGATTGAGTTTGGCAAGAATCTTCCGCCAATAATGCTTCCAATTCAGCATCTTCAAATTTTTTTGGTGGTTTTCCATGTTCTTTATCCTCAGTACTAAAATCGTTATTTTGAAATCGTCGAAACCATTCCTTGCAAGTTGTATTAGACGGAGCATGCTCACCATAAATCTCCACAAGCAAACGATAAGTTTCCGCTGCAGTTTTCTTCGCAATAAAATAATGTAATAACACTTCCCGCAAATGACGTTTATTTGGAATAAAAACCGACATTTTCGAAAAGGTGAAAACAATTGTTGCTTACACTTCAACCAAATATCATAAAATGCGTTAGATAGCTGACATTCAGTACTATCGAATACAAGTATGGTCATTTATTAGTACACGTAAACAATACTAAAAACGACATCTGTTGAGAAAGGGCGGAGTCATATTCACACACCCAATATATAATATACTTATAAATATGCTATAGATTCATAAGAAATTTAGAGAGTAAATAATATTTATTAAATGCAAAATGTTTAAGTGTTTTTAAGTGATAAAATTCACTTTAACGTACGGCTATTTTGGCCGGATGAATTAAAACTGTGATTTGGTCCTCGTTTTATGTAGCTTCTGCATTTCTACACTCTTTTATCCATAAAATTTTTTCTTCACAGTATATGACTTGACTATTTCTCACACTTGCAGAATTACTACATAAAATGCGGACCTAAAAAATAAATAAAAATAAGATCTCTTTTATAATCGCAAATATAATAATAACATATATAACATTGAAACCTTCACCAAAGTTTAAACTTCAAGTGTTTGTAACTTTTATCAGAGATAAAAGACAAGGACAGAGAATTTATTTGTCTTGTTCTAACATGTTTTTTCTTCAAATGGTTGTATTGTTGGTCTTTATTTAGTTTCAGTTAGCATAAACGCTACATAATTAGTGAGATTTTATCACAGATTTAAAAAAAGAGTAATATGATGTGATTAATGCTGTAATCAAATACATTGCAGAGGGCGTTTCTCCATTATCTATTTAATTCTGTCTACAGCAAATATCTGTTAATTCTAACAAGAGAAAGACGATACTCTTCTGTTTATAAATAATCAAGTACATAAGAAACAGTGATGAAACAGGCCCTGAAAGTTATTAAACTTTGGTAAGATTTCACGTTGCAATAAATTCATTATCTAACATTGTTTGGGTGGACAAGCGGCGTGCACTTGCCAGTGGAAAGTAACGTTGACGTGATAAGAGCTAAGGTCGCATTTGGCTTGATGCGCCATCACTCGCATCATTTGATAGCTCGTGCCTCGGGTAGGAATGCGTCCCAGTAACGGATAGCCTGTGAAACAATGAATAAAACAATAGAAATACGCGATACCTTACCAAACCCATTTTTACACACATGTATTGTAAGTGGTAAGGAAGAAGAGTGAGGTGCGTCTTCGTGGATGGCACTATCTATATGCTAAATATAATCTAGCCACCTCACCTGAGCCTGATGCTTCATATGCTCTTCTAAATAGCGCAGGATTGTCGCCCGTAGCTCTGTCACGCGGACTTCCTCCCATCTCTCGAGTTCCTTTTTGATTACGCGGGAAATCATGTCGAATTCTTGCTGCCCGCGTTCCACTTTTGATTCCCACTGAAATATATCAATTATCATAATTACCGACACGCGCTGGAATAGCAACACCATCCTAGATGCAATCACTTGCAATTTTATTCGTCTCTGGCATGGAAGCTCATTTATAGCTTAAGTTCGTGGTATATGTATTCTAAACCTATTTTTTACGTAGTTTATGTTCATAACAAGTGAATGACAATTTTTGGAAAAAGTCAATTAATATTATTTTAATTAAGAATAGTCGTGGGTCAATTTTGATTAGCACCTTAGCAAAAATACATTCCCCCATTTATATTGATACATAAAAATTCAAACAAAATGTTCCTGTATCTGAAAAGGAATAATATTATTACACCTATGCTAAACTTTTAATAAATTAGTAATCGCAATCGCAGTCAAAGCGCAGAACAAAACACATACCTCAATAATTTCATTAGAAGCCTGCTCAATCTTTTCGGGGCGGTTTGCCAGTTCTGCTTTCGCTTTGTTCTCTCTCCGCTTGGTTAGCTGCATCTGGGCATGTTGCCAGTTTTGGAATACCTAAAAAATTAATAATAAGGTGAGCAAAAACAGTAATTAAAAGTACCTATATAAATACATATGTCTGATCCTATATATTTATTTCAAATTGTGATATCCTCGCCAAACAATAAGATAACTATTTTTATATTCCTGCTTCCTTATGGTGAACAGTGTAGCTATCAAAATATAATATATTATTGCATGAATCATAATCTACATGGTTTATCCCAATCTGTTAAGGTTTATTCAAAGACTGTTTGTATTGTGGTCATCTCTGATATCGGGTGTCGAAACCGCCCGAAGGCCTTGAACATGGTATATCGACTAGTATAGTCGAGATCGACATCTTCACGTCCCGTCCGAAACACTAAAGCACCTTACGCTCAGCTAATGAGTTAATTATGAACCGTTTATTTCAGGCAACATTTTACTGAACGGTAAAGGGCCCATAGAAGGTAGAGCTTAACTAAGGCAATCTGTAAATAACATCTAGGGAAGGTTTACAACAAGTTCTTCACATGTCATCGTGTTCTTCCTGCCCTTATTCCACTCTAGGTGGATCGCCATAACATGTATCCTTTTTATCAGCCGTCATTTCAATACCTACTCCATATTTTACCCATATCACCTTTCATGCAATCAATCCATGCTTCCTCTGCCATGCCTTGTATTTTGCTTGTTATACGTCATTCGTCACTCATTATATTCCCTATGAGGTATATAAGAACATACCTTGACTCTTTCGTGGAAGACGTTGTTGATTGCACCAATTAATCCAAGGTAGTCTTTGATGTGTTCAGTCAGAACATAGAAGTCTGTGTTTGACTGTTCTATCCTTAGTTGTTCAATCTGCGAATGGGACATAGGTTAAACAAGAAATTTTACAGTAAAATAAAAAAAACAGCTAACCTGTTTCAATTTTTAAGCAGAAAAACCCTAGATGCCTAGAGACTATTAGAATTAAAAAAAACGGTAATTTGTCATGTTACGTCACAATATACAATACGTCACCTTCTCGTGCAGATCGGCAGTGTGCGAGAGAGCGCGCGACAGCGGCGCGTGCGGGTCGGCGCCGGAGAGCGCTGCGCACGCGCGGGCCGCCTCGTGCGTCCTGGCGCTGAGCTCGCGCCGCTCGCCCCCGAGCGCTTCGCACGCGAAGTACAGCCGACGCAGGCAGTTTTCTAATGCCTCTATCCTGGTGGCTCGCTCTTCGAACCACTGTGAATAAAATCATTCTCATATAAATAGAATGGCAAATTAATCATAATTAAATTTTAGGGTGTCACTTTTTAGTGTGATGGTACGTTTGATTCGTTTTCTTGATGACAAGCAGTGTCTGTATCATTGTTGATACACAAATAGTGCAGATAGATAATTCTATAATAGTCTGTATTGGAATAGAAATATTCGAGCTAGATTAAGTTTTACCTCGTTCTTTCTGGATCGATTTTTAGTCTCTTTCGGCCACAACGCACTACATTGTGCCAGAAAGAAACAAAAACGATCCGATCTCAGTTTCAACCCCGTTTCGGGAGGAATCCAGGTAATCCAATTTATACGGTATTCCGTACTAGATCTAGTGAACAGCGATTAATGATTAGGGAATCAGATAATTGCTTACAGGATCTGACTCGTCCATTTTGTATGTGATCTTATTGACTGTCTCGCCCACTTTGTTGAAGAGACGCAGGACTCCCGCGCCACTGAGTGCCGATGTGCTGGTCGCTTTAGGCAGCTCTGTATCTACAAATAATAATAAACACAAGTAATTTTACAAATTATAAATGCCCGTTTCAAATTATTATTTGCGGACTCGTATGATTTCATTGAAATTATATTTTTACAAGCAAGACTAACGTTTGAAACAATAAACAATACAAAAATTCTGATCTTTTTTCCCTGGAAACGCCTACAACAATTTCCACCAAACATGACTAAGACTAAGTTTCCATGAACCAAGCTATAAAAAATATCTTGGAAATAGGAAATCTATTTACGGTGATACATCGCATGACAGTCTTACATAACTTTCCACAAGACCACAGATAGACAAATACGGCCTTCAAACTTTACCACATAGGGCTTAAAACGAAAGTCACGGGTTAAAACGGAAATGTTATATCTTTTATATCTAAACAAGCAATTTATGCATATATAGTTATTTACTTCGCGAATCTCGGAAACTACTGAAAATTTTACTTGTAAAAAGGCATTTTTTTTTACAAAAAAACCTTTTTTAAGAACCGAGGACGTTTAGGGACGGGGGGAGGGGGTCGAGCTAAATCTCACGACATCTCACCGATGGGGATTCTCTAACGCCTCCTGTTTTAGAAAATCGTCAGAAACGCTTCACATAAACGCCCCCTTATCTGTGGAGTACGCCTGACATGTTACCTGATTCGAGAAATTCTCTGAAATCAGGATCAATGCTGAGTACAGGGTGCTGTGCCACGCGATTGAGGAAACGTTCCAATGCCGCGCGCCTTCTCTCCACAAATTGTGATTGAACACTCGATGGTGATCCAACTGTCACTGGGTTTTCGGTAGATGGCGTTGATGTCATTTTCAGCTTAGTGGTGCCTGGAAGAGTATCTGACATGAGACAGAAGAATCATAGAAACTACCTGTTTTATTACTTCGTTAATAAATCTAGAGTTTTTAATTTAATGTACTACACTTGCATATGATTGGAACATCACATTTTTTGTATTGATTTCTTTGGACATAAGGCGTGGCTTCCAGTCCAGCCTCAAAGAATTTCAATCCTCTAATATTCGCAATATTGCACTACATTTGCATGTCAAATGGTATACAAAATAATCAAATATATTATTAGGAGTACAAATAAGTTTCCGCCGTTTTTAACACAAATTAAATATTTATTGTAGAAGAACGGTAATATAAATTTATTCAAAATATTGCCCATCACTTGCAACCACTTTTTCCCATCTCTCAGGCAGCATTCGAATCCCACGTCTGAAGAACTCCTTGTCTTTTGAGGTTATCCACGAATCAACCCAATTTTTGGTATCCTCATAAGATGTGAACCGCTGCGCCGTCAGAGCATGTGCTACGGACCGGAACAGGTGATAATCGGACGGTGCAATGTCTGGTGAATACGGCGGGTGGGGTAACACTTCCCAATCAAGTGTTTCCAAGTACTTTTTCACGGGAGCCGCAACATGTGGACGAGCATTGTCATGCAGAAGAATAATTTTTTCGTGTCTAGAATAGTATTGAGGGCGTTTTTCCTTCAGAGCTCGGCTCAATCTCATCAATTGTGTTCGATAGAGGGCTCCAGTAATTGTTTCGCTCGGATTAAGCAACTCATAATACACTATACCTAGCTGATCCCACCAAATACACAGCATAAGTTTTTTTCCGTGAATATTCGGTTTTGCTGTTGATGTTGACGCGTGGCCAGGTAATCCCCATGATTTTCTTCTTTTTGGATTGTCATAATGTATCCACTTCTCATCACCAGTTATGATACGATGTAAAAAACCCTTTTTTTATGTCTAGCTAGCAGCATTTCACTTAAGCATAATCGGCGTTCAATATCTCTCGGCTTTAATTCGTACGGAACCCAATTTCCTTGTTTATGAATCATTCCTAATGATTTTAAACGATGTGAGACTGCTTGCTGAGTGACTTCTAATGTTAGAGCAAGTTCTTTTTGTGTTTGAGATGAATCTTCCTCCAATAATTCCTCCAATTCTGCATCCTCGTAAATTTTTGGCCTTCCACTGCGATCTTTGTCTTCTACGTCGAAATCACCATTTTTAAACTTTTGAAACCACTCTCGACACGTTCTCTCACTCAAAGCAACCTCACCATATGCTTCTACGAGCAATCGATGCGCCTCAGCAGCAGATTTCTTTAAATTAAAGAAGTAAACTAATATTTCCCGCAAATGACGCTTACTTGGCTCAAATTTTGACATTTTCAACTTATAAAAATTATATTTTACCAATATAAAATCAATGATATTAATAGGTTATGTTGTTCTTGAATGTCCAAACTATTTTTTAAGCCGGTTATCATCTGCGAAAGCTAACCGAAACTCCGTGCCGCGCCATCTATTATACAATAAAACGGCGGAATCTTATTTGTACTCCTAATAAATTGTTTTAAACTATGGTGTGGTAGTGTAGGCGCCTTATGCCTTGCTTCATATAATTAAGGCAAATGGTGCCTGTACAACTATCATAAAAATTTGGTTTATGAAAAATCTTGTTTTTACGCTCCAATTCTCATCATACACTCGAGAATTTAAATTTCTTTCTGCAGTTACATACCTACTATACTTTTTTCTGGTGCGGGAGGTATGATCCTCCCTGACCGTAGATATTTTTCCGTCAGCTTCTCGTGCAAGCCGAGGAAATCGCTGAATCGTCGACTCACACCAAACTCATGTTTGTTAAATATTGGCATATTGGTCTTAGTTAGCACACGGTACGCCACATAAGAACTCATGCCTTCTCCAATCTTTTGTGGCTCCGTGATGGTGATAATTATGTTGTTGGAGCGCTCTGTTGCTATCTGTAAATGTGTAAATGTATAAGTGTGTTACTGAGGATATAGATAAAAGTCATAAAAATGAATGTTTTTCACCTTCCTTTGGCTGGACTAAAATATCTAATTTTTGAATATTTGTGTGCTTTTGCTTTGCAACCTTTTTAAAGTTTGTATGTAATAAAAAAAAAACAAATGTCAATTAAATATTTGAAACATCTTAGAATAGGATGTCATAAGATTTTTACAAGTATTGTGTCTGTATTTGAAATAATGAAATACAATGATTTTTATTGTTGTGAAACATGTCATGGTTTATTAAATGTTGAATGTGTTGCATGTCTGTTAGGTTGTGTAACAGAGCAAACAATGTTCGATATTTTGACAGAAAATAAGTTTTTGTCATGTTTTTTATTGTAGATGGCCAGTGAAGACCCCCGAAACACAGAAATATGTCTCATCTAAAACTAATTTCGTCATTTATAATAGTGTTGTAATTGCTTCAGAATTGGAATGTGTTAAAGCTACAAACTGACATAATTGATAATGGAAAACATCAATTACAAGGTCTAAATACAATTAGCAGTAATTAACACGAATTAATTGAACACATCATTCATACAGTGTTTATCATACATTACTTAACTTAAGTATCTTATTCAATTCAATATTTTATACAATACTTATCATATCATTTATTGGACATATAGTAAATTTTCATTAAATTTATAATACAGGAAGGTTAAAACATATATTTGGAATCATTATGTTTTATCTTTCCTGTCTGTTTATGTTGTTGATATATTTCTGAAGCTTGATAGCAGTGATTGATAGGTAGAAACATGCATAAGCATTTGTACCTACCACTCTAGACTATGCAAGAGGTTGAAATTGAAATCAATGATGCACAAATTATGCTTACGCATGAAATTTTTTTATATCAAAATCTACCTGTTTTTGTTTGGGAGCCAAACTACTATATAATAAAAGAGGTGTTTTTACTACAAAAACAACACTTCACTTAATCAAATTTCATAATACCTCTTCCATAACAGGGCTGCTCAATGTGGCAGTGATAGATGGAATGCCATCACTTAAGGAGACTTTCTCCAGGCTTTCTCGGACTCCATTAATCTCTGGGTCCATACTGACTTCCTGTAATAGTAAGACATAATTATTCTCATGTTCATGAGTTTTCCCATTCGTCAATTCCATCCCCAGTTAATTGTAGCACCAGTAGATAATCAATTGCGATTACAAGCTGGAGAGTGGGCAATTGCAGTCCACTGACAGATTTTATCAATTGTAAGTTGGAATAAATGTAGCTCCTCATAATTGCCGTTTTATTTTATTTACATTATTTTTGGATGAAAGTGAGGTTCAGCTAAGTGATTATATAGCTTATTTGGATTAATGAATGGTATTTTGTATTATGGAAAATATACATTGTATAGGATAATCTACTATATAATTAGTTCAAATAGTTTTTTTTTTATAGCTAAGGCATGGATATATTATGTGTATATATAGTTATCAACATGGTTACAATTTTACCAGGAAAACATAACTAATCTATTATCATTATTACTCATACAAAGTAATCTCAAATATTCAGCTATTTGAAATTTACCGGCAATGGTATATTGCTTAAGTGGTGAGTTCCTGCATTAACTTAACCATTCAAAAATTCTAAAGTCTTAAATTATGTTTATTTACCGCTACGAGCGGCAATAATTTGATATGGTTTTATTATTTTAATTAGTAATGCAGTCTTCTCGTAGATAAGTCCTCATAGTTTCCACTGATACCAAGGGGCGTCAACGATCTGCCCGGTAGGTCACAGGGGGCGTACACGACAAAACAACTCAGCAAAACAGGATTCCAATGAGATACATACCTGAACAGCGGATGCAAAAAGATCTTCGTCATCTCTGCTGCCATTGTTAATATCTACGGTGCTGAACGGTGGTGAATCGGGCACTTCAGACATCATAGAAATTTGACTAAAAATAAGCGTTAAAAATACACACAAGACCACGAACAAAGGTTTAATTTGAATAAAATTATCTCGAAAACGAACCGCAACCAACTCTTAGATGCGACGGGGCTTCTTGTATTTGACATGACATTGACACTTATTTGTTATGTCAGCTCAATGAACGACCCATCAACATCAATTTTGTTTCAAGTCAAGTCTGTAAGAGCCTAAGAGGAAAACAGATATATACAATTGTTACACAGTAAAACGAGCAAAAAAATACATTAGGCTTAAAATAATTTTTTCAACCGGGCGTTAATTGAGTTGTGTTTTTGAATTTTTGCTTTGGGCGGAGTTTCAATTCGCCAGTGTCATGTTGAAGTTTTGCACACGTTAATAATTGTTAATGCATACGATAGGCAAACTTGGACGTTGTTTTACCTTCTTGGACTTCACACGGCTTGTGCATTAGCCAAGGTCAAGTTTTTCATTAAAACTAGAGTAATGTTTTTGAGCTACTAAAACTTCGGAGCTTCCCGCCTTTTTTTTGCTCTTGGTAGTTCCTATTCGGCAACTAGATGACGTATATAGATATCAAGAAAAGATAGGTCTATTCCGTAGAAAAGCTCTCAGTTAGCAGTACGGTGGATCCATCCAGAAAACGAAAGTAAAGCAAAACCAGGATTAAAAAAAAAAATAACTCAAAAAAGGGTGAAAATTTCGGATTACGTAATTCTGTAACAGCGAGGTCCGTAAAATAAAAAAAAAATAAAGTTCTACTTTGCCTAATAATAATAAATAAAGTTATATTTATTAACCCTAAATAGATTTGTATTTAGTATAAAAAGTAGGTTTTTGAAACATCGGCTTTTCTGATTTTTTTATTATTTAAAAGCCTAATTCCTCACTGTAAAGTTACATCTTAATAATGAAATTCGGTGCAGTAGTTATTGATCAAATTTATTTTGAACGAATATACTTTGATTATGGAGAAAAATGAAAACACAAATTATTGTGATAAAGTTATTTTTTTAATTAAAAGTTACTTAAAATTTAATTAATGAATACTTGGTATTTTCTCCCCTATAACGACTTGCATGCGATTCCTCATATACTTTATCAACTTTTTAATGAAGTCCTGAAGAATCAAATACCATTCTTTCTCCAGTGCAGTCCTCGATGATGCTCGATGGAGCCGTTTCTCTGGCCCGATTTCTTCGCTTGAGTTTGTCCCGTAGATGTTCAATGGTGTTTAGGTCGGGACTGAGTACTGGCTACGATATCGTCTCAATTTCCACCTCTTCAAGAAACCGGGAGTAATACTTGCTGTATGTCACCGAGCATTATTGTGCATTATTCATGTTGAGTTCACGAGCGACTTGTCGTTATTATGGCCCCCTTAAAACAAAGCTACAAAAAAGTCAGTTACGTTATAAATGAATGGAGCTTGCGAAGGCGTGTATCAGTCATCGTCTAATATGCGTCACCTGAGCTTTTATTTTTGATAAAATCCCTCAACTAATGGGTACCGCAGCGAGCGTATTTACACTGAAGTAAGGACCATAGATTAGATGACATTTAAAAAAAAAGAAAGTTGCATGTAAATCGGAAAAGCCGTTTGGCGAAAAGTCATATTTTTGTGCGGAATGCACGGTTTGAGTCAGTTCAGTTACACGCGAGTGTATTATGAGCTAGTAAGTATGTTTATCACTTTATGGATTATTTTGTTTTTAATGTAGTTAGGTATAGATATCGTAGACAGCAGCAGCTGTCTCTGTCTACGGTAGGTAGTTCATGATTGTAACGTGTCCGAAAAATGACTGGAAATTAGCGTTGCCAGATGATATTTAGCAAATCCTACTGAAATTTACTGACAGGTGGTCAATTGCCTATTGCGCTTCAAGACTATTTAATGATAGATAGCAGTGCTGGCCATTTATGTAAGAATGAAATTAGTGTAACGCGAACGAAACGACGCTGAAATTTTAATTTAGGCGGACGATGTTTCTTGATTATAAAATCACCTCAAGATTACGAAGATCTATACCGGGACATAAAAGCTATTAAAGCTTGAAGTGATGACAACTAGCTAGAATTCAACATAAATAAATCAGTTAATTTAACCCTTTCCACGCTAGGTGGGAAAACTGCTGCAAGTTACTCGATGAGATAATTAATCGGTGCTACTCCGTCAAAGCTCATTACCAAAAATGTTGTCTAGAACCTAGTAATCGACAATGTTAAGAAAATGACATTTATGGTATCCTAAGCAACGAGTAGTTGTTGATTAGATGTCTTTATATTTAGTTGTCAGTTTGAAGAAAAATATATTTTATGTTCGTTTATTGTAAATACTTTTATGTGCTAATTTAAATTAAATTCCACTGCAATCTACTGAAATATATATTATTTTGTAGTAAAACATCAGGTTATGGGCCCAGGGTTTACCAGAACTATCTGGCTATTTATCCTAATACTGTGGAAAAGTATCTAATGTGAAAATGCAAGCTGTTACAAATTTTGAGAAACTCTCGGGTCAAGCCAATTATGGCACGTGGGCCTTCGCAATGGAGATGTTTCTGACTGATGTAGATTTGTGGGATTGCATCGATGAAAATTTCACGGCTGACACAGATGTAGAGCAGAAGAGAGACGCTAAGGCTCGAAGTAAGATCTGTCTCATGTGTACCGAGAAGATTTATCCCATGATAATGCATGTCAAGACGGCGAGAGATACTTGGTTAGCACTAAAGAGAGCGTATACTGATGGAGGTTTACTGCGGCGGCTATATCTACTGCGGAAGCTATTCAACGTCAAGCTGTCTTCGTTCAATACCATGGAGGAATATCTAAATGATATTCAGAAGACTAGTCAAGCTTTATTAAGCATAAAAGCTGGATTAGATGATGAGTTCATCGGAATCATCATGTTGGCAGGTCTGACTGATGATTATAACTCCTTGGTGATGACATTAGAACACAAATGTGAAAGTGTCAACGGAATCAGTGACAGCTGCGCTACTAAAAGAAAGTATAAGAAAAACTACAACTGACGACGAATCTGCGGCACTGATGTCAAAAAATGATAAAACAAAGAATGTTATATGTCATTTTTGTCACAAGAAGGGACATTTCAAATGGCAGTGCAAAGAAAGAAAAACTAAAGAAAAAGGTACCACATCTCACGAGAAGAAGGATAAAAAGAATAGCGTTGGACTTATAACGGCTATGCCAATGATGGTTGATGATCAATGGGTCATAGATTCCGGAGCGACATCTCATATGACGTCAGATAAACGCATCTTGGAAAACATTGAAAGCATTGGTTCAAAGGTGGTGACAACTGCGAACAATGACAAGATTGTTTCCCACATGAAAGGGGATGTGTTTGCTATGGGGCGTTCCATAAGGTTTGAGGATGTAATGTTGCTACCAGGTTTGATGACAAATTTGTTATCTGTGAGTAAGGTGTGTAGTAAGGGCTTAACTGTAGTTTTTGATAACCAATTTTGTAAAGTTTACAAAAATAATGACGTCACTATAGCTGGTAATGAATTATTAACAGCACCACTGAAACAGGGTTTATATGTTTTAGATAAAGAGGCAGCGATGGTTCTTACGTCTCCTCCAGATACGTCAAGTGCTTCTGGCGCTTTCGAATTATGGCACAGAAGATTAGGGCACTTGAGTGGACCTTTGATGGAAAGATTAAAAGGTATGGCAGATGGTCTGTCATATGGATCTGTGAAGATGGAATCTTGTGAAAGTTGCTGCAAAGGGAAAGAGTGCGTCAAAAAATTTCCAAAGAGGAAAGGTAAGAGAGCAAGAGGATTGCTTGAACTAGTGCATACTGATTTGGCAGGCCCGATGGAAGTGGAATCCTATAGGGGCAACAGGTACTATGTGATTTTCATAGATGATTTTAGCCGCAAAACTTTTGTATATTTGCTAAAATCGAAAACGGACGTATTCGCCAAATTCAAAGAGTTTAAGGCACTTGTTGAAAATCAAACAGGCAAGAAGATCAAAAAACTGCGAAGCGATAACGGAACCGAGTATACTAACGGTCAATTTCAAGAATTTCTTAAGAAGAATGGTATCCTGCATCAAAAATCTGTGCCTCACACTCCGCAACAGAATGGAGTAGCTGAGCGCTCGATTCGTACCATTACGGAAAAAGCCAGGTGTATGGTGTATGATGCTGGCTTGAATAAAAAAGTATGGGGAGAAGCCGTACTGTGTGCTGTCTATCTTAAAAACAGGTCTCCAACAATGGCTCTGAAGGACAAAATTCCCGAAGAAGTATTTACCGGAGATAGAGTCGACCTATCGCATCTACGAGTGTTCGGGTCCAGGGCTCAGGTTCTTATAAAGGATCATAGTCGAAAGAAGTTTGATCCAAAGACGGCGACGATGATAATGACTGGTTACTCAACTAATCAAAAGGCTTACCGATTCATTAATATGGAAAAGGACCCTACACGTGTTTTTATCGCTCGAGACGCAACATTTTTTGAGAATTTGTCTTTAGTTGAGAACAAAGAAAATATAGTTTCAAAGAAAGATACCGTAGAGCTATATTTACGAAATGACGTTCCTGGAACTAATCATACTACCACTGATCAGGAGGGATCAATGTCTATCAGACAAGCTGCAGTGGGGGTTCCAAGGTTTCGTTCGAACGTCCAGTCCAGTCATGAACAGAATGAAGAAGAATTCAGTCAGGGGAGTCCTGTTGTCATTCAAAGAAGTTCTTCGAGTGCAACGGATTCAGACTATGGAGAAAACTTTTTCGATACTGTTGATGAGGTTTCTGAGACAGAGGATATACAAGATTCAGCGAATGTAGATGTTCCTGAACACGCGAGTGGTGATGCTCCTGATCGCCGTTACCCTCTTCGTGATAGACGTCCGAAACGTGATGAAGACATGGTCTATAACTTTGAGGTAGTAGATTATCCTGATCCTGTATCGGTTCAAGATGCCATGGAGCGCTCGGACAAGAAATTGTGGTTGGATGCAATGAAGACAGAGTACGGTTCTCTGAAGGCAAATAACACCTGGGAACTAGTTGATCGACCAAGAGACGCAAACGTCGTAAAGTCGAAATGGGTTTTTAAGCTGAAGGTTGGAGCGGATGGACTCGTTCAGCGCTATAAAGCAAGGCTGGTCGCAAAAGGTTATTCGCAAAAACCAGGCCAAGATTACTTCGAAACGTTTGCACCTGTTGTCAAGATGTCTTCAATTCGTCTTCTGGTAGCGCTGGCAGCTGAGAAGAGTTTAAACATACATCATGTTGATGTTACAACAGCTTTTCTGAATGGTGATTTGCAGGAGGATATTTACATGGAGCAGCCAGAATTTTTCGTTCAAAAGGGGGAAGATCGCAAAGTTTGTAAGCTGAAGAAATCTATATATGGTTTAAAACAAGCTGCGAGGTGTTGGAACGAAAAAATTCATGCGCACATTGTGAAAATGGGTTTTACGCGATCGAAACATGATCCGTGTGTATATACTAAGAAGAGAAGCGAGATTTTTGTAGCTATTGCTCTTTATGTTGATGATTTTTATATCTTTACAAATAAAGATAAAGAAGCTACGAGGGTGAAGGAGCAGATTGGTGATTCCTTCAACATAAAGGATCTTGGAGAAGCGAGAGAATGCTTAGGCATGAAAATTGACCACAATAAGGATAAAAATGAAATTCAGCTCTCGCAAAAGTCCTACACCAAGAAAGTGCTTGAAAAATATGGTATGCAGGACTGCAAACCCGTAAGCACTCCGGTAGAAGCAAATCTTCACCTGAAACCTGGTCCAAAGAATGTTGACACGCGATACCAAGAGATCATAGGTTCACTTATGTATCTGGCGTGTTGTACAAGACCAGATATATCGTTTGCAGTAACGATGTTGAGTCAATTCAACACCTGTAATGATTCAACTCATATGGCAGCACTGAAGCGCGTACTCAGGTATTTGAAGGGGACGATAGATTTATCGCTGTGTTACAAAAAGTGTAACAAACCTTTGGTTGCATATGCTGATGCTGATTGGGGGAACGGGCCTGATGGGAAATCTTTCTCTGGTTATACCCTCAATTTCGGTGGTGCTGCAATAGCTTGGCAGTCTAAAAAACAACGATGCGTAGCATTAAGTACTGCTGAAGCTGAATATATCGCAATATGTGAAGTTGCGAAGGAAGTCATAGCTGTTAACGGTTTATATGCTGAACTGACTGACCGGACAGACATTATTAGTATTTTTAGTGATAGCCAAAGTGCTAGCAAGCTTGTGTATTCTCCTGCAATAGGAAAACGGTCTAAGCATGTAAACATCAAGTATCATTTTATTAGAGAATTAGCGGAGCAAAGGGTACTTTGTATAAAATATTGTGAGACTACCCTTATGCCTGCTGACATGTTAACAAAGGGAGTTCCAAGGCAGAAGCATGACTTCTGTACAATACATTGTGGATTAAGTGGGGGTGTTGTCTAGAACCTAGTAATCGACAATGTTAAGAAAATGACATTTATGGTATCCTAGGCAACGAGTAGTTGTTGATTAGATGTCTTTATATTTAGTTGTCAGTTTGAAGAAAAATATATTTTATGTTCGTTTATTGTAAATACTTTTATGTGCTAATTTAAATTAAATTCCACTTCAATCTACTGAAATATATATTATTTCGTAGTAAAACATCAAAAAAAGTATCATCTAGAAGTATTTGAGGACAATTAACATGGCCGCCAACCTTTTGAAGAAAAACTTACCTAGACCCAGGCTGTGACTCAGTCTAGGGCTTACAAATAATGATACTTCAAATCTACTTCTTGTAACACAGCCATCTGTTGATTTGATTATATCCATAGATTTTTTAATATAATAATATTCTTAAAATATTTTTAAGCTGACCGTATGGCCTCTATGACCAACAGCTATCCTATTCACAAATGATCTATGTACATAATATAAATTGAAATGAGTGATTTTTTTAAAGGGAAGAAATAAGAAATAAATAAATATGTAAATAAAATCTAAAAAAACTAAGAAATATGTATTTAGCAGATAACAATATGTATTTAAACAAAATAAGGTACGATTATGCCCCTTAAAAGTACAATCAGCTTAATTTTCCTACTCTTCTGGTGCCTTTCCATCTGCTAAACTTGTCAAAATTAAATCAATCAGTCAAACGTAAGTCAAGTCAAGAGTGTGTTTTGTTTTGTTTGACGAAAAAACAGGTAAATAATTGAAATATTTCATGCCCCAAGTACTAAGTTTTGACAATTACAAATTTGTTTATTATTCAAGTTCAATACGCTGTACTTATGCACATCGGTGATCCTTTTTCGCAGTGTTGTTTGACGGCTTCATAGAAGTAGAAGTTCGTCAGTGAAAATGAGTGGACAAGAGAGGAAAGCGAAGATACCTATGCCTCCTACACCGGCTGGAGCAGGTAACCTGCTGTCCAGTGTAGCACCGCCCTCACAGCTCCCTAACTTCATCACAGCCGCTGCAGTGGAACCTCCAAAGACTACTGTGGTATGGATAATGTTATTGAAAATTAAAACATCATATTAGCTGCAATGCCATATGTGCCATATGTACAACAAACATCTCTACGAACATTTATAAGCCAACATATGCCCTAATTAAATTATGCTAATTTACTATGAATTTAATTATCTTAGTGCACCAATGTATGCATGTTGCTTTAAAGAGGTACCTAATAATCATGAACTGTTGACAATAATTAAACCATTTGCAAATTTTATGTGATCTTCATTTCAGATGTCAAGTCATTCAGTGTCTATTCCTCCAATCAACCCGCAACACATGCCTCAGAGTCAGTCTCAGTCAGGCTCTCAGCTTGTGCAGCCCATCATAGTTCATTCCAAAATTGAACCCTATGAAGAGGAGAGCTTCAGGTAATAATTTTTTTTTAAATATATATAACTGCTTTAAATCCTGTCTATGTTAGCACTATAGATACAATTATGCCTACTTAGTATGTAATAAAAAACTGGGTTTTATGATTTTGGGGTCTTTGTATTTTTACGTAGACCATGCTGGTCCCATAATGGCCTATACAAAATCTTATTAACTTTGTTGAACCAGTCTGACAGCTGTAGCTTTGTAAGGTTAGTAAAGCTAACATAAAAATATTCCCACGTCCAGTTGGTTTATAGTAAGTTTTATATAATAAACAAATTATATCTTACTAATCTAGTTTGGACACATTCCACTAGAAAGTGATATACTCATCCTCTAAGTCTACACTCCTCACATTTTGGAAAAAATTATACTTGCACAAAAACAACACTTATATATTATATAAAATATATAAATAATGTCATTTTAAGTTATTATGAAAATTAAAGAGATGGAATCTATTTTTGTTTTAGTTTAATTTGAAACTTATACATACATACATACATAATGCACTATTATGTCTGAAAATGTTTGGTAAAACATGCATGTTTCATATATCAGCCCAGCTATCCCGTTGAGTAAAGGGGAGCCAACTATTGCTATGAGATCTCCCGAGGACTCACTGGCCACACAATCTCCAGAATCTCTTCCTGAATCTACACCTGATGTTGATCAACTTGGTAAAGTATTTTTAGTTATAATTCTCATGATACTTTTTGAATATTGAATGATACTTTTTGAATTTAATATGTTGCATAATTAAATAGAACCCTATTATCTTAGCCTCCGTCAGTTTTAACAATCTGTTTTTGATTAGGTCAGACTAAAGGTACTGTGTTGGTCATTTCCTGTTGTTAAAGGTGACATTACTAAATACCATCAGGTGGGCCTGCAAGGCCCTGTTTAATAAACATTACAATTATTGTAATACCATAATAAATGCTGTTTATTTATAGCCCCGAATCGGGCTACTACAACTGAGCTACAGAGCCGTGAAATAATGATTGTACTTGTATTTTTTTCAGGTGATATAATGCCTGGCAGCGGCATATTCACGTGGGTGAAAGGAGCAGTATCCACCGGCGGCATACTCCAGAGAGTGGCTGAGAAAGCTAAGAGTTCAGTGGACTCGATGATCACCACACTGGACCCTCAGATGAAGGAGTATCTTAGTAAGTTTTAATAATTCTCGTACTAATACTACTTTCCTACTTAGTGGTGCACTTGCATTGATGAGTGGAAGGATCTAGCGGATAAAATTACAAACGTATCTCAGAGCGACAGGCGTACCGGAATGCGAATCGGGTCTTCTCATACTTCGGGAAGGCAGGAGCTGGGTCGTATTGCTTTTGTTTATTGGCGACGGCAACCACTTCGCATCATGCCATCACCTCGTTTCGCCAATTTAGTCACATGAGAATAAAAACTAAAATTGACAATCGCCAACCCCCTAATCTCTGATGAAGGAGTATCTTACCTATTTTATCATTCTCATCAGCTATAGTTAAGAGAGTCAAATAGGTTTTAGTAAAGTTTGCTATAATTTTTAACTGAAGTCAGAAAAGAGAAGTTGTTTTGGTGCTATTTGCCTGCAAGTTTAATAGGTGATGTCATCACCAATTTCTGGCTGATTTAGCTGATTCTATTCTTATTTGGAGGAATTTAGGGTGTACCTCAGAAGTTCCATAGAAATTTCATTGAATAATTTAATTCCGAATGTTGATGTAAGTATTGAAGTTGGTTACTTCTATTTTTATACCTTATTGTTTCCAGAATCTGGGGGAGATATGTTTGTAGTGGTAGCATCTGATAAAGAAGTGAAGATCTCGCCGATAAGAGAAGCATTCCAGACAGTTTTTGGAAAGGCGACAGTTGTGTAAGCAATCTCATAACTTTTATGGAATCTATTATCATCGATATACAGCTGTATATATGTATATCATTTGATTGATCTTTCGATGAATCTAATTAAATAGATAATTAAATAAATATTCATTCACATTCCACACAGCACCATCTAGCCTAAAACTAAGCATAGTATGTGCTATAAAAAATGTTTGTTTAACAAATGCTTGTCCTGGGTAGAATCGAACTAACAACCTGCAGCGCAAAAGGCAAACTAATCTATGAATCCACATACAACATTGATTTCATTGCATAATGTAAAATGTACACTAAACAAAACCGCATGATTCTATGAGAGTTTAATAAAGATAGGAAATAAAGATTTTTAACTTATTTGTCAAAGTTATACTTATATATAAAACCTATATTGAAATGGTACATATATTTCAAAATTTCGTCTAAATGTTTATTATGAATAAGCTGACTCTTTACATGGATATATGGAGAAAGTGTAGGCATGTGTTTCATATTCATCATTCCATCTTCATGTCTCAAGATATTTTACAGAGTATTGTCAACTGCATGAACCTCAATTATTAAGCTCATCGAAGTCGCTACGCTGAATATTTTTCATTGATATGAGGTTCGAATTCCAGTGGGTACCCAGCGCAGAGTGACGTCACCGCGGCCCAACCTGTGGGCTATGCGGCTGCATACGCCGCGGCCAAACAAAGGATCGCACACATCAGATCTGTCCACACAGAACTGACGAATAATATACCCGTGATTGCTGTGGAGAGTTTCCTACAAGAGGCGATTATGGACAGGTTTGTGAATTCTATTAACCCATTACAGCATACGGTCCGATAAATAGGACGGCAAACAGGTACGTCAATCAAACAAGGTATCAATCAATCAAATCAAACAGGTATGTGAAAAATTTCATTCACATAAAAATGTTTCCATGGAATGTAGACATTGACATTCAATTAGTTTTGACATCATACATACTACAAAGCAGTGCCATCTAGTATCAATGTTGGAAACATGGCCCTCATTTCTCATTTTCATTTCATTCATAATTCTGGAAGACATCCCTCTTCGGGATAAGACCGCCATTTGTAGAGCAGAGTTATTTTTATCAGTCAAAAATCTGTTACTATTTCTATGTTGTTACTACAATAAAGTGATTTATTCTGAAATAACTTGTGAATTCTCGAATTTATGATAATTTAAGATACCAATACACGATATTTCAGATGGTACGACATAGCCCTGCTAGTGCTATCCCAGCCGTCCCTAGGCATAGAACTTCAGCTACAGTGCCAGGGCACCCCGGTTCCTGGCGCAGCGGCGATAACTGCCCGCGAGGCCACGCCTAAGGAATATGAACACATTCAAACTGGATATAGCGTCACCTGTGGCTCCATAATGGCCGCTAGCCTTCAGGTATGCCAAGGCCTTTGAACTTCTTCTTGTGATACTATTTAAAAAAAAGTGACGGGACAAGCTTGAGGCCCACCTGATGTTAAGAATACGACTTAGGTCCTCGACTAGTACGAGTACGAGAAGACCCAGATCGCACCCCGCGCCCGGCACCCAAGACGGGGATATTACGTCTCATGCGCATGTGATTTCACCGGCACCCACACCCTTCCACCGGAACACAGCACACTGCTTGGCGGCAGATAGCCAGGATTATGAACCCTCTCACTTGTTATAGGTTCCTCACACGCAGTGGCACGAGACAGCGACTGGCGTGTCTAGAAGAGAGCTACTGGTGTTAGCCGCGCGCTCGATTGCGGGCTCTTATAAGAAACTCCTAGCGGTCTCCGCAGCTGAAACTTAACTAACAATTGTCACTTGAGACGTGGAATGGAACTGAATTATTGTACAGTGAGTATTATAAATACAGGTATTGGATCCGCGCTATTTTTTTTTAGTCTCTTGCCGGTTGGCTTGATGCTGTATGTAGATATTACATAAATTGTTCCTTTACCAACACATGCGTGTCCGAAATGTGTTGATTGTTAGATCTGTAAGATTGTTTCTGTTTATTTTTACCACTGCAACTTATATTCAAGAATATTATACACAGCGCCATCTAGTTTCAAACTAAGCATACCTTGTACTATCAGAACTAAATAAATGATACAATAATTACCTGTATAGATTTTTTTTTGTAAATACATGTTAATACCCACACACAGAACAACCATTGACGTTCACACAAATGAGTGGGAATCGAACCCTGTAGGTCGTGGGTTCGAAGAAGTAGAACAACAACCAACAGCTGTGAGGCGAGATGCGGGATGTCTTGCGAGCTTCATTGCCAATACGGTGGAGGTGGTTTTTATGTTACATATGTGATGGGGCGTGCAGGCGGCACATTTGATGTTAAGTGGTTACCACATAACATCAAAAATACGACTCAGGTCTCCTTATAGACTATGAGACGACTTAAGTCACAGCGCATTGCGCCCGTCAGTCTGAGATGGAGATGTTACTCGAGTGCCTGTAATATCAACCAAATATTCTAAGACATGTGACATCTATTAATCCAGATGTAGGGTTCTGCGGTAGGACAAAGCCTACTCACTCTCACTTGTAGAAAGTAGGCGGTGAATCCTTGTGTATCCTATGTGAAATCATTGTCTATCTGATATTTTAAAATAATTCCATGTTTTTTTGTTTCAGGATGGATTGCAGCGCAAAATTAATATTATTATAATGTTTAAGATATTATTGTAAAATATTATTATTGATGGTACAGTCAATATAAATGACGTTAAAGAAGGTGTTTTTTTTCTCAAAAAAAACTTTGTTTTCTTATGAACACATCACCCATTTATGAATTGAAACGAAATAATCGTATAAAGGCCTAATGTACCTTGAAAGATAAACGTCTCGAAATTTGTCTTAGGCTAAAGCTTCTTTTGGACCATCGCGTGATTTTTTTATATATAAAACACAAAAAATGTTTGTATCTATGTCCGTTTATACTTTGAAACCTTTCAACCTCGCAAAAAATATTTTTTCGCTGTTTTTGTGCTAAGTGATCGTTGAGGCCGACAGCGTGTCAGCATTGCGTCTGGTAATTAACGTTTACACATTCATATTTCTCCACTAGGATTCTCTGTGTCGCAGATGGCATGGACAAACAGAAACAAGACTAACACCCAAGACCCGAGAACAAACTTCATGGCTTCATGCTCACCACACAAAGTGTACCCCGGCCGGGAATCGAACCCAGGACCCCTCGCTTCGAAGGCAGGGCTACTACCAACTAAGCCACGGACCAACGATTATATAATCATTACGTTTCAGGATGTCCGTGGTCCATAACGCTGACTTTTTAAAATACGGCCCATCAGCTCGCTGCACGCACTATACAAACAAACATACATCCTAAACAAACGAACCAACGGTTTTCTGTTTCCTCTTAGAACAATTAAATGACTGCTACCTTGTGCTACTACGTTTAAATAAATCCATAAGTTACCTGATTAACGTAATTCATTGATTAATTATAATCATCGTTATTTACAATATAGATCCGTATCGGTATCTAACAATTAGATGTAATAAATGTCTCAAGATAGTTTTATTAATTTTATCATATCAATTTATATAAATATTGCAAACGGGCAAATTTCGTTCAAATTTACCATTTGGTAGGTAAGTACTAACTTCCTTGTTTTATCGATTTATAAGAAAACTACATTATTATTTTAAATCTATCATGGTTATGAACATTATTATTCGTGTTACCGAGATATTTACCATGATTTGTGAGTTTTGTTGACTCCCGATATTTCGACGCAGTTACATGTGTCATGGTCCCGGGCAAACTGAAGTCTTTGCGAAGTCTTTACATTATTATTCTTTGTGATAGTGTTATTCTAGTCATTCTCTATCACTGATATCAGACATGAGACTGATGCCTGTCTTAAAAGAACGTGATGACATGAGATCAAAGGAAACTTCGTGCAAATATTTTATAAATATACCTATGTGCCTTAGACAATTAACGGCTTCTTTAAAGCTTATGTAGCAGCTTTTTTTCACCATCTTCTGATGAGGCCGAGAAGCTGCTACAAATTTATCTGGTCTTCCTTGAGGCCTCCAATAGGAAGGTAGGGTAGGGTCAATAGTTATTGTGTATTTTATTAATATAAATAATAGTACTTAGGTAACTAAGTGCTTAAATAATAAGTAAGTATTGAGTAATTAATCATTGGTTTGTTATTAATATGTACCTTGATGATTTGTCTTACGAGGGTGTCATGGCCAATGTGTTTCTAAAATTTCGAGGAATAAAGATATTCAGATATTTTAGTGGAATTCGTTTGCTGGCTCGCGTAAAGTTGTCAACACCATCATCTACTTACTAATAGGGTTTACTACTAATAATGAGTACAGCTAAAATCAAATAAATCACACTTATATATTAAAGGTGAAAGTTTCTATGTATGTGTGTATGTTTGTTATTGTTACTCCTTCATGCTGATACCGCTTAACCGATTTGGTTGAAATTTGGTACCAGGATAGCTTGCTTCCTGGATTAATACATAGGCTACTTTTGTTCCCGAAAAACCGAGGGTAACACAGATGGGCGCAGCTCGTTAAGTACAAATAACATTTGCGTATTATAGATACAACCAAAATGCGGCTGTTTATTAATATAAAATAGTTATACTTCCAGATCCAATCACCAAAGCTTAGCCATGAAATTCTTTGCCGTATTCGCCACCGTGCTCGCCGTAGCCTGCGCGTACCAGGCGCAGTGGACCATCCCCGAGCTGTCCGCGGCCATTCAGGACCCTCACACCAACCCAGCTCTCCTGCCTTACCTACACGATGCTCTCAACGAGGCCATGTATGAAGCTATAACTGGTTCTAGCCAGGTAATAATCAGCATTTTTTTATGTAATGAAAGTGACGGAACTAGCTGAAGGATGTTAAGTGTTTTTTAAGCCTAATGTTAAGTGGTTACCTCCGCCCCCGAAGTATGGAAGACCCAAGTCACATCCCGATGCGCCTGCCACCCGAGCCGGGGATTTTACGTCCCATGAGCATATTGTGTTTTCATCGGCACCCACACCCTTACATCGGAACACAGCAATGCACTCTCATTGCTGTGTTCCGGCATTCTGCAAGCACCACTGCTTGCCGGCAAATTACCAGGTGTGTGCAGTACTTATCCGGTTGAACATTGCACAAGTTCTACTACCACTTTTGCACTGTCCGTATCCGCCAACTGTTGATACCGGGCCTACTCTCGATAAATGAGAGTAAGCCGAACCCGAAAATACACCCCTTTAGAATCCAGATTGGAGTCCCGTGGTAGATTTAGTCTGCCACGGGATTCTGGCCTGGATTCTGGAGGGGTGTATTTTCGGGTTCTTCCTCTCAGGTTTGTTGTTAGGGTTGAAAAATGTAATCGATATCTTCACCGGAATGACTTATTTTTTAACTCATAGAAATTTCATGAAAAATATTTACTTGGAAGTAAGTGCAAAAATAGGGAAGACAAGTCAGTATTTAGATTTTAAAATCAATCACTTGTTATTCACAGCCCGTTGTCGCCGTGACGACTCCCGTTCAGGACCTCTCATCATGGACCCTCCATGAGCTGTCAGAAGCCATCCAAGACCCCAGCACCGACTCTGCTCTTATACCTTACCTCATGAATGCTCTCGACACCATCATGGCTAACCTCATGGCAGGAGGACAGCAGGTAATTTAATCTGTGGCATCAGGATTAATTTAAATTTTCAGGTCTCCATTGTTCAATATTCAGTAATAGGCTTAAAGAGATGCAATTTGGATCACCCTAATATCGCTTGAGATTGACTGGCTTAAGCTCAAATATGGAATGTGAATTTACTAAAGGACAACAAAGAGTTAGTACTAAGCGCATGCGTAAGCAGTCTTGGAACTAATGCTTGGTGATTGAGACAAAATGTTCTATCCTTTTTAGCCTGTAATTAAAATCTTTTGTCTAGTATTAATTTATATGTATTTCAGGATACAATCATCATCGCCACTCCCGTGGGCCTCCTCCCCGTTCAAACCGAAGTCGCGCCTGTCCCAGTATTTGAGACCCCTGTCGTGGTTCCCGCGCCCGTTGAGGTTCCCATTGTTGCCCCCGTGCCCGTCGAGACCCCCGTCGCTGCCCCCACCAGCCCCCTTGTCCAGATCATCGTCAACATTAAGCAACAGGAGGTGAGATACTCTTTATCTGTTGATTCTGTTTGTACCAGACTAAACTAAGCGTAACTATTCGGCGCAGTGTTCAATATGGAGTAATACTCATTTTGCTCTCGGATACGATTTCAATTGTTTAAGGTGAAAAAAAAGAAAGAAATGTTCACGAACATTGCACACAGCACTTGCTTTTTATTGAATCGAATCCATGATTTACAAAGCAGAAGGCTGAGTTACTACCAAATGTGAAGCTAGTCAAGATGGTGCCAAGATTGAGAATGACATGGTCACTCAATCAAAAATCTCCAAAGTCGATATCGCTATCCCTACATTATAAGACGAAAATCGTTATCCCATCAGCCCTGTCGTGAAGCCAAATTGTTCCGAAGTGTTCGTTTTAATTGATTTTTTTCCAATTCAGGAGGTCGCTGCCCCCGCTCCAGTTGCCGTTGAGGAGGTTCTCCCCGTGCCTATTTCCGTGATGCCACAACCCATTATTACTGCCCCCGTTCCCGTCAACCCTGTTGACGTTATTGCTATCACCCCTCCTGAAGCTATCATCAACCCTGTTGATGTCATCGCTATCACCCCCCCTGAGGTCAACCCTGTTGACATCATGAGCCCCATTCCCGTCGTGCCCGCCGGCGCCTCAGAAGTCGTTGGACCAATCGTCTAAGAATTCAATAAAATATCTCAGAAATAAAATAGCTTTTTAACAAAAAAAATGTCTTTTGTACTTACATACCTATTTGTTATACAGTTTAACATTGAACATTCTTATAGGTAAATAACAAAAAGGATATAATATTTCTCAAAAGTATGTAATATAAAAAATATAAATATGTAATTACTATGTAATATAAAAATTTAGAAATTATATTAATTCTTAATTTTTTATATGTCACATAAAACCATGGCGTAAAATGCAAAGGAAGTATTGAAATCGGCTTTTTCGATTTTTATATCAGTTTTTAAACCTAATCAGATGATGTCTTTACACTTCAGAATATTTCACACACTGTTTGCCATGTTAATGTAGGTCACATTATCTATCCGCCAAAACACATTTTTCACCTGCAGAAATAGGTCGAGAACAGTTGAGATATCTAATGTCAATATGCCTACGACGCAAACAAAATAATGGTGCCGTACCTAAATTAAGCGAGGGGCTGTTCCTGAGAGCTCCCATGGAAAATTTTGTCGTAGCTTTACTAAAGAAACGGACCACTTGGTACGCTCCAGAGCGCCGCGCACCTCGTTCACAGAACAAGTTCGCTGCGGTGCGGCGTCGCATCGCGTCGTGTCAGAAATGGCAGATTCACACATTTGCCGCCAAAATTTTGCCGGCCCTACCATCCTCTACAACGATACCTTAGTTCGTAATCATATTAATTACTAGCTTTTTTCCGCGATATCGCGTGGTTATTACCAACTTTATTGCGCGGAACCCTAACTCTTTCTTAATTTTCTAAAATAACAATAGTCTATGTTACTCCTTCTAACACCTATCTGCCAGTGAAAGTCCCGTAAACCGTAAACGGTAGCGTAAACCGTAAACCGTGACCGTAAACAGTCCTGTTTTAGATATTAGCCGGAACAAACACAGAGATAAATTAATTAAGAATAGGTTTTTTTTTCTTATAATACCGGATTTACTATGAAATGCATTTATTTATTTGTACGTATATTATTTATTTAGATGTATAGACAATGTTATGATCAATCCAATTGAATCTTTATGATTTGTGCACTATCACCCTATTTAGACCTTTTTCCGTAATTGGAATGATTGTGAACTTTAAGGGGTTCATATGATTTTTTTTCATCATAATCGTTTATTATCAAATGTAATGGATGGACGCAAACAGCTCAAACAATCTCACACTAAAATCATATAAGTAGGTATTTTCCACGGTACCCTAAATAGTCAAGTGGCAAATCACGAGGGTAAAGGCAACCGGTACTTTGCCCCTTAATGCCCTCAAACTGACCTTGCAAGATAAACAGAATTATCATGATCATCATGATTCACTAAACAATGTGACTATTTGCTGTGGACGTAGCAAGGATAAGTATAGGAGGGGTGCTGCATAGTACGTTAAACACTGGACACAACGCAACGCCACATGCAAGACTGTATATAAATAAGTAAAGTTCTAAGTAGCAGTTGAAGTCAAGTTCGTCCAAAGAAGTACTTCCACCACACTTAGTAAACGGCCGCCACCAGCAGTGCACTCACGTTGCTGTGTTCCGGTGGAAGAGTGTGGGCGCCGGTGATATTACAGGCACTTCAGGCGTACCATCCCCGTATCAGTATTTTTATTGTTTATCGGCGACGGTAACTACTTAACATCAGATGGGCTGTCTGATCGTACCTATGACTATTAGTATTATAACATAATAAAGACGGTTTCCTTCACCGTTTCGAGAACGTGGTATTGCGCACATAATTTTTCCCAAAAACTCAGTGGGTTTCAATCAGCGACTTTCAGATTGAAAGCCGGCGTCTGTGCCCCTGGGTCACCACGCTCTCTAGCTTGAAAGTTTCTATTGACTATTATTGTACATTTACCACTCCCGGTGTTAGGAACGTAGATGTAGACTATTTTGGATCTATGTTTTGTAACTACAAACAATATTTGACGACTCCGTAGCCAAGTTGATAGTAATCCTGTAAATTACTTATAGTTCCTATCACTGGACAGGGGGCTGTCTGTTTGTCTTTGTCCCTAATTTATTGGCGCCCTCTTGGCGCTGTAGACAATCTGTAAACTAAAGAGTTGCGCAGTCGCGTTTTGAAATGTTAGCTGCGGTAAAATCAAAACTTTCAGCTCCATTAAAATCTGTAGCTTAGTGATGGTAGTGTCTTAAAATATTGCGCTGAAATTTGGATCAACCACAATAAAATCCTGGCTACGCTTTAAAATATTAAATGACACAGAGCCATTATCTTTAAGATTCACACCTCTTGCAAAATTGATGATAAGATTACGTGACATCTCGATTTAGGATGGGAATACACTATTTATACTTGCTTGCGAATTCATCAAACAGGATGATGTTAAAGTCAGCATTTAAGATGACTCATGGATTAGTCCAACCAGAGAGATATTGGATACTTTATAATTAACTGGCCACACAGCTCAGTAGTATCGATTTACACCAAGGACAAACATCTGTGTGATTATAGTAATAATATTAGTATCATGACTTCATGAGGCATCTGATCATTCAGCAGCTGCTACATCTAATGATCTTTATTCTAGAAACGCCATAGCAGGGAGTTTGAACTTGACTTTCCTGATTACAATAGAAATTTATAATTTAAATAAAGAAATTAATTCGTCTAAGAACACATGAACTTCGTTTAACACATGAAACCTAATTTCATACCTAGTTATTATATTATTATCTATTTTCTTATCGATTAGTTTTCAACACACGATACATCTATTTCCTATTGTTCATAAAGTAAATTTTAAACGTAATGTAATATTTTTTTTTGTATTCTGGGATTTAACTAAAAAAGTGACTGGCCTCATTGTTCATTGGCCATTGTTCAGTTGATGAGCTCTGCCTTCTGCGTTGTAAGCAGGTTTGATTTCCACCCAGGACAAGCATTTATGTGACCAACATAGATGTTTGTTCTGTCTGTGTGTTATTATGTTATGAATCAAATTTACAAAAAAAAGCTCTTATAATTATTCTATCTGTTATCTAGTTCCCATAGTAAAAGCTATGTTTAGTTTTGTGTTAGATGGCGCTGTGTGAAATGTCCATAAAATATATTTAAAAACATATTTGAAACACCATCTATCGGTTATTTTTTTATCTGTGGTTGAGTGCGCTATGACCGCATCATTTCGCGATAAATTTGATGGCATATCGATACAGTGACAAGCCCCTTGGTATCTTGCCATGGTGCGATACCGATAGCGTTAGATTTATAACCGGGACTAGTGGGGAATATCGACAGTACGCTCAGAAGGCTCACGACAAGGAAGACCATTTCACTTTGTAAGTATTTTATACTTTATTTCTTATGTAACGGCTCATCTGATGTTGAGTGGTTACCGCTGCCCAGAAACAACAGCGAAACGACGAGATTTTGTCGGAGCACAACAGCAACAAAATCACCACCTGTCACGTCTACTTTCCATGATAGTCTATAAGGTGAAAAGTAGCTTATTGAGGCTCTGCCTAACCCTTCGGGACAAATGGGGTAAATTTATTTATTATATATCATTCCATGTTCTTAGGTTGATATGATTTTATTTGATTGACATGATTTTATCGATTGACTGACACTAAAATTCGAAGTGACTAGAAAATATTTTTTTATGACCCACTGCTGGGCAAAGGTCTACTCAATATTTTTCCAGAACTAGCGTTCTCTACCCTTCTCTCACTACCCTTACTTATTTCTTGGGTCTGCTTCTTTAACGCCTCCCTTTCGAAGGTACTCATTGGGTGCAACTAAACTTTGAAAATGAATCCGTAGAACATCATTTTGATCTATCTTGTAAGGTTTAGCCAGCATGTTATCGTCCAAGAACATGCTCTTTACCTCATCATTACAAATCATTTAAATTCTCGGTTTTACTCTGTAAAAAAGTATTATATTAAATATTATATTTCATTAAAGTTAGAGAGAGAAACAGACAGATGAAACCATCGAGTTTGCTTTACTATTTAGAGAATGAATTTATGTTTTACCGCGTCATACAATTGGTATTAAAATTATCTTATGTTTGTGTTAATTTATGGTTTTTTGATATCTAAATTATTATGGATCAGATTAAAGGTCGTTTGCACAATCCCGCTGACTTTCGATATCTAATGCTTAATTATTAATTACCTTATAGGTAGTCTACGGTACTCCAGCGTAGAATAGGACCTTTATTCTACGCTAGGGCTACAATAAATTCAATTTCTTTAAAATTTATATTATTATGGTGAAATAAAGAAAGTTACACATTACTAGATTTTCATGTCCTGACTTTTAAATTAAACATTCTGAGTTGGTTTAAACTAAATTTAATTAGGCGTAAAATAGCCCCCCTGATGTGACATAATGTATTAAATTGTTTTTATCAGCTCCGGACCGGACCGGACGTACCGGTGTAGGTGCTGGTAAATCACAGGCGCATATGTTACATTCTCGTCTTAGGTGACGGGCGCAACGGGATGCGACTTGGGTCTTCTTATACTTCGGGTGGGGAAGACCTAAGTCGCATTACTTTTGTTATAGACGGAGGTGACCACTTGACATCCAGTCCAGTCACTTTAATAGTTTAAAGAAAAAATAATCATTGTGACTGATATTCAAAATAATGTTTTGCTATTTGTCCGACAGAAAAGTAATCATGTCTCTCCCAACCCTCACCGTCAACGAAGTTTCTGCCGGCATTCAGGGCAGTGCCACCACCCCCGAAGCCAAGAAGGTTCTCGAAGGACTTCTCAATGACTACATGGACCTTCAATATGGCAAGGAAACTCCTTACACCACAGGCCAGCAAGTAGTTCCGAGCGGTTCCACTATTGAGGACGTAGATGGCGCTATTGCTAAAGAAAAGGATGACAAGTTCAAAGACGTTTTCGAAACGATTTCAGAGACAGAAAAGAGCGGTGACCTTACTCCTCGATCGAAAAATGACGGCTCTTGGGACGCCAAATTCACCCCTGTGTTGGTTTTGATCAGGCCAAACAATTAATTTTAAGATTATGAAGATCTTATTAGCGATACTTTACTTAATTAAATTTTAATAGTTTGTCTATGAAATAAAATCGCATATAAATTGTAACATAGCCATTTTCAGTAGCATAATTGCCCATTTTTGTATACAGTTGATAATATTTAGCAATATTACAATGTATAATATACTACAAATAACTTTGCTATTAGTTCAAACCTAGATTATTGCATCACATTATTTGGATTGTGTCCGTTTTTTTCTTTAACATAGCGCAAAGGTTTCTTACTTTATTTCAGGATAAACAGCCGACTCGAATGTTATTAATGACTTCATCTTCATAATAATTAATAAAAAAAGTTTTACTTGGCCAAAAGTGTTTGATATTTTCATTAATACAATATGATAATATGTTTAGATTTATTAATTGGGATACTTCGAACGTTTATGTGTTACTTTTGTCGCGTTATAAGTATGTTTTTGGGATCTTTCTTAGTTCACGGATTCTGTCCATATTTTTTCTCCAAGCTATTCAATTAATTAGAAAATATTTTCTTTTTCTTCTGCCTTTGTATTACAAGTTTTTTCTGTAAGTTGCCCATAACTTATCTCCTCATAGGATAGGCTAGATCAATAAATCACTATCCGCAAAGATAAGATCATCTCTGCTACTGAAGTCTAGAGATTTATATTGACATTTTGCTATGTCAAACATTTTATAGAATTCGTGACTTACTGATAACTTTCTTTATCAGTTTGTTAGGATTGTAAATCATCGATTATTATAACCATGATGATGAGCCATTGCAATCTTCAAATACGTAATTCGTTGAAAGATAAACAATTGTACCTAACAAAATGAATACCCGAGAGGCACGCGTTTTTATCTACTGATAAAAAGTAAGTGGCATAGGGTACGAAAAAATTACAAAAGAAATAATTTAGTCACATGTTGACGAACCACATTACAACCGACTTTAAAAAAGGAGGAGCTTATATATTTGTGTACGGTATTTCTTTTTTTGTTATTTTGTTACGCGATTTCTTCGCCAATTGTGGACCAAATTGGATGATTTTAATTACATAGGATCTACCTTTCATAGAAATTTTATAAAGTAACTCGACCCCTAAGGGCGTAAAGTCAGTTAAAAAAGTATTAATGTCGGTGTAATCTAATTATATAATAAATTAAAGTTAAAGTCAAAATACTTAATTTTCGTTGAATTCTTAACAAATATTGGGAAACATCACTTTTTACACTTCCTACATACATACTTTAATTTTTTTTTTCTTGCACGTATTGTACAATAAATGCCTACCTACAAGAACATGCCTTGTTAATACTAAGTTTAGCACTTGTTCAAACCCTATCAGATCCTCCATGGGGCAGAACAAGCCTGTATGTAGCCTGCCTACTGCGCTGCAGGTCGTCGGTTCGATTCTCACCCAGAACAAGCGTTTTAGTTACGAACATAGATTATAACATGTATGTATTTACAAAAAAAATGGTAGGTATGAGTAAGTCTGGAAAGCGATCTCGCTTTTAGGTTTAAGATGCCATGCCCATTGTGCCAACTAGTTCTTTATTTTTATTGTTTTTATATCTGAGGTGAATAGAATAAAGAGTTATCTATCTATCTATAAGTAACCAGTATTTTTTTCCCATAGTACAAGTTATGTTTAGTTTGGAGTGAGATAGCGCTGTGCGAAATATTTATGAATTTATAATTATTTATTTACGAAGAGAAAGTAGGTATATACAAAAACGTAGCGTTAGCCAAGATATTCTATTCAAGTAAAGCAGGTAATTATAATATTATTTTCCGTTCACACGTTTGTACTCCTGCACTTGGGTTCCCTGTTATGGCTAGCACAAACACAAATTTATAATAAAAACGATCAAAATCCGATAACAAATTTTATTATTATCACACAATGCTTGCCCTGGTCAATAAAAGTTCGATTATCTTTAAACTCTGTGGACATAACTGGACAAAAAAAACGTGATCATTATTTTGTTCTTGTCCGACGAAATAATGTTCATGTTTTTTTATTCCGTCCTTGTCCGCCTATGTGCCGCTCCTGAACAATTAAGCAATAAAAGCCTTTGTTATAACTCTGTTATATATTCAATTAGAAGGAAATGCCGCTACATTGCACCAAGTGCGTTTTACTACAGCGTAATGCCAGCATAAAAACAAACGTGCCTGGAAATGTGCCTTTTCTGGAAATTCTGTTGTCTTTCACTACAAATATGTTCGGTATGCCGAATATTTAGACAGCCTTAAATTGCTTTTTAATTGAAGTGATAGACTATTAACAACATCGGTCGACCCAAGTCCGTACGAGAAGACGTAAGTTGGGTTGCGCGCGTCTAGACAATATCAGTCACCAGGTAAAAAAAATTTGGCCAAATTCGATTCGATTTGAACACTGAGCATAGCAATACCTTAAGTACCAGGATTGATACCCGATAAAAAAGTCAGCAGGTAGTACCGTAAACTTTTTTTTTGTATATTCATGGACATAATACACAGCGCCATCTAGTCCCATACATAGTAAGTATTACTTGTTAGGGTTGGAACAGACGTAAACTTAACAAATAAGATAAGCTTAAACATGAAAACTGACTGTAATTTGACATATCTGTGTGCATGTAATGTGCCTGGGAGTTCCTGTGACACGTTATATGCTCACGAATATGTGTACATGCATGTGTAAAATTTGACGTGTCCAAATGATACTTGAGATCTAAAGGAATAAATGAATTTGACTTTGACTTTGACTTTGACTTTGTACTATGGGAACTAGATAACTGATTGAACAAATATAGGACCCCTTTTTTTGAAAATATGATATGAATACATAATAACACCCAGACACATAACAAACATCTATGTTCGTCACACAAATGCTTGTCCTGAGTGGGAATCGAACCCACTACTTACAGCGCGGAAACGAAGCTACAACCAAATGGCCGACAAGCCATTCTAGAGGCCATTTATTGTGCGATACATTTATGGATATTTATGGATATTTATGTGAGTTTTCATTCTACCAACGACACAAAATCATAGTTGAGACGGCTCCTTGGCTTAGTTGGTAGTAGCCTTGCCTTCGAAGCGAGGGGTCCCGGGTTCGATTCCCGGCCGGGGAACACTTTGTGTGGTGAGCATGAAGTTTGTTCTCGGGTCTTGGGTGTTTGTCTTGCGTTTCTGTGTTTGTCCATGCCATTTGCGACACAGGGAATCCTAGTGCAGAGGTATGAGTGTGTAAAACGTTATAGTGCAGAGGTGAAGTTTATACTCATAGGGAGGACGCTAGAACAACTAGTCACTAATTATGGGGTCCCTACCATCGAGGATCAACGCCGCTGGTGCTGCGGAAGTGTAAAACACCGTTCCCGTAGCTCCAGCACAAAGGCGCCGAGCAGGAACACCAAGGTGGTTTTAATCGGATCACGCCTGACATAACTGCCCCGTCCTCCCCCGGACAGAGCGGTATACGTAGTTATTTCCACCTTGGGAAAAAAAGGGGCGAATAAAGTTACTCTATAAAATTATTTTCAATTACGCGTCCCAAATTCAAACCCGACTAGATTATTTGAAGCAGTAAAATGAGGAAGTCTGTTGTTTATTAATTTATCACCAATAATAGTTATATCTACAGTAAATAATAAATTATTTATTACGATGCAGATTAAATTAATCCGTTTGGTTGTTTAATTTTATCTTTATTGCTTTTTTGTAGTGAAATTTAACTTTAGGGGAAATTAGATAGCTGGCATACAGTAGTGGACCACCGTTCAGAAAACAGGTGAGATACAACAAATAATTTTAAACTTTTACACATATTTTAATGTTTTGTTATCTTAGCCTCAGGTATTAATTGAAAGAAGGTTTTAATTCGACTAATACTATCTATAAAAATAAATAAAATTGAAGTGTTTGTTTGTAATGATAAAATAACAGCTTTTTACTAAAAAAATCTCTGTCTGTCTGTGTGTTTGTTAACCAAATTTGACGGGACTTTCACTTGCAGATAGCTAATATTACTTAGTAATTTAACTTAGGCTACTTTTATTTTAGAAAAAAGAAAAAGGGTGCGACCCAAAAAAAAAAAATAATTTTCACGCGGACAAAGTTACGGCGTTTTGGTGTATTGTGCATAAAATAAAATGTCTATATTCCATCAAAAACATAATACATAGATTTACCTACGCCTTGTTTAAACAAGGTTAGGTTAGACCCTAAATGGTCCACTACTAAAACTCCGCCAAAGCTTTAAATTATTAATGAATTAACATTGATCAATGCTATTCAAATTCTAGATAAAATGAAACTCTTCGTGTTGGCACTATTGATCGCTGTCGCGTCTGCGGCCCCACTGGACACCAGTGGCCCTGTTGAGCTGTTGGTAAACGGACTTCCCGAGGGCGAGCCTCTGGAGATTGGTCACATTGTCGACATCAAGCTGAACGAGAACAACGATGGACAGGTCTCAACTACCAACCTCCTGCACCCTTTCACAGCTGTAGGCATCGCCGAAGCCGCCGCTAGCAATGTCATTGAAAGCCCAGAGGCCGTAGTTCTTCCCTCCCCTGCTCAACCCGAGGTCGTTTTCCCCGTCATCCCTGAACCCGTTGTGCTCCCTTCCCCCGCTCAACCTGAGGTTATCCTCCCGGTAGTCCCTGAGCCTGTGGTCCTCCCCGCTCCCGTTCAACCTGAGGTTATCCTCCCTGAAGCTGTCGTCCTCCCTTCCCCTGCCCGGCCTGAGGTCGTCGGTCCCGTTGTCCCTGAAGCGGTCGTCCTCCCTTCTCCTGCCCAGCCTGAGGTCGTGTTTCCCGTTGTCCCTGAAGCGGTCGTCCTCCCTTCTCCTGCCCAGCCTGAGGTCGTCTTTCCCGTTGTCCCTGAAGCTGTCGTCCTCCCGGCCCCTGCCCAGCCTGAGGTCGTCTTTCCCGTTGTCCCTGAAGCTGTCGTCCTCCCGGCCCCTGCCCAGCCTGAGGTCGTCTTTCCCGTCCCTGAAGCTGTTGTCCTCCCTTCCCCAGCACAACCCGAGGTCGTTATGCCCGTCATCCCTGAACCCGTCGTCCTTCCCTCCCCCGCTCAACCCGAGGTTGTACTCCCAGTTGTGCCCGAACCTGTTGTCCTCCCCTCCCCCGCTCAACCTGAGGTTGTCCTCCCCGTTGTTCCTGAACCAGTAGTTCTCCCCTCTCCTGTTCAGCCTGAGGTCGTCCTCCCTGTCATTCCCGAGCCCGTGGCGCTCCCAGCACCAGCGGTCCCGGAGTACGAAGTTGCTGAAGTGGCCCCCGTTGCTCAGCTGCCTACCGGTGAAGTTTACAACGATGGTATCGTTCAGGTGACTGTCAACGCTCCTCAGGATGCGGGGGTCTTTTCCACCGTGCAGTCCTGGGTCAGCATGGTCCTGAACTACTTCTCCAACGGCGTCCAGACCACTCACCAAATCATATAAGCTAAGATTTGTCATGTTTTTAAATGGCCGTGATTTAAATGGCGCGTCAATATGTAATCAACAGTTTTGTGAAGAGTAAAGTTGTCACTACAAAATAGTTTATTATATTTTATTTACCGGTGTATTTTCACTTACAAAAACATAAACACACGCTCAAATCCATTGCACTAAGAGTCTTTGTGTCACAGATGGCATGGACACATACAGACACAGCACAAACACCCGAGATGCAAAGACAAACTTTATTTTATTCGCCATTTCGGCTTGTTGTGTCGATCCTAAATGGCAGGCAAAGCGTTGAAGTATTCAGGCATTTGCGGAAGGACTGTGGCACATTTCCGAGGCAGCGAGGTCGGAAGGACTTGGCATTCTCGACTAAGTTTACGACTTGACTTACTCGTTAGGGTGGACTTACCAAACTTGAGTGCTCGGCCGGCTCCGCTTATTATGTTATGGGAAACTTTTTATAGAGTTTTCTTGATTGAAATGGAACTTTCCCTTATTTTGTAATAATAGCTCGCCCCGAAATGAAAACTCGCTTAACAACCTATTGTTAAGGTTTAACGGTAATCGCAAATAATTTTTTATTCCATTCTGATTAGTTTTCCTGCAAGTCCATAGGAATAATAGAAAGAAAAAAAGTTTTGATACTTGTACCGCGATAGCAACGAATCTATTTTGTTTATTACTATTACTTATTATAGTATTATTATACTATTATTAAGTATTATCTAGTTACTCTAAAAGATTGATGTATATATTTTGGTAACTTCAGAAATTCTGATATAAAACCATTTTTTATTAATATAACACTCATTGAATAAGTTTGATACATTTTTCTGTTTCTCAAAGAATCTTTTTAATTTGTTAAGTGAATCTTGTTAAGTGGTTACCACCACCCATGAACAACTTAGGTTCTTCCCTACCGTAGTATTAAAAGAGCCAAGACACTTCGTGTTGCATCGCATCTGAAACAAGGATGTAATGATGATCTCATGCTCTTTCCGTACCATTACAATATCAATCAAAAATGAACCCTTAAATATTTGTTAAAAAGCCCCCTTAAATATTTGTTATAGCGGCAACAGAAATACATCATATGCGCCCCGCGGTTTCAGTTCCCATTCCCAGTACTCCCGTAGTTTCAGTTCCCATAAGAATACGGGGACAAAATATAGCCTATGTTACTCCGCTGATAATTTAGCTTTAATTGGCGAATGAATTTTTAAAATCCTTTAGTAGTTTAAGCGGGAAAGCGTTACAAACAAAGAAATAAAGTCAATTTCAATATTATAATATTTGTTAGGATTCCACGCCGACATCGTTACAAAAACAATCACATGCAACTATCAAAATTAATCAATCATCATTGTGTGATCAAATAAACTTATTCATAAACCAGAGCAAGCACTCACCGATGAGCTTTGTATAAAAATATTTAAGTTACGGGTTAACTTATAGCTTTACATTTAGCAAATATAACATTTTTTTGTTCCGCGACCTCCACTTCACAGTTTGATTAATGGAAATAACAGTACCTACAGTTATTCAGAACCGGCTGTTGTTGATGAAGTACAATCGTAGGCGTTTTCTTTGTGGACAGAAACATTTTTGTGAAGCCTCTTCTTTGGGCCCGCAATGTTTGATAAAAATAGTTTTAAATTTAATCATTTTATATTTTATACACGGTATATGTTTTTATTAATCAATAAATAGTCAATATGAGACGATGGGAAAATACGGGAAAAAGTTTTTTGGAAGTCACTAAAACTCACTAAAGTTCACTTGGCGGGATAAAAAGTACTTCATTCATAACAAAATTCATCCAAATTCGTTAAGCCGTTTAAGTGTGAAGCTGTAACAAACACATACATTAGTATTATTGTTAACATTACTTTCTAGCTGGCACTCGAAGGTAAAAAGTCTTGAATCAAGCTAATAATATTGTTTTTGTGAACATTTCCTAACTAAAAGCCCAAGTTTGGAAGTTATCGAACGCCAAGAGCTTGTAAACTATGTAGCTTTTAGGTAGCTTTGGGACTAAAGTTTGGGTATTTTGTATCTTGCTCGTCACTAAGGGCTTCATGCTAGTAAAATATTCTATGCTTTTGGCGATTTTATGTAATGTTTATGTGACAAGACCATGCTTATGTATAATTTTTTACTAGTCAACTCAGCCTACACCCCGTTTAGAACATATTGGCAAGGCCGGTTTGGTCCGGGGATCGTGTCAACCACTCACTAAACTGAAAATGGTCAAATGAGCCCACGAAACAGATCGGCAGCGTACCAAATTGATAATGGGCCCAATTTTATCAATAAAAAAACATGAGGTAATGTAATGAGCTCGTGAGCTGTATTTAAAATCATCTGTAATTCTTTATTTTGCACCATGTACACATTAACAAAAAGTATTAAATAAATTAAAGAATTTATTTTGTTTCCTATAAAGAAAAATCATACACGAAAAAAATACTGAAATGTATGTTTATTTTTTAAGTCTATTATTTTACTGATTTACTGCCATTTTACTGATCCATGTCCAGTGTCCAACCAAAACTCCATTGTTCTCGTTATATTTCAAACGGAATGAAATGAAAGCAATAATTTAAGTGTTCTCTAAACAATTACTTACTAAAACTATACACATAACGTAATTTGTCTCATAATTACGTAATGTGCTAAAATGATGGCTAATATAAAAAAAAACTTTCAATAAAGTATTGACGTCAGAGAAAAATAACGTCGCATGAAAGTATATCGTCCCGAGTTGTCTCTCGTGGACGTAAAATAACTTTTGTTTTTAAGAAATTAACACAGAAGTTCAGATTTCCCTCAGCCATAAAAATAACTTTATAAGAAATTTTATTAAAGCAAAGGAATCATAATATTCTGCTGCCCTGACATCTTATTCATTTTTATAACTTGTTAAATTAGTTTCAATAAAGCGCGAATAAAATAATATTCTTTGAGTTTACGAGCTGAATTTTAGATGTTTGCCCTGCAGGGATGTGTGTTTCTTGACTCTTATGAAGTGAGAGTGAATAGGCGCATATGATTCGTGTCACAGAGGTGAACTGAATGAATGAATTAGGTACATCTATATCAACGTTTCAATATAATTGTCTTCTTGAATGAGTACCACCCGTATTAAATAATAGATAATAAAAAAATGAAATTAATATCACATACTTAGGTCTGCAATGCCTAGGAGCGGTAAAAAGCCTTTTATGCTCCACTTATGGCACATATTTTGACACTCACAACTTAAGCACAAGTAAAGGTATAAATCCAAAAATAATACATAAAAAAACCTGTAAGTTACACGTTTTCCTACAAGTGCGTACGGAACCCTCGACTCGCACTTTGCCGGTTTAATGAAGGTTGATTAGATTCCAGGTGTGGTAGCACGACCTCTTCGGACGAATTTGGCACAAGTTCTACTGCTACTTTTAGTTGCTTCTTTAGCACCACCCAAGGGGTACGTGTAAGGAATCAAAGGGTACACACCTACGGACGCGAGCAACTGGACCCCTCTACGAGCAACTGGGCAGACTGATAAAAGTATATTATATACATATTATATTTTCAATTAACTCTCAAAATATTGCCTTAGTGCCTTGATCAACCGTTTTGTTTCCAGAACATTCAGGATAATAGCTGATGAATATGATTTTATAAAGGCCTGGGGTATCCCAACGTCTTATTTGATGAACGTCATATCTGTTTATCACCAACCCTTTTAACTATTAATGGAGAAGTTTACCGACGACAACTAATGCGTTTGAAGCGAGCCATAGAAGAAAAACGACCAGAATGGGTGAATAGACATAACAAATTAGTTCTTCAGCATGACAATGCCAAACCGCATACCGCAGAAGTCGTAAAAAGATATTTAGAGGGACAGGACTGGGAAGTGTTACCCCACCCGCCATATTCACCAGACATTGCTCCTTCGGATTACCACCTATTCCGGACGATGCAGACAGACCTTACTGGAGAAAAGTTTACTTCATGTGAAAGTATCAAAATTTGGATTGACAACTGGATAAGCTCAAAAGACCAGGACTTCTTCCAGCAAGGAATACGAAAACTACCTGAACGATGGGCGAAGGTTGTAGCTGCAGATGGAGCATACTTTCAATAATTTTTTTTTTAATTTTGTAAGCGAACAAATGTGTTTTATTTTGACAAAAAGGGGCGGAGTCATATTCACACACCCATATATACCGAAAATATTAACAATATTTTTCTCACGTCACTTGTAAAGAATTTATAACTTCATAACAATAATAACAACCAGTTGTTTGTTTTGAATTGTTTTTCGCATAAAATTAACCGTAAAGGTTTGTTGCGGTCGGAAAACAAACCTAGGACCTCTCGCTTAGAAGACATAGTAACTATCAACTAGGCCGCGGAAATTGCTGGTACCATATCACAGATAACATATACGACAAAACGTGAGTTGACTTGGGTTAAGCTTGTTTATCGTCCCGATGTTACAATATTTATTTATAGGGATTGGATTCATCGTTAGTTTTGTTATTTCTTATATAATACGGATTCATTAGAGATAAAGAATAAAATATTCTCCGTATATATATACTGATATTAATTAAAGTTTCGTTGAATCAAGCAATCAAGAATCAATCAAACCTAGATCGTTTATCCTTTTTATCGGCTCTTTGCTATACATTTTTGGTAGTGTAATTATGAACTTTAAGAAAAAACTAACTTCTCAAGTAATTTACGCTAGTTTTTTAAGGCTACTAAGTTTTTCAGGCCAGCCAATGAAACCACGCTGAGTCCAGTACTTCAAAAATATCAGTTTCGTAGTTGCGAGCAGTGCCGTAAAAGAATTAATTAATTCATTTCGACACATCAACAACATATCTATAATACACTAAAATAGAGTAATGTTTTTTCTCTTAAAAATACTTGTCGTGTACAACGTTTTTGAATGAAGAGTACTAGCTTATTAATAATACAGTTTTGATGATACAACATTGTCTCGAATAAAAAAACGATGATATTTAACTCTGACAAATAGATTTTGAATAGGTTTAAAATCAATTGAATTGCATATAAGAGACCGCGTTAATTTATCAGATGCATAACAGGCTACTGTCTAATATGCGTCCGAAATTAAATCATGTAAAAATGATTGGTTAGAAGTATTATATGTATTATATTATATGTATATAGAAATATAGAAGTGTATTACTTGAATGGTCAGTTTAAAAGTGAACAGACCTAAACTTAAGTTAAACTTAGTTTCTCAGTCCTCTACCTAGCACTGGAAGTTAAAGGTAGAGAAAATAAAATATTAAGCTGGTCAGTCCGAATCGGGCCAAAAGTGTTAATATATAATACGTTTTAAGACCCAGAACATGTGACTACTTTTAACATTCTTCTATTTTAAGACTAGCTGCGCCTCGCGTTGTTACCCGCAGTTTGCCGGTATCAAAAGTAGCTTATGTGTAAATGCAGAATACAAGCTATGCTCATACCAGTTTTATCCAAATCCGTTGAGCCGTTTTTGCGTGAGCAAACATACATACTCACATACAAACTTTCGCCCTTTTAATATTAGTGTGATAAAGTTTTACTTGCCTACTTTTGAGGTGAACATCTAACTACCAAAGTTATTGTATATTTCTAATTGATGCATTTATATGTGCAACGATAATTTCGTATATTTTTATCTTCTTTTTCTTTACGTCCTACGATTTAGTGCCGCAATATTGTCAGATTCTGATCGAAAATGTCTGCTGATAGATGGACAATACATAGAAAGATTTTATAAGAGGTTTGGTAAGTTGCTTTAGTATGTAAGGAACACTAATAAAAAGCGGCAACCCTGTCCGCACTGCCGAGTCAACTGTTCGCGTGACAACCATGCGTGTCGGATTGTACTTTGTGATTCTTAAAAAACGTATTAAAACTGGCACAATATAATATGAAGGCTTGTGACCCGCGGCCATAACCGACCAATGCGGCTGCGGACAAAAGAGCACTTTTAATTTCCGTGAGCGGGTGCTGAATTGAATTGCGTTAGTCACAAACATTGGATATTAATGAATTATATTGTACTTTGGAGATTGTTAAGAACATACACCTACCTATAAGTGTACTATTTATCTGGACTTTTTATGTGGCGTGAGAATTTGGGCATTGACGAGAAGAGTTGAATACCCACCTGATGTAAACTGCTTACCCATAAACCATTTTGGGGGGTCCGTGTACCCTTTGATTCCCTATACGTGCCCCCTGGGTGGTGCTAAAGGAGCAACAAAAAGTAGCAGTAGAACTTGTGCAAAGTTTGCCCGGGAAATTCTACCTCCACACCTGGATATCTGTCACCAAGCAGTGGTGCACTAACATTGGTACCGGTGCAAGTATGTGGGTGCCGGTGAAATCATATGCGCGTTTGTGCGTTTTGGGTCTTGAGTATTGCTGTTATTTTGGGCGGAGATAATCATTTACCATCAGGTGGGCATTCAGCTCATCTCGCTACTCTAATTAAATTAAAAAAAGTTTCAGTTCTCGTAATTGACAGATTAGCAGGTGTGGTGTCAGTACTTCTCTGAACAAACTTGTCACAAGTGCTGATTTTGCTCAATTTGCACCACTCAAGGGATACGTGTTATAAAATCAATTCTCGTGACGAAATATGCAATTAAAACCTGTTTTGTAACAGACGCTACGCAGAATTGCTACGAAACGTGTGCAATAAATATGAATTTTGAAATCGATACTAGACATTGATTAGTTGGTGTTCGGGTCTCTGTGTAAGTAGGCAAATTTTTATCGTGTTGGTTACAAAAGCTTTCAATAATTTATCACACTCAACAGATCGATAAATGGCCTATGGCTTAACGCAAAGTGGGGCATATCGCGTCATTAAGTCAAGTCTCATGGTGAAATATTACACTAGAAACCTCTTCGTAGCAGGCGCTACAGAGCTACGCAGCTACAACATTGCTACGAGATGTGTAGAAGGTGGTGGTGTTGTGAAGGAAGGTATTCGATGTTGCTTATTAATGAATCTGTTTAATTTGTTTTGATGAAATATAAGTGCTACAAATGCTAGGTTTTATTTCGGCCAGAGGTTAAGTATTGCCATCCAGCGTGGCAATGCTGCCAGCATTTTGGGGACGATACCATCAATTGACGGTTTAGTTATATATTAAGAAAATGTTTGTGTATTTTTTTTTAAATTAAATTTGTTTGTGTCTTTAATTTAGTTATGTATTTATATTGATAAATCTAAATATTAAACCAAATAAAGTATATTTCTAAATAAAGTATTCTAAACTTAAAAATTAATCAGTACTGTTGAAATTAGCTGTCAAACGGTATATGCAATTTATTTACCTAAAATTCCGGGCTACATTTAATTTCTTTTTTAATTTTAATTTTGTAAATAAACTAGGGTTTAGTTAGACTATTACAAACAATTTAAAACAAAAATTAATCCAACTATTACTTAAGTGATACGCTTACAAACGGTATTTCATTTTTATTTACATGCACCTATATCCCATTCTATAATAGTTAATTATTTATTAATTGTAGTAGTAATTTCGTTTATTTACTCTACTTTTCTAGGTATTAAAAGTGTGAAGTCAAAATTTGTATTTAACATTTCTTTGAGTGAAAAGAATTAATCTCGAGTCTTGCCATTATTTGCAATGAAGTATATAACAAGTAGTTAAGCAGCTTACGGTAGCTTGCCATCTCTCAAATCCTGGATTTAGAGAACTCGCGATCTCCCTATTTATTGCCCAAAGTCAATATATTTCTTGTTTCCTTACCGGTCTTGATCAAGCGGAACGCGACAATAAAACCAATGTTTTCATAATAAAAATAAGCATACTAATGGGCCTAATATCATGGCTTCATTTATCCACCAAAAAAATTAAATGTATTGTACTTTGTTTAAATTTTGTTTCGAAGCGTCATAATATTTTAGTCTCGTGAAGAAATTGTCTCACAGCTTCGTGCGAGCATGCTTTTAGCTACAAAAGAACACGTAGACATAGATCCGCTTTTTGTACCAACATAGAACTTTTGAGATCATGCAACAGATTCAGCCCTTATCAAACGTTGACGTTCCAATCGCCCTTTCGAGGTTTATGACCTTTTTAAATGCTAAAATTTCAGGAAGTATCGTTCATGCCGTTTATGTGTTTAATTTCCTTTGAGGAAAAAAATACGACCGTGCCGTCTGTCGCTGAATATTTATTAATGCAAATAAGTAACCAGTTGTGAATGATTAACATTCATAGTTAAAAGTTACATCCCGCTTCGGGATGTAACTTTAAACTATCGCTCCCTTATCGCCGTCCATAGCTTACACCTAATCGAGTCCGAGTTACAAGGTAAGGAATCAATATAAACTTTTAATCGACTTCGTGACCTAGAAGCGTGGTAATCGCGTTTTCGTCAGAGAACCGTTGACCGCATCGGATTCGATCGAGTTAACTTTTTACTTTCACGATATGTACGCGCCGTGGAGCGAATCGATACGCGCGGCCGTCGCGGCCGCAGGCGGCGGCTCGACAATTATTGTGCCGCCTCGAACGTGAATTAGGGCAACGGAACGCGGCGGCGCGGCGGTGGCGCGGCGCTCGGGTGCGCGCGCGGGCGCCAGCGATCGCCAGCCCGGACGCTTCCAGTCCGCCACGCGCCCCGCGTCGGCCGCCCGCGCCCTGAGGCCGCACCGCCCGCTGCCACCGACGCCGCCCGCCGCCCGCCGCCCGCGACCGGCGACATGCGCACGCCCGCGCCGCGCTCTCCGGCCCAGCGCAACCGCGCCGCCTGACTCCCTCTCGCGTACCGTGTATCCTACCGCGCGCTAACGCGACTAACATGATACCAGTACTTTATAAACGTGTACACAGGTGAGCACTTTTGAGTGAAACTTTACAGTTTTTAAGTGAAATCGATTGAACTTTCGTCGCTTCGGTAGATCGATATACTGCCGGTGAGTTGTTGATTCATTATTTATAACCAATATTTGGACAGACAATTCCTAATAATAGATGGAGAATGAATTGTTTATGAGGAGAGGAAGCGCGGCGTATTATCTTTAATTTTTTATGAAAGTATCTGTTAGTATTTGTTCGTGTGCGGTGTTTGCTGTTGCTGATCCTAATTATTTTGACCTACTTCAATGGAATAAATCGATCAGTCACTTCTTGATGTATTCCACTGGTAGACATGGCATGACTTCTAATTGTAGGCATTTATCATAGATAAAGTCGCTTCCCGAAAAGTCGAGCGACACACATGGGCACGATGTGTCATTAATTATTCATATAATATTATATTTGTGAATTTATCCGCAGTTTTGAATCAAAAATAATGTTATTTATTAACATTATTTTTGATAGCTTTCGAAAACTTCTATTATTATTTATATTTTAATACTTTTATAGATTTAATGATCGATTTCAGAACCACCGACATATCCACGATGTTGATAAACCATTTTATATTATGCACAAGCTCGTTTGATAAAATGTAAGGGAAAATAATAGTTTGTTCGCGGATGTAAAACTTAAATACAAAAGTTTAAACATTATTATAATCAGCAAAGCTCGCACCACCTTTGTGCACTTCTGAGGAAACATTAAATGCAGTTTCATCCGTTGCTAATGTTCACTGCAGTGCACGTATTTATCTAAAGCGAGAAATATAACTTAAGCGATAACTAGTTCAGAGAAATGGAATGGAGAAATGGAAACGGAACCTAGATAAAAAAAAAGTTTCGTTTATATATTGTCAATTAGTGACACACGCAAGTTCATAATGGGTAATTCTAGTACTTTTTAGTGATCACTTAAAAGCTTATATTAGTCCACAAGTGGACAAAAGTCATTACTTTATTTTCCTTGTTCGGAGTGTCGAATACACGGGGGGTCTAGTTGCTCGCGTCCGTAGGTGAATACCCTCAGAGTCCCTATACGTACCCTCTGGGTGGTGCTAAAGGAGCAACTGCCCTGGTAATCTGCCGTCAAGCAGTTGTGCACTTGCATTGCTGTGTTCCGGTGGAAGGGTGTGGGTGCTGGTGAAATAACATGCGCATGACATGTAACATCCCCGTCTCGGGTGACGGACGCAATGGGTTATGACTTGGATCTTTACATTTTTTGGTCGGAGAGTACATAAGTCGTATTGCAGTTGTTATAGGCGGAGGTGACTATTTAACATCAGCTGGGCTTTTATCTCGTTCGGTCACTTTTGTTACATAAAAAAAGATGATAGAAAACTTTAAAATAAAATAGAAAATTCCAAGACCAGTCTTTTGATATACATAATGCAGGTTCTCGAAATTGGATTGTTTTCATCGCATGAATTGGATTCAGTAACAAAGGTAAAATATTGCTTGAATGCCTTTGTGGTTTTTGTTTCGGGCATACCGAGGTTGGTAGCGGAAACACAAGGAAATAGTCGGAAATGCTTGAAACGCATGATACTTAAACATTTCAGCGTATTGCGAATGAACATAGGAAAGATCTTTTAGTTGAAATGTTAATACGAAGTGAGAAACAGCTCTAACAATAAGATCCGCACACTAGATATTCTTTATACATTTGTTTAACATACAATGTAAGGTTTGCTATGAAAACTAAAGTGATTTAGAAAATCCACTATTTTTATACAAGAACTAGCGACCCGCCCCGGCTTTACACTGTTGGTAGAGCATCAGTGTCGTATCAGAAAGTACCCGAGCGAAGCCGGGGTGACTGGCTAATACCACATATAAACCTTACTTTTGTTTACTCTATCTATTGTTGAAAACTGCATTAATATACAATACGTAGCGTAGTTTAAAAGATTTAATGGTCCAAATAGCGAGAGCGACTTTGTTTTATAAAATGTAAGGATAAGTTGACACGACAGATCTGTTTCTGACAGATGCACAATTTGACAATCAGCTGTAAAATGACAAAGCAATAGACAAAAGACAAAATAATATAGAAAATAGAAAATAGAAAAATGCCGTTCCAGTTTTACTTTCACGTAATTTTTCCAATTATTTTTAATAAACCTTGTTCTAACAATTACAAATACACGAAGTAGAAATCAACCAAATAGGTCCAGCCATTTCCGAGTTTTACAGCCATTAGCGAGACTAACGAACAGCAATTGATTATAATCAACAAAAAGATTGATAGATTATCACTGATCATTTTTGTCGGTCTATTGTCGTGGTCGTAGCAAGGCAAGACAGGTCTATAACCTGATGATGATTCTCAGTAGAGCCGAAACATTCACACATTATGTTTTATTTATGGTTTGAAAAATATAATAAAGTATTGACTAATTTAATGTGATTATAAGATGTTAGTATTGATAATATGGATGAAAATTTTACATAATATAATATAATTGGATATGTATTTATACTTAAGTGACTAAAATCATGAATGTAAAAAAAGTTGACTACGCTATAAAAAAAAATATTGTTACGCGATCTTCTTTTCAGACCGAGTTGGATGAATCTTTATTTGATAGAATGAGCCTTCGAGTTGTTCGCATACAAAATTAATGGAATAATTTCAACCCTACGGGCAAAAGATAGAGGGTGAAATTCGGATTCTACGATGATTAAATCAATAATTTGTTAGGAACAGTTTAATACAATGGCTTTCATTAATAGGGCGATATTAATGATGTATAATTGGAAAGTATCAACTTGCTTTAAGATCCGTCCACATACATCAGTCAAGTCACGTCAAATCGCCGATCAGTCACGTCAGCTTCATGAATGTGACGTGTGTATGTTAATAGGCGGTGAGTCAACAGTTAAAATTCCACATGCAACATTGATAGCAAACTTTTTCGAAGCTTTCATATACGATACGTTCAACATGACAACGACTTCTACTAAACTATATTTTTGACGTGCTGATCGGTAACTTGACGGAAACGTGAGCAATGTGTGTAGACGAGCCTTTAGACCGTACGATAAATTGGCACAATTTTCTCACCTAAATAATGAACGCTTCAGTGTTCGAGTTTTATAATTTCTGTGAAACAAAACCCACACGAATTATCCGGTGAAGTTGGAGCCCTAACAAAGCCTTATTTGTTTCAACGGTATTTGAACATTTTAATTGATAAAATTTAAACAATACGTTCTGAAAACTAAGTTAAATGCTGGTAAAATTAGAGATGTCAGACCCTGGTTATTAGTTTAACGACGTAAGTATTTTGCAAAATAGATACCCTTATTCTCAGAATAGTTTGTGTACATTATTATTCGCAGTATTGAATCTTAAGTATAAATATAAACGTTTTTATTTATATTTAAGAAATTCTACTACTGCGAATGATATAAATTAAATAAAATTCGGTAAAACAGGGATGATTTTCTTTTTCAGGTCTATCTTTTAGAACTTGTTTAGAATTACTTATACAGATTAGAATCGTATAAGCTTTCAACTTTCAACGATTTAAAGCCGTATCGCAGAACAGGCCCGCTCGAGCTCAAACTAACCATTCCATGAAGTGGTCGTAATTTACCACGATATATCGCGAGCTCTGCGCTGGTACAGACAGACGCAAAATACATTTCACTCGTCAAGTTTCGCTTTATAACCTCAATTTAAAGCTAAGCTGTTCGACGCTTGAATTTTTATTAATCTTGGTTGAGGTTTGTACGTGCGACATATTCTGAAGATTGCATTGTAATTTTTATTCTGAACGTTTTGCGATAGTTCCTTTAACAATAACCTTAATAGTTACTTTTAAATTTATCTCTTACATCTTTTTATTTAAATATAATAATATTTTAAACAGCTTATTTAAAATATTTTATTATTATATTATATTATTTAATTATTTGTTATTGTTATTACTTATTTGAAATATTTAATTATTATTTAATTAGTTATTTGAAATATTTTATTCATTTACTTAAATCGGTGCGTGACTAAAAACATGAAAATAGAAATACCATAAAATCTCTTAAGAAATAATGGGAAACCTATTTCGTGTACGTAAAAGTAAGTTCATAATAAAAAAATCTATTGTATTCTATTTTGTTCAATATATATAGGGAACTATTATCGTTACAACTTTTTTATTTTATTCATTATACATTTACAATAGATTTCTTCGGTATATTTTTAAATTTATTTTGCATTATTTGTGGATACTGTACCAAAAAGGAAAACTGATAAATAGACGTCACAATTATCTTTTGGATACGAAATGTTAGTAAAGAAACTTTCTCGCCGGCTGTACAGAGTCGTATGTGCAATAGATAGCGGATGTACTGATCCTGTAAATATTACAAATGCTCGCACGTACCCCGCCCGCACCGCCCGTCCAAGGGCCAAATCTGTGCGCAGTATACAATACAGTTTAATGTAGCCCGGCACCGATTGATTCAGATTTGTAGTGACATAAATAAGATACGACGAAACGGGCTTTTTAAACCAGTGGCCGAGCTTTGTGTGGATAATGTCTTTTAGACTTTTGCACTTTATCATCATCATAACGTAGTTCAGGTGTGATTGAACCGAAATCAATGATTGTCAGTCTTACGCGAAAACTCCTTGGCACTAGGATTCTCTGTTAATAAAAAGTGTTGGATACATAATCACATGTTGCATACATAATACCAAGAAAATAAATAAGATAATACATTATTTAATCACGTGATTCGATTTTAAGATTTTTGTATGATCCAGGCAAATATTTCGCAAGCCAAATATTAGGAGTACAAATAAGATTCCGCCGTTTTATTGTAGATGGCGCGGCACGGAGTTTCGGTTAGCTTTCGCAGATGATAACCGGCTTAAAAAATAGTTTGGACATTCAAGAACAACATAACCTATTAATATCATTGATTTTATATTGGTAAAATATAATTTTTATAAGTTGAAAATGTCAAAATTTGAGCCAAGTAAGCGTCATTTGCGGGAAATATTAGTTTACTTCTTTAATTTAAAGAAATTGCTGCTGAGGCGCATCGATTGCTCGTAGAAGCATATGGTGAGGTTGCTTTGAGTGAGAGAACGTGTCGAGAGTGGTTTCAAAAGTTTGAAAATGGTGATTTCGACGTAGAAGACAAAGATCGCAGTGGAAGGCCAAAAATTTACGAGGATGCAGAATTGGAGGAATTATTGGAGGAAGATTCATCTCAAACACAAAAAGAACTTGCTCTAACATTAGAAGTCACTCAGCAAGCAGTCTCACATCGTTTAAAATCATTAGGAATGATTCATAAACAAGGAAATTGGGTTCCGTACGAATTAAAGCCGAGAGATATTGAACGCCGATTATGCTTAAGTGAAATGCTGCTAGCTAGACATAAAAAAAGGGTTTTTTACATCGTATCATAACTGGTGATGAGAAGTGGATACATTATGACAATCCAAAAAGAAGAAAATCATGGGGATTACCTGGCCACGCGTCAACATCAACAGCAAAACCGAATATTCACGGAAAAAAACTGCTGTGCTGTGTATTTGGTGGGATCAGCTAGGTGTAGTGTATTATGAGTTGCTTAATCCGTGCGAAACAATTACTGGAGCCCTCTATCGAACACAATTGATGAGATTGAGCCGAGCTCTGAAGGAAAAACGCCCTCAATACTATTCTAGACACGAAAAAATGATTCTTCTGCATGACAATGCTCGTCCACATGTTGCGGCTCCCGTGAAAAAGTACTTGGAAACACTTGATTGGGAAGTGTTACCCCACCCGCCGTATTCACCAGACATTGCACCGTCCGATTATCACCTGTTCCGGTCCGTAGCACATGCTCTGACGGCGCAGCGGTTCACATCTTATGAGGATACCAAAAATTGGGTTGATTCGTGGATAACCTCAAAAGACAAGGAGTTCTTCAGACGTGGGATTCGAATGCTGCCTGAGAGATGGGAAAAAGTGGTTGCAAGTGATGGGCAATATTTTGAATAAATTTATGTTACCGTTCTTCTACAATAAATATTTAATTTGTGTTAAAAAACGGCGCTAAACTTATTTGTACTCCTAATACAAGATTTATCAATTGGTCAATGTTAAAATGCTTAAATATTGGGTGTGTGAATATGACTCCGCCCTTTCTCAACAGATGTCGTTTTTAGTATTGTTTACGTGTACTAATAAATGACCATACTTGTATTCGATAGTACTGAATGTCAGCTATCTAACGCATTTTATGATATTTGGTTGAAGTTAAAGCAACAATTGTTTTCACCTTTTCGAAAATGTCGGTTTTTATTCCAAATAAACGTCATTTGCGGGAAGTGTTATTACTCAAGTCAATGGATCAAGTGGATGGATCGTATGGGAAGTGTCATGCTCTGTATTTGGTGGGATCAGAAAGGTATTGTATATTATGAGTTGCTCAAACCCTCTGAAACTATTAATGGAGAAGTTTACCGACGACAACTAATGCGTTTGAAGCGAGCCATAGAAGAAAAACGACCAGAATGGGTGAATAGACATAACAAATTAGTTCTTCAGCATGACAATGCCAAACCGCATACCGCAGAAGTCGTAAAAAGATATTTAGAGGGACAGGACTGGGAAGTGTTACCCCACCCGCCATATTCACCAGACATAGCTCCTTCGGTTTACCACCTATTCCGGACGATGCAGACAGACCTTACTGGAGAAAAGTTTACTTCATGTGAAAGTATCAAAATTTGGATTGACAACTGGATAAGCTCAAAAGACCAGGACTTCTTCCAGCAAGGAATACGAAAACTACCTGAACGATGGGCGAAGGTTGTAGCTGCAGATGGAGCATACTTTCAATAAATTTTTTTTTAATTTTGTAAGCGAACAAATGTGTTTTATTTTGACAAAAAGGGGCGGAGTCATATTCACACACCTATTACATTCAGCACAAAGAACTAGTGTTTGTTGAAATGAAAATAAACATGAATGAATCGAAATTATTTATCATGACAAATTCAGCGAGAAGCCACAAAGAATAAATTTCGTCTCTCTGACAGCTTCTCCCAAGGAATACTAGCGCTTCGTTGTGACCGGAGCGCTAAAATCATAAGCTGGTGGTACATGCGTGGAATGTTGAATAAACAATAGAATCTACTTACATACTGCAGTTTGTACTATAGTAATGGTAATATATATTTTGTTCTCGCAAACTGTATACAACAAATCACAATACAATTTTTTCTTTTTAAATGCCTTGTACGGTGCTTTCGAAAAATGCTCTATGGTTTGTTTAGGGCTGAAATGATGACCATGATTTTTATTTTTATTTTTCGTTAGTCTTACTTCCTCAGATTTGGTCGTCAACTTCAGAGCCAAGATAAGTCGTCAGCACTGTAATTGAGCTTTCGAGCTAAACACTGTTGGTATTAATTTCCCTCGAAATGGTGAATAAAATATACGGTATTTAGGTGCCATAATTGAGCAAAAATACTGTTTAATTTACTCGTAACTTACGCCTCTTAAATAATTGTTTTCGCCCAACGATTGTAAGCGCTTCACCGAATTTCAGTACCAATCGATGGATGGATGGTATGAATTATATTCTGTGAATTTGAATAGGCTTTTGAATATGTATTTTTTATTATTTAAAAATATAAAAATAAACACAAGTGACGATATGATCGGAGTTGTAGCACTTTTGAATTATTAAAGAATTACGAACGCTTAAAAAATTATGTGTCTTTATACCAAGTCTTCAAAATGGTGAGAGAAAACGTCACCGTAAAGTAAGCATGTCTTAGAACCAAAAGTTCAAAGACATGAAATCTATCAAACCGAGTTCGGCGGGGGTGGATCAAAAGCTCTGACTTGACGAGAGTATGCTAGTTTCCAAGTAGTTAGGTCATTAGAGACTGATACGATACGGAAGGTACTAACTGATATATCACACTATAAATAAATTGACGTGGAACAAAATATTAATCATCATACATAAGTTAAAAAGGCGAAAGTTTGTATGAATGTATGTCTGTTGAGTGTATGTTTGTTATGCCTTCACGCTCAACCGGCTTAAAGGATTTGGATAAAATTTGGTACCACGTTTGCTTATGTCCTGGATGTAAATTATGCGTTATTTCGGGTGAGCTATTTTCATAATTTTCATTTTACCCAAATCCGTTCAGCCGTTTTGGCGTGAAGGAGTAACAAACATACATACTGTTTGCCTTTATAATATTAGTGTGATAGCGCGGACGACCGTTTTTGGAGTAGATGCCGAGATAGAACATGTTCAATACATTAGGTAACCCGGCGTCTTTAAAAAACATCTCCCCAATTTTTGACGGCGGTTATGCTAGAGCAAAATAGAACAAGCTCTTTACACTTTCCACTGGGAATAGGCCTCGACAACGTGCGAGACTGTCACTAGTGAAGTTACCTTTAGGGAAACCAGATCTCCTCGGATGCGCAGAAGTCGCCCACCAGAGGGATTTAGTTAGGGTAAGAGTACCAAATAAATTTGATGCGTTAGGCTTAAAGCGAATTTGCTATGGTAGAACCGTCACTTTTAATTTGACATGCAGATCAATCACTCTGATAATGAACAGAATTCATTTTGGTAATATAAAATAATATCTTCAAAGCAGAAAAGCTAGTTAGTTTATGCGACTGACGCAGTATTATTAACTACTATATCAATAACAGCATTTATTCTAGGTCATTAAATCCGGGTATGTGGTCAGGCTAAACATGACTCCGATCAGAATATGAACTGAAATTAAATAGTTGTTCAATCACTGTTGTGTGTTTGATGATTGATTTGTTGTTTTCTTAAACGGCTTAAAAAAGGAGGAAGATCTCAATTCAGGTATGGTGATGACCAATTTTGATGATTACATTTGGATTTGACCCGCTTTGAAACTTTAGTAACATATTTTTAACTTTAGTAACTCAATGGTAAGTAAGTAAAAGTCGATTTTTGTTGTGAAACATCTATTGGCACGGCTTGGCAGAAAACCGACTTGTATGGCGTGACGGCAAACGGCATGTTTCACATCTACCGGGGGTCGCGGGCCAACTATTATTTTTTGCCACTTAAATAAGTTTTTTGTGTTCATAATAAGCCAATCATGAATCATTTGTTTTATATAATATTGGTATATTATATCATTAAGTCACTTAATTTCTAGAAAATAAAGTAGGATGTTGTTAGGTATGTGCCCATAAAGTGAAATTTTTAAAAAGCACTACGTGGTGTTTGTTGAATGTGTAAACACAAAATAATTTCAGTACCAGTACAAACACAAAATAATTTCAGTATTGGAGTAAAACTAGCGCAACAGACCAAAAATAAAAAAAATATAAGATTTAACTCTCTTTTAACCACATTCTAGCCTTTATTACAATATAATTATGATATTTATTCATTTTATTTTTCAATGAACGCTGTCCTGTATGTATTTGTCAATAATAGAAGGAATAGGAAACAAACAAAATCTCTATACTCACAGTGAGTATTGTACAATAAAAATAATTATAATTTTGAAAATATATATAAGATATTTATACGCAAAAATAATTACATTAATATTTTTACGTATAAATTTTCTTCCAATTACTAAAATAGTTGTGCAAATTACAAACATACAAAGCACATGCACAAAAGCTCCGAGCTCTCAATTAGAGAAAAGTGTTAATGGAAATAGTCTAGATAGCAAATTTAAGTTAAATTAAAATTACTCATTAGCTATAGCTATGGCTAGATCGTAATTTAATCAGCATTCATGTAATATGACAAAAAAGTTAAATAATGATAACTGTTTTCTTTTAGTCTATCCAAACACTACCGCTTGATTCGTTATGCCGTTGGTTCAACATTCCTTGGTTTGAGACGCTGGGCCAGAGATTTGCCAGATTCCGGGAAAAGGTCTAAGGTCAGGGGGCGTGCCGTAAAAGACCTGCCCACGTCACAATACATATATTTTTACTGGCACAGGTACAAACCGCTCGTGACGTAGTTGTTTGTTGTGACAGATCGATCGTGTTCGACATTCAACATGGTGAATTAGCTTGATGCTATTATCCATAATTGGCTCTGTATCAGAGTGATTAGGCGAAGCATTCTTAGTAGTTCCTTACAGATCATCTTGTTTAAGCAACCTTCGTCCCGGTTGGATGTTGGATGGGTGACCGTTTAGTGGCAATTGAACAGAGTGCTTCCGTGCTTCGGAGGGCACGCTATGACGCAAGTTATTACTGGGCTTAAGAAACATCTTATCTCATTTGTTACACGGTTACGTCTAGAAACATTATCTTATCTCATATCCTTGTTTTTGACGTTTAAGGATGTCCATTATTTCGAAAACACTCCTGTGTAGCAACAAAAGTTACTGATTTTTGAAAAATCTAAAAATACCGACTTTAATACTTTCATCCTTTCATCATCATCATCATTATTTAAAAAAAGAGAAATTCAAATCGGTTTACATTGAGCAATGAGATAAGTCACAGGAAAGCAAAACACCCGATTTCGTTTACTTGGATGACATTTTTTTCAGTTATTTTGATTACCAACCAAACTATTTTACTGATTATGATAATAATTTCTATGGGACCAATATGAATGCATATACTTTCAAATAAAAAAAGATTATTTCAAATCGAGCGATAAATGTACCGCGGTAACACACATAGCAATTAAAAACAACCGAATTGACAACTTCCTCAGGAAGCTGGTTGAAATACTATAAAATGGCGTGCTTTTATTTAATTGCATTCGTACCCGTCTCAGCACCCACCCCGTATATAATATAAATTAAAATATACCACATCCTCAAAAGATAGACTTGAGAGTCTTGAGAAACTTGAGTAAATTAATGCTGATTAAATACATAAAAACAGGAATCTAAAACCATTCAAAGGTATTCGAACGTACAAATACAACTTAATATTTTTGTGTTCAAAATTGTATTTATAAAATTACAAAGGAAAAAGGCAGCAATGTCGGAGAGATGACAGCAGATTTGACCTAAATTTTGTCTGCTATTGCCGTGAACCTTTCAGTTGCCAATATCTTTTCACCACCCGACGCATCCTTTATACGAATGACCGTGTTATGAAAAAATGTTCTGGCAAATCGTTTTTATGTGGATGTTACATACCTTATAGTTGTTATTATAACCCAGTTACCTGAAGCGATGCGAGAAAGACGTTTGACATTTTGATATTAGGTAACAGTCAAAGGTCACGATAGTTTCAAGACCCAAAGGTGATAGTTCGGAAGCGTAGCCTTCAACTCTGGTGGGCTATTTTTGTTTTTCAAGGATAGGGATAATTTGTAAGAATGCTATAATATTAGAAGTTAAATCATAAAGTATTTAATTTTAATATAAATATATACACTTTTCACTGGCTTCACGGCGCAGTTCGTAGGAGCTCTTCTGTGCTGAAGGTTGTGTGTTCAATTCCCGCCTAGGACAAGTATTTGTGTGGCGAACATAGATGTTTTTTGTGTTTGGATCTTAATAATATTTGTATTGTGTGTATGTATTTACAAAAAACGTACTTTTTAAGTATTCTATCAGTCATCTGGTTCCCATAGTACAAGCTATGCGTAGTTTGGGGCTAAATAGTAATGTGTGAAATCTACGTAGAATTATTTATAGTAATAGCTTTGCCTTCTGCGCTGTAGGTCGTGGGTTCAATTCCCACCCAGGACAAGCATTCGTGTGCGAACATAAATGTTTGTTGTGTGTTTGGGTGTAAATATATATTATAAGTAAGTATTTACAAAAAAAACACTTCATGTATTCTATCAGTTATTTAGTTCCCATATTACAAGCTATGCTTAGTTTGGGGCTAGATGACGCTGTGTGAAATATGTCCATGAATATTATTTATTATTATTATTGTAGATACTACGATGCCAGCACCTGGAATATTCTTACTCGATTATGAAATAATTTATCATGTACTCCTACGCGTGTAACGTCAAACAAGATTCATCATTCGTTCTGTCGAGACAGCGTTTGAACGATTGATGGAGGATACAAATAATATCATGAATTTAGTAATATATTTCAATTTAGTAATAGTATGTTTATATAAAAAAATAACAGTTTTGTAGAGACGTGGTACTACTCTATTAATGATCATATAATGAATGATTAAAAACCCTGGTTATTGCTCTGCTCTGTTTATCCAATGACGTACAGTCGTACACGCCTGAATATATTATTTAACATGGTTAGCTTATTAGTGAACGCGATTTCATTAGGAGTTCCCCATGGTACATATTTATTTAAAATCGTGACATCTTGGAATATTTCTATTACAGAATTTAGTGGAAATATTTCCGTTTCTTATCCGTGCCTTCAATGTTCTCACTGCAGGGACGCCAGCCTACGATCGATAAGTTTTTTTTATTTCACCGTAGCACAGAAGTATACGATATTTAAACACAAACTCAGCTTGGAGCTTTTACTTTCGATACACAGATCATCATACATAATATTGCATATCTAAAATTGCATTCATTTGTTTTTACACAAGTAATGTAAACGTAACAAAAATGTTTAAAGATTCGATATCACATTTAGTAGCATTTAAATTCTGTATGTTTGTATACAGTCGACACCAAAATGGTAGTAAAAAGCTTCTTGGCCTCCATTAATAGCAGCAATCGAGACTAAATAAAACAGAACAGTTAATGGCGGTTCTTGACATTATTGAGTCACGTATTTTATTGTCCATAAAGTAAATATTAACTATGACATTCATTCTTTGCTAAATTCGCTTCAGTATAGGTTGTTAGTAAAATGAAAATTCGACTGTTTTCATCTCCGGGTTAGTTTCTTTCTCTTAAAAGTAAAATTGGTTATTTTGTGAATCTGTGGTATTAATGTTATATACTATTTAAAATCACTAAAATACTTCAGTTTCTCTGAAAGCTTCCAAGCTTGACCTTAACGGTTCTTAAATATGCACAAATGGTCGCCAAGCTCTCGAAGAAAGTCTTGGACATGTATCTTTATTCTTAACCCAAGCCAAGTTTACATTATTTTACGATTTACTCCCGAAGGAAACAATGCATAGTTTAGTTACTTTTGTAATATTTATGTACGGGTTTTCTCAAGATTTAATATAAATTGATGCAAGATGTTAGTCGATGCCGAGAATTTTAGAACAACCTGGGTCACTATTTTGAAACATTTCGGATATTAAAAGTGATGATGATTATGATTCATTTCAGGATATCTGATATATATGCATTATTAATAAAGATCTTTGTATTGTAATTCATTAACGCTCTGCTTCATAAGTATTATTTTTATCTGTCACTGACAGAAATTGAATTAAACAGAATGTTCGAGATAAACTGAGAAAAGAATTTGTTTTTTTTTTCGGAGACGTTGATCTGACGCCTCGTCGGCGTTTCAGCGCACCCGCTCAGAATGAAATGGAATGAAGAAATTTATCATGTTATCGCACGCCAAAGCATAGCGTTGATTATAAAAGAAAAAGAAAATGAACTTTTACATGTGCCCAAAAGATGGCGTAAAGATGGTTTGAACTTTTTAGTCATTGTCAAGATATAACAGCGGGTTCTAGACAGTACGAAGGTCTGTCCTGACCATCCAAGGTCAATAAGTATCATAGTGCCGTTGCGTCGGAATTTGCTGGCACATACGAGTAGTTCGGTTGTCCGGTATATTCACCAGTACGTTTTGTAATGCGGCACTGGTGCTGCCACGCGGTCTCAAAGTTTTTATTTTTATTTAAGTTTTGCTTATAAGGATTTCGTTTTCTGGTTAGTTTATTTTAAATAAGACTTAAGACATTGTTGCCTTCAATATTGGACCCATATTATTGTTGTACTCACTATCTAGTTTTACATTTTCGCAAAATTCCAAAATATTGTCAATGAACTTGATGAGCTTTAAAGCCATAAAGATGGTTAAGTCCACAGTAACGCCCCCAGTGGTGCGAAGTAACAACAAAACGGATTAGGTAAGTTAGTTAGTTCACTTTAACAGTGATAGTCGGTTTGATGCCAACTTTGCTATAGCCACCGCAAAACTATTATATTATGTAAAGTTATGAAAGGTACTTTATATTCATTTGGTTTGGTTACTGTTACTATTTGCTTAATTGATTTTATTTATTATCTCTATAGTAAATTCCTATATAAAATAGTTTGTAGGTAATCTGTCTTGCTAATTGAAAACAATACAATATACAATGCCATGCTAGCTTAACGAAACAAAAATAACGCAACAACCTTTCGACAGTTCATAAATCGGTTTCAAACTTATTGACAAAATGAATTCTGTCCGTCCTCATTCTCCCAAGTTCCGACGTGCCACTCGTCCGAAAACAAACATTTCTTACTGCCAATGGACTGCTTATAACACCATACTTCACGACCTCTGCCCTTTGGCGCGCCCAAATGATGAAAGATACAAACGACCCAACAAAATATAAGAATTTTATCTTACGATCCGGCAAAGAAGCAAACGTAAAACAACTCTAACATGTTAGAGCTAAAGGCGACAGTTGAAAGTCTTTGATGACTCTACAATAAAATTCTCTTGTGATTTTATTATTTTTAACATGATTTTCTACTTAGTGTACAACATTTTTATACTTACATTGCATCACGGTAAAAATACTCTTAGACAATAAAATTAAGTATCTGTTGTTTGTAAATGACGTGAAGGCATAATACTCACAAATAAGTCTAAACACTGAAACTAACTGTAAATTGATATATCTGTACGCAGCTGCAATGTTTGTCATGCGCATGAATGTTTGAATGTTTATCTGTACATGAAAATTTCGACGTATTTAAACGATACTCGATGTCTAAAAGAAGTTTAAAAGTTTGAACGAATCAAAAACATCTAAACTCTTTCTAATCGAAAGTCTTAAGCTCATCTAAAAGTTAAAGGACACAAGTTTTTGTAGATTCAAAATTGACTTTTTAACTCGTCGCTAGGGCAGGGGACAGCAGGGAGCAAAAATAAAAACTCGAATTTAGCTTGTCAACACTTCGAAAAGCCTATCAACATCTTCAACTTTTATGTGCATTGTTCTAAAGTTCCTTTACTGTCAATTCTTATGAAACATATCGGCTTTCATAAAGAAATTTCTGTGGTCAAGAGATTCGTTTTTACGTCAATTCTGAGGCTGATCTAAATCATCATTTAACACGTTTCACGTATACCAACGCAAACTACTTAATGCGTATACGTATAATCCTACACCAGAACTCAATTTCGCAAGTGGCATGAATTTAAAGTGAAAAATAATTTTCCATTTATTTTTCCAAACATAATCAAGTTCTATTAAATTGCCCTGATTAAACCTTATTACAAAATTAGAGTTGTAGAGATCCTTGCACACATTTTAAGATAAATAAGAAAACTGAAACATTTTTGGGTAAAAACATTTGAGCACTTCTATTGGTTCTATTCTTCTACCTGTTTAGGTATACGAGTATTCTTATCCCGACCAGTCATAAGTAATGAAGGCGTCAGCTCCCGTTAATCACCCCACGCTGGAATACCGCATAATATTATGCCGAAAGCTATCGCTGTTTGTCTGTGTTGACTTTACACACTTCTGTAATGAAACAGAGGTGGATTAAGTATCTAAGTTTATACAAAATATCCAACATGCGATCCACCAATCTGGGTTGGAAACCCACGGTATCATAATGAATATGATGCCCCATCAAAATGATTAGTTGTAAAAGTGATTTTTTTTAGTGAACCCGTTTAGTCTTCTAAGTTCGAATCAGGTATTTATCAATTGTTGAAAGCAACAAGGTTCTCAAGTTATATTGAAAAAAGAAAACTATTGTCGTTAGTCACGTTATTGCATATATCAAGTTCTGTAGGTACCTTTGAAAAACAATTTACACCTCGTAAAAAACTTATTTTATTGTTTGTGTATCACCATTGTAATGAAACAAACCATTTCATTTACGGTTCGACATCTAAACAAAGGCTTGTAACAAAGGATGTAAATTATTATCCTTTAGCATTGATGGTACATTTATATTGAGCAAAAATCTCCTTTCGATTCCAGCCGGGATTAATTCCCCAGGGTGTTAGGGTGTTACTCATTTACTTAATCTGTCCCCGGCAAAAACCGGAAATGACATCGAACAGAGCGCCACTGTTGGCCCAGTCGTAATTAAGTTTTTGCTTAGCCGAAATGCTATGCTTTGTGACGTCATCCGCTTCCGGTTTTTTGTCCGTTTTAAGCGATTTATGTCGTGTGAGGCTTTATTCTTGATTGCACGTTTTGTCAGTTGTATTTGATGACACTGTATTATAGTTGTATATACGAGTAAAGGGATTGTTCGGAAATGTTTTAATTTATATTATAAATTAAAACGCCTTGTCATACTAAACAAATGATTGTTTTGTTAAACGTTTCTTATTCCTTTGTTTCAGTTAAAAAAGTTAGGAGATTCGACAAATATCAATGTATAATTTTTGTCCCTAGAAAATGTGTCAAAGAAACTCTCATAGAGAAATGGGAATTAGGGGTATCTGAATAATGCATAGATTTGTATTCGGAAATTATTTCTATTGAGAGTTGAATTGAATATACCATACGGGGCTGCGTAGAACTTACAAGTTGTTTACTCCGTAGCATTTTATTGTAGAGAAGGGTAACATATTTTTTTGTGAAAGAAGGCAATAGTAAATCTGAAGTTTAGTGATTTAAATTTCATGTAAATTCGATGCTGCAATAAGACTAAGATAGAATGTCTTTTGTTTCTCGAATTTTATCACCACGTTTTTGATACCTGACAGATGATATTATGGGAGTGCATTTACTGCTTCCAACAACAATTTTTGGAAATTGTAGAATCACTGAGAGTTCTTCTTTCTATGGGCTTTTTTTCTTTTTATTTCTATGATTTTGCGACTCAGTTGTTTTTCAAATTGTAAATCAAGACAGGGAAATATCTGTCGGGTCAGCTAGTATGACATAACAGATAATGATAGAGTACATGATTTCCAACGTCATTTACAGCTGAACCCTAGAATCAACTGGTGACTGGAGACACTAACATTGTTATCTGTCAAAAAATATACGGACCTATTTAAGAGAGAACATTGTTATGTTGCAACAGTAATCTATCCACAGAAATCTATTGTAGATTATTTGGCTAGCATTCGGCGGCTGTTAGTCATTTCGTCTAGATTTTTGCACGTTATTCTACGAATCAAACTTATTTTTAAAACCCGATGAGGTAGGGTTACATAATAATATTACATTCACATTAGAGAGAGCTATTAGAAATGCATGAACCCGATTCCCGGAGGTAATCTTGGTTAACGGCGGCACTAAGATGTACTGCGTAGGCTTTGATTTAGTACAGATTATTTCCACCAGATTTTCTCATACGTTCTTATATTTTTTTGCTGAATATTCTGCTTTAAGATCAAGGATACTATTGGAAACGGCTAATAGTTTTATCTAATTACTCACTCTCAAACAATAATGCCTTTAGTATGTTTTTTTACATAACCTTTTCTGCCCCACTGCTGGGAAAAGGTCTCCCCAAAAGGTTGTATTGCACGTCGGGGTCGGCCTAGGAAGTGTTGCAAGCTTAAAAAAATTTGGAAGCTTAAGATTGCGAGTAGTGGGAGACCAAAAGAAGCGTGAAATGCGTCGAAGGATTTGAGGAAGACTTTTGCCCATCTGTGGGAATCAATAATACTCAATACTCAATAGTGGATCATAAATAAAAATTAAATTAATAAACCCATCATGTCGAATAATCTCATTATCTATTGTTTTATTTCTTATCCACTTTTTATAATAGAAATCATTTGCAAATTACAAGAAATAATTTCCCTAACCGATTCACTAAGGATACCTTCTCGGCTAGGTGCCCGTACGTCAAATAAGTACCTGCAGATCCAGGTAATCCACTCCTCATCCCGGAGGGTAAATGACGTAGGAAAATTGACTCTTAGCTCCGAAGCTAGCTACGTAACGTTGGAACCAAACGGGAATTTTATAGGGTTAATTTATGTGGGAGTTTTTTTATCGAAATTCGCTTTTTTAGCAACATTGTGTAACGTAGACGTAGGTAAAGATCGGAATGGGAGATTTTTATTTATTTTTATTTGGGATGGGGAATTACTGATCACAGTTATAAATAAATACTAGCGCCTATACACACATATCACTGCAATAAGATTATATAGTTGTACAGAAAAAAAGTGTGCCCCGGCCGGGAATTAGACCCGGGACTCCTCGCTTCGAAAGCAGGGCAAAAAAAAATACTGCTTTGTAGCTTAGATTATAAACTACGAAGCAGTATTTTTTTAGTATGGGTTATTAAAAATCTTATGAATAATCGAAGGTATCAAAAAATATGCTAATCATAAATTACTGGATTACTGGACTGGATTAAGAAAAAAAGCGATTTTACAAAAAAAAGTGGCTTTTGGTCCAAGAAAATGTTCCTTTAGTTTAATATTAATGAAAATGTGTATTTAGAAGAAAGCCGAGATTCGTCTCGGCCAGAGAGTTTTTGGAACAAAAATAATCAAAAGCGCTTTAAAAGTATTCAGAGCTAAACAGCCTAGAAACGACTCCTGAAATTTCCCGGTTGGTTGGTTTAATTTTAATTTTAGGTCACTGTAGCAACCTTCTCTATCTTAACGACCAATAAAAAACACTTTATCAAAGGATGATCCCTTATGAATATACGTTGTCTCAGAAACATTAATCATAGACAAAATAATTGAATGATTTAAAAATCGAATGAACCTCATGAAATAAATTAGAGTCATCCAAATCGGTTCAAAATTGGTGAAAAACAGAATCATACAGCTATCTCGAGGACCTTCTCCTTATTTTGAAGTCGGTCGTAAATACAAAGCCGTCATACTTTTTTTTAACAAGTCTTTTTATGCAAGTTTTTAACCCGTTAGGTTAAAAATGAGCATAAATGTGCAACTGAAATATTTTTTTTGAAAGTTATGAATGTATTTGAACTGATGGTGACATGTTCTTAATTTCATCAAGATCAGTGTAGGTGATATTAAAAAAAGCCACAAAACTACTACTGAAACGTGAAACTATTTTATTTCATTTCCTTGGAGGGAAACCCGTGTTACTTATCTTTATTTTTATGCTAAATTTTTGGTAACATCCTCATAAACTTTTCCCTACTCAATATTACGGCACGTTTCCGGTCATCCGGTCGGAACAAGTCAAACTGAAATTGGGGCACAAAATCAAACCCTGCTTTGATGATTCAAAAAAGGTAATTTGCAATCTCAACTTGTTCGAAATTCACGATTGAAAGAATCCAGCTAATGAAACATCGAACAATACAATATCTCTTTGCAATAAGTAATTATTAAACTTATGAACATAACAGACAATAATAGATTTCAATAAGGAGGTTATTGAAGTCTGTTATGTTCATAAGTTTAAGTGGTTATTATGATTAATATAATACCATTAGAGGCTAAAAAATAAAACTAGAATGAATGCTCTGGAGCGGCTTGATTGCGAATTTAAAATGGATGAAGTATTTTAAAAAGATTACAGAATTGATTGCCAAGTTTTAACACGTTTGCCAATTTCATAAGAAACTGTTCCCTTGGGCGAAAGGTTTTCACGTTCAAGGAAATAATTAAACGTAGACGCGTTGAATGCTGATTTTGGGCAAACATTCTACTTTTGGCAGTAATATTTGGCGACATTGAGACTGCAGCGATGCTGTATCGTATTTTGGCGATAATCGGTACTCATTTGTCATTTATATATATTTGTATGCGAGGAAATGACGGATTGAGCTGAAGGCCCACCTGGTGGTTGGTGATTACCTCGGCCCATAACAACGTCAATACGACGTAGATCCTCTCCAAACAAGGTATGAGGGAACACAATTTAACAATAGTGTGCCTTGTGTTTTTTGGTAGTTTAGGGTTTTAATGTTGTTTCATGTAACTAAGTCTAAATCTACTTTATATATACCACGCCAGATTCCTACTGGAAATAAATATATTTAATTGATACAATAATTTGCTTTATTGACATTTGTGCGATTATGATTTTCTCAGTAAAATTAGAATAAGAATGCTAAATTTTATTTTTAATCTTTTTTTTTTTGGTTGTTATGCAGGAAAATTTTGAAGACACTTAAAGATTTGTTAATATACTCTTCTGACTATGAAGTATTTTTTACAGTGCGTTTTTAAAATTTTCTGTCCAACCCGACTCTATTCATGACATCAGTGTATAATTCTAATTATAAAATTATGTCCAAGCAAGTAACGCTGAGTATCTAGGAGTTAAACTTTTACAAATGAATTTAAGTGACTATATTTAAAGTCAGATTTATTCTGCCTTCAAACCAGACCAAACCACCAAGCAAGGGATTATTTTGCGGCTTGTAACCTAACCACATAACTAGACGTTGCGGCTTATTCCTTCACTACAAAGAGTCCCCTCTAATCTCTGGACTTCGATGGTGTAATGGTTCACATAAATAGGCTTAGATAATGGTCGTAGGATAGGGTCCCACACCAGGACAAATATTTTATCATACAAATAACTGAGAGATTGGATTTCAGCCTTAAACACACTGTTACACACTCACACACCTCCAGTAGGGTTTCCTGAATGAAAAGACCCGACCCGAGAACTAATTTTATGCTTTTCACACGAACTTTGTTACATCCCTTTTAAGGATGACAGACATCAATAAAAAAGGTAGCATGGTTTAGTAAGGTGGTCTTTAAAAATATAACTGATTCCCAACAATATGTTTATAATATGAATATCTAATTAATACACTAGCTGCGCCCCGCGGTTGAACTTCCTACGGGAACCATACATTTTACCGGGATAAAAAGTAGCCTATGTGCTATTCCAGACTATAATCTATCTCTGTGCCAAATTTTATCCAGGCCCGTTCAGCCGTTCTGGCGTGATTGAGTAACAAACATTCATCCATACTTACAAAACTCGCGTTTATAATATTAGTAGGATATGGTCTTTAATTTGCAACTTGTGTGACGATATTACAGTGCCGTGTGTCGCTCTTTGGGGCGTGTACCGCTTAAGTGAACAAGGCTCAAGTAATATAGTTGTATTGTACATCATTGGCGACAGAAATTGGAACTTCAAAGGGCTCCAGCAAATTACTGCGGCATCATTAATATGAGGTTCATTAATCACTTGGCGCTGCGACACCTCCAATTGTTTTGTGTCAAGTGCAGATTAACTACAGATAGACAACTGTTTTGTAGTTACAATGTTATTTGAGTAGGGGGGCTCTTTACATCCTACCCCGGAAACGGGCCTCATGGCAACGTGGATGAGAGTCTGGTGAAGTTCCTATTGGAGAGCCCTGAGACTTTCGAATGCGCAGAGATTAGTGTACATTCGAATGGGTTAGTCCGTCCCATATAACTTGGTTATCCCCTCCAGGGCAACCGGAGTATAAGTAGGTATATAAATGTTAGTAGGTATATATTGCAAAAAATTGTGGTACTACGATTTGCCTACTTTCGGTTTTAGGTAGGTTTAGGAACCAATGCATTTAAGGTCTTCCACACATATTAGAACCTTAAACGCATTGCTGTTCATTGTGTAATTTTACAGTAGGAAGCCAATGTACTCTTTCCGTCTCTTTCTCACAGCGCACAGCGTCCCAATTTGACACTATAGCTTGGTTTCAGAAGTCTCGTGCCCATCCCGCCCATGAAAAGATCTTTAAGGTAATCATCGCTCAGCGTCGAGTGAATGGAGTGAATGGGAGTGTATTCATCCCTTTGACGGGCTCACAAAACCGTGGCCTGGTTTGGTGTTTGCTGCAAGGGCTCAGATAATATGTTGTTTATAATGTCAATGGTGTAGGTGCTTGTCAGAACATAACAATATCATGTATTCTATAGGCCATTTGGTTGTTAGCCTGTCGTTGAAATTAATTTTGCGAAGCGTATGATGCTTGTTAACGATTATTCAGATTAGGCACTTTGTGGTTGTATGTGGATGTTATTTCTTGATAATAAATATGCAACGTTATATGTTACGTTATACGTTTGACGGCTCTGTAGTTTAGTTGGTAATAGCCCTGCCTTCGAAGCGAAGGGTTCGATTTCCGGCCTGGGCAGACTTTGATAGATTGATAGATTTTTCTTGTTCGTGATTTTGATCTTTATCTGATGAGCGTAAAGTTTGTTATCGGGTCTCGAGTGTTTGTCTTATGATTCGGTTTTTCCTGCGATACAGAGAATCCTACAGAGAATTTACACATTTATACCTTGCAAGGTATAAATGTGTAAACGATATCTATAACGTTATTTATTTATTACTGAACCTACAGGTGTTTTTTTCTGTATTGATTCAAAATTTGACAATCGGCTGTCAAACTACGTTACGACAAAGACCCCATAGAAAAAAATGGGTTAATTTTTTTCTGGCTTTTCACGTGAATTTCCCAAAAAAATATTTTCACGACCCTTGTCCTGACAAACACAACAAAAAATAATTAGCCAAATAGCCGTTCGGAAATAATTAATTAATATTTCGATTACAAACATTTTAAACTTCCGAATAAAATGGGTGTTTGTCTTAAGAATCGATAAATTTTACCACCCTCCAAATGTATGGTTATGTATTAGGTGTTGAATTCATATAAGTTTTTAGCAACTTTGGTACTAAGTTAACGACCACATTATTTACTGTTAGAAAAGATCTATTTTTCTTGGAGTAAAGTAATATGTATATTGACACGGTAAAAAGAAATAGAAAGATTTTGTCGTGAACTGAGTTTCAATTCCATCGATCACGTTTGGCAGAGGTATACCTATATGCAATCGTGCATGATTAGCAATCTCCTCGGTCAGGCACGAGGTGGATTGAAACCGATGGCTTTGGGCAATCGGCCAGGTGTAGGCAAACGTGATGCTCGGTTACCCCGAGTGTCTATACGTCGAATTCTATGACGTATGCTAAACTAGCAGTCTAATGACTAAACATACAGAGTAATTTGTCTAGGGAATTCTTGTATGTTCTTGTTCAACATGTTGTCTCATTTATTTCAGTATCTATAGGTATACCTACTTTCGATTTTATCCAAAACATCTGGTAGCAGCAGAACTTGCCAAATTAGTTCGAATCTGGCAAGTAAATGGTAATCCGCCTCCAAGTAGTGGTATGCTTGCGTGGCTATATTTCGGTGATGGGGTGTGGGTGCCGGTAAAATTGCTGCGGTCGAGTGAGTCGACTTGAGTTGAGTAATGGTACTTAGAAGTGCTAATTCATATTCTGTTGTTTATACGCAGCGATAGCCACTTAAAGTCCAGTCAAATAAGCAAAACTATAATTAAAAAAAATATATACTCGCTAAAGAGTCCTTGTTTAAAACAATAATAAAAAAATACTGGGGAAGATTTACGAATAATTACTTAATAACTTCAAATCGGCAAACATTGGGAAACTCTTGCAACGGCTGATCCAAGCATACTTGTAGCGTTTTTTCAATGGGATATTAGAGTACTATCGAAGGCAAAATGAGCGCAAAACTAGGTCGTTATCAGTCTCGATTCCCTTTTGTTACATCGTTCAAGCTTCCACAGGGTACCAAATTCAATTGTCAATTTGGGAATGATCGGGGATTTCCCTCTACTTTGTGTCTGAGTGGGCATCTCTCATCCGCTGTCGTTTTACCGTTTTCCACGAAATAATTCTACTTTGTGATTATACTGACACATAGGAGTTATTTATATTATTGTTTTATATTTTGTTTCCAAATATCTCAGAATTTAGATGTTGAAATACAGCAAAATCAAACTATCGAAATGTTTTCAAATATTTGCTGCCATATATAAAATATATATTTCATATATGCACCAGTTTCATTTGATCTCATAAATCTTCTCTCTAATATTTGTAGCAATTGTTAAAGATATTAAGTATACATTTTATGAATAAATCTGACAACACAGTGAAGGTAAGAGTATTTATTTGAGGATTCATTTAACTTTCTATTATAGTTCCATTTATCTAGTTAGGTTTCTAAGTATGATGGCTAGTAGTAACCATCATATCCCATGTAGTACTATCCCATGGGTGATTGCTAAATGTGCGTACAGAAAGCAAAATTACTTTGGGTAGATTTTATAGGCTTAGCGGGAGACTGAGAGGGACTACTAATTATGGAAATTTCCTTTGTCAAGAGTTTATTCTATTATAAAACATGAGCCGGCGGGTGGGAGAGTTTCACAAAAGCACCATGAATACTGCCGGGTTTATGCAGGCAATTTTGTATGGAAAAATAATCACAGAATATGTGTTGTGCCGGATAACCCAGAAAATAAATAATACATAACAAATTAAACAATACAATCGGTAGTACGGAACCCTCGGTGTTCGAGCCGGAATTGCAATAAGTCGGTTTTTCATTTTCACTCCTGTTTAAATAACCACTTCGTTTTTGAATTAAAATCGAAGAACTGGTGACTATTTATGCCAATGGAGTTTATGAAGGATTATAGCTGGGCTCTGTTTAATAAACGTTACAAATTGTAAATTTTAATTGAATTTTGTAAGTTACAAATCTCCAAGTTTTCTGTTTTATAAAGAATGCAACTTACAAATTTACCATGGTGGTAAACTAACAAAATTGTACCTACACTTTTACATATTTTTGTTTAGTAAAACAATTCTTTACTCTTTACAGGTGACAATTTAAATATTGTCATCGAAATTAACAGGCATTTTCTGCACATATAAACGTTTATATAACAGCATTTATAATGGTCGATAATAATTATTATGATTAACTTGTAAAATTCTGACATAATTATAAGGTTTATAAAACAGGACTTTTCATGCAACTTTTAAAAGTGACAAATTGTAACGTTTATTACACAGGGCCCTGGACTGCAATATTCTAAATGACTAGTTTAAAAAAATATAATGTTAACTGTGAAAGCTTATATTCTCACATCAAGCATTTGAGATCTTTGAGATATATTTTGTTCATTAACCTTTTGTGAATAACTGCTAGATCTAAGATGTCTGAACCCGGTAAAACTCTTTTATTCAGATCTGCACTAAATTGTACCCTTGAGTTGGATTAGGATTTAATTCCCTTTGGTAGTCTTAATATTTTATGTACACAGCTGTTAGGAAATGGTTTATTTTAACAAACATTTTATCAACTTTAAACGAGATGAGTTTTTCTTATTTAAGTCTTCAACAAGTGTGTGTAATTATGTTGGATGAAAGTTAATTTTATTGACTGATATCAAATTCTTTACACATGTACTACTAAATTAATTTCACCCACGTATTACTTAAATAAATTTCGCATAATGCTACATAACCTATACCCTTCCTCATGAAGGTGGCTATCATATACAAAAATTCAAATCCCACTGGTAGTTCCTGAGGTTAGCGCGTTCAACCAAACTCTTCAGCCTTATAATATCATAATAAAAAATATTAAAAATACGTCATATGTACTGTTCAAAGACTCTCTTGAAAGTTTGCGTAGCGCTACACCATGACTACATAATCTGCTACGCCGTAGTCGTAGCCGCTACGTCACACGGTAGTTTTGTATTCACAACAAGTGCAAGCAAGTTTAACCCTTTAGTTGCCAAACTACCCTTATTTCATCAGTCAATGTCGAGTAAGCCGGGTACTATTTACAGCCGGAATATGGGTTTGAATGTTTGAAGCAAGTTTATGTTGTTTCAGCCGTAATGTACCTACACGTATACTGGAAATGCCTCATTTATTATTTTTAATTTTGACATAGCGAATGAGGCCGCTTTAAATCTCAAAATGTGAGTTTATAAAACCAGAATAGCCTAAAGTTGTTTTATTGCTTTTGCAGTTAGGCGTTAGGGTTTTAGCCTCGAATATAGATTTCTTTGTTAGAGTAATCTTTTGGAGTATAAAGTTGATAGTTTCGATATGGTTTTGCAACATAAATTTATTAATTCATTTTAGGGAACGCAACCACTTTCTAACATTTAGTTACAAATTATTGTTACGAATTATTGTAATAGATTTCAACGGAAAATACAAAAACGTGGAATAAGCGGAACTTTCATAAATAGTAACCTAAGGTACTTACTGCATAAACTTTGACCTGGCCGGGATTCAAACACGGGCCTCTCGCCTCGAAGCTGTCTTCGAGGCGAGAGGCCCGTGTTTGAATCTAAAGTAAATACGTTTGAATATACAATAGTATAAAAGTTATCAATGTAAAAGGAAAATAAAAATTACTGATTTCATTAATAATATATATTCGTCAATATTAATAGTCAATATTATCTACTATCTCAAAAATAAAGCTTTTGTTTTTTCAAAGACTAATAATGACATGGTATGCGAACAAGGCAGGATATGACGTAATTAGGGAGTTATTGGTATCCTGCTGGTACAAACACCAACATCATTCATACCATACATAAGAAGAATGATACGCCTAAAAAAATCTATTACTTATTGCCTTGTCTGAATTAAAATAATTATCATTACTATCATAAGCAATTAGTGCAATTTACTAATGAATAAAATGGGAAGTTCACTTAGCATTTTTTTTTTATTTTCGTAGTGGCTGTCCTCCGTCCTGACAATTACGAACACTACAGAAAATCTGCCAAATCGATCATACTGTTCTCAAGTGATCCTCCATTCCTTCCTCCATTGATTTTATTTATATAATATATTGAGATAATATGAAATCACTTCAACGGCATAGCCGGTGCCTGTCTTGTACAGGCTAGGCTCATTCTAATTTAACAAATGCAAAAGCTGGGTTTTAACAAACGGAAAACGAAAATCATGAAACATGTCACATTCTCGCTAAAAATAGCACGGCTCGTATGAAAGAAAGGCCTAATGAGTCTGTCCGCGTTCCTCACAACGGGTACACAGCGGTGTAGAATTTTTCCGCATGGGCGTGCGGGGTGGTCAAACGATCAATATTTTCCCACGAGTCGCGTGCTACAATGACGTCATGAGCATACTTAAAAATCGGTGGAAAGTGTTCGGAAGTTGGGTTGACGTTTAGTAAGTACTCATAAGTGTTCCAGAGAAAATACTGCAAGTAAATCAGACTCAAATCCAATCAGCTTTATCGGTTGAAATATAGATAGCTAGGTCTCACTGTGACACAATATGTTTACTTGTTGTGTAAAATTTGACGTGTCCAAATGATAATTGAGATTTAAAGAAATGAATGCGTTTGAGTTCGAGTTTAACGCTGCGAAGAGGTTGCGGCCAACTGTGCAACAGCATCCCAATTTTTCAAGTTCTGTATATTGTAAATGTAAAATGGATTATAAATTATTTGAAAAACAAGTGAACGACATTTTTACTAACAATACTAATACTGTTTTAATTAAAAATACTGTTCACTCACTCTCACTTGCCGAGAGTAAGCTGGTGTCCCTGCAGTAGGAACGTTAGAGACTGGTACGTAACTTTATTACTAACGGCCGCGCAATCAGAATACCTATGCTCCAATACCACGTTCTCAAAATAGTCCTTCATCGTGCTATATAAAATCAACCATTTTATCCCCGAGCCAAAGATAGAATACATTAATTTCGAAACTGCAACAACACAAGAAAAGAGAAACAAGTAGGTATAATATAAAACTATGGTACGTATTATATGTTGTTTCGTACATGTTTGTTTTTTTTTTTTTTTTTTTTTTTATGTCAATTAGTGACGGAACGAGCTGATGGCCCACCTGATGGTAAGTGGTGACCCTCGCCCATGACAACAGTAATGCGCGCGACTCAGTATGAGATCTAAATCTTTACTGAGTCGCATTCATCCTGCTGCGTCCATCACCCGAGACGGGGATGATACGTCTCATGCGCATGTGATTTCACCGGCAGCCACACCCTTCCACCGGAACACAGTAATGCAACCACTACTGCTTGGCGGCAGAGTCCAGATGTGGTGGCAGTACCTCTTCGGACGAACTTGGCACAAATTCTACTGCTACTTTTGGTTGCTCCTTTAGCACCACCCAGGGGGTACGTGTAGGGAATCAAAGGGTTCACACCTACGGACGCGAGCAACTGGAGCTCAGTATGCGCTGTAAGAAGTTACGGCGTTGTTTATCAGCACAAAGGTATATAAGAGGTAATAAGGTATATAAGGTGTATTTAAGATCAATTATTTTAGGTTCAAAAACAGAGCCCGACTTCAAAGCAGTTTTTTTTTTAATAAAGCTATTCGTTTTTGTCATTATTTGGAAATTATGGTGAATGTAGCTTTAGTTTAGTTTATTAAACTAAACTAATTTAGTTTAGTTTAATAGTCTCATATCTATAACAAATTTTAATTTTATTAAACCAGAGCTCGAAACATAACTTTAGATTTTTAACTACTTGTCAAAACCTTTATATTTTCCCCCGCAATGGCTATATACGATCGTCATAGATCACGACCTAGACACATCTACATACACGTTTAGTCATATACATATTATGTTTATATGTGTGTGAACCCCATCGCGTGTAAATGGTTTGATATCAGTCGTTAGGCTATCTACTCATACAGTACTAAAATGTAAAGTAGGATATGAAAGCTTCTATATCGTTTACAAAGGCCATGTAAATGTAAAATTGATGCTACCAAAGCAAGTTTCGTGACTTGCTTTGGTAGCGTTCTTAAGAGCACAACAATTTCAAAAAGAAATTCAGCATTATTTGGAATATGTTAAACGATCTGACTTTAACTGGGTTTTAGTTGGTAGCTCTATCTTCTGCGCTGTAAGTCGTCGGTTAATTCCCACCCAAGACCAATAAAGACCAATCTGTGAAGAATATAGATGTTTGTTCTGAGTCTGGGTTTTAATATGAATTATATTATCAACTATCTGAAATCAAATCAACTATTTCAACTAATCAACTATTTAAAATGAAGCAAAGTTCATTTTAAAAATAATAACTTTAAATATAATAGGTTATTAACAAAGGTGTATGATACAATAAGAATGTTTTTTGTGAAGTGTGAGATAACTGTTATTCTTAGCGAGGAATGACGATGAAGAGCTCACCACTTGTCACGTCTATGACTGCCTCTTTGGGGAAGAAGTGGTCAAAATAAGCCTTATACAAACATTTTGAAGCCGCTCAAGTTTAGCTGGTCCTCCCTGACATCGAGATAACATGAATCAGCGTAATCAAGAATAGGGAGAATATAGATTGTGAGAGCGCAATTTTTGTGGCAGTAGGTAGGAAATTACGCAGCCTCCGCATAATCAACATCTATAGGATAAAAAATAACTCTGGCGTCCAATAAGGTTTATTTTTAATTATTTTGTGATACAAACAAACACAAATTTTCAACCCGTGTTGGGTTGTAAGTCTGCGCGCAAGGCACGAGAACCTGCAGCTATGACCTGAACTAAAATTACCTATTCTTCTATATAATGTCTAAATTTCTGTCTAAATAAATAATCTTACATACTCATAGAAAACAGACAAAATACCGTTATTCAGTCTATAAATACAATAATTAAGCGGTACGTCGGTAATTAAAAACAACTTACAAAAGATCATTACAGCTGTAGAGAGGCTTCGCCAGGAACATAATAAAAACATAATGTCAAAGTACTCAATACAATAATATAATACACTATTTAAATGAATAATAGCAATAAATGAAAGTTACCTCTTTTTTGTATATCTATTTAACTAAAATTTTGAATTTTAAAATGTCTGGCCTAGAAAGTTAAACTTAATATTTCTGTTGAGAGAGATTGAATTTTCTGCAAGTTCATTTAATATTCTCGTAAAGTACGAGAATATTAAATAAATTTGCAGAAAATTAAATATCTTTTGAATTATGTTTAAACGAACTATCTTACGCAACAAAGTTTTGAATCAACATGACAAATGTAAAACAGTTACTAAAATGTAAACAACAGTGACTAAAATTGAGAAGTTTATTACGTCTCAATACAAATGATCTTCGTTTACAAAACTTACGACTATAATAATTTGTTATATGTACATAAGTATATATTGCTTATATTTGAAGTACTTTTATCTTTTATTTTTCACACTAAGAGTGAAAAGGGCTACCAGGTTATAAAATAAAATTATAAAAAATATTTTGATAATTATTTTTACACATATACTTTTATAAACAATAAAATCTGTAGTTGGCTGAATGTTTAAAGCTAGCTGCACCCCGTGGTTTCACATAGTTCCCGTTCCAGTAGGAATACGGGGATAAGATAAGATATACTATGATATCTTCAACCGGCACCCTATTATCATTTAAAAGACACAGGTCGGACATAATTACTAACAGATTACCATAGCAACATGTTATCTGTCAAAAAGTCCCATACATTGTTTGTCAGATAACAATGTTGTTCTGGAAATCTATGTCTAGTCATTTATTAGTTGATAGCTTTTAGTTTTAGTCTTCTTATGCCCTTGAAAACATTAGAACATCGAACTATTTACTATAAGTAGGTAGATGGGTTATATCGAAAGTAATATCGTAGCGGATGCTAGGGTGATTGCCGTTGGCCGGGAGAACTAGATTACATTCCCAATAACTAGATAGTGACAGGAAGGCACCGGTGGGAAACCGCTGCATTAGTAATTACATCGTTAAATACTAGACTTGTGTTCTTGCAGTCATGAACCACCTTCAACACGGGAAAAGCCCGTATTGAAGGTGGTCGTAGAAATATTTTTAAATTATGGCTACATTTAAAGGCTTAATATGTTTGCCTGTGGGTATTTGATTTTAATTGATGGATTGGTCACAACACGGGTAGGTGTCAAAGTTGCTCACAGCCGTGTTAAGTGAAATTTTGTGTTTTGGTAATGCTTAGTTGGTGATTTACAATAGGTACCCCAAATATAAGAGTGGAATTTGCTGCATTAATCTCGAGATAAACTTGTGTTTTTGTTATAACATTAAATATAAATAATTAAACGAAATGATGAAATATAAGTAATTCTATTGAGGTATCAAAATTTTACAAAAAATAAAATTTAAGTTTGGAATGTTGACACGAAAGAAGAAGAATTAAACAAGATAATACCATTAATTCCACACATACTGATCTTGATAACACTTTAAGTATTAAAATCTGGGCATACAATATACCATAAAATTCGTCTTTTCGAAGAGGTATATTCCCGCGGGGCTTCGTTTCGCAGTAGGGTATACCAAATGTGGGGAATTCATTGCCACTTCTCCCGCGTATATCTCGGCTACTAAAATATTTTTCTAGTAAATCTGTTCATTTTATAAATCAATTACTGTCCTTTAGTTTTGCTACAACTCAAAAACAGCTGGACCGATTGGACTTTCTATTTCGTTGTGTTTGTAATAGCTAGGACAATGTTTGTATAATATAAGTTATTAGGAAAATTCGTAAGAAATATCGGAAATTGGGAAAAACAGAAAGTATTTTTTTCTATACGATTTTTGCCATTACGTCCCTTTGTTTGTTTGTCACATTGTGAATCCAGATATCTTTCGAGTATGTATGTATGACAAATAATACATAAAAATAAATAAAATTGAAATGTCATCAATACAACAGATTTTTACTAAATGCATTTGAAAGTCGGTTTGTTTCGGCTAAACCGATGTCGACTTGACTGTCACTGTTAGAGATAGTTGATGTTGTAAGGAGTAACTTAAGATACTTTTAATCATGAAAAAGAAATGGGGAGTAGGTGTACAATTTTTTTTTAATTCCACTCGGACGTAGTCGCGGCAAACAGCTTGTACATAAATAAATCCTTAATCGGCACCAATTTTATACCAACTTACTAATACCATCAGATCCGGGCCAAAGAGATATCACATTAATATCGTTTTAATGTGTCATCGAGGTATTATTTTAACTATTATAGGATTAATTTATTTTTCCTTCGTCCATCCATTTATCCGTTTTACTGCCAAGACCTTTTTCTCAAGAATGGCTGAAGAAGTTCGTCCGTTTTTATTTCCCTGTTGATTTAAATATGTTTCTTTACTTAAAGATGTTTTCACTGCTTTTGTTCTCTAATATAATTTAGTGTTTTACAAAAAATATGATAATAAATCACCTACATTAGTCGTAGTGAAATTAGTTTTAAACACCTTAAACGAATCCTGAAAGTAATATTCCACTGTATTTAATACACATACAGCGTACTCAACTGATCGACTCCTCCACAATACTTCACTGTATTGTTAAATGTAGATGAAATGCGCCAAGGTGATAAAAAAAACTGTTTCGAAGAGTGTAATGGCTGTTATGAGGGAACGGAAACCTCAATATGGTAACTTTTCTGACAATTGGCCTGACCAACTATTTTACTTAGTCTAAGTAAACAAATATTAATGATATATAATAATTATAATTTATCTTTGTGTATTTTAGGCAACCTAAGGTTAAACTATCCAAACCAACCCTGTTATCCAAGCCAACACTCTGCGGTTTAAACTTCCCTCGTCTAATTGGATGTACCTGTGTTGGTTTTCACTCCCGACTTGGGTCAGGAAATTACGACCACATGACTTACGAGTGAGGAAATAGCATCCGAATCTGTTACATATTCAGTTATCTTCAGTTTGAAGGTCAAACCTTTTAATCTACAGCTGGCGCGTTCTTTATACTAATAAAATATAATAAATTAACTCTATACAGAATAATAATAGTCTGTCACAGTCCAGGGAGAGTGAAATGGTTCAAGATCTGGGTATGGTGCGGGTATAGTGCCCCTCAGCCAGGTGAAACGATGTCTTGCGTAAGTTGCGTGGCAAAAAGAAAATGTGGAAAGAGATCGCGTTCAGGGCGCTTTAACGGAGAGAGAGATGATGATATACACGGTATGTTTGTATCATCCTCAGCTTATTCTAGTATACACTCTAGAAACAGGAAGATAAAGAATGTTCTAAAACCTTAACATTTTATTTCTGTCATGGCAAACATGACAAAAATAAAAAGTTGTCCTCAGTTTCTGTACGTTACTTTGCTTGATGAAAACCCCAGCTGGTTCGTCCGTTAAGTGGTATTGTCTATTACAGCGTACGTATGAATAATTATTAAACACCAAAACAAATGTTTTCACATCGTACATTCCACATCCACATCAAGTCACATCGTATTATAACTTGAAAAGTTGCGCTTCGCCCGCCAAAGCGGCTCAAAAGTCATGGTTTATTCAAATAATCTAGCAGTCTTTTTCCACATTGTGTTCAATTTGCACTGCGGATAAACGTGTAGGGCTGCTGTTATACAACATAACGTGAAAACGAAAATAAAATGAAAAAACGGTAATATAAGTGGGTAAGTTCATAGAATTAAACAATGCATGCGTGGCAGATTTTTGGGGCCCATTTGGGTCTTTCATTTAAGGCAGTTTATACAGGAGTGTAATCAGAATAAAAGTCTGTATATTAGTGGTTTCGTAAGGGTTCGCTTTAATTAAGCCTTTAATTAATGTATAATTGTTTATATGTAGCCATTTATAGGGTTGTATTTTTTGAACCATTAGTTGTACTGGGCTAAATTCATGGTCCATATGCCAATATACTATAATATAAAAAATAGTTGATACAATCGGAAGTTTGCAAGTCGGATATACTCAAAAATCCAACTTCCTTAAAAACCTTTATTCGGTTAGCGCGCAAGTATCATATGGCAAAGTCAAAATATTAAATCGGCAATCGAATTATAATTGTGGTGAAACATTACTAGATAAAACTACGCCTAAGTGTTTATGGACGATTGGAGGATCCTCTAACAAGAAGGTGTAAATATAAAAAAATATATCCCAAAAGTTTCGAAAAATCAGCAATCGTATGAATTGTGTTTTTTATGGTGCAGAACTATAAATATGTGTAAAAGGGAGGTTAAAAATCGCAGTATTTTTTTCAAGGGCTGCCAGACAAACTAAACATCGGAATTAATTCTAACTTTGACAATAATCCATTGCATCCATTTTATAATAAATGCGGAAAATGTAAAATGTCATGGACTTATGAATCCGCCCTTGTATAAACGCGATGTTGTAAAAATACGATGATCATTATTTGAATATAAAAAGTATTTGATATGGATTATGACTGACGAGAAGCATCTAGCAGATTCAATACGAATTGGTTATATGGTAAGTAAACACCTGTTTGTTCCAAATAGGTGGCCACCACCATATCAGCCTCTGCAAGGACTGTTCCCACTGCTAGGACACCGGCCTACTCTATATATAATTATTATTTTCGTAAGGTTATTTTATGATATCCAACTTTTACGGAATCCTTTTCTGGATACCTTCATGTATATATTTCCAAATAACTTTCTGCTTATTCCTTTATTCTATCCAAAATCCGAGTGAGCCATTTTAGGTTAGCAAATGAACGGAAAAATGGAGGTAGTATGATAAAGTTCATGCAATATGTTTCTTGTCACGCAACGGTGGAGAATTGTACACTATTTACCATAGTCTAATTCTAAGTCTAATAATATTATATTTTTCCCTATTATTAGGTATAATTTCTACTTAATTCACAATAATTAAGTTCTATCATTATACAGCAAAAAAGGTTTTATGAACCACTCCAGATCCATGCAAATCCATGCAATTACAATATTAGAGACATCTCTAATATTGTAATTGCATGGATTTTGCATACCCTCTGTTAAAAAGCTGAGAAATACGGTAGTAAATCCGAATTAACAGCCATCACATGTCTTCGAATATTTGGTTTCGGGATTTATAAAATAAGAGTTTTTTGTGGTATTATTTCTTGTTACTTAGCATATATTTGTGTCCATGCAATATTACTTTTTAATTATCAATGGACCTCTTCGCTTGACCTCAATTTTACCTGATGTTGAGTGATGACGGAGCACGAAGGTCTAAAAGTCACCCATGTACTTGTGAGTTGAGACGCAGGCAGTGTTAGCATTCTTTAGCCGTTTGCTTTACAAAGGTAGAGGCGAAGCATTTCGCATGAATGGGTCGTATTCATACATATACATATATGTATAGCTTCAAAGCATACCAAACTCCTTAAGATAATGTTTTTCAATCTTTAGAGCTATTTTTGTTAATGTCTTATTTTATGTAGAATACGGAATTACAGAACAAAATATAGCATATTTTTATACTAATATTTTCTATAATGGCAACCCTAGGTCGGATATACAGTTGCCACAACAAACGGGCGAAAATATTGAAATGCGACGTTCGAAACTGGAAAACGGAATTCCAATGTCAATATAGGTAAATATCGTTGCGTAGTGCAGCTTGGTACTTTTCAAGTCCAATTCAGTGGGTCGTTTACATGAAAGGACATCGTTTGTTTTGAGCCGTCATGAACAAGGGGTGCCTCATAATCCTGTGCGTTTTATTATGTATAGAGAGTATATTTAACCCTAGCTAACCTTGAGGGAAAAATCATTTTTCACTGATAATTGAATACCCCCAGCAACAACCCATTAATATTATTATATAATATTAATGGAAGACAACCCATTAATATACTCGTATTAATCGTCTAATAATATTATTATTTTAAGGGTAGATATAAAAACTATGTGACGTACAGATATCTGTGCCAATTGAAAAGTAAACGTCACACTGGAATGTCATACTGGTTCACTCTCCAGTTTTCAACGCAAAGCTGCTTTTACTTACTCGTAGTATCGTAAGCGTTTCTTTTCCCTTTGTTTATCATAAACCAATATATCTTGGAAACTTCATGCAACTCATTCCCAATGGGAACGTAGATCAAAATTATACGGCGTAATGCGTTTTGACACTTAGCTCAATTTTCGGATCTTCGCATCCACTTCCTGCCAGTCACCTGAATACTAATCATAAAATCAATACGCCTTATAACCCAGGATAATTAGGCCCATTCAAGAACAAAAACAATTATTCAACGCAACCGTTAATTCACTAACAATGTAACAATAAAATCAATTAACATATTATAGTGTTGATCCGAACTTAGTTAAACATGATGGACGGGGCCAAATTGTTGCTTTAAAACAGATCAAACAACAGAGCGATGATGTAGCTTTATACCGCTTTACCCCTCCTTACCCCCTCGACCTCTCGTATTGGCTTCTTTGTTCAGGAGCCTTGACTAACTTCATAATTACCCTATGACACCCCGCGCTGAAAAATGAGTCAGTCAATTTTGCAGGAATTTAGAAGTTAAATTGTTCAAAAAGCTGATACTAAATTTTGTTAATTTCTACCTTATAATGTTTACAGAGGCTGATTTGACTCTGGGACAAAGTTTGCTTCTCCGAATTACCACTTTGAGTCTAGTTTTTCACATCAACAATTATAATTACTCATTGGTTTTTAGGGGCTGTTGCTTACCTCTGTCGATAGGAAACCTTAGGTACCCTTAAGAGATCTATCACGTTTCCCCGGGTGGTGCAAAAGCAGACGCTAAATCCCCTTCTAAGAGTGATGGGCGCAACGCGACGCGGCTTTACAATACCTGTAAATAATCCCTTACGGAAGGGAGGACCTACAAGTATGTTGTTTAGAGGCAGAGACCCACCTAATATCAGAATGGGCGTCAGCTTGTTCCATCATTTTAATCACAAAAAATACGATATTATAAAGGCATATGATACAATGCGATTTTCAAATTAATAATATTATATAATAATATTTTTTTATTATCAAAATTTTCCTTTGGTAAAATTATAATATAATATTTTGCGCTATAAAAAGCAAGAGACTAGACCTCGTAAAACTGCTTGGCATTTTCCAGTAACTTTTGCGAGATTTTGTCATGTGAGTTCTCTTATCAATTCTCCAGGGACGTGTTTTAGAGGAATCTTTTAGTGATCGTTTGTTCTGTAATATTCAAGTAATACGAAGTCCAAGTTATAATATTTTAAGATAAGTGTAACAATTAAAATCCTTGATTATTAAAAATTTTGTAACTAGATGTATACTTTTGGAACTTGAGTGATAATATTAACATTCGTCAGTGCCTCTTCATGGCCAAAACGTTCCTGAAAACAGCCTAAATATGCACATTTCATCCGACATATCTGTATTTCCCGCTCAGGCAAAAAAGTTATGCCGAAAATAATTTATAGAAGTTCATAAAAGAAGCATGATTTCTATGGACCATTTAAAGTATATTTTAATACTGTAAGATGATACCTGAAACGAAATGATTTTTATATAATTCTTTCAGTAGTCTGCCGCAGATAAGTTATAATTGCTAAAAGTTGAGGAAAGTATGAGTTTTTTTGTGACACAACTCTATCAATTTGCTATTCCATCCACTTGAGAACCTTTCCAAATGCAGTTGAGCCGAAATAAGAGATTATTAAAAAAAAAGCAAATAATTGATTAAAATTAATCCCCATAGCCATTGATACAATCGTGCGGTTATTGCCCAAATGTTCGTAATTGCCTCGGTCCGTGTTAGCTCCGGATTGTAATTGCATGTGATCCAAATTGTTAAGCAAATTGGATTATATTCGTTGGACTAGATCACATGATTAGACGTATTGATTAATCAAATAATGGACTCCAGTGTATCGATTAGATACGATTTAGTGAGTTTGAAAACTTCATAGTGGTAAATTAAATATTTCCTATGATATGACACTGTTATTGTCTTTTGATACTTTTCCAAGTACAGTTTTTGTTTGTTTTAAGTTTCTGTATAGCATATTTCTAAGTTTATTACATTTGTTTGTCTGTACTACCATCAAATCAAAATGTATATTTTAATCACAAGCCGTAGTGGGTTACTTTTTCCGAAAAAATCCTAAAACATAAAGTAGTATTTAATTTAATTTTATCATTCTAATAAAAACAATAATTTGTATGTGGAAAGTAAATAAACACAGAAACAAAAAAATTAAAGAAAACATTCAATGTCAACTAAAAGATTAAAACTTAAAATAAAGAAATTAAAAATTAACTTTAATATTTATATACTTGTAGTAAAATGTCAAAATACAGCAACAGGTAACGAAATGGAATTAACCAAAAATTGCAAAAAAGAGTCACAAATTTAAGGTCAGAGTTACAAAATGACATTTTTATTTAAATTGTACAAGAATATTACTAATAAACTATGTAAAAAAAAAATTAGTATAATAAACAAGAAAATCAGCACAAATCACAAATTCAATCAATTATAAATGCTACGGAACCACCTATCTGAGAATTTTAATCGCAATATGTTTTTTAATAGTTTGTGTTCATGGCGTCTTTTAAATTACATCATTCTCCGCATATCAAGTATTTCTATGACGCTACTATGCTTGTCTATTTTAATTTAGTTTATAAGATAGTACTGTAATATTGTAATGAAATTTTAAATTTGACATAACCAAGTGTTCGCTATATGATCCTACGGTGAAAATAAATGAGTATGAGTATGAGTATGAGTATAAAAGTTTAGCGAAAACATTACCATGGTCGTTTTGTTCAGCGTGACGTAATTGTTGCGACGTCACGGCTCCCCTTCGCAAACACTTTTAGGGGCTATACAATATTGTTTATAATATTTGCGGAAGCAACGGCTAGGGGGACAGTTTGTATAATACCTATCTAGTCGCTAAAGAGTGTGCCAACATATGTGTGCACTTTTGAATGACGGGCATTTTGCACGTACGATAAATAGGATTAAAATTCAAGAGTTACCCAAAAAATTTATAAATATCATAGAAAGCTAGAGTAAATCCGATAGAGCTTGAATGAATTGTCTATGGAACATGTTGCTTTCATGCATAGTTAATTTAATAGTCTTCACACGTTGTGTACGTGTAAGATAAAAGCATTTTGCTAATCGTGTGCTATAAGTAGCATATAAAGGTATATGACACTCATATCTCAGCTCTAGGACTTGCTGTGGCAGGTGGCATGGACTCTTACACAACAATAAAATACAACCACCCAAGACCCGAGAACCAACTTCGCACCGCACAAAGTGTGCCGCGGCCGGGAATCGAACCCGGGATCCCTCGCCTCGATGGCAGGGCTACTACCAACTAAGCTACGAATCTAATGTATTTCAAGTGAAGATTATTCTGCTCAGTGCTTCGTACACAGTTTGATGTAAAATAAAGATGTTGTATTGCAGTTAGTTATCATATGTCATAACTTCGTTTGACAGAGTAACGTAATTGAGTCACGGTCCGCCGTAGGAAATTGCGCAGCCTTCTCCATGTCGCTGCAATGATTTTCCAGGAATGCGACCGTGTGTGGGCTTGTGGGTTATAATACCAGAGTAGACGAGAGCGGGAATAATTTTGAATATCTATAAACAGGGACATTTCGTCAGTTAATAAAGATGTCGTCAAAAAGTAAGGCAATTTTGTCATAGAATATTTATTTTTATTTTTAGAGTAATTTTGTCGTTTTAGCACAATAATTGCCGACCGAATTTTAATCAAACCTTGATTAAAATTCGGTCGGCAATTCTCATACTCATTAGAAAATCTATTAATTATTGTGTTCATGAAATGACTACAGTAATAAGATACTTTCCTGCAGCCATATCATAAAAAAAAATATAATTCTACGGAAGAAGTTAATTATTACCATTTATAACTAATAGCGAATCCATTTCAATAAATCAATATACTTTAACCAAAATATATACCTATTTGCTCGTTACGAACCTGGTCTTATCTTCACACAATAAACGTAACGGCTAAGGAGGTTCTTAAGAAAGTATAAATAAAATCTTCTTTGATCAGAGCACTCGGAAAGTTGAATAGCCGCCCGCCCCTTGCCGCCCGCCTAGAAGCATTACTAAGCGTCCGCAAAGAATCGATGTTTGGGATGGATGTTTTATAGATGATGTATAAGTTATTATAAAGCTTCGTACGTGTACGTACCAAAAACAGGTATGTTTGTAACTAGTGGTAATCAGACGTTGCTACGCATGCGAAAACTTATCACGCAAGGTCCCGCAGGTTTTAGCATTGCTCAAAAATTTTCCGAGACCAACCCAGGACGGGCGCCCGCGGTGTACACCCTTTTAGTGGATAGTCATTAGTTCAAGTCCAGATGTGGTTAAGCTTGAAAAATGTACGTGCACGTTCTCAAAGCGGCGATGAAAAATCGTGAAGAAATCTGCACGCCCTAAAATTGAACACATGTGACATCTACCAACCCGAACAAAAAAATATAACGTCAAAATTTATTAATTGAATATTAATACAATACATAATATTCAAACACTTATATTTCATCTTTGACAGATCAAAGTCCAATACGAGTGTAAAGATAAGAATTAAAGATTTATATAGGCGTATTGTCTATATGTCAGTGTATAGTACGTCGTCGTATGTGATAAAACACCTTAAAAAATACTAAACGGCAACCCTAGGCGAGTACTTGGAGGTTCCGCTTTGAGATGTTGGCGTCTACCGGCTGCCGAACACAACTGTTGGCTTCGAAACTTTGACACTGTTTAAAATATGAGACGTTCAATAAACCGTTTTATGAACGGGAGTTTGATCCAGTTGCCTTTGTTTGCCTTCGGTATTATAAGAGTAAATAATACTATATTAATATTTTTACCAAACAAGGATAACTGGTAAAAAAAACCTGTACAAATACGTTGGTGTTACACAATCAAACAACTTTCATATTACGTCGATATACTCGTACATAGATTAGTTAAAGCAAAGGTGTTCCTTTATGGAAAAATATAACAAAGAATTGGGGGGGTCTAGTGGGCTTTTAGCTCGTCCCGTCACTTTTGTTTCATTTGGAACTTTACATTTTTAATTTGGGTAAGTTGGATGTTTAAGTATTATTTTTAACATCCAACTAAAAAAAAAAAACATGCGTATAGTGCTTGGTAGATTTTAACGTATGCCACTGCTCAAAATTATCCCATATTTTATTCCACCAAGCGTCATGTACTCTGCATCTGCATGAACCTATAAACCAGCCTCCCGAACACAAAACACAATTACCCCGTGATCTCATGCATCCGTAATCAGGGCGTATCTAATTCTCGGGCGCTGTAATTTTAGCAAATAGAGCGAGAGCCGCTGATTTGCTGGTGCGGCTTCACTATTTGTTCTTGACTTATTTATTAGGACTTGTGTAAGAAATAGCAGTGTAATATTCGCGCATTGTAAAGTAACATATCTCTTTGGTTGTCACACCGGAGGTTTGGAAGCGCTCATGGCGAAACTTGATCATATATTCTTTACAGATTCGAAACCTGCGCCTCGCAGTTGAAAGTCAACATGAGACGATGGGAAATAACAGAAGTATTTTATAGCAAGTTACAAAAAATAGTTCACTTTTTTGGGAAATAAACTGCCTGTGTGGTAAACCAGGGTGTGATCAACTTTCATACCAAATTTAATCTGAATACGTTTAGTTGTTGAGGCGTGAAGGAGTAACAAACATACTACAGGCAAACTTTCGTATTTATAATATTAGTAGGCACTATATGATCTTATATCCAGTGTTGAAGCCTGGTAGTGTTTTACAGATGATTCGAGTTAAGAAACTCTCCGCCTGGTCCATTGTAAAAATTGTTGATTTAGTAGGAAATAAAGCAAGCGCTGTCGTAATCTAGTTTTGTCGGAGGCCTTCGGGTTGTTTGAATACTCGACGCCAGAGTTTTCTACTTGCACAAACTCCTTTGTGTACCCCTTAATAGCTTAATGATTCGCCCTGAATTCTGGGTATTCGTTGTCCTGTCGGATTATTAAATAATATGTTATTGAACTGAAAGCTATCTCTAGAAAAAGAATTAAATTAAAAAAAGCAGTTAAAAAAGACTGTGTGCCCCATGAAATAGATGAAGGCTCCAACAAAAAAGTTTAAATGTTGGTACCACCCAATTTTGAAATTTATTCTGAATACATAATTGTTAATTCCAACTGATAATGAGCTTTCAAAAGCCTTATCACGTAACAGTAAGATTCATTTTAGGTTAAAATTGTTTTGGGTTAGGTGCTTTAGATAACTGTTTTCCTCCGTCGCAATGTAATTGCACTCTACTTATTCGATGAAGGGGAATTAATGGGATCGAAAACTCCAGTTTAGTTGGAACCGGGAATTCAAATAGAAAATTAATTAAACGAATTGAAATTTTATCACCATGAATGAACAAAGATTATATCATAATAAGAAATAATTTAAAAAAGGAATCTTAGGGAGTACTTTAATAAACAAATCTCCACGACGTCGCACTGCTCCACGACAAGCAACATGTTTTGTAATTTGTGTTTAATACGCTAAAAGTAATATGGGAAATGTAATTTAGATTTAAATAATTAACTATACTTGAAAGAGATCACGTGTTCTTCCTATAAAGGTTTTTCGCTTGCTCTACAATTAAATAGGTATACTTAAATAGCAAAACCCTATCGAAATATAAATTTTAATCGAAATCTTTAAAGCCGTTTCCGAGATACGCGAAATAAATATACAAGGATTGCTTGTTTTAAGTAATAATATGATGAACGAAAGCAAAATGGATCTGCTTTGAAAATACAAGTTTATACGCTCATACACATACACTAGGATTCCTAGAATTACCTGTGTCGTAAACGGCATGGACTAACACTAAAGACCCGAGAACAAACTTCATGCGCACCTCACAAAGTGTGTTTAACCCGGGATTCGAACCCGGGACCCCTCGCTTCGGAGGCAGGGGTAACTAAGCCACGGAGCCGTATTCAAAACCCATGCCATACAATGCGTTGCGGCACCACACCGGACCAATTTTGTCTGCGTTCGGTGCGGTATTGTAGCGTACCTTGTGTCAAACCATGAATATTTTATTATCTATGGAGGACGCCACAGCGGCGAAACTCGAGCAACGCTCCGGCTCCGCGCCGCGCCGCCGCCGCATCGCCGCAACGTATCGTGTATCCGTTGTGTGAATTACAAATGAATATTGGAAAGGATATAAGTTTATTTTTTAATTTTGTTTGCTTCATTCCGTAATGGAAAATGTACGGACTTTTTAACCCCCCAAAGATTAAAGAGTCCAAGTTTCAGCGTAGCAAACCAGCCGACTAATCATCATTTTGTAAGTATTTGCCGGATTTACAACTGTGCGTGACTCCCACAATACCTTAAAAGTGATTTTATTGCCACTTATCTCCGTGCGAATACCGACTCTAAACACTTGATTTTAGAGCCGATATTGTAATGGAGGTATGTTGTCATGTTTCAGCTATATAACCCTGAAATTAGGAATGGCTAAACTAATCAAAAGATCATTATTAATTCGTTGTTCGAAGACGTGGGTAGTATTATATACGTTTTCTTTGTAAACTAGTTCCAAAAATTGTTTTATCGGCCATTGAAGGTATTGAATTTTTTGTACAATTTACAGATCTTAATGCTGACAAATATTTGCTTTGGCAATAAATTGCGGAGGCACCAATAGCCCGGTCAAGTTAACCCGAAAATTATACTCCTAGGAAGCTGATTTTTGGCATGAACGTTACGACCACTATAATGAAATTGTGAAAAGTCCCTATCGATTCCATGTGTGCAAAAAAATTTATGCAAGGTAATGGTCGCAAAAATGTGATTTTTGGACGTTTTTTTTAACCTAATGATTAGGTTTATGAAAAAATTGCTCAGTTTAAAATATTTGATCATATCTACAAAAACTCTTTTCCATAAGATTCGCCATTAAAGAGAAAAAGCGATTTTAATATTTACTTCTGTTGTTTTTCCTTTATTACGCATGACTATGCTGCCTATGTACATCTTTGGACGCATAATATCATGTATAAGTAAAACTATAATAGTGTATTAGTCTGAGTGAATAATACATTAATATTGAATGATAATTCTGAGAATATGAGCTGAAAGGAAACCCTGTCCCTCATTTCATGTGACCACGTGGCCTTGAGTAACATCTGTCTGAAGTTCAATTGTCTAAGTGGCAGGGCCCGTATACCTGCTCTTTTTTCTAAGATCTCAACGAAATACTGTTAGTCTTGAAAGTTCCCCGGTAGTTTAAAATACATCGCAAGTTTGCTTCATTTGTAATAAACTTAGCATTCAAATGTTGATCATTATCGTGGCCTGAAGACGTTGATTGATGCAAGTATTGAAAGAGGTGATGAATTTACTCAAAAACGCTGATTCTTAAAGGAAAAGTGTATAAACTATTTGAATGATCTACAATTTTTGTCTGAGCTATTTTTATAATAAAACTAACCATGTCGCTAAAAATTCATAAACCCCGTTGTTGCAAACCTGCTTACAAATTTGTGTGTGGTTAGGGTGTGGGTGCCGGTGAAATTACAGTCGTATGAGACGTTACAAACCAGATGTTTTAGAGTGACGGGCAAAACGCAATGTGACTTGGTCTTCTTGACTTGGGTTCTAGGGAGGACCTGAGTTACTGTTTTATATGGGCGGTGGAAATATTGTAACAACATCAGGTGGGTCATCAACTGGCCCCGACACTTTTTATCGCATAATAAAAACAAAAAATATTAAATTTTGATTCAATAATTAAATTAAGACGCATGGTTTTGGGAAAGATCAACGCTTATCCTGCTCCAGCTAGATTGTATAACAAAGTTACATTATTGAAGACGTAGCACTTGTACCTCTGACGTATCATCGCTCAGAGCTACGCGAAGCTGCAGCCATCTATCATCTAAATAGCTAATGCATTACTCGCGTTATACACTGAGCAGTTGAACGCTCGGAGCTATCTATTGCAGCAGAGCGGGGATCGTAGCGTTGAGAAAACAGGGTAACTTGCACATTAACTTTGAAACGAACAGCCGGTGGCATTTTTTGATAAAGATAAAAAATACTCGTGGCTAATGAACTGTTTGCGTTTACGAGTATATGCATGGTAATCAGCATCATCTAGATCGCGGACAAAAATTTCAATAAAGATTAAATTTGTTGCTCTTCTGTTCAAGTCTCTGTTCTGTTCTTCTGTTCTGTTAGTCGCGTGAAATAACTAGAGGTTATTTATTATTATTTAGCCCGTAGGAGGAACGGCAGAAGAGTCTCCATGACATGATCAGTATCTTTGAGGATACGGAACCAGATGATTCCACTTTGAAATGAAAGCAATCCTTCCTTTAGGAGATTCTTCCCATGGAAGTTTAGCGTTTGTTCAAACTCTAACCGGGTCGGTTAGAGTTAGTTTTAACAACTCACGCCCTCGACCGCTATTTATTTAAGAATTAGCCTGTGAGATCAAAATTAGCCTGTTTTCCAGAATATAAGCTATCCTGGTGCCAAATTTCATCCAAATCCGTTGAGCCATTTGAGCGTGAAGGTGGTACAAATATACACACATACACAGACACATACTCCTATATACAAAGTTTAGCTTTTATAATATATGTAAGACTAGCTGCGCCCCGCGGTTACCCGCAGTTGGACTTCCTACGTTGAAACCGTACGTTTTTCCGGGATAAAAAGTAGCCTGTGTGCTATTCCAGACTATAATCTATATCTGTGCCAAATTTCATCCAGGTTCGTTTAGCCGTCCTGGCGTGATTGAGTAACAAACATCTATCCATACTTACAAACTTTCGCGTTTATAATATTAGTAGGATAAATGAAAAATATACTTTGAATTTAAGCTAATTTTTACTTCGCTGTTGATGCGAAAGGTGGAAGACTTGAGTCTCGAAGTTCTGTAGTTTCTCTGACTAGTACGCCATCCATACCGCTAACAATATCACCGTAATGTACTTATATTACGTATGTTTGAAGCTGGAAAACTGAAATGATTCTACTTCGAGTGAGTTGCACTAAGTTACTATAACGATAACAAAAGCTTTTATCACAGTGCAACGGTCGATTCTAAATTTTATGGTCAGGGTTGTAGTTACAGCTAAAGTAATTTGAACCAATAATTTTCATAATCATTAGTACAACTCACTCTAGTTTTTAAAATTATCTACATGGCATGTATTTGATCTTTTAGATGCAACTTTAGTGTTTATGATGCAGTCTGCATCACGTTTTTGTACAATATATAACTACCCACAAGGAAGTTTCTGTCAGATACCATAAATGTGGCATAACAGGAAATTGAACCAATCACAAAACTTGCGTACCCGGGGCACTTGATCTCCATCATCTTTCTAAGAACCTATTAGAGTTTAAATCCTCCTTTCCCTCCCTACATAATATCCTCTTCCATCATTCGTAACTCGCTCTTGAGTCGTACCTTTAAAATCTGAGGTTCGGTATCGAAAAACGATTTACCGTCTAGATGGCAGCTAATCCGTGTAGATGGGAGTAGACGAGATGGTTGCGTGAGTGCACGACAAATAATACTCAGACAAGACTGAAGCTTGGTAAAAATGTTGCTCGAAAATGTTTACTAAAACGGGTATATAACATTACCCCTTTCCGGTTCCAACCCTTACCGACCATATCATATCATTTGCTAACTAGCGTTGGTTAGAATGGACGATTACTATAAAGTAGATATCAGATAGAATGAAATAAAAGTAAACCGACGAAGACAAAAAAAAATGCCGCCTACACTGTAAAGTAATTCGGAAGTTATGAAACAATGGTTCAAAAATTTCTATACTGAGTGAGCCGTAAATCAGTAATTTGTTGAAAGCTTCAGTTTCTACCCACATCAATAATCTTATTTACAGGCACATTTTTATCGTTTTCCTTTTGCCAGAGGCAAAAAATATGTCTGTAAGCGTATCATCCAAAATAATCGCATTTACTCCGAAAAAAATACTTCTTTTCACGCATCGAAATTTAACCGTATATTTATGAGATTGGATGTGACAACGGGTTTGGAGTTCTGCCTCCGGTCATTTGATTATTTATTACCCGATTCACCTGTATTTTAAAAATGGGTGCTGGTAAATGTATATTACAAAAATAAGGTTACATGGTTCTGCCGTAGAGTGATATTACTTACTGTTAGTGTTAGTATCAGGCACTCAAATTAAAACAATAAATGTATTAATTTGTGTCTGTCATCAAATCATGTCTTTAGCCAATTTCAAAGCATTTTTTTTCTCCAAATCGTCAATTATCCGTTATTACGAATTAATGTAAATCAGAAGAATTATAGGCATCTTCTAGAAAGTTCCATGGAGCCCGGACGGCTTTCCCGATGATCCACTTGATGATGCTAGAGCCACCGTCAAATATAACTGGACATACCGTTTGCTTACTCACGGTTTCCTCAGCTCTTCCCCATAATATGATCATTGCCACTAATCCTTAAGTTACGTTGAATCTTCATACTATCGAAAAAAAGTTGAAAAATCAGGTTCAGCTCAGTTTGGAGTTGATGGTTTCTGAATTGAATTATAGATACAGCAACTGAAATAACTCTATGGTTTTTATTATATACGACTCCGTGGCTTAGTTGGTATTAGCCCTGCCTTCGAAGCGAGTGGTCGTGGTTTCAATACCAGGCCGGGTCACACTTTGTGCAGTGAACATGAAGTTTGTTCTCGAGTCTTGGGTGTTTGTCTTGTGTTTCTGTGTTTGGCCGTGCCATCTGCGACACAGGAAATCCTAGTGCAGAGGTATGAGTGTGTTAACGTTGTTGTTGTTTTTATTATGATTTCGGTTCACAGTCGAGAGGCGTTTTACAACTTTAACAGCCCTAATCGTCTATCTCGAGTGGGGTGACAGAAGTGAGTGATGTCGAAATCGTTAAATTGTTTACGCGACGCGTGAGATGGAGAATGTTCGCGCGGGATGATACTGGGTACATAAATAACGGTGAATGAAGACTATTCTCAACGTTGTAGGTATTACAACATCTGATCGACCGTAACCGATGTTTTTTGAAGGTCACTGGTACAAATCGAGAGCTGGCGCGGAAACGATTGAGATATTTATTTAAAAGAGGTAATATTTAGTACTCCTGCGCTAAACTTATAAATAAGTAAATACTGCACAATAGAATCGACACGTGTTTCGCTTATCCCCTATCACTATACACATATACAGAGTTGAATCAATTTACGTGCAAGCATTTTAATTATGCTTCATTTTTTATTCACATGTATTATGTATTAAAACGATACGTCAATATACCGGTACAGCATAAATAATTATAATCTTCGAGTTTTACTGTCACTAGGTCGTATTCGTTTGATAAATACGGCATCTAAGCTTCAAAAGACTCGAGACGTATCTTTAAAAGAAAATTGCTGCTTTGATATTCACTACGTTCCACAAGTAGGTGTAGGAGTTTCAAAAGAGAACGTCGGATGTATTACCACATAGGTGTTCGTAATAATGTCAAGTAGGTCATTGCAATTTATGTGGGGGTATTGCAGGGGAACGGCATTGCAGTGTATTTATTTCAAGTCATTTAATTTGTTTTACACAGCGTCCGCTGCAACCACGTTTGCGGTTTTGAAGTAGATACATTAAGCAACGTACTTTGCAGCGTTTTTTACTACGTAAATAAATTAAAAAAGATACATGAATTAAGTATTTATTTCGTAGTATATTTGGGACAGGAATTTAAATATTAAAATATGTTTTGAACTAAATAGAAATAAATGCCAATTAGGAATCGCAGAGTTGGCTACCTACACCAAAATAAGAATTAATTAAAGGCAAACATAATAATTAATCGCTGAGTTGCAATTAAAAATAAGTCCTAGTAATAATTGCTTTGAGCTCACAACCGTCCATGAGACCAATATTGTTTTTTTTTATAGAAACAAGTTTTTCAATATAGTGGTGTTCCGTAAGGCAGCGCCGTGTTGACTCTTACGCCTCAAGGGGTCTCAAGTGTACTCCAGTGAGTCACGGGCGTGCGGATCCAACACACGGCGCCATTACACCGTGACCCCTTTGTTTCACGTATCTACTAGTCAACAGTCATCTTAGGTATAGGTTCACCTTTATGTTGATATCATTTTGAATAATTATAAAGGTATATAAGATATATAGGTAGAAGTAGTCAGAAGTTACTTAATCGCAATACCATAGATAAATGAAATTTTGGTCTTCAGATTTTGTTTCTATTCCAATGCTGGTTTTTGACGTTTCATTGTAATATATGATTTATAATAGGTGTGTGAATATGACTCCGCCCCTTTTTGTCAAAATAAAACACATTTGTTCGCTTACAAAATTAAAAAAAAAATTATTGAAAGTATGCTCCATCTGCAGCTACAACCTTCGCCCATCGTTCAGGTAGTTTTCGTATTCCTTGCTGGAAGAAGTCCTGGTCTTTTGAGCTTATCCAGTTGTCAATCCAAATTTTGATACTTTCACATGAAGTAAACTTTTCTCCAGTAAGGTCTGTCTGCATCGTCCGGAATAGGTGGTAATCCGAAGGAGCTATGTCTGGTGAATATGGCGGGTGGGGTAACACTTCCCAGTCCTGTCCCTCTAAATATCTTTTTACGACTTCTGCGGTATGCGGTTTGGCATTGTCATGCTGAAGAACTAATTTGTTATGTCTATTCACCCATTCTGGTCGTTTTTCTTCTATGGCTCGCTTCAAACGCATTAGTTGTCGTCGGTAAACTTCTCCATTAATAGTTTCAGAGGGTTTGAGCAACTCATAATATACAATACCTTTCTGATCCCACCAAATACAGAGCATGACCTTGGCACAGTGAATATTTATTTTTGGCTGTGATGGGCCTGGTTCGCCTGGTTTCACCCAAGCTTTTTTGCGTTTAGGATTTTCGTAGTGTATCCATTTTTCGTCTCCTGTGACTATCCGATGCAAAAATCCTTTTCTTTGCTGTCTTTGAAGCAGCATTTCACAAATGGTTTTCCGACGTTCCATGTCTCTTTCTTTTAAATCATGTGGAACCCAGTCACCGGCTTTTTGAATCATTCCCATCATTTGTAAACGCTTTGCAACAGTTGAACGATCAACATTTAATGCTGCAGCTAATTCTGATTGAGTTTGGCAAGAATCTTCCGCCAATAATGCTTCCAATTCAGCATCTTCAAATTTTTTTGGTGGTTTTCCATGTTCTTTATCCTCAGTACTAAAATCGTTATTTTGAAATCGTCGAAACCATTCCTTGCAAGTTGTATTAGACGGAGCATGCTCACCATAAATCTCCACAAGCAAACGATAAGTTTCCGCTGCAGTTTTCTTCGCAATAAAATAATGTAATAACACTTCCCGCAAATGACGTTTATTTGGAATAAAAACCGACATTTTCGAAAAGGTGAAAACAATTGTTGCTTACACTTCAACCAAATATCATAAAATGCGTTAGATAGCTGACATTCAGTACTATCGAATACAAGTATGGTCATTTATTAGTACACGTAAACAATACTAAAAACGACATCTGTTGAGAAAGGGCGGAGTCATATTCACACACCAATATAATACATAGAATCGAAAAACCATCTCCTCAACTCCTTGATTCAATCCAGAACTCTTTGGTTAAAGACTCGTGAATTTAGGCACAACTTTTTATCATGTCTCAAACACATGTTTAAAAAATGAATACGTTTAAATGACTTGAGAATTTCGTTGAAGCTGCATCGTGATTACGAAAACACGCGGTTTTGAATGAAGATGTCACTTGAAGTAGGTGATTCCGGTGGGGACTTTTGTATTTTTTTACACATGTATAATACTTGGAAATATTTTTGATTATTCAATAAAAACGTTTTATTTATGGTCTTTTGTAAGACGAGAAGAATACTGTTAAAGCTGTGCCGAGTACTTTTAAGAAGGAATGCCAAATTGTCATCTTTAAATTTCTTATACAGCCATATTAAATACTGGTTTGTCAAATTCAACAGAAAGCCGTGTTTGATTCTAAATCACTCCATGTTTCATAATGCAACATAAGTTCTATAATTGCCCTGCTATTCTCATGAATTTTGTATCACAATTATGCTGCAAATTAATTAACTAAATAGCTGATACGCAAATAGGGCATATAGTATTAAAAGCTAAGCCAATTGCATACGATTTGGTTAAGCGCCTAACTAGGTAACTAGAACGCGTGATCTTGAAAGAAAATATTTTGTTTTTATAGCGAACATACCTCACACATTTTTTAATTCACAATAATGAATCATCTGAAGAAAAAGATCTATATGCATTTAAGGGCTAAGCGCAATTCAGACTCGCACACAAAGGCTTTATGCCACCGATTACGCTTTAAAAATATACATTTACAGGTAAGACAGACAGATATATATTGTAAAGTTATTAAATTCGCTTTATAGCTCTTTCTCTACAGATCATGAATATAACCAATATCCGCTCTATTGCACTGCACTTATGCCAAGAGGTCATGATCTAAGCACACATTCAAAATTGGACCTCTACAAGTTGCTATGATGGTTCATTTTTAATATAAGAACATTATATAACACTTGCACATTAGGATTTCCTGTGTCGCATGTAGAATGGACTCAAAATCAAAGTCAATAACCTTTATTTCCTTAAAAACTTAAAGAAATATTTGGAATCGACTTATTTCTAAATGTAGGTAAACACTCGAGAACAAGCTGTTAATAAACAATTTTTTTCGAACCGTTCATTAAACCATGCCTTTAAAGAATGGGTGTATTTGAAAAGAGTACCAATAAGGCTTCTAAGCTGTCAGCTTTTTAGGAAACAACAAGTAATAAGCGTCTGTTCATTTAAATGAACAAACGCTTATTCTCTCGAACCGGTAATAACACATGTTTCTGTCTAAGAACTCGTAGTAGGTACAAATTATTTTATGCTAAACAAACTTATTAACTTTTTGTACCAAATTATTTAACTTTGGTCTGTGCCGTCGTATCTCTCACATTTGTATTTGGAATAACTGACAAAACAAATTAATGCATTTCAGATTCAACAAGATGAACATGATTAGTTAAAGTTTTGTTTGCTCCCAATATTTCAACGCAATCTGAGCAGGTAATAATTACTGAGTCACAAGCGCTTTAGTTTTAAAAACGCATGCATTATATATATTTTGTTTAAATAAATATATTAAAAAAAGTGATATTTCGAAGTAATTTTTAAGAATTTAACGGAAATAAAGTTTTTTTTGTCTTAGACGTAAAATTGTATTGCTACCATAAATGGAAAAAGTAGCGTAAATAAATAAATATATTATTATTTCACGTTATTTATTCTCGTTTTTCACTACAAACTAATATTTTACCTGCTAATAAAACCTTCGTCAATTGTAGACCGATTATTCTTATTAAAAAAAAAAACACTTTTACACACTCATACCACTCATATGCACTAGGATTCCATGTATCGCAGATGATTAAGAGATGTCTTTTAGAAATGTCCAAGAATATTTATTTATTTTATTGAAGTCCGTTTATTACATTTTTAAATCAGACAGATATTGTACCATAGCGTCCCACATTGGAGTGGGTATTACTTGGAGTTGTGACAGGGGCTGTGAATGGCCCCTTTCATTATGCGGAGCTGGGCGGGCGTACGGATGAATGTCCCATTTAAATAGAACTTGCGATGAGGCCTTTATTCGAGACAGATTTTAGCTAGAGCATTTTGATTCTAGACTATCTATGCTTTGTAAAGGTCTATTTGATATGGACCAAACTGTATATTGAAATTGAGAATCATTAAAATGTGGGGAATACTCTCCAGCGGGAATTCTTAATTAATATCGAACTTCCGTAATTAAAGGGTAGAGGTGCCTTACAACTAACGGCTAGCTACGAAGCGTTCGTGGCGAAGCTTGCTTGCCTGTTATTTGCAGATCATTTGAGTTGAAGCAACTTGTTTGCCCGGTCAGTAATTGGATGGGTGGCCGTTTAGTGGATTTGAACTAAGCGTTTCCGCTCCGTTAAGATGTTAGTTGATAAGCAATGTCCGACGCCTTCGGCTGGCTTGATAACTCTGAAACGGAGAACTGTAAGCCAAGCCCTATAATCAACCAACAGATTAGTGGAAATGGCTTACCATAGCAACATAGTTATCTGTCAAAGCTTTCAAAGCTCCGTATATTTTCTGATAGATAACAGTTTTGGTAATATTACTCCAGTTATCTGTTAGTTGTCTATAGAATGCACTTAATTTTAAAGTTTAGTTCGTAATTTCCCACTAGATGGCGCTTTATCTTTGAATGCACCTCAATGAAATTTGGTAAAACTATATTAACGTGAGCGAAGCCGCGGAAAAGCTAATTACACTAAAGAGAAGTTTCAAAATGAACTATGTCTGACATATTCAGACAAATGTTTGAAGCAAATTCGTCTCGTGTGTATTATTTACAACAACATTAGGTATACTTAATAAACAAAAAATATATAAAATGTTCAGAAAAAGCAGTCCTAGAGTGCAGGTTCTACAATACACAGCGTTGTAACAAGCTAAAGCAATTAGTGCTGAGTGCCTGAGTTAATAGAGTTTAATTTAGTTTGATCATTCCAAAATATGAGCTGAAAATGGATGCGGTAGAGCATGATAGGAGTTTGCACCAAGTTATACAGCGCTAGCTTCAACCCTTATACGCGTAGTATAAGGATATTAAATAGCCTGTATTATTCTAGATCATGAAGATCCTTGTTAGCTTTAATTAAAGGTAAAATATAACACGCAGCGTGTTGCTCTATCTTCAGCGCTGCAAAATTGCAGCGCAGAAAATAGAGCCACAACCAACTAAGCTGTGTGTAACTAGGCCAGTGTTATTACAGTGTACAATTCATTTTGTTCAAGAATACGACCTCTAAATAGACATTGAACATATCAAACTCTCAATACCCTTCCGTTTTACGATAATTTCTCGGATGATCGATAGTTAATCAAAGCGTCGTCACTAGGGGCTAACTAGGGCCTTTGTAAACAAACCGCTGTTAAATAGAAACCGGACAAACAGATTTTCGGATGATGAATAGGATAATCGATCTATCACATGGGTGTTTGTTATTGGAGAAGGGACGGGGTTGTGTGGACTTGTATTGAATGACTTTCTGTTGGCTTTGTATTCCATTATTTACTTCGCCAGTTTGTGGAATTCTCTATTTTTATTCAGTTTATAAAAACGAGGGTTTTTTTTATATTCCCCCTCTGAAGGGTGAGGCTTCCCTTCTTTCCACTTCCCACGAAAATAATCTGCCGGTGGCCATTTAGTTAAAAATGAGTACTTTTAATTTTAATTTCGTGTCTTATGCTATCAAATACTCACTGACTCACTCACTCGACATAGCGCTTAAACAACTAATTAATCAGTCGAGCGAGACCCCGAGTTCCGATTTTTTAAATGCATCTAAAGTCACTGGATTTGCTGACAGCCCACCTGATTTTAAGTGATTGCCGCCGCCCATAAACATCATAAATACTAATCAAGTCTTCCTCTTCTAAAGTATGAGAAGAACCTTAGGCTTTGGTCTTCTTCTTCGTTGCGTGATTTTTAATCTGTCATTTGTTAATCGATTATAGTGTTTGTCTGTTAGTAATAGGCTTTGGGAACGGAACCATATCATCATTTTAGATCAAGTTTATTAATAAATTCTGACAGCATAGAAATAAATCGGCATTGAGAAGCATAGAAATAAATTATAGTTTACACAAATATTTGTGTATCATAGCAAATGAAACTGAGCTTGCCTTTATGGTATTAGATACTAACTTTTGAAGATAAACAAAAACACGATTTCTAAAACCGTTCTTATTTCGTATTCAACTTTTAATATTTTCTTAAACAACTTTGTTCAAATTAACTTTGAAAACTAGTTAACGGACTTCTATTCCCAAGAATCATGAATTACTTGTCTTGAATTGAGATTATATAGGCTGTTAATATGCGTGTAATTAGAAATTGTATACCTGTAGAAAATTTTATATATTATGTTTCAGCTTGACTGAGAAAAAAATTATTTAATTAAAAAAATTCGCATTTTTTTTGTAATTGAAGCGATCTTGATAGTTTCTTGAGCTACATATGCAATATTTCAATATGCAAATTCTGTTGGGGTACAATAAAGTATTTATTCATTCATTCATTCAAATGCAAAAAACTTACAATAAATAAACGTTTACACATTCATACCCCTGCACTAGGATTCCCTGTGTCGCAAATGACATGAAAAAACGATACAAACACTCAAGACCCGCGAACAACCTTCATGCTCACGACAAAAAGTGTGTCCCGGCTGGGAACCGTACCTACAACCCATCGCTTCGAAGGCAGGGCTACTACCAACTAAACCAAGGAACCATGTATTATGTCTAATATACATAGTGTAATTCACTAATATGTAGTTCAAGCTTTGTGTAGAGTCGTAGTAATTCCAGCTATTTTAATATAAAACTTGGCTTATTCAAACCGGATATTGAAAATCCATTGGAAGTTCAGAGTTGGCTGACGTCATCGGCTCTGTCTAATGCTTCCGAGGCTGAACTAATCTAACTTCAAGAGAAGCTGACGCTCCTTGTTTTAACATAAGTTTCATAGAAAACTTATTTTATGATGATAATGTTGACGGAACTGAATTGGAAACACATTGAAGTTAAATATTATTGAAGAATGTTACGCATGTTTTTAGGCACTAAGTTTTTTACTTTCATATTACTTATATGACCTTGATTTGAACTTGGTTGATTAGAAAATGTACCTAAAGTTTAAATTAATTTTGACCTGGAAGTATTATTAAAGATTGAATAATATTTTATTAAACAAAATTGTTACCTAAATTATTTGTGGGTACCGTTGTTTGGTGACGTGGCTTGTCACGGATATATACGCTATTCATTATGTGGCCCATAGTGTAGCCCATATAATGAATAATGGCCTCTAATCCTTTGGGAAAAGGAACATGAATTTATGTAAGTGTAATTTTACTTTAAAAAAAAAAGAATTAATACAATTTCGAATAAATGAATTTTTATGCTCTTTTATGAATAAACAATTCGTTTGAAATTCTTGTCACCAGTATAAAAATCAACAGCAACAGCTACGTCAAAGCATTAGTTTGCAATCCATTGACCGCGTCACATGCCGGACACCCATTGATGTTTAATCAATGTAGAATGCAATAGAATCGGCTCCATCAATATCAGTATCTCTGAATAGAGCGCAAATCTATATAAATATCTAGGTGGTGCGAAAAAAAAGTAGCAGTTGAACGTATTGCCACCACATCTGGAATCTGCCGCCAAGCAGTAGTGCTCACATTACTGTGCTCCTGTGGAAGGGTGTGGTTGGCAGTGCAATTTCAGGCGCATTTGACGTTACATCCTCGTCTCAAGTGACGGGCGCAACGTGATACGACTTTTCATACTGTAGTACAGGAGGACCCATGTCGTATCACTGTTGTTTATGGGCGGCGATAACCACTTAATATCAGGTGGGCTTTCCACTCGTCCTGTCACTTAAATACAGTCCACTAACAATCTATTTTTTCTAAGTCCACACTTTTTAATGTATTTGCATTTTTTTACATTAAACACATAATGCACAGTTTAGCCTATTCTGTGCACTAATAATAATTACTTACTGTAATATTTGATAATTAATTAATGGTTGGAAACTCATCGCACAACTTTGCCCGGCTCGATGCCGAGCCAAATGTGTCGGGAAATATCTCGATGGGCTATGCGGACGTTATCGGCATCTCGATGACAGTTGACAAGACCAAGTGCCGAGGTATTATCAATACCACCGTCGGAATATTCGTATCGAGTTATTTAGTAGAAACACAATATGTTTGATTCTTTGAGCATTTTAACGTGTAGTTCTGCATCGTATATTGGCTTTACCGTGTAGTTTAAATGAACCAATTCATTCAATGTTCAATGTTCGTGAATTCACTAAAGCTTTTGCTGAAAATCAGCACATGATGAGTTTTTTTTCACAAACCCTGTATAACAGCGATCTACCAAGGCATCTTTTTTCTAAGTCTTGTTATTTTCCTTTTTTATTTCGCTACTACCTGTGCTCCGCGGTTTCACCCACGTATAACTTCAAAAAACCAGCGTAATGCTAGATAACCTATAGCGCGTCACGCGTCACGCCGTTTGCCCTCACGTCTACAAGTAGTATTACTTATTAGTAATCACTAAAGGCGCGTTAATAAATGTTTCTCGTCAAAAGTCAACCATAATATAAATCAGACCAGATTTTTTGCTTTACTTTGTAGTCAAATAGGATATCTAATATTTAGATCCCAAAATGAAGCTGCACTCGAACCCAACAGACAAATTCGCTATGAAAAAGTTCGCAACCCAGCATTACTAGACGTGGAGCTGCAATCAAGTTAGACATGCCACAGACTATGTATTGGAAAGTGGGTCCGTGAGTTTCAATGAGCGAATCCAGATGTTATCGGCCAGTCGGAATATTCGTGACAATGATTCCCGTCGTCGACAGAGGCAGATAACTTCGCTGAAATAATATCGCTGAATTTACACTGCAGAGACAGAAATCGAGAAGTATGCTGCAATCATATTCTATTTAATATAAACTCAAATTTGGGTAATGCTTAACTGCATCCATGGTGGAATATACCGGTTAAGAGCTGTTTGATATTTTATTATTTGTTATGAATTTTGGCTTTGGTTAAAAAGATAGAGATATTTATAATTTTGATGTACTTTAGTGACAGAACGAGCTGGAGGCTCACTTGATGTTAAGTGGTTACCTTCGCTCACAGCAACAGCAATACGACGTAGATCCTCTCCCAAAAAGCATGAGAATACCCAAGTCACGTTCTGTGATTACACCGGCGCCCACACCCTTCCACCGGAACACAGCTTAGTTATAGTGTACCTTGTGTATTCGTATATTGATTTCCGTCCGCACATACTCTCCATAATTTTGGCACATAATCTACGGAAACAAGAGTTTTGATCAAAATTAGACAATTAATTCCAATTGTAATCTTCTAGATTTTCTCGATTTTAATATTAAATGAACGTTACTAACGTAAATTAGCATCAACGAATCCCTCAAAGAAAATATTAGTTAGGTGGATTTGTGAAAGGATTTGGGCTCAACAGGATGGTTAAGCTTCACTAGGGTTTAGCCGGGTCGGCCTGTCAGCAAACTCGGCCGACATACAATAAATTGATTATATGCTACAATGGCCCGCAGCGAAGAAACGGGGAATGGAAGAAAGAGGATTATGTGCCTTGTAAGATAATATTTTGTGTAAAGGCATGAATTATCATACGTCCAGTTCACATATTCAACTAACGGAAGACTGTTTATTTGTAATATGTGGATTATTTCACAGATAACAATTCCAATTTCGTAAGCATACTAATCTCTAATGCGCCCATTATACAGTCAAACTTAGGAACGAGAGTAATTTTGTTTATAGTAGATATTAAAATATAATATTGGGTGTGTGAATATGACTCCGCCCCTTTTTGTCAAAATAAAACACATTTGTTCGCTTACAAAATTTAAAAAAAAAATTATTGAAAGTATGCTCCATCTGCAGCTACAACCTTCGCCCATCGTTCAGGTAGTTTTCGTATTCCTTGCTGGAAGAAGTCCTGGTCTTTTGAGCTTATCCAGTTGTCAATCCAAATTTTGATACTTTCACATGAAGTAAACTTTTCTCCAGTAAGGTCTGTCTGCATCGTCCGGAATAGGTGGTAATCCGAAGGAGCTATGTCTGGTGAATATGGCGGGTGGGGTAACACTTCCCAGTCCTGTCCCTCTAAATATCTTTTTACGACTTCTGCGGTATGCGGTTTGGCATTGTCATGCTGAAGAACTAATTTGTTATGTCTATTCACCCATTCTGGTCGTTTTTCTTCTATGGCTCGCTTCAAACGCATTAGTTGTCGTCGGTAAACTTCTCCATTAATAGTTTCAGAGGGTTTGAGCAACTCATAATATACAATACCTTTCTGATCCCACCAAATACAGAGCATGACCTTGGCACAGTGAATATTTATTTTTGGCTGTGATGGGCCTGGTTCGCCTGGTTTCACCCAAGCTTTTTTGCGTTTAGGATTTTCGTAGTGTATCCATTTTTCGTCTCCTGTGACTATCCGATGCAAAAATCCTTTTCTTTGCTGTCTTTGAAGCAGCATTTCACAAATGGTTTTCCGACGTTCCATGTCTCTTTCTTTTAAATCATGTGGAACCCAGTAACCGGCTTTTTGAATCATTCCCATCATTTGTAAACGCTTTGCAACAGTTGAACGATCAACATTTAATGCTGCAGCTAATTCTGATTGAGTTTGGCAAGAATCTTCCGCCAATAATGCTTCCAATTCAGCATCTTCAAATTTTTTTGGTGGTTTTCCATGTTCTTTATCCTCAGTACTAAAATCGTTATTTTGAAATCGTCGAAACCATTCCTTGCAAGTTGTATTAGACGGAGCATGCTCACCATAAATCTCCACAAGCAAACGATAAGTTTCCGCTGCAGTTTTCTTCGCAATAAAATAATGTAATAACACTTCCCGCAAATGACGTTTATTTGGAATAAAAACCGACATTTTCGAAAAGGTGAAAACAATTGTTGCTTACACTTCAACCAAATATCATAAAATGCGTTAGATAGCTGACATTCAGTACTATCGAATACAAGTATGGTCATTTATTAGTACACGTAAACAATACTAAAAACGACATCTGTTGAGAAAGGGCGGAGTCATATTCACACACCCAATATAATATTTTTTATTATTCCGGACAAATAAATTACTACGAGTAATGACTGATATGAATAGTGTTAATTAAACTACAATTATAAATCGTCTATACCTATTGCCTATAACGTATCTTACGTCATAACAGATGTAAGATACGTTATAGGCAGGAAAGTTACTCTATAAATAAAATATGATTGGAATCAGCGTGTAAAGGCATACCGTGCCAGCCTCTGAACTACTCTTTGTAGGGGGCGACTCTCAAAAAGCTGCATTGAATAAGCTTAGCCGCGTTCCTACGATAGCTTAATCCGTATTAGTAGATGTTACATGTCCTTTGATTATTTGGCTTTAGAACAAGCCGGTTCTCTCACGATGACCTTCAATGTTTGAGAATATAATATTACGTACATATATTTTTGAAGCGGAGAACTTGAAGTCTTTGTGTCAACTTTACGTGTAACAAGAAATGATCTGTTCTTATTTCGTAATTCATGTTTTGAAATTCTATTAAGTGTTTCAGGACTTTCAGGTTATACTGCTCATTCACAATGCGTACGTGTTTGACACTAGATATTGAATGACATATGCGATCTATATCAGTTCAGTGACGGGATAACAATTGTTTTGACACGTTATGTTACGTTATGACACGCCAGGTGGCGCTGCACAGCGAGCTGTTTACATTTGGTTTAAACCTATGTATATTCAATACACATATTCACAACGATCAAAACAACTAAAATACTAAGTCAATACGCTTCAGATTCTCAGATAAATAAACAGAACTATGATTTACGCTCACATCTCGCTCACTGGATGGCAGCCATTAATTTTGAAGTGCTTGTGACGCGACACCAATATCTTATTGACGAGGAAAATATTGTGCGCAAATTTCTCATGTTTACGAGTGGGATAGAACCTTTTTTCCTGAATTTCTAAGTTTACCATTTGAAGTTGTTCATCTTCAAATATAGTTTACTCATTTTTTTGCCAATCTATGCCAGCTTCTAGTACTGACTGCAGAGACTTACTGAGAGTACGTTACGAGTACGTACTGAGAGAGTTTCATAACAGATTAATAGAAATAGGCTTTCATAGCAACATTGTTATCGGTCAAATTATGTATGGATTTTTTAAAAGATAAGTGTTGCTATGATAATCTATCTCCAGCCATCTGTTAGTAAATTGTAAGGTTAAGCTGTTAGTTAACGCTCAAAATTTCCCGCGCAATGATTTGATATATTTGTAAGACAAACTAGTTTCTGTGATTATCAGGCTCTATTAGAAACTTCCAACTTGGAGCCTGATAATCATAATAGTCTATACAGTTGTATAGAGTAGCTACCAATATCTGTCAATAATATTCTGCTGAAACTTTTCAAAGTAAGGTACCTATACGCTATGATACTAGGACCACTCAATACGTGGGTAGGGTACCGGCGGTTGCGTCAAAGTAATAAACTGCGCGCTAAAGTGGTAGTAAACATAATTTTCTATTTACCCACACTCTCGTAAAAGTAATGCGGTGTGTAACGCTGATACGAATACGGTTTCCTATCTCGCTTACAGGAATGGTTCGTCGGTGATATGGCTCCCAAATACTTTTACCAGATGTACACTACGAAATATCCAACGTACATATATAGACTACGCAACGGATAGGTCTAGGTAACTGGATGAAATATTTATAGAATGTGTTATTATAGTAGATATACCTTTATTATAGCGGATATAGCAACTAATATAATAATAATTTCATTTATTGGTAACACATGCTTGATAAGTATCTAACTTAAAAGTACCTATCAATAATAATAGCAATAATAATAGTAATAATTTGCTAAGCCAACAATTTAAATATATCACAAATTATCTGGATTTTAAAATTCTTTATCACAGTTCATATAGCTTCATTTAGATAAAATCACACTTTTCCAAAGGATTTCAAAGCCTCAATTTTACATTTTCACCTAGTTTCACTTTTCGCTAAACGTAGACATGACAATTGGTAAGCTAACCGCCATCACACCAAAACAGCTGCTTCAATAAAATAACCACATTCAAACGTCCAGAATAAAACTTACATCGACGACAATTACCAACAAATACGGGCATTGCCATATAATGTTTGTATTTTTCATCCAAAAACGTAAAACCCTTAAAAGTGTGTATTTTCATATTAACTGTTATTACCTACCGGCTACCGAGTGCCGAGTTAATGACGTGGTTGGCTCAAATTTCAACGTTTTTCGAGCGAATTAGCGCCTACAAAAAGGGCTGTGAGAGCGTGATTAATATTACGGCATACGACCTCCGGGCATATTACAGTGTGTAATATTACATGTACCGGTGCGTAAAAAAACTCCTTGTAATTGCTTTTTATTTCGAGTGAAAGGAGAAAGGCTACTTTTTTAGTTAACTTTAATATTTAAGGCCTTTTTTATGTATTTAACTTGGTGAATTAATTATCACACGCGTAGTCTTTGCAAGACGATACGATTTCAATCTAATGAAGAAATTATTCAAAAATTTTAGACAACTATTCTTATAGGTAGAAAGACGGTACACGGAGCGGTTTTTGGTAATAGTTATAGCGGACTAGTTAACGGAGATGTATTAAATATTCCAATTTTCAGATAATTTTAAATTAGCATGTGCAAAGTGATTCGAAGTTATGTGACATTTACAAATCCGGAACCTTTGTTAGCCCATTTTCTTTCGGTTTTCTAGAGCACGTCGGTGTCCCTGCAGGGGCTGTATGACAGTATCCATTGTATGGTGGTTTGAAATGTTTCCGTCTTACACGCGAGCTTTGTAGACTTGTATTTTCACTTTCATTATCTGTTATTGCTACTAAAAACCTACATTAAGGAATATACTTTTTTGTTTACTATAAATTACAATATATTAATAAAGGAAAATACTTTTTAAATTAATAGACTATTAAATAGATTTAATAGTGTTTTCGGTGAAGGCAATATTTGAGAATTTGTATAGATTTTTGTAGATTTTAAATAAATTATTGTAATTACATGAATAATAAAAATTATCTATTCTCATAAGGTTCATTAAAATACGTGGTGTATAAGTGTAGTACTCACAAGCTAAGGCATTTCAGATATAGATGAAAATTAATTACATTCATATGGTTAAGAGACATCTTACAAACTTATTTTTGTTTTGGCGGGATTTTTCTCATCGCTTTTCGAACGTGTTGCTAAGCGCGCGCAAATCCGTAAATACAAAATAAGAAATAATGGATATACATCAGCTAACCTGTTACAGAACCCAGCACTGTTGGGATTGAAGCGGGTCGATTTGTATCCTTTTTTGGCAAGATGACAATCATATAAAGGAAAGCGATAAAAAGTCAATTCGATCCCAATTCCAATTCCAGTCCCGTCCACGGTGGGCCACTTGACCGAACTAATGTTGTAAATGATTTCGAGTTATACGAGCTACGAGATTTTCGTTCTACGTTTTGCACGGTAACTTGTGTCGTATTCTGGTAACTTTCACCCAAAATCCAATGAAACTGAACGATCCTGCTTACACTAAATATTCCTTTATATCTCAAGTATCATTTGTCAAAGTTTACACACATAAGGAAACATATTCGTGAGTATACGTCATCTGTCACAGGGCCTCCTTATGCAAATTACATGCATAGGTATAGATATGTCAAATTACACTCAGTGTTCATGTTTTAGCTAGTCTTATTTGTTAAGCCTTTTTTTTTTTTTTTACAAGGGGAATGCCCACTCATACGCCTTCCGCACTCGGGATTGCGGAAGGGTTATGTCGGACTCGAACCGACTAAACCCCTTGGTGTTCCTTCTCACACCGAAGTGCTAGAGGCTGCGGGCACGAACATTCTTCCGTGGCCTCTGGCGGTGCTGGTCTGCATTAGCATACCCCGTCTTTGAGTTGTAAAACGCTGCTTTAGAGAAGCGCATGGGAACAGGCCACGCGCTTCCATCTCGGGCCTTATTTTTGTGAAAGACAGGCTCCCGAACCTGCCTCCCTAAGGCCACTGTTATGGAGGCTGGAGAGGGCCATAAGCTCTCCTTCTGCGCCCAGGTCTTCGCGTGCGGGTAGGAATTGAACTTGTGGCCTCCCTCTCCCTCTCTGCGTTCTCTTTTTAAAGCATGACTCTATTGCAGAACGTCATCATAGCGTTCCATGACCTTTCACTCTCAACCATGCTTTCAACAATAGTTGGCAGCGAGAGGTCATGCCCCACATCTGCTTGTAGCAAATGACGCTGATCAGCCCAGGCTGGACATGACTCCACGGTGTGCTGAGCCGTGTCTTCATCGCAGTTGTTACAATGATGACATCGCGTTGTTTATTTGTTAAGCCTACCTCAACCGACCACATCATGTATTAGCGTGAACAAAATTTTTGATGCAACTGATTAAAAGTCAGAATTTTGTTTTTAAAATTTAAATATAATGCTTGGATTAACCAGCAATATCGAATCACTGAATCGCGATACTCAATCTCTGTGAAGAAAGTGCCGGACAGCGTGGCTCGTAAGTGGAATTACTAAGTCGATATTGAATAAGTTGTTAATACATTGGCTTAAGCATCAATATCGTTTGCGCGCATTCTACAGATTAAAACTGAGCAGCATGAGTGAGCCGTCCACGGTATTTATTTCTGCTGGCTACCGCTAGACTAGACAATAGTACAATAGTGATTCGCGCTCCAACAGGGCTTTTGTCCACTGTAGAGCAACTGTCGACTTGTTTTCATTACATTGAAATGGAATGTTATCGCTATTATTGGACAGTTTGTGGAAAAATATAGTATTAACGCTTTTCTTAATGCGTTACCTAATGCTTTTCGAGAGTATGGGTTTTAGGGTTCTTAGCTAAGTTTGTGTTAATTTTAAAACACACAAAGGGATAATTTTACATTAATATTATTTTTTCTTCAGTTATTTTTTTAACACTGCAGGTATATCGTCGTATACGTATTAAAATCCGTTTATTTATATATCAGTCATATCATACTGAAATAATTGTAGTATGTCGCATCAACATTAATAGGTAATAGTTACGATTGAGTGAACATAAAATCAACGAAACGTTTGCGTTGGATATCTTTGTGTGTCCTATCCACACAACTTCAAATTAAAAAGAATATAGTGCAGCAAAGGAGAATATCTAAACATTTATTTAGTTCTATTGACAATTCTATTATTCTTGTTTGATTATTTCATTTAATACCTCGTGTACCCTCGTGTAATGTGCAGTAAACTACATGTTTACCAACGCGCGAGTGCAAACAGTGTAGATATTTATATCATATATATGGTTCAAGCAAATTGGAGAAAGCGTCTTTCAGAATTTCGTTCGGCAGTACTGATTAGTGATGAGATCAGTGTCCGGTACTACTGACGTAAAAATAACATATTCCATCTAAACTTGATCTAAACGGCTACTTACCTTTTTAGGTTACAGATCTGCCATCGAGTGCGTGATGAGCGTAAAGTCTCGGGTCTTGGGTGTTTGTGTTGTGTTTCTGTTTGTCCATGCCGCCTTGTAATACAGTTAATCCTAGTATGAGAGTGTAAATGTTACGTTACGTAACGTTTACACTCTCATACTAAATATTCCTTTGCAGTTAATCACTAGTCGTGCTGATTGTTCCAAATACAAGTGTCTTTATTGTCGTTCTGCTATGATTCTGCTCATCAATGACAACAAGCAATAGTCAAATGTTTAGTTATATATTTAACGTTAGCCTCAGTAATTAAAGCTCGTTAAAATGGACACTGGCACAGTTGTGCCAAATATATAAAAGTCATAGAGTAGAATCGAAACGAATTCGCTTTACGTTAGACAACAGGCAACCATAACTCAACAATACAAACAAAGAAAACGATTCAGGCGGATTTGCTGAGATGTGTATAAAACTGGTATTAAACGGTTTTATCGCCCGAAGTCACGATGCAGTAGGTATTCAAGAATGTAAAATCGAAAAATGTTTGTTTTTAGTTTTAGAGCTACGCTGGCAAATGTAAATGACTATTACATTTATTTTCTCTTCGTTGTAATACGGGAGAAATCGTTTGGATAGGAATAATGTATCTGTTCTAATAATTGAGGGAAGTGCTTGTTTCGAATAACTTACACGCGACGTACCACGTGATGAAAAATTAATTCTGCAAGACGATCGATCATATATAGTTACCGTGCTTCGAAGGGCACGTTATGAAGTCGGTCCCGGTTATACTAGTCGTTAAGCCATATCGGAGGCCTTTTGATGGCTTGGAAACTCAAACACCAGAGTTAGCCACTTGCACGAAAGAAGAAGTATACACAAACTATCGAAAAATTAATTCCGATGCCACCTTAATCATGCATAGTTTACATCTATATGGCTTTATTCATAAATAAGCCACATTATAAGATAATAAGATGACAGCTTTTACTTGGTAATGAATATTTAATTTTGTTCTACTTTATTACTGATAAGATCTTAGTATTATATTTTAATTTACTGATTACTAAATATCTCTATGGATGACAGGTTTGAAGCAGACTTGGTTCGTCTGCTTCAGACCTGTCCATTGTTTTCGCTAATATTAAATTCAAGCTTGGTTGCATACAAGTATGCTCAGGGACAGAATTCCTATTACAATATAAATTACAGGCGTTCCATTTCCATCTACACGAAGACGGGCGCAATGCGATGCGACTTCGAACCTTTCATTCTTGATTCCGGTGGACAGCGATTATCAAATTATTTCATACCTAAAAAAATTAATAATACGTCATTTTGTTTTAAAATCAATTTGCTTTACTTGGAGGACTTGACTAAAAAAAAAAGAAACAGGTAGCATTGTATAATAGTAGAAAATTATTATTAACATGCACTTTTTTTCACAGGTGGCAGTAACATGTGAGAATGTCGCGTCAAGTTCGATAGTGTCCGCGTGGGGGGTCGGGGGCGATGCGGTGGCCATAGGCAATGGAGGAGGACGAGCGGCGGCTCTCGTTCCCGCCGCCGGCGCCGCTGCACTCGCCCGGCGAGGAGATCGACGGCTCCCGGCTACTCGGCGAGATCGTGCGGACGCTGGAGGCGACCAATCCCGAAGCAGCCGCACCGCTCGTCGCTTCTCAATCCCGCGACGCGCTCGACGCCGTTTCAACGGGAGAAGAACGGAGCGCGCGGAGAGATGAGCTGCGGATTCCGCTCGAGGGCGTCAAATTCTCAAGTGAGACGGTCGCTCGGGATGACAATGGACCTCGGGCAGCCGTCACCCCCTTCACCCGGGAGAGTGCTAGGCGGGCCGGCTCGCGGGGCGCTCAGCTCGTCCGCGAGTTCGGCTTCATGCCTAGGCGACGACTCAGCGTGGAGGATGGTGCGCGTCTGCCGAGGAAGTATGAGCCGTTCCCGCCGAAAATGTACGGTCGACCGCTGGAGGAAATTGACAATTTTATTTACGATGAGGTGAGTGGAATCTTCCGCTATTGGATATCCCATTTTCTAGATTTCGTATAATTGATTCTATTTATTATATTATCGATATGCTATTGCGATATGTATGGCACCAGTGGCAGCATTTTGTTATCATAGGCCTGACTGTCAGAGATCAGTAAAAAAAAAAACATGTTTTTGTCATTGATTAATATGTTATGGAGTCGAATAATCAACATTTCAGGGGATACCGATTCTATTGTCAGAATCGGCATCGAACTCCACAGAAAAGTTGATTATTTTGTATGTATCTGTATGTATCTCGTGATCGTTTTGTAAAGTCGGGTTTAGCATTCTGATTGAAGGGACATTCGATTGGAGAATAATAAAATGGAACAATATTTCCTTACAAGTAGCATTGTATCACTGGACATGGATTTCTTCTTCTAGTTGAAAATATCACTTGTTGCAGCGCAACAGCTGCCCGTCGGTATGAAAAGTCGTAAACTGCTTTGGCAGTAAAACTTCCCACCAGTCAATCTAAACTTTTTATAGTTTGTACCGCGTTTTTCAGTAATAGGACGTTTAAAACTCGGTGTAAATAAACGATTTGCGCAATTTTTATTATATGTAACAGATAAAGTAGCTATAGAACTTGTGCTAAGATTGTCCGGAGAAGTACGGCCATCATACCAGGTATCTACCTAATACGCGCCAAGCAGTGTTCGAACTTGTGTTTTTGAATAACGATGCGACGGAATGCACGATGCGTCTTTAGTCCTCTGACATGAGGACGTAGAGAAGTCGTTCCCGACTTGAGACGTATTGCTGATGATTATTGACAGCGGTAAATACAAGTCAGGTTTGTTATCCGTATGTTAGGAACATTAGAGGCCGCAAAGATACCTACTTTCGACAAGTAAAAATGAATGGGCTTTGATCTATCTCTGGAACCTAATACAGATTGGTACTTGACACATGTTTTCGAATTTTGGGTCCAGGACATACCCTAATATTTAATTTAACAGAGTCACCAGCGTATAATAAATAATTTCCACAGTTTCTCACCTTTGGCGCTGACCTCCCTTACTTTTGTCCGAAATGGCTTATCAGATAAGTTGAATAACTTGTAGCCGACTTGTTGCGCTATCTTGTTACATTGGCATTTAAGACGTGAACGATACTGGGCGACGATATCCTAATTGCTTTAAGGAGCATAAACTTAACTTTATGATGGCACATTATCAAAAGCTATTCAGAACAGGACCTCACGGGATTTGCTAGGAAGGTTAGACGCATTGAACTTGCATTCACATTAGTATTTTAGAGATTAATTTTCAAGTTGCGTACCGGGACGGAATTTTTTTAAGTGTGTTGGATTTTTAAATGAGTCACTTTTTACATGTACCTTATGTAGGTTCTTACGTAACACGCAGGGCTCAAATTACTTCAAAGTTCTAACTTTCAAGTGGTCCAATGGCACTCGTGGAAATAATAAGTTACGAAAATTAGCCTATGTTATAAATGTTTAGCCTATTTGCAGTGGATCTAATATTTATTTCTAGTTTTTAATATACAATTATAACTGCTGTAAAAGGGCTAAAAAATAGAAATCAACTGATAATCTTCTCCTTTGGAAGTCGGTTCCAAAATCAAAGATACAAATTATATTGACTTAACCTAAACAACTTAATTTGAATGTTACTCTTTTTTTTGGCTTTTTGTGTTTTAGCACACATATTCCAAGTTCAATGTAGTATGTATAGGGATAATGATAAAACAAAATCTTAGTCTGATGATGTTACAATGACAAATCTAACGGTAATCGCCTATAATGATCGAGGCATCTCCATGACATTTGGCCCGATTCCAGAGTGTCACAGTTCATTTGGCGAGGTCTCTGCACGAGCGGACCCGACATTAGCGCAGAGGATTTGTTACTCATTTGTATCTATTATCCGGAATCGAATGTTTTGTTCACTGTATCTCAGAAGGAAATGAATTAAGTGTTCTTAATTTATTTCAATGTTCTTTGTTTCTTGTACATTGGATTTAAGTATCCAGTGTCTAGTGTAACAATCCTATAAGGAACGAAAATCAAGCTAAAAGCTTATAAACATTTAAAATAATTGGTTATCTACAGTTACGTAATATGCTTGAAGATGTCGTGTAGTACAGTAGATTAAAAATATGGATACTTAAGTATCGCAAGATCCATAATTTTAATCTATGTAAAGATACATACAAACAAAGATTCACGCTTTTCCAAGAAAGCATAAGGCAGTCACAATGATTTTATGGATATTATTACCGTTGAAACAGTTAGGCGAAAACACACAGCAAGCGTGGCAAGCGCGTCTGCGTCTTTTAATGTACTGAACTGTAATGATAATGCACACAATGACGTCCCGCTAGAGATGACGGCGGTGTGACGTCATGGTCACCGCCACGCCGACGCCCGGTCGACGCCCACCTGGCAGCTTATCGCACGCATCGAACTGAAGAAATATAAAATTTGTTAAAATGCACGCCTATATACTATTTTGCTTGTAACGGATTGGATCACTTACAATCAAAAATATAGGCGCAGTACACGCAACCTCGTCAATATCATTGTTTTTTTTTTAATCGGAAGCGTCCGACGAGGCTTCGCGCGGACGACACCGAGTCCACATTAAAATCGTTGCACGTACTCAAATAAAGCGTCGCAATGAATATTTATTTTTACATATAGTGGACGGGAGTGCACTTTTACGCTAAAACTTTGATGTTAGTTTTTCGTTTGTATAGCAGCGTAAGAATGACCAATATATTAGTCTAAAGTTCCAAATCAATATTATACACGTGCTTAAGATGTACTAAGATTGTGTCGAGTTTGAATTGAGTTAGAAGTTAAAATAAAATTTCATTATTTTTAACATTTTATTCGACAAGTGACTTACTTCTATACTCTCGTCTCCTATTTCTCGGTCTCCTAAAATTTTTAATGAAGGTACACCCAATTAAAAATAATAATCCAAATCGGTTGACAATTGGCGAAGAAATCGCTTATATGTAGTCGAATTAAGAATATCTTAATATTTGTAAGCCTGTTTGTAATCAACAAATATTCGTGAACATTTGACACAGCACCTATCTATGCGATGTTCGTAAAACAAATACTAGCCTCGGGTGGGAAAACCGTACAGTTTTGCCATCATAATCTACAGCACAGAAGGCAAAACTACAAACTGAGCTGCGAGTCAAAAAAAGTACCGTTATTGGTAAAACACGATACACAGAATCGAAGCTTTCCTGACAGAGATTTATTCTGAAAGGGGTCATTTTAGTTTGGTAGGTCTTTCAAACGGCTATGAGTCCTATGAACCGCTTAACCCAGATTGTCCATAGTATATGATGCGGTCTCAATACGCGTTAGCTATATTTCGGTTTGGCCGAGAAAAATGGGAAAATATTTTCGGTATTGGGTAAGTAGCTGTCTGGCGCACGTGAAATGCATTGTAAATAAAACGTTCTGTTCTGATATTCTATTCTATTAAAGGCTTCTATTTGTGATAAATTACATGCACACGAATATGTGAACACGTATAGTGTTGGCTGTCTAAACGATACTTGTTTGTAAATCTTATGGGGCAGGTGATTGATTAGCCAATCGAATTATTGAGTAATTTAAAAATGTTGGAAACAGACTTCAATACTTTCATTCCTTATTTATCGCCTGAGTTAAGAAAATTTCGTCATGGAATTTCTGTGAGACCTTGGAAATACAACTTACCATTTAAAATAAAATTATCTAAATCGATTCCCAAGTGGCAAAGAAACCGCGTAATAAACATAAAAAAAAATCATCCGAATTTAGTAACTCCTTTTTTAAATGGGCAAAAATCGACCATTTTTATTTCCTACTTTATTACCCTTTTTTCCTCAGATATTTCACGAGTAATTTTTATTCAATAGTAAGTGCCCTGCTAACGCTCGACTAATGAATGGATTATGCTTGTTAACAAATGCAATTAGTTAAGGATTTTAGAAAGGAGAAAGCTTATAAAACCCTAACAGAATTGTGAGGGACTTTTATGTTAATTTTACTAAATAAGATTGGATCTACTGGATTGAGACATCAATCAGAAAATTCATTTCAATTATCAGTCTTTAATTTTTTATATCGTCCTTCACTGGAATTAATATATTTGATTTCTCTCTCTTTCTCTCCCGTCTCATCTATATAGTAATTGAATGCTCTTGAGCTAATTTCGGAGAGTGTCGATAGTGTCGGGAAGTGTTTCAAATTTTGAGACTCGCCTTTCAACTTTTACGAGTTTGCCCAAGTGTTCTTTTACTTTGGCAGTAAAGAACTCATCACTTAACATCAGCAACAAGTGTGGACATATTAGCTGGCTGGTTCTTCATTCCTCACATTTCATGATATCCAGCGATGTAAGCTCGAGACTGGATGCTGGCTGAAGACAATTACCGATACGATGAGCATTTAGACTCAGTTCAGTGTGGTTTAGGGGTCCAGTTGCTCGCGTCCGTGGGACCCTTTGAATCTCTACACGTACCCTTACACGTACGTGTTAAAGAAGCAGATAAAAGTTGCTGTAGATTTTGTGCAAAGTTCGCTTAGAAAAGTACTGCCTCCACATTTGGTTATCTGCCGCCAAGTAGTAGTGCAGTCGCATTGCTGTGACCTTCCTTAGACGGTTGACGAGCTAGGCAACTGGACCAGCATTAAAGTTTAGTCTTTTACACACTAGGATTCCCTGTATCACTGATGGTATGGACAAACACAGAAACACAAGACACATATCCAATACCCGAGAACAAACTGCATGCTCATCATACAAAGTGGGAATGCAACCCTCGATTGCAATTATTTCAGTTGGTAGTAGCTCTGCCTTTTGCGATGTCCTCGTAAACCGTGGGTTGGATGGATATTTCTTATATGAATTTACAAAAAAGTATTGTACTATAATTCAGACATTTTATTCACCATCACGATTTTAATCCCAGTGTTTTGTTCTATGGAATGTTGAATTAAATCTCTCGTTTTCCCTATCCGTTATACAAAATATTAACGAAGACCATTTCTGCGATAAAAATAACTCACCGTTGTTATTACAATTTCCAGCCATAACAATCAATCTGTTTATCCCTGTCAAATGTAAAATGACATTTAACCGTAATGGCAGATCAAATATAGATTGTTTAAGATTGTGATGATGTGATTTGTTGAATTAAATTTACCAATTGAAATTACCAGCATCTCTACATAGTTATTTGAAGATTACTGTAACTTGTAATATTATATTATATAAAAATGGCATTCGAATATATTAAGCAAGATTTCAACTATTATATTGAAACTATCCATGAACAGAGACTACTTACAACAATATTAAACATAAAATATCGTTCAGGGGCCATTAGGAAAATTCTGTTGGCTGTCAAATACAAACTCCGGTTACGATCCGACATGGCAGGCGGCTCGCAGACATTTGTTTGGTTTTACAATATTTCACACTGAAAAATACCGGTACACGGCCATGAACAGGATTTAATAGTGTTCTATAGCTTTCAAGATAAGAAAAACGTACACACGTGTCAAAAGACTACACTATATAGAGTAAAAATATTATTAGAGTTCGGAGTGTGATTTCCTGCACAGAGGATTATAATGTCACAGTATTAGCTTCTATCCACGGCTTTGATCGCACTGCATCTATATAATTATCTTGAAAACAATCAGCAGTTTTGGTTTGAAAGATGAAGATTTTGATTGAATATTTTGAAGGGGTTGGTGCGATATCCAATGAACGATGACACAAAGAACATTACAAAAATTTAAAAACGCCACGCATTTGCACTGCAGAAATTATAAAATCAGTATTGTTTCCATAGAGGTAAGACCATGTCTTTGAAGTGCGATTGTTTAAGCTGACTTTCCTTTTCGCTGCACTTCAGTGGATCGAACTTCCCGCCTTTAGCAAAGCCGGAGACCGACGGCCGTGTCCCCGACACAGCCAGCTGTTTTTTATTTTGCAAAAAGTCAAAGGCAGGATCGTTACGATTGCATGAAAATGAACAAAATGGAAAAAATACAGTGCTTACAGTTTTGCGAAACGGTTTAAGAGCTTGCCATTATTTTGTAGTTATTATATTTTTAAGAAGTTTTCTTCAGTTTTCTAACGACTTAAGGTATATTCAAGGACTTAACCGTAGTATAAGGAATGTAATTATATAATTAAGACCAAATATGTTTTGATCTTGCACGTTTCAATCTAAGGCGAAGTCACAGTTATGTTCGTCACACAAATGGTTGTCCTGGTTGGGAATCGAACCCTTGAATTACAGCGCAAAAGGCAGAGCTACTACTTACTGAGCTATGAGGCCAGTCAAATATAAATAAAAGTCAATAAATTGTTTGAGCATTAAACAGCAAAGCAATACTAGGTGTCAAATAATTCTATTCTATATCAAAATACTGATCCATACAGTAAAGTGGCCTACTATTCGTTGATCTGCATTATATTATCTCTGTATATCTGTCTGTGTAAATGCAGCACAGAAATGATAAAGCTATGTATTCACATAGCTTATTTCGAGACATGCACAGAGCTAGGCAATAAAATACGGCGGAATAAAATAGACAATGAGCAACTGTATCCTAGCCACGACATGTCACCGCCCAGTCTTCGCATATACGGTAAAATACGGGAGTTTGTGCAGTCAATGGCGTAAACAGCTGAGGTATTCAGACTATATTGTTTAAACAATTAAGTAATTTAAAAATAGAAAAAAAGTCATTGGTTACTTTCGAAAAAAAAAATTTTCTTGGATGACATTTTTTTTTCAATTATTTTTATTTACCCACCAAACAATTGAATCGATTTTGATGAAAATTCTAGGTAACCTATCTGAAAGCATATCCTTTCAAATAAAAAAAGACCAAAATAAATGGCGTAAAAGTCGGTGAACATGCATGAAAAAAAAGATATACAGTGGGACATAGAACCTCCTCCTTTTTTGAAGTCTGTTAATTATCATCCAATGAAGCATTTTCTATTACGATTTTCCAATTAGCTTTCGTTCGTAGGTGAGTACTCTTCGATTCTTTACACGTGTCTTATAGGGGTTCGAAAGAAGCTTCCCAAAGTAGCAGGGATGTAACTTGGGTCTTTTCATACTTTAGTAGGGGAGGAAGAGTAGTTTTGCTGTTGTTAATGGACGTCAGTCACTTAGAATCAGATGGGCTGCTAGCTATTCCCGTCCTTTATTAATATAAAAAAGTACAATATCTGCTATATTTGCAGTTTGTGGTTCAGTATAACCCCAGTAGTAATGTTTGTACGAGCTCATACTCTTAGTAATTTAACTGGAAACTGAAAATAGTATTGGGAATCAACAAACCTTAGCGATTTGAATTCACAGCAGACAATAGAAGTGGAAGCACGTCCAAACTGTTGAAAACTCAAGTTACAGTCGCCATTTAAAGAAGCGTAGTAACTCAAAGTACATTTTTTGATGCTTTGAATCAAACATCTACGAGTATTTTTAATCATGAGAAGTTTACGGTATCTTTATGGAGACTGACCTCACAGCTCAGTTGGTAGTAAATAGTTTTGCCTTCTTTGCTGTAGGTCGTGGTTTCGGTACCTATCCAGGACAAATATTGTTGTGACGAAGTTGTGTCTGAGTGCTAATTAGTATTATTATATGTAAGTATTTATAAAAAAACATATTATATTTTACTATTTTACTATTGGATATTTTACTCCGCTGCTATGTGAAATGTCTGTTTTTACTATTAAATCAAAAACTAAGCATCGCTTGGACAATAGAATATATGTATAGTACTGTATTTTTGTAAGTACATGTCATACATATTAACATTCAGACTCAGAAAAAATATCTTTGTTCGTCAAATAAATGTTTGTCCTGGGTGGATTCGCACCCAAGACCCATAGCCTGACAGCTTAGTTGGTAGTAGATCAACTAAGCTGTCAGGCCAGTCAAAGCTTTACCATAAGTGTGCTAGCTATTTTCCTTCCTTCACTGTGTCCCACGACTTCCTCTCGCTCTGGAGTTTTCTTTAATAATTTAAAGTTAACACCGACAGCGGCTTTTAGAGGCTCGGAATAAAATACCTCAACATTGAGCTATGCGGCTTCGCTACTCTACTTTATTTTATACAATGTTGAATTGAAAGTAACATATTATAAATATTTTATTGTTTTTTTTTTTTTTTTTTTTTATGTTAATAAGTGACGGGACGAGCTGAGGGCCCACCTGATGGTAAGTGATGACCCTCGCCCATGACAACAATAATGCGTGCGACTCAGTATGAGATCCAAATCTTTACTGAGTCGCATCCATCCTGCTGCGTCCATCACTCGAGACAGGGATGATATGTCTCATGCGCATGTGATTTCACCGGCAGCCACACCCTTCCACCGGAACACAGTAATGCAACCACTACTGCTTGGCGGCAGATTCCAGATGTGGTGGCAGTACCTCTCCGGACGAACTTGGCACAAGCTCTACTGCTACTTTTGGTTGCTCCTTTAGCACCACCCAGGGGGTACGTGTAGGGAATCAAAGGGTACACACCTACGGACGCGAGCAACTGGAAAAATTATGCGAAACACCTGTAACTGAGTGGTCAGCAAGGAAAGTGAAGTATATTATTGATGAAACAACATATAAGCGTCTCGAAAAATTAATGAAAATGGTAATTAATTTTTTTTATAATATTAATCTTTTTAGCGTACTTCATTACATTAATTACGACTGATTTTTATTTTATTTGGTAATATTTGAGGTAACCATAGGAATTTCCAGTGCAAAATAAGGGCCAAAGTCAGTTTATTAGAATTTCAATCGGTTAATTGTTTAATACGATAACGTTAGCTTATACCTACACAATACCCCTCAAATACCCATTGTTCACCAAAATACGTGTATAACTCTTAACGTTTCGACATTTTATTATCTTTGAATTAGCTTCCCATAAAAAGTCCCGGTCCGACCCCACAGCCCGCCCATTACGAATTCGTGGATTTTTCGTGTCTGCTTCTTTGTATTTAGAGGATTTGTTTTACTCATTAGGCTCTTCGTTTATATACTTCCTGACCCAAAATAAATATGAAAATGTAGCTGAAAGTTAAAACATCTTTTTCAGCACTTAATTTCGTCAATTAATAGGCTTTATCTCAAATAAAATGTGAATGGGGAATCCGAGCAAATTAAGCTCTGTTGCGGTGTAGAAATCTTCCAAAATATGATCTTTTAAGTGTTTTAGATGTTGATAATCGTCATTATTAAGATGACGCAATTTAAAGTTTGTTTTTTGACTTAACAGTAAAACAGTGTCGTGTGCCGTGGCGGCAAGCAACATGACAAATTTTCTTTAAGAGCACCAGAGAGCCGATTTTTCTTCACGTTGTTTGGGCCATGCCGTCCTCTTGTATTGGGCACTGGCTTAATGGACTTAAATGGTCTTTGTCCACATTCCGTGACTAATAACATAAACGATAAAGCAATCGACAAATACTTAGCGGCATAAACACCAACAGGCACGAAGCCCTGGGATTGGAAACAATGCGTTGAATAGATAATTGATGGCTGATAGCCGACTGCGATACTGCGTATCTAACGTTTTAGACCAGAGAACAATGCTTGTAGAATTACATTGCTAGTTCATTAATTACTATGTACAAGGAGAATACCTACAGTACTATTACTACTAGTACTATATTACAGGAACTTAACTTTGAACTGTCATTTTGATTAAATGGTATTTTTAATTCTCTAAGCTACGAACGGTTAGGGACTCAATCAAAGAAGTAATATTAGACGCGAATTACTAATAACGTATTTGCTACATATTTTGTAGCTAGTATATAATGCTAATGGAAGTGACACATTTTTTAAAAAGTTACGCAGAGCACTTCACTTTGTGATTTACACTATCTTCGAAACGTAGACTTGGCAAATGGAGAGTTCATAATTGCCATCATTTTCCTAAGAATAGCTCTGCAAATACTTTCATTCTGTAAAATTATCATTCCTTATTAATTCGAACAGCCAGCACTAAATCCACGATAATACCAAACAGTTCGAGCGATGTAGCTAATAAATTGAATAATATATATCATCTCGATAAATGGGCCAGAACAATAAATAAAATAATATTGATAGCTCCATAGCTAAGTTAATAGTAAACCTGTCCGCGAAGGGTTCTCGATCGAAGCGAAAGGTTCGGGATGGAGGATCGATCCCCGCCCTGGACAAGCTTTGTTTAATGAGATGTTTTTGTGTGTGTGTGACACAGCGAATTCAAAAATAATATTATTTTTTAAAGATATAACTATTTTATATTTGATATTCACAAAGCCTTCTCTAATCCAATAGGCCAAGCGCCCACTGGTCCCCTAAAATTCGCATCGTGTGCCCACTCGTCCCCTGCCAAATGTCCCCTCAAGGTTCCCACTCATCCCTGATCTAGCTCTTCGCCCCTCATTTTGAAGGCACTAACAAACCATAGCTACATCAATTCAATTTAATAATAACATCAATATACTGGGATTTAAAGTGATGACATCACAATCGTGCTTAGTTATAACGGATCCCATGACTGTTGTTGCCTAGATCCGGCCATTGAAGCGCATTCCATCAAACAGACGAGCTAAGCTTATGTTTAATCAACAGTTGTTCAGCTATCTGGGTCGGTTTGAGTATGGGTATGATGCTGAATCAATTCAGGTTCAAATGTTTTTGGGACGCAATCTTAATATGAGATAAATACTAAAAACTGACTGTAATTTTAATTTGTCTATTTAGAACGTAATATTAAGACTACCTAAACACTGAAAATTATCTGTTTCTATTATATTTGCATGTAATGTGCCTAAAGAGGTCTTATTCGTGATAATTTGGACTATACAAAACGATGTTTTATGAGTAACTGAATAAAATAGAGTAAGTTTATAAGTATTGAGTTTTTAACTCGAAACAGCTACTGCTCCGTATTCCAAACTAGCTGTAATGCGTCAGGCTTACTCTTAACAAGCGAGAATGGGTATTAACGTCAGCCCGATCCGGATTGGCAGATGTCAAATACCTATGATGTTTTTGGTTCAAGGCTATTTTGGAAAATCGCATCTGGCCGGTTTTATGCATTTACACCGTAATAAGGTTTTATCCTTTGTTAAAGTTCAACGCTTGGCTGGTATAGCTTAGCATTCAAGGTGATTTTCCACAAAAATCCAAGGAAACAAATTGTGACGGAACTTTATGTGACGTTTAATTCCGTCTGCAAACCCACAGATTGTAAAGTACTAGTTTGGATTTGGATCCACCTTGCAGCCCACGTCTCGTGCATAGAATAGAATTCTCTAAATATTCTACGCTGCCCGGCATGGATTAATCCAGCGCTACCCGTCAGACCCTCCGTCGAAATGTTTTGTGTTTTATTATTACTTTCTTTAGTACAATACCAAGTTTATAGTTTTTAATTCATTCACGCAACAATGGCGCAACTTCAGGAACCAACTTTTATTCCGTACAGTTATTTAACTGTTTTATGTTACTAGGCTTCGGAGAATAAGTTATAATGATATTCAAATACACGTCTCAGTGGGTACGTGAGTAACTGATGCTCAAGCAACAGTCAGATTTTTTTCTGAAATAGAATGTATTATTTCTGGAAGTTATATTATGAACCCTTTATTGATTTCAGCTGATCCTCTGAATATTGATAATTTACTAACGATGATTAAGAAGCCAAGTTAATACATATTGTAATGTACTAATATTTTTTATTTAAAGAAGTGGTTATTTTCAGAAAACTCTTTTATATTATATAGTATATAGCTACCTCAGCTACCTCAGCTACTGCCAGGGCTTTTTAAAGATTAAAGAAGTATTTTATGGAAAGTGTGTTTTAATAATGCAGAATGTTTTATACAGGAAAGGATTATTATATTATTTTGTACAGGAAAGGATACGATTTTATAAAGGAACCATCAAAAGAGCTTAATTAAAAATTATTGAGTACTTTCAGTCACCGGATTATATTGCCAGAAAATAAACAAACCTTTGCACACTCATAGCCCTGTGGCGCAGATGGCACAGAAAAATACATAAACACAAGACAAACTCCCAAGATCTACAAACAAATTTCATGCTCACCACACAAAGTATGGAATCGATCACGGGACTGCTCGTTTCGAAAGCAGGGCTACTACCAACTAAATCACGGAGCCGTCCATAAAATGCCATTTCCAAAATTCAACCAGAAAAGCAATCCACAGCAGGTGACAATTTCATCTACATTAATTTATCAACATCTTTGTTAGCCAGCGATTTTATGAAATAAACGAAAATGCTCAGTTGGTAAAACCTGCTTTTGCTTATAGATAGGTTCGTGCTGAAATTTAAAGATTTAACTTATTGCCTTGAATTTTGAACTGCAAACTATCGTGAGGAGGTTCCTCACGATAGTTTTATTTCTAGTCTAGACGATTTACAACGACCATTTCATCTTACGTCGATGTTGCAGTCTTAGAAAGATAAATTCTCTATTTTTTACTATGATCACAAACAAACAACACAAAAACCTAATGCAATTTACTGTAACTTTTTTACAAATATGTAATGAATTTACAGATTAAGGGATTAAGCGTAGCCCAACCGAAATTAATTGAAATAACGTATTATCCAATTTCAACGCCTATAAATTAATTTGGTTACACGTGGTTTACAAATATCTTTCCCGCAATAATTCCTAAATTAGACAGTTTTGTGGGCAGGTGTGATTTGAACGTTTACGAGGGACTATTAAATTATATTTAATTATATTCACCGCAACTGAAGGTAAATCGTTTTTTTTTTTGTGAAATTAGCTCATTTATCGAATATTTTAATTCAATTATTGAAAAATTAGAGGGAGCCCTTTTCAAAATTGATTTAAAATTTCAATGAGAGATTTGATTAATAACACAGCGCTATCTTGCCACAAACTAAACGTACCATGTAGGTATGATGGGAATCAGATTACTGATAGAATACGTACATGGTACTTATTTTTGTAATAATATATAATATATCAACCCTCAGACAGAGAACAACCACAATGTCCATTGTCCAGGGTGGGAATCAAACCCACAACCTACAACGCAGAAGCCAGAGACCACAATAATACTTAATCATAGATTTCGGTCTATTAATTTTCTACAAAACAATGTAACTTTATAAATCGTTATAGACATCGAGACGTCACAAAGTTGAATGCACGTAATAAACCTATTAATCCAGCTTTTCTGACACGTCCGCATTGCGTGACCAACATCATACTGAATGACCCGTACTTCGCTTCTAGGCGCTTACACTCAAATGCCCTAAATTAATATCGGTTATTTTCATAAAGCCAATCCGCCAATACCGGGTTCAAAATTGCAGTTTACAAAATATAATGTTGGCTTAACCAATTCAACACCGAAAATTCAAATTTGCATTTAACTTTATTGATGGGGTTAAGACAAGATATTGTTCCTGCCACCCATAATCAACAGCAAATCGACTTCGATACTTTCATCACTTATTTTACGCTTTTGAGGGTGGAAATTCGTCATGAATTTTCTATGAGGGGGTCTCATAGAAAATTCATATAGTCATTCATGTGTCATGCAGGTACATTAAATATGAAATTGAAAAATAATCATCTATATCGATCCTCAATTAGCGACAAAATGCATAACAAACATACAACAACAACATGCAGCTGAATTGAGAAGCTTCTGTTCTGTTGCTATATGTTATCAACCGACGTCTGGAAGAGCTAATCCATAAGTTTTTCTTAATGTTTGATATTCAGTTCCCCGATATTTATGAACCGATATGGAAAATTATTGTTTTGTTTTTTTTTCTTTCAATTTAGAAGGTAAAATGTCATCCCTGAAAATAAAATTGCGTATTTTCCTTTCCTGGGACTTTTTTTTTTAAATTAATACGTACCTACGAGAGCATGCGTTTAAAACTAAGTTTAACGCTTGTTCAAACCCAGTCCGACCTTCCATGGGGAAGAAAGACGATTCTGATACGATACGATTGTGGAGCTCAAGTTGAGTCCATGTAACATTTACTTGTATGCCCCCTGTGTGCAACGACCTGCACATTGGATGATCTGTACAAAGCCACTAACGCTACTGAAATGGCGAAGTTTTATCGCGACATCGTCAAACTTAACTGAAATATTGATACGATAAAAAGAAGAAAGTTGATTTACAAAAAATAAAACACTCAGTTCGAAAATTAAATCCGAATCAAATTCTACGATGTATTGTAACATTAGGCGCTCTAAATAAAAACTCCGATTCAGGTCGGGCATTGTTTATTGTTCCATTGTAAGCACGATTGTGATTGTGGCCTACAAATATTCGTAATAGTCGCTTGTTGGGTGTTTTTATTAAAACAAAGTATTCGAATGCAAGGATTCGAGACATTGGTCTGAGCCTATTCTTGTATTATTGAAATATTGATTGACACTACACTGAATTAAACCTGCTGTGTGAATTGATTGTTAAATTTGTAATTTATATCTTATTTCACATTCATAATAAAAAAAAATTACTTGAGTAAACTGCCATTTTTAATAGATTTTAGTATGACATCTGACGTCAGTGAGATTAATTAAAATAAGACGAAACGAATAGCGTCTATAACACAACAAGAATAGCATTCAGTCTTTCTACTAAGGCATCGCGTTGCCCGTCTCACTGAGACGTTACGTCTGAAGTGCCTATAATTTCACCGGCACCCACACCTTCTTCACTCACCTTTCCACCGCGACCCAGCGATGTGAGGGCACTACTACTTGGCGGTGAATTACCAGGTGTGGAGGCAGGACTTTTACATTCTTACATTTGTTCGTACAAAAGACATGAACACAGACTTAATTATACTTTCATTGTAGCGACTGACCAAGCTACGAGTGTATGTATAATTTATCTCTGTGTTGCGGTGGAAAGCAAACTTTCATAATTAATAACACCTGGAGAAACTGTTTTGTTTCAAGCTTAATTCTGAATGCACTTTTGGTAATGTCTTCATGCTACATTGTAAACCTTATAAATAATTTTGTCTGAATCCAAGAAACGTAATCCTGTGTGTATATTTTAAAGGAATAATGCCCGTTTGCACTAACAATGACAATGATTTAAACAAAGAACTAAAAAAATATAAAATCTGATTGACAAAAAAATCACTTAATATATTTAGACTTATAAAGAGCTGACCTGTGGCAAGTCAAAACTTAAAGATTAAAAATATTTATTCTTTTCGAATTCTTAGAAACATTAAGTAGTCAACGCGACCTTGCACTCAGAGGTCAAAGACTTATTCAGCATTGCAGGCATCGCAGGCTTATATTGCTGCTGATAGTGCCTCCTCCTGCATGTGTAGATATCATACACATCAATAACAAATATTGTGCTTTCTTCGCAAATGCATGCAAGTTTATATGAGTTAATATTACAATAAATAATGAGCCATCCCTATTGTCAAGTTTTTAGAGTACCTGAAGTTTCACAACATGGTCTAAATACCGTATTATTAAAAATAAACGAAATTAATTTTCTACCGAATAATATGGACGTTTCACAGGGGTAGGGTTGGATCAGATTTAAACTTAATAAATATGATTAGCTAAACTAACTGTAATGAAAACTGACTGTAATTTGACATATCTGTGTGCGTGTATTGTGCCTAAGGAGCTCCTGCGACACGTTATATGCTCACGAATATGTTTGATTGTGTATGTAAAATTTTACAATACATGTGGAAAAAATACCAGATATCCAAAGGATTAAATGAGTTTGAGTGAGTTTGAGTTTGGATACTCATAGCTGTTTACGGCATGAAAATACCCATAATAATATTTTCATCCATCATATGGGTAGAAAAAAGGTAAAGTAATTGTGCTGTATCGCATATATTAGTATTCATAGTCCCCCAGACATTCGTTACAACGTCGCGCTCGTGCAGTGGGAACTACCTTGAAACAGACTCACCTGTGTATAAATTCTCAAATTCAGTGAAAATTCATGTTTCGTGTAGAACGTTTTATGAGGAAATCTGAATATATATTTTAGTATAGTATTTTTCCAGTTTCTCTGTTGAGATAGTGTAGCGCTAGCTTAAGCTATTAGGTATTAGTTATCCGTTACTTTCTGGATGGAACATTTGTAACATGCGTCTATATCTATATTACTTAAATTATAAAGGCGAAACTTTTTATGTGTGAGTATGTTTGTTCCACCTTTACGCTCAAACGGCTCAGCGGGTTTGGATGAAATTTGGTACCAAAATAGCTTATAACCTGGATTAACACTTTTTATCACGGAAAACCACGGGGCGGAACTAGTGCTTCAATAAAGGATTACTTCTCAGGGTATTCCTTTTGCAACACCCTTGGGAAACGTGACTCTGGTACTCATCTGCGCGACCTACATGGACCCTCATATTTAATCAATCCAAATCGTATTCCTGTGGTTTTAGTAATTTGTGAACGTAATATCATTTTATTAAGCTACCATCTAAGAATTTTCTTTTGGTGTACAATAAAGTATTTATTCATTCATTCCTAACGTGGTATATCTTCCTGTTATGTTCAATGTGTAGGATTAATTATTTTGTGGACAAAATTCACTGCCATGCAAAGCGATCACTGCACTACGACACTTTGTACCGTAAACTATATATTTAACCTTTAAAATGAAAACAGTGCATTGCAAAATTAATTGAAAGATTTGAATTGCATCTCGACAATTTAATTAAACTGCAGAACGCTTTGGCATTCTAGATATCGCTTTCAAGTGAATGCAATTGCAGTTTCGACTTGCTTTAGGAAAGATCCGTAATATTTCAACGTGTCATAGCTTCGATTCATTTAATTAATGTGAATGGAGCACAGTGCTAAAGAAATAGTTTAATTGCTGATAGTTTTTATTTTCGTATGAATCGGTAACGATTTCTTCGAGTTAATTAATACCAAAATAAACTTGAGTGGGACGGGAATTCTGGCGTATTCACATTTCCAATTTCGATATCTACATCCGATCTGGTTCAGTGATTATTTTTCATCCCTTCTGATCTGGATAACCATTGGATAACCATGCAAAATTTTATTGACATTTTCGTGCTCTCTGATTCCAGCTTATTGATTTATTATTGGATGTTAATTAATTTATGCCTCTTATAACACTTTTAAATTTGATAGAGAGTTTATCGCACGTTTTGTGAAAAAACATTTTGCTAGATTTTTGGTATGTTTAGATACAGGTAAGACTTACGATTATATCGTACGAGATTCGCAAGTGATCCATTGCTTAGTGCGACAGTTTACACAGCGAATTAGATTATTGTTTACGACTTCATGATTTGTATATACACGATCTGAAATGTTATTTTTGACAAGTACTTGTAAAAAATTGGTATTTGCTATTTCAGGTCATTGAATAAGCTGTCTTTATTCGGAGACATTCAATATTCAATAGCAAGGCTATTGTTGCCCACATGAAAGGGCGTCATCGCGGCGATTCGCGAATGTTTGGATGAAGACGCGTTTTATATCCGGTACATAATTGTATCTCTGAGATGAGAATCTCTCTTCAACTAAATAGCACTTTCGATTGCGACTACTTAACTGGTCGGACGCAAGCTATTAACGACATTTTGACAAAGCTCTCATACGAAAATGACCACTTCGTTTGAAACGAAATAAACTGAGCAGGAAGCTCAACACGTTCAACACTCACTCAGCGGTTAGTCCAATTTCATAATTGGTTTCCGTTTTCGTCCAGTGTTTGAGAGCATATTTTGCCAACCCGTTTTAGTGTTTCGTTTGGTCATGCTGTGTTTTTGTGTTGTTCGCAGTTTTGTTACGCCAAACTATTTTGAATTTAATCGAATTTATAACATACCAAAATATCAGGTTTAATTTTATAATTAGGGTCCTGTTACCTGTTAAAGGGCACCCTGTTAATCCTGCAGGCAGATCTGCCTGCCTGTCAGTATTGCATCAGTAATCTGGTTCCTAGTACAAGCTATGCGTGGATAGTCCTGTATAAAATATCCTATGAATGTTAATATATGACATTATAGTGGACTAAAATTTTTACAGAATATGTGTTGTAGCAGTTTAAGGTGGATATCTTAAGTAATAATAATAAATACAATCGTTGTTACGGAGTGACAGTAGAACTTGTGCCAAGTTCGTCCGGAGAGATACTGCCACCAGACCTGGAATCTGCCGCCAAGTAATAGTGCTCGCATTATTGTGTTCCAGGGCATGTTGTTGTCATGGGCGGGGGTCGCCACTTACCACCAGGTGGGCCCTCAGTTCCGCCACATTTTCACATAAAAAAACCTGTGGTAAGCGATTCCAAATTGCACATAGTCAGTAATTTATGTTTAAATACACTATGTTTATATCGCTAAGAACTCGGGACAGCGTTTAAGTGTGTTTTAGTTGGGTTTTGCTTGCCAAATGAGCTGCTCTGCTACAAATAACAAACTGATTAACTAGTCCACTGGCAGTCTGGGCGTTTCGCTTCATATTATTTCTTGGATGATAAAGTTATTATGCATAACACAAAACTGTGTATATGTATGTGTATAGTAGATTATTTCGACGATTAACTGAGAAAATGACGAGCATGTATTTTGTAAATACAGCATTATAATATAACGGACAAAAACCCGGATTGTGCCAGTTTATCTAATAATAGTTGAGTCTCGCGGTCTTAACCGCCGTTTTCCGGCATCAAAAGTAGCCTTTGTGTTAATTTAGGATTTAAGCTATACTGGTGCTAAATTTTATTCAAATCTGTTGAGCTGTTTGAGTGTGTGTTGAGGTAACATACACTACACACACACATATACACACATACACACGCACACATATATATAAACATTCACCCTTTATAATATTAGTGTGACTATGTAAATTATTGCTGATCTGATAATTTCAAATAAACGTAACAAATTGAAAGGCTTCTCGTATATACTCGTATTCCCAGAACAAACAGGAAGGATCACAACAGCAATAAACAGGGCCAATAATCGTAAATACAGGGACATATAACTCAAAACGCTCCCGGATATTTATATTACGGAACGTAACATACGACTCCGTCGTTTTATATTGCCTCTTGGGCATTTTTTGGATTAATTTCATGTATACATACACTTTATGCAATTTACAACAAGATTTTTATAAAGTTTCATACTTCGCATATTATTAAAAGTATATAATACTAACTGCGCCCCGCGGTTTTACCCCCGTAGTTCCCGTTCCCGTGAGCACACGGGGATAAAATATAACCTATGTTATAGTGTATATGCATTTGTGAAAGAATTTTTACAATCGGTTTTGTGGTTTGGCGTGAAAGCGTAACAAACAAACTCACAAACAAATTCAATTACTGTCAATAAATAAATTCAAAAGTTTTGTCAAACTTGTTGCAAATGCTAACTATAAAATATCAGATTATATAGATTATAAAAATGCTCGGGAATTAATTTGCTCCACTTTAGATGCAGGACTATATTCGCGAATATGTTATTGTGTTCGAGGGGTTTCTTGTCTGTTTCTTCCCCTCGGGTTGGTCGGGTAGCGTTGGAATAGACGTAATCTTAACAAATAAGATTAGCTAAAACATAAAAAACTGACTGTAATGTAACATATCTGGGTGCATGTAATGTCTCTAAGGAGCTCTTGTGGCACATGATATGCTCACGAATATGTTTACTTGGGTGTAAACAACGATACTTGATACTCAAAACGATACTTGAGATCGACAGGATTAAACGAGTCTAACTTTAATGCAATGTGCCTAAACTACTAACTAAACACTTCTTAATTGGCACCAGTGGTGGCTAAGCCGGTGGCAACTGGGAATATTAAAATCCCAGTCACCACCACTAGAGGCGACTGGGATTTTATTTCTCAATTGCCACCAGTGGTGGCGCTGACGGTGGTGGCAACTGGGAATAGACGCCTAAGGAGCCTCTGTGATACGTTATATGCGCATGAGTATGTTTACTTGTGCCTGTAGAAATAGAATTGTCCAAACGATACATAAAATTAAATGGATCAAAGAAGTATTGAGTTTACAGTTGTATTTAATTTACAGAAAACTCAACTGAAAAGTCGTTAAATTGTGGTATTTCAAAGAAAATGAAGCTCTTTGGCTAATATTTTTTTATGAACGCTACAGAAGTAACGGTTCAATTTCTGTTTATTTTGTGTTGAAGCTCTTGTTGGACTAAAAGCTTTTCTGAACACAATTTTGAACGTCTATTCTTGTGAATCACGCACGCTCCCGGGGGGATGCCATATTGCACTAGTATAGAAATCTCCCAATTTACTCAGAGAAAAATTATTTAAGAAGGTCGATGATTGGAACTAGAAAATGCATTACTAAGACGTTACTGTCGAATCTTCAATGTATAATCAGTTTAATATATATATATATATATAAATATTCACGGGTTTTTCACATAGCGCCGTCTAGCCCCAAACTTGTACAATGGGGACTAGAGTAATGTTAGAACAGTTATATAATATTTTTTGCTAATCATGTATTTCGGAAGGATTGTTAACAATGCAAACTTTAATAAGAATTAAAGGTTTCATGAGTGTTTGGTCAAAAAGGACTTGCGTAGGTAAAAATCTCCTCACAGCCTTTCATTTTTTTCATCAACATTTTCCCATCACTTCTATAAAATCGTATTATATATAATCTAATTATCTATCTATCTATCTATAATATAAAAATAAATACTTATTTCCCGTTCACGACATCACGCGTGAAAGGTTGAAACAATTCTGCTAATTCTTTTTTTGTTGTGTTTGTTATTGTCAGGAGAAGGGTCTTATAAAAGAAAAAAATAAAATAGTTGTGCAGCTGGTATATAATATATATCTTATCTTACTATAAATTCTTCAAGGTACATACCGTTATTCATATATAATTTCCTAAAATCCATTCTCCAAGCTATTTTAGAACCTCCTTGTCTCTGATTATACCCGTGTAATGAGAACACGGACTCGTTTAGAAATTCTCATATACGAGCTGATACAATAACGTGTCCATGAATATATTTGCCTACACTTTCGTTATGAAATTTTACGAGTAAAGGAAAATGAAAACGCCGATCAATTCAGGTGAAACGCAAAATTGATCTGAAGCCAACTCTTTTTACTGCTCTTTGATAGGAACCTGAAAAAAGGCCTCATAAACAAATATTCCTCCGCATCTCTGCAAATAGATGTTCATATAACCGAGTGATCATCAATTGACTGTTTCGCATAACCCCAAAATAATACAACAGCATCTTCATGAAAAAAATATGAGCGCGCAACGACACCATAACAAGAATGATTTAAAACGGAAAGTTTGTCACAGAAATCAATAATAGACTGCATAAAGAACTATAAACAAATGACTGACTAAAAAAGCGAAAAAATCCATATTCAATACTATTGTCTTTTGTTGAATCGAAACAAAAAGAAACATCCAAAGAAAATAAAAAAGGCACAGGAAAGCAAAATACGTAATTTACTTGGATGACATATTTTTTTAGTTATTTCGATTTCCAACCAAACTATTGGAATGGATTTTAATAAAAAAATATTTAAGACCAATCTGAAAGCATAGAATATAAGAATAAAAAAAGAATTTTCCGAATCGGTTGACGGAGTTATAAGGAGCATAAACTATACTCAAATTAACTATACTCAAATTGATAACTTATACTCAAATTGATAACTATACTCAAATTGATAAATTGATAACTATTATTACTCAAACTATACTCAAATTGATAACTACATCTTTCGTCGCTTGAAAATAATAAAGCACTATGCCCAATAAGTATTCGACACTTGAAAAATACAGTATAAATCGAGCTAGAGCCCATTGCATCACAAAATTCTCTATATGAAATATTTCTTGCAATAAATTCGGTTCGTACTGGAGTGTAAAACCTTCGCTCCAAATATTTAGTGCTCGAAATATTTAGTCACTTGAGCGTTGACTAGAATAAATGGCACTGGACGGAGGAAATTTCTACATCAAACTTACATATCGTCTTACATATCTGCCGCCAAGCAGTGATGCGCCCGGAATACTGTGATACGGTGGAAGGGTGTGGGTACCGGTCACATCACATGCGCATGAGATGTAACATCGTCTCGGGTGATGGACACAACTGAATTTCGTTCTTTCTGTATTGATTACGTTAGTACGTAAACAAACAAGCAAACACTTCACGGAGAATGTCCTTCTGGGTTTTCCAGGTTCAAATTATTTTCCAACATATTTTTCTCATCATCTTGGCGTCTCAATGGACCCTTTGACATGCTGAAGCTTATAAATTTAATTGGATTCACTTATTCTGCTATGCTTTACCTCTTTGTTTATTGCAAACCACCTGTTGGGCGTAACTTATTTATTTTTCATAATATACTGTCTTTCTGTTTTGGATGTAAAGTATAATGAATATACATATAAAATAACATAAATTATATATGCAAAAATATAAAAAAACCGACGAATTTTGACTTTCATATTTTGACTTGCATATTAGTCGGTTTTTGTGTGGAATCCTCATGTTCCATACCACCAATTATATTTTGTAGTTAGCTAATAAAACATTTTTTTCTTTTATAGCTTTTGTTCAAAAATATTTACCTTTTAGTTAACTAGAGTTAAAAAAGGCAGTGTTGGTTTTGCCCACGACGTCACTCGCATTGATAAAGATTTTATCAATCAATTCATATCTGGATAAAAAGCTTTGTCCTTTTCTTTACCCCTGAAAACGGTTAGTGATGATTGGTTGAGTAATTAAATCGTGAAAGCGTAACAAACCAACTTACAATCACATTAATAAAATAAATAATAATTCGAAAAATAATATAAATAATATAATAGTAAACCAGAATAAACCGATGTAAAAGTAGAAGTCTTTTGAGCTAAAAGTAAAGTTTTAGGTACACTTTTATATTTACCAAGTAGGCAACAGCACTGCGACAGGCGTGACGTCATCGCCTGGGGGAGGGTGGGGGTAATGAGCCCGCCACCTGGTGGTCGCTTTGACCGCGAACCGTTTGATAATTCTCACGGTGCTTTCACTTAAGTAAACTAGTGGAAAACCATTGGTTTGTACGATTTTGAAGGTTGAATAGGTAAGATTATTTTTGCGTAAAAGAATCATAGGTAGAGATTTAAAGATTTCAATGCTTGTTTAAAATCCTCTTGCGTTTAATTACGGGTTTAAATATTATTCTCTAACTTTTGGAAATTGCGATTGGCAATTGATAGCCAATATTTTTAAATGAGACATTTTCTCATTGAAGTGTCGGCTTGATTGTAAGTTATTAATTTGTTACATAAACAACCATATTTAATCATTTAAATGAAAATCAAAAATACAAGCACACAAAACTTTTAAAATCTAAATGTACTACGTAGCTATTTTGTTTAAGATAACTCATGATCCTAACAAAATATACTATGTAGTAATAATATTGTAATCTATTATTACAACGATAATTTATTCAAATTTCACTTTGTTTGCTATTTTTACTAGTTGGCAATTTCTTATAGGCTTCAATTAAGGGGAAAACCTTTGTTCTTTGTACGTGGTACTGGAAAATACACATAATGTGCAAATAGTCATGAATCCAGAGCGAGAGAGAGATAATTAAGTTATACAAAATTTATGAGATACAATTAACTTATTACTTAAGCGACGTTTGTATGAAGTTTGTTATGGGAACTGTCTTTAAGATGATATTAATTGTGAGAAAAGAGGAGTTCCGAATTAATTATATTATAAAATATACTGTAGAAGTTTACATTTTCTCAATCTATTCGTATAAAAAAAGCGTCTGTTTGTAATGTCAAAATTAAAGCTTTTTACTAAGACATTTGAAATAGGTACTTACCTACGCATTACATACGGTACCTGCAACAAAAAAATGTTTTTAATGTTTTTGTCTGTCTGTTTGTTTATTCCGGCTAATCTTAGAAACAGCTGGACTGATTTTGACGGGATTGTCACTGGCACATAGCTAGATATAGCTGATTCTATAAAGAGTATAAGCTACTTTAATAAAAAATAAAAAAAGAATATTTAAATTCCACGCGGGAAACAACTAGCGCTAAATAAGATTTTGTTTTTTTTTTTAATATTTATTTAAATTTGATTAAGAAGTTGATGACGCGTGAAATTAAAATTAAACAACTTTATTTAACAATAATGTAATGATTCACATTTTCCGATAAAAAATGGTGGGATTAAATGTTTTAAATGTTTTAAATTTAATAATTTGGAGCTACGGTGCTACAATACACAAATACACAGACACACATACACATTACAAACTTTTGTATTTTTTACTAATGAAGATAGTTAAGTACTTATTTGATTTGAATAAGAAGTTTAATCTTGTGTATGATTGAAAATAGAAACCCTCAAGCAACATCAAACTTCACAGAATCACGATTAAACACAATGAACAATGCCGCAAATATTTATTCTCATTCACAAGAACAGCTGCGTAATCATTTTACTTACCGACTTTTGAAGATTGAAACATTTCCCTTAATTTTACACAATTTACCCTTTACCCATCGGTAAGGGAGACCCTTCAGACATCAATCTTCGTAGTGGTCGAGTCAGCGGTAAATTGCTTACAATCTTGTGCCTAATAGCTGTCTAATACCCACTTTTAACATCTTTCCCATATCTTAAATGGTTTCCACAATCGTACCCCTGCTTGGATTTTCTCTGTAGCTGGTGGCATTGACATTGGTCATACACAATCGTCCCGTCACTTATGTTACACCAAAAAAAAAATTGCTTTCTTATGGAAAATTTGTCTGGCATTGAAAAGACGATCTTAAAATTTAAATTCAGGGTTAATTTGAGTAGGTTGATCACGTTAGTCTGAGTGTGCCTATTATAATTAATTAGCTTAAGATTCCTTTGGAAATCATTTATTGGTGGCGTTCAATTATTTCAAAGAGCTGGCTGTTAGCCAATTGAGTCATATCCAACTTGTTGTTTACAAAAGCTTGTTAAACAAATAGAACCAAGGGCTTTGACTTTTTAACTGACTTTAGTAAAAGAGGGAGGTACTCAATTCCGCTGTTTGTTTTTATTGTATGTCACGTACAACTTTTTTATTGTCTTCGACACATTTTAATAATTTTTATTTTATTTGAAAGGGTGTACCTCCGAGGGAGTCCAATAGAAATTGTATGGCAAATTTTTTGCCCTAAAGTTTTGGGGTGGAACTTGAAAAATTAAAATATAATTAAGAACGAAACCCATCCAAGCACGGGTGTGTCTTGCTTTTTCTTTCCCAATTTGATAGAATATAAACAAGAGCCAAACTTAGTAATAATAACGTGTGATTTCGTCGGTACATATTTATTTTCAAAGGGAATAAAGATGTTTTGCTTTGACGGCTTTATTGCATGGCTACTGGCACATTCATACATTTTTTTGTCACTCTCAATTATCGAGAGTAGGCCGGTGTCCCTGCAGTGGGAATATTAGAAGCTGGCACGGACATGTAATATATGAATATTATGGAAGAGTTTGTACACCATAATGCCTATAATATGAGCCCTGAGAGCCTGCTACTTTGCTCGTATTTGAAAAAACGTGTTGATTTGGAAACGAGCCAACGTTTCCAAATCAACACGGAAACTGTGCTCAGTGTAAGTACCTAGCGGCTGGAAAACTTTCTTTATGGTATGCCTTTGTTTATCACGACGCTTGGATTTTTTTGTCTGCATTTAACAGCCTCTTTGTTCTTATTTGGACTTCATTCTGTGGAACCTATCATGGATATACTACAGCACAGAGCTGTCTAGGAAGTACTGTACCAATGCAGATGCTATGGTATTCTATACCTACATTTTCTTGTAGATAAATGGGTGAAATATGATACAGAACGTGAAATATAGCTTTGCTTATTTTTTATAATATACAATTGTATGTATTTGATAAAAGTGACAACAATATTTTAGGATGCAGTGACAGTTACGAAGGTTAAATTCGCCATTATATGCGTCACGTTCGCGGTAGTTTGGCTGTCAAGTGGTTGTTTATTTTTTTATTTTTTATATTATAATTTAGGTACAAAAGCAGTTAACAAACCATTATACACTTAAAAAATAGGTACATCATAATTAGAATATTTACTAAGTCTGCTAACCCTATTATTGTACACATTATGTTTTATTTTATTGAGATTTGCAATGTAATTACGACGAGTTTACTTGCCTATGTATTGTATTGTGAAGTGCGGTGAAAGAATGGATAAAATCAATCTTAATTGACTCTCTACTTCAGTAGGTGAGAACCAGTCTAATTGCTGTTGTTTATGAGTGACACTTAAAATCAGGTGGGCCGGGAACTCTTATCTTCGCTTAAGCCACGTATAAAAAAGTAATGCTTGTCAAATATTTTATTCATAATCGAATAACTTCGCAGCAAGAAGGCCGCATCAAGCATTTATACGTCTAATTGAATAAACTTTAGGTATAATAACAAAACACTCAAACCGAAACAACTCGCAGATGTTTACATAATTAATTTACTGCGTACAAATTGCTTGAAGTTTATTCATATTCGTTCGCGAGATGCTGAATCAACAATACAATGAGTTTGAGCGTAACATTTTAACCTATCTCCATCAAATTAACTAACCAATTGCGACTCGGATTCGCACACCGAGGGATTTGATAGAATGTCCGCCCACACATGTTCAATCAAGGAAATATTCCGTTCAAAAGATGTAACCCTCTATAGGTAGACTAGTAAAAAAAACAAGGGGGGCCAGTTGCTCACGTTCGTAGGGGTTCAGAGTCCATACACGTGTTCCCCAGGTGGTGCGAAAGGATCAATCCAAAGTAGCAGTAGAACTTGTGCCGAGTTCGTCCCGAGTACTGCCTCCACATCTGGTAATCCGTCATCAAGTAGCGGGGCACTCGCGTTGCTGTGGCGGGTGTGGGCGCCGGTGAAATTACAAGCACTTGAAACGCGACGCGGCTTGGGTCTTCTCCTACTTTACGGTAGTAGGGGTTTCTACCAGGTCGTAAGTCTGCTTGTCTCGTCACCTTAGTCATATAAAAAAGCGTTGTTGACTAACTAATAGGGTTTCCTTTACCATTTCATTTGGGTATGAACTTTTAAATAGCAATGCTCTCAGGTTTTCTTAACAGCCTTGACATTCAACCATATGTTAACAACAACAACATATATTAACAAAATCGTTTTTTTAAGATTTATTTAATAATTAATTTAACTTTGAAATGTTTATTAAAAACGGAAGGCATATTAAGATTTTTTGATATTTCAGAGTAGTTTTTCCAAAGCAATTTAAGGTTGTCGCTTTAATTAAAATCATATTAAAAGGCACACCGAAAGTTTATTCCTAAAATGGGTCAATTTACGTTACCTTACCTAAGTAATTATTTTGGTGTAGTGTAGGTTCTGTTCAACTAACATGATTTATTTAAAATAGTTATACAATTTTCAAATATTTTTATGGAGTGTGAATTACTTTTCTTCTGTAATCGACGGTGACAGTTGCATTTGAATAAACTGATAGACTGATCCGTTTTGGGTATAAATCAAACTGAAATGGAATAAAAAAAACCATGTCTTTGTCGTATTGCGCTTAAATGGCAGAGGTAACTATTATACTTACCATAAAATTGGTTGTCAACTCGTTAGTCAGTCAGAATAAAAAATTAATCATTAGGTTATCATAAACACTGATTTAATACGGTTTTAAGAACCTAATTATAATGAATATTTCCGTAAGAGAAAAATTAAATTTTGTATTTCTATATTTTAATAATAGCATCGTGATATTTATGAAATGATGAAACAACCGACTTTGAGAATAAAATATAGTACTTCCCCTGGCAAGTATCTTCAACTATCTAACTGTTTATTTGTCTAAATAGAATAAACAACTAAGCAAGAAAGTACACATCAATCGAGCATTCATGCCTCGTTAAAACTGAATAATTTGTTTGAATGGATTTCTTGAGATGGTTGGGGAGAAATGGTTTAAAAATGTATGATAAAAATTATTGGCTCTACTAGCATATTAAAACTGATATTTAGTTGCAGTGAGAACATTAAAAAGTATGGTAATATTATTCGGCCGACTTCCAAAATTTATCAATTTGGTTGTATTTTTTTATGCTTGTTAACTTTATGTATCTCAGCGGCTTCATCAATTTTATTCAACTTTGGAAAGCAGTTATTAATCCCATAGAAGTTCCTATAAAATCGGTTCATTAGTTTGATTTTTAAATAAAAAAAACTGGAAAAAAAATTCATCCATGTAAAGGAAATTTACTTCTTTCTTCTTCTTAAAAATATTTTCCTTCGTCCATTATAAAACGGTTGGAAGCTTGTAATTGAAAAATATTCCTAACTTAGACATATGGGATTATAATATTAATGATAGCTTTTTTATTTTTTAAATAAGACAATAATTACTATTTTGTAATTTAAAAATAATTGTGATATTATAGTTCTCATTCAATATCAGTATAGTGGGAGTATATTAAAAATTAACTATTTTGATTTTATGGTTAGATATTCAGCCCCTACGCCTTATTTCAGCCTTAACGTAAACAATTCTGTTAGCACCAAACTAAACAAAAATTGTCTGTAGCAGATATAAAATTATCGCATTGGATGCAGAACAAGAGGAACGATTGGTTCCTTTCATTTTAGTTTGGTCTGACACCGGACTAGCACCACTGCAGATTTAATTAGTTTGTCCTCGCCGCAGTTCTCTTAAACCGAGGGTCAGTTTAAGAGAACTGCGGCAGTCATAATGCAGATTTTATTTTCGCTTCATAAAGTATACCCGCATCGTTCTGTAATGCGTAACGAGACCGCACTTCTTTAATGAGGGAACACGCTCAAATGTTGTATTTATTCATAGATGGTGATTTACAGGTCGTTCACCCTGTATAGTCGTCGTATTAAGGTACTACTTTTTGTAATAAGGTTGAAATGCACAAACATTTTATTTTAACATTTAACCTGTTCAATGTTAATTACATAAAGTGTTGTAACATTAACAAATTTATAACCCGCCTCAAGCCACCTATAAAGTAAGCACCACCTCAATTTTATTTGAGCTCGAAGTATAACTTTATGGACAAACCCCACCTGTGCCAGTGAAATTTTCCGCAAGTCTGCACCCTTTAGCTGAAAATTACATTCTATAAATTTAAGATGTTATTCTTATAGTGCCCCGGAGACTCAGGCAGGAATCTAAAAATATGAAATTAAATATTCGACAAATTCTTGTAGCTTAACATATATTTTTTGTAATTGACGTTCCAAGAACTTTTTTGTGAATTCAAATGAAATACAGGTTTCGATTTTGACTTAAACAGAATCAGGAATTCATATGTATATTTTCCTCCAATATATAAGGGTTTCTATTTGGCTACGTTGTTACAACTAGAAATTAAATGATCAAAGAGCAACTCTGTCTCTTTGATAATTTCATTTCTAGTTTGATTTATAACGTGAACAAAATTCAAGGCAGATGAATTACTCAACTTACCACTCAATAACGTCCATAGAAAGAGCTGCAGTGAACGACCAATCCCGTATTCCGAACTTTATAAGTGACCATCCATTCCCATCAGCTGCCGATTCGGGGAAATAAAATCCAGTATTATTTGACTTTATAGGCCAACTTGTAACCGCATTGTGGATTTAATGGATCCTATCAAGGGAAGGTTGCCCGGCATATTAAATTTAGCTTGGCACTAGCCCGGCCCACATTAGAGAGATTTAAAGTAGGATTTACTTCAATTAATTGTGCAAACAGGATTTAAAATACATTATGGGATACAATATGGAGAAAGTGGGGCTTATATGTGCAAATGCTGACATTCAATTCAAGGGTCGCTGGCTGAAATCCAGACAAGCAAATGAAGTTATTTAATGACGTTGAAAAAGCTATGTCCACAATGAATATGTAAATAAAACATTGAGCAAAAATTCCAAGATATACTTATATTTAATGTATAATTAAGATTGCGTAGATTCACACTCGCGTTGCGAGAGTAGGCCTATGTTATCGCAATTGAAACTTGCATAAGTCATAAATAGGTATTAAAAATAACTAATATTGGTTTCGTACGGTACAGATACTCTATAGTCCGTATTCCCGTTTTATTTATTGTAGAAACAAATTATGTGATCCACCATAAAACACCAGTTCTAAAATACAATCAACTCTGCGAAAATGAAATACAATAAAATCGCGGAAATCTACACTTCCTATTTAATTTCCATATAGAACACTTTCAATAAATCTTTTGGCACCAAAGACGAGAACGCGTTATAAGCTTCCATAGAGAAACTCCAGGAAAGAAAAATCTTGCGAAGTCTAATCATTTATAATGAGAATTTGCCTGCTGAAATTCTACAGTGTACCAGGACAAATAAACGATAGCTCATACCTCTTGGAAGGGATTCAGGATTAACGTTCTATGTATCACGTTGGCGGTGTCGTTGGCATACAGCGCAAAGATTAAGGTCTCGAAATCTTTAGATTTGGAACCGATCCCGGAACTTCGGCTCCGTGGCTCAGTTGGTCGTAGTCGTAGCCCTGCCTTCGAAGCGAGGGGTCCCGGGTTCGATTCCCGGCCGGGGCACACTTTGTGTGGTAAGCACGGAGTTTGATCTCGGGTCCTGGGTGTTTTTCTTGTGTTTCTGTGTTTGTCTATGCTGTTTGCGACACAGGGAATTCTATTATAGTTATTTCTTTATTTATTTAAACTACTTGCTTATAGGCATCAAACATTGGTAGTCGCTAGTTCATATCCAAAAATTGCCTGTACATACAGTAACAGTCAACGACTGAATACTCATCCCTGTATATACAGGCTCGTTTCACACCCCTCTTTGTAATTTTATTTATATCCATCTATTTTATCGTGGGTACTTTTAACCGTCTAATGAGTTGTAAACTACCGTATGTGGAGCAATCCTGTTGACATAATTAGTCTGTGGAGCTCCCGAGTGCCATAAACAATAAAGTTGGCAAATTAGATGTAGCAAAACGTCGCAACTTGGAGATGAACGGTAAGGGAATTGAGGCCAGCCCTATTCTATTCACGGTGTTCTTAGGTCAGGTTTTCAATGTTTTGCTGATTTTCAAATGATCAATTCAATGGTCGGATTTTGATTTAATACCCAATACCCAATAATACCCAATGAGGTAGGCTCACAAGAACTCCCCTAGAGACGCTTTAAGATTCTTCAAATTAAAGCACTTTCAATACGAACCTGTTTGTTATGACGAATGCCGCATGAACGAGCCGTAAGCTAACTGCTCATATCAACTTACGGTTCGTTCATCAACTATGACATTAAGCAGCATATTTAAGTACTAAGGATCCTGTAGGTAACAGTTGCCTTCTTAGCGTTGCTTGCATGCAGCTTTAATAATGATCCAAAAACTTTCACCGCTGACACCGCCCTAGTTTCGGCACTGCCTAAACATACCTGTATATTGCGGTATTTGACTATTGGCTATTGATTTCGATACATTCATGACTGCGATCCTGACAAAAATTTAGTATTAAAGACTACAGATAAGACGAGGAAAGAAATTGGTAGGAAAATTTCCATAAATAGAGCAGTATTTATAACATAACAGTTCAGAATGCGAGTGAATATTTGATTGATGATGTTTACCATTACCGAATGAATATTATTGAATGCGAGGGGATGAAAAATTTATTACCATGTCACCGAGCAAATCCGGATAAATATTTTATTCGATAGTGAGATTTTATATTTCAATAAATATTTTACAATTTCAATTGGTTTTAGTAACAGTATATTTATTATGTTATACCACACTGCTTGCATATTGATACTTCACTTGAATACTCGGTTCTGTGGTTCAACGAAAAAGTATGTACTTGAAAAGTTAATTGTTGCTAAGATTCAAATTACGCCAAAATCAGCAGTTTGCCAACGAGCTTACAAACTGAACACCTGTAGGCAATTACAGTGAAAGTTCTTGCAATTAGCATAATGGCCGATCCAAAACGCCGACGTTGTTACTGGTTTTGCATTGTTAAAAGGAATAATTATCATTATTTGGCATAACACTTTCGTTTATAACGAGATAGTTGCCTGTGCCTTGACTTTTTCAGAGGAGATGACGGTTACCAAAAAAAAAAAAAAAGTACGGTTTAAAAAAGAGTATATTCTTTTAAGTAGTAATACTCAGCTTTAAGTGGTCAAAACAAAAGAATACTATCGCGCTATCAAGTATGCTTATTATTTGAAATTTCATTTTTCTCGTATCACATTTTTATGAAGAAATAGATCTTATTTCACCATCTCAAATACATGCTCCTAAAAAGACAATTAAAAAAATACGATTCATCTTTCACGAAACTATAATACATTGGTCATAGTATATTATTAAAACTTTTTCATCTTTAGGGAAATCTACCAAAAAATATCACATTGTACCACAAAAGGCGGCAGAGTTGCAACTCTTTTCCGTATAATTTTTTACTAGCCTATAAATTCGAACACGTTGGCGTCTGGGATAGGTATTTTATTTTTATTTGTGGCGCAGTGTACGCCTTTTTTGATGCAATTTGTTTTATATTCTGTTTTAAAGCCTTTGGGTTCGTATTTATAATTTATGATGAATATATAAAGTTGGTTTTTCAAGAATTGTGGTGGGTTTGCATAATAACGCAGTTTTCATGTAACCTACGCTAACGAATTGATCGTAATGCCAAGCAAGGTTAGGCTAGAAATTTGTACTTTTTTGCTTATACGCTATTTGCAGTCAATTAAGGCATAATACTCGTATTTTTATTACAATAGCTGTAATGTTCAGTGAACGCGGCACTTTTCAACTTCCAGAGGAGGTTATCAATTTAGTGGTTTTTTTAAATGTAATTAAACCTCAGTTATTCCTCATGTATGAACAGATTAAAAAAATCTGTTTTTATTTGAAATGATTTTTTTTACAATATAACTTTATCCTTTTTATGCATTAACTAACACTTGCAATCACAACTTCGAGAGTGAAACATTGTCCGCAACCATTTCGATATTCATGTTAATAACAAATCAATGTACGTGTTAAAAGTCACGGAAGTTTTCATTTATGCCTTATACTTGTAAATACATAAACAATAGGTCTATGTTTTTTAAATGGCAGGGTGTAGATATGAAATAAGGAAGGAATCTCAACACTCTTTCAGGTTAAATAATATTTGAGTACAATTTGATTTAGCTCAACACGCGTCATGTTTTGTCAGGCTTCTTGCAACGTTATTTAACGGTTTGAAAAATAACCAATGCATTGACAAGTCTACTTAAAGTACTCCAAACTTACCAAATAATGGTAAACTCTGTATACTTACCAAATAATGGTAAAATCTGTATACTATGAAACCCACTACGAAGATCTCTTTGAAGTTCTCACTATCTGGTCATAAAAGCTACGCAACACGCGTCTATCTAACAGCCATTTTACCCCAAAAGTTGGAGTTTAAACTACGACACCGGTTAAATGGTCTACATGGGTAGGTCGACTATATCTAATTGTTTCAACACGAAGGGACAGGTAGTAGACATTTTGAGATATCGTCTAGCATTAACTAAAATGGTTCTATATTTAGATATTTTTGTGATACCTATTTGGCTCAACCCATCCTATCGTTTATATACTTTCGCATTTATCATTTGAGTTGGGTGCCACTTCTGATATGTGAAAAGATGTGTGTTAGGATGTCTGTTACTCGAAACAAAGAGCTATTTGTTTGTGCTATTTTATGTCACAATACCTAAAATAACACAAGTATACTCCTTTTTTCAAGGAGATACAAATTATTCATACTATATCATAGATCCTCAAGATTTACTTCTCATTCTATGGGAATCTTTTTTTTGGAACCAATTTATTTTTCTATTTTATATTTCTAAATTAAAAATAGCTTAAGTATCTCTTTAAAAATCAATCAGTTATCTGCCAGTGATAGTCCCGTCAAAATCAGTCCAGCCGCTTCGGAGATTATCCAGAACAAACAGACAGACCGACGCTATAATATATATCAATATAGATTATTAAAATAATACGGAGATTGAAGAAAGCTCGGATAAAAAAAATAGGCTACCTACTCGAAGTACTAATTCTACGCAAACGAAGTCGCGGGCAAAAGCTAGTACAACATAGTCTTGAAGAAAACCATAGCTAGAAAAATTTAATTGTATTTCACTTTGTTTCAGACGTTCTGTGTGGTGTCAAAGCGATTTCGCAAAAACTACATCCACCGGTTCACGGCCACCAGGTCCCTGTTCTGGTACTCTCCGTGGTCGCCGGTGCGGCGCGCCTGCGTCTACATGTCCACCAACCAGTTCTTCGACTACCTCGTCATGGCAACTATCCTGCTCAATTGTGTCTTCCTCGCCATGTCCGAGACTATAGAAGAGGCTGAGTGAGTACATATTTAAAGATAATTACGCAAAACGGTATGAATTGTGTAATTACACTAATAACACTGCACTAGGATTTCCTGTGATAGCATGGAGAAACACAAACCCGAGAAAAAACTTCATGCACACCGCACAGTGTGCATGACGTTTTTTCTCGAACCCGGGACCCCTCGCTTCGAAGCCATGGCTACTACCAACGCAGCCGTCAATACAAAAAAAAAAAAACAGCCAAGTGCGAGTCGGACTCGCGCACGAAGGGTTCTGTACCATTATCCATACTATTACCGTACGTAAAACGAACGAACAAAAAATAAAAAATCACGCTTTTGTATGAGAGTCCCCTTACATATATTTTTTTTTTCTCTTTTTTTTAGTATTTTTTGTTATAGCGGCAAAAGAAATACATCATCTGTGAAAATTTCCACTCTATACTATCACAGTTCATGAGATAAAGCCTGGTGACAGACAGACAGACTGACCGACAGACGGACAGCGGAGTCTTATTAGTAGGGTCCCGTTTTAATCTTTGGGTACGGAACCCTAAAAAGAGGTCTCCGTTTTGTTCTTTTTTGCACTCGTATGATTGTTACGTGATTTCATTGCTAATTGAAGACTGAATCGGATAATCTTTTTTATATGAGATAAGGTATAACTTCGATTTGGTGCCATAAAAATCACAAACAAATTTCAGCCGTGAGTATGAAAAATTATATGAAAGTATTGAAATATTAAGTCGTTTTATTCGATTGTTAGTGCCACGGGTGGCTGAGTGAGAACGTGTGTGAGGCTATTCCTTCGGGGACAAGGCGTAAATTTATATCTTATACCTAGTATAAATACAAAATTTTGGATGGGTGGATAGATAGCTTGTTACTCAATCATGTCAGAACGGCAGAACGGATCTAGATGAAATTTGGAAAAGAGATTAGATTTTTATTCATATAGATGTGTATATATATGAGGTGCGGTTGAGGATTGGCCTCCAGTTAGATGATGGTTCAATGTTCATGCCGTGACGTACATTCCGTGCAGGATTCCGATTCCCAGCCATGCCACTGCCTTGTGGCGGTTGACGTCGGTGCCTGCGATGACCTACTTTGGCAAATGGTATGCAAAGCTATCGTAAGAGTTTTGTATGTCGAAACCAGTTTATACAATTAAACTTTGTAAATGTGCCTTATAAATACAAAACTAAACGTTTACACACACACAACTGTATTGGGATTTCCTGTGTCGCAGATGGCATGGACCATCACGGAAACACAAGGCAAACACCAGAGATCTGAGAACAAACTTCATGCTCACCACACAAATTGCGTCCCGGCCGGGAACCGAACCCGGGATAATAAGCTACGGAGTCATATAATTAAATAACCGCATAACCTAAACGGTTATTAATTTTACGGTCAATGTTTTTCACACAGCATTTCATGTTCATACGTGGATTTTAGGTAAAAAGATGTTTTTTTTTTATCCTCATATGTATAACGCAAAGTGCGTAGGGTTCCATATCGCATAGTGAAAGCTGATAACTAATTTTAGAATGTTTGCCTATCTTACTTAAATATCCTGACAAATATATATTAATACAATTGGTGCTACTGTACCCTCGGTTCGCAAATCTAAATCGGACTTAAAACGTGGTAGGTAAATATTGAACAGGAAAATAGCGTATAGTGAAAGTTCGCGCCAAAGGTCAACATATCACATACTGTATAGGTAGTTTAGCTAGACACGCAACTCCTAAACTATTTGGTAGTCCCCTCACGAGTGGACACTTCGCACGACCAGCTTACGGTCTTAGGTAAACTTAGGGCGAGCCAAATTGCGTGTTAAAATTTTATTGATAGACCTTAGCTGAAAGGAAGTAGACTTTAATGAAACAAACAGAACTGGTGAGTATCTCAATAAAAACATACAAAAAATAATGTTACGGTGCGTGCCCACTTTTAAATCCACAGAAATTTTAATGATCGGGATTCAATATACGTCGACTGGTAAATTATATTGCGGCCGTTATATGTAAACTGTCATAATTAACGATTATTTTTATTTTTTGTACACTGATTAGAGTACGAGCGAGGCCGACTAACTTAGACACTTTTCCAATTGATTTTCTTTTAAATAAATACAATGACGCGCCATTCAGCTAACTGGCCAGTAACTTTTTTCAAGCAATATTTTACATTCGATCTCTTTCGCAGATAAGTCTTTTTACCAAGAAGGCTATATAGTTAAGTTTATTATTAAATTAGAAAATTAGAATGCATACTCTATCTGTAGTACTTAAATGTTAAGGTAACAAGTACTTTAAATATTAGTCGTTGAAGACTGGAAACATGAATGTTGGATCAGATGCACCTGACGGAACGGGAAGAGTCGCTTTAGATCACTAAAGCAACGCCTTTAGCAGAAGACTTTAGACTCTGTCGAATAGTTAGCATTTCAAATTAGATGTATAAAAGGTATACCAGATAGCAGTAGAAGCCTCGTGCCCGTTGGAAAGTAATGTATCATGGTTGCTAGTAAAATTACAGGCACGTATTTCTTTAATCTTTCGTTCAATAATGACAAGTATAATGCGATGCAAATTGGGTCTTTACATATTGGGTGTGTGAATATGACTCCGCCCTTTCTCAACAGATGTCGTTTTTAGTATTGTTTACGTGTACTAATAAATGACCATACTTGTATTCGATAGTACTGAATGTCAGCTATCTAACGCATTTTATGATATTTGGTTGAAGTGTAAGCAACAATTGTTTTCACCTTTTCGAAAATGTCGGTTTTTATCTATACATATAATAAAACTGTAGACTTGCCGTGTCTGTACATTAAAGATTTTTGCAAAATAATAACTGGGAGACGTTAGGAATAAGTAATAGAACGTAAAAAAGCATTTTTTGTAATTTTTGTCTGTTTGTCTGTATGTTTGTGCGCACTTTACGCAAAAACCATAGATAGTTATCAAAATCTAGGTACTAACAAATGTTAAGCGGAGTCTCGAATAATGAATAGGGTTTATTTTATCAAAATCGACTTACAGAATAAAAAGTTATTCAATGTTTTATTCAAAAATGTTTGTGCGCACTTTACGCAAAAACCATAGATAGTTATCAAAATCTAATTACTAACATATATTAAGCTGAGTCTCGACTAATGAATACCGTTTATTTTATCAAAATCGACTCGTAAAATCAAAAGTTATTCAATGTTTTAACGCGCCTGCCGAATCCTGCATGCTTGACTCGGTGTAGCGAGCCGGTGTATTGCAGCATGAATACGAGCAGGCGCTTGAAGGCAGATGACACGTTTAGTCGTAGTTTGGGTTAGTTAATTAGACAATTAGTTTAAAGGCAGTTTTTTTTTGTACTTTGAACTGCGAAAAGTTGATTAAGTTTGATTACGAGTTAAGCTGCCTGTCAAACGAGTCATTTATTGTACTTGATGGAGACCTACATTACACTGGAGTAACGCCATGGCCTTATATCCGGCTGAAAATGGCCGCATAGGTAAATCTTCTTCAGGGTACATCATCATCATCATCATCAGGGGCGAAAGTATTGTACATAACCCATTGCGACATTTGTTATCGATTTTGCTGATATTATCTGGATATTCAGATGCAGCACATTTATTGAAAAAGTATCATTATAAGTTAGCGGAAGTCTGTCAAAGAATATGCAGCTCAACAATGATAACGAAACATAAATCGATGCTTGCTAGCTATCTTTTTTTTTTCTGAGTTAGTTACGTATCGAGCTGAGGGCCCACCTGGCGGTAAGTGGCGACCCACACCCATGACAACAGTTATGCGACTCAGTATAAGATTTGGATCTTAGACTGAGTCGCAATGACTGAGTGGGATGATACGTCTCATGCAAATATAATGCAAGCACTTCTGCTTGTGTGATTCCATGTGTATTGGCAGTACCTCGCAGGACGAACTTGACACAAGTTCTACTGTTACTTTTTGGTTGCTGCTCTAGCACCACTCAGAGGGTACGTGTAGGGAATCAAAGGATACACACCTGCGGACGCGAGCAACTAGATCCAATAAATTGGTACGGGAGACTTATTTCTCACCAAAGCCGTCTTGACCCAAATACGCAACCGAAATAAAATTGCTCCCTCTGTTTCCTAATTGGGTAAAACAGCTATACACATAGTTACATGAAACTAAAACCGCCAACAAAATGTTTAAAATCCCAAAAACTTGGAAGTCTTTGAATCTGGAACTTGGAACTTGAAGACCTGTTTGCAACATTTCTAGAAATAGCGACAAAGCAAAGGTTCTACGTGATTGTGCTTAGTAGTATGGGATCAGTGCACAATGGCAACCCGTAAAACAGTTAAAGCGATGGACCGAACTCACTGCGATATATTAGATCCGCCTATAGATATCACCATGCTCTTATGTGGTGTTTATAAATGGAGATACTAAGGTTGATGAAATTAACGCATGTCTTAATGTTCGAGTCTGTGGGACAACGTTATACCAATGCATTAAACACTAAACATGCGGCCACACACCTCCTATGTATTTTGTGTATGATGATCTAACAACACTGATACAACATTGAGCAGTGTCCCAGGGAATGGCATTGAACACCATTCAACATCATTAACAGAGAAGTGGAACAATAAGACGATTTTTTTTTGTCAATGGGTAAATACTTTGCGTATACCTTGGGGAGGCGTGAGGTTATGTGTGACTCACCCCCAACACTACTCAGAAATAGCAGTACTGGGGAAATACACATTAAACCCCCTTGGTGTTCCTGCACTTCGCCTTCACGCTTGGGCTACGGGTACGGTAGCGGCCCCAGCAGCGTTGGTCTACGCGTATCGGGACCCCAACACGATGTCTAACTCCCTGTGGTGGCGTGCCCGAAACACGAAGCACGCCATCCTCCTGTGGGGACCTCATCCGTCGGACGGCAGATTCCCCGGATCTACCACCAGGAGGTTCCCGTTAGGGTGACAGGCGGCGCTCATGCGCCTGCCTTCGCCGACCCACTCTCCTGCGTCTACCAGGGTGAGGAGATTCTTCCTCCCTCACCCTCGCGGCTGCTTCTTTCTGCGAGGTTACTTCCTTGCAGAAAGACTGAGCTGCCACCCAAGATCTCCCGCTGTCAATCATGGATAAGACCATAGTTGACAGCAAAAAGTTTCTGCCTATAGCTGCGGTCAGGCGGGAACAATAAGACCCTACCATCTATCCCATCGAATGTTTAAATTTCTAGAGTGCATCTGGACTCTCATCACACAATATATTGTATTAAACTAAATGTCGGAATGCCCATTGCTCTTTTATAAATTTATGTCTTCCTAAATTATGTTACAGCACCAAATTGAAAGTCAAGAGTTTAGAGAATTCCTCTCATTCCTATCAACTGTCCATTTAGTTTTAAACGCATTCAGTCTCCGGTGAGCCTATGTTCCGCAGTGATCAGACGTAGTCCTTATATTGAGTTGCTTTTTGCACAGTCCGCCTTAGCAATTCAAATATTTTTTATGCGCACGTTCCTGAAATATCCTGAAAAAACGACTTCTATAGTATAGTTTACAGAGAAGCATTATTGTAAAATATACATTTGCAATGGTTGCAGTTTCACTTACGTAGTTCATCATCCAATCAAGTCTTTAATTTTCCCAGTTAACAAAACCTAAATAATATTGTAAGAATCCAACGGAAATAAAGTATTTTGAGATTTAATCATAACATAATTTTAATACAATAGTAACGACCAGACATAATAAGCATCTCATTATATTTCTATCTTCTAGGCTGGGATAGATCTAAGTCCACGCGGACGAAGTCGCGGGCACAGCTAGTTCCAAATAAACGTCATTTGCGGGAAGTGTTATTACATTATTTTATTGCGAAGAAAACTGCAGCGGAAACTTATCGTTTGCTTGTGGAGATTTATGGTGAGCATGCTCCGTCTAATACAACTTGCAAGGAATGGTTTCGACGATTTCAAAATAACGATTTTAGTACTGAGGATAAAGAACATGGAAAACCACCAAAAAAATTTGAAGATGCTGAATTGGAAGCATTATTGGCGGAAGATTCTTGCCAAACTCAATCAGAATTAGCTGCAGCATTAAATGTTGATCGTTCAACTGTTGCAAAGCGTTTACAAATGATGGGAATGATTCAAAAAGCCGGTGACTGGGTTCCACATGATTTAAAAGAAAGAGACATGGAACGTCGGAAAACCATTTGTGAAATGCTGCTTCAAAGACAGCAAAGAAAAGGATTTTGGCATCGGATAGTCACAGGAGACGAAAAATGGATACACTACGAAAATCCTAAACGCAAAAAAGCTTGGGTGAAACCAGGCGAACCAGGCCCATCACAGCCAAAAATAAATATTCACTGTGCCAAGGTCATGCTCTGTATTTGGTGGGATCAGAAAGGTATTGTATATTATGAGTTGCTCAAACCCTCTGAAACTATTAATGGAGAAGTTTACCGACGACAACTAATGCGTTTGAAGCGAGCCATAGAAGAAAAACGACCAGAATGGGTGAATAGACATAACAAATTAGTTCTTCAGCATGACAATGCCAAACCGCATACCGCAGAAGTCGTAAAAAGATATTTAGAGGGACAGGACTGGGAAGTGTTACCCCACCCGCCATATTCACCAGACATAGCTCCTTCGGATTACCACCTATTCCGGACGATGCAGACAGACCTTACTGGAGAAAAGTTTACTTCATGTGAAAGTATCAAAATTTGGATTGACAACTGGATAAGCTCAAAAGACCAGGACTTCTTCCAGCAAGGAATACGAAAACTACCTGAACGATGGGCGAAGGTTGTAGCTGCAGATGGAGCATACTTTCAATAATTTTTTTTTTAATTTTGTAAGCGAACAAATGTGTTTTATTTTGACAAAAAGGGGCGGAGTCATATTATTACTTTAGTGCAAAAAGTCCATGCTGTCATTTCTTGTGAACAGGGGATACACATCAGTTGGCTCAAATATTCGTCTCTGCAACTCACATATAAAGAAACTAGTGGCTACATTAAATCAATGATAAATCAGATTCATTTCACTACATACAACTATTCACAGACGTCATTCAACAGTGGGTATATCAGATGTTCTATGAATAATAAATTTCATGCATTTTCTTCACTGGCAACGATTTGGTTTTAGCGCAACCAGCTTTTGGCGGCAACGTTTCTGCTCACTGTGCATACCAGATTGGTCTACTTGAAAACACAGCTCAACGGTTCAGATTTGAATAATTCCCATGACGTTATAAACTATATGTTTAAATTAGTTTTGTGGAAGAGTTACCGGTGAGAACACTAAGTTTAAATACTTTCGTTAGTAGACTTTCTATAACAGCAGCGATTCAGAGGCAGTTTGGAGCAAGCCCAATGCTCTTTTGCAACACATTATACATTTTTCTGACCTCATGGCATGGTAAGTGAACAAAATCTAAACCTTATTTCGTATTGTTAATACCTTTAATTACGGAAGTGTAAAGTCCCGGGTGCCAACATAATCCCAAAGCAACCAAAGTCCTCAACAACAACCCAAGTCAATATTATCTCGTTTGGAAGAGGTCTGTTTCTCGCCAAGTATGGCGCCTTTTGTCTACCGATAGATACCTGTTGATAGTACGAATACTTGAAATATAAATTAAAAGAGTTTCAAATATGTTCAATACCTTAACAAATAAAACCTTCTTTATATCTGTGGTGATATGTATTTAAGTGAAAATCTGCTTTATATTAGTCTAATAAACTGTTAATGTACAGAATAATAAAATCATAACAGGTGTTATGCACACCGCATAAGATCAAGTCGGACCGGAGATAGATACAGAAGAGTTGTATCATTCATAAACAGATATATAAAATTTTCGGCTCATTATCCCACTTTTCACTTATAGCGTATTGCAGCCATTATTAGCCAGCCATGTTAGCGCCTTCGAAGTACGAAAGATACCGTTCTTCATTCCGATGCGAAGCTCCGTTTTTTATTCAAAGGTCTGTTTTTCATTAAGCGAAAGCGCGCGGTCACCGAAGCACTTCGCGTGCTTTCCTTTACATTGTAACGGGAAATTCGCAAAAGAGCTCATAGCTGCCATTGTTTCCCTACGAGTAATACTGTTGACATTTTTCTGCAGCAAAATATATCAGTCCATATTAATCCAAAAGTACAAAAACGTTTACCAATGAAATTACCAACAAGTCTGAATGCGTTATACGTACATACAGGTGAATGGCGCACCTTTGTAAATGGGACACGGCTCACCGCTTGCATAACTTACGTAGTGTCTGGTACTCCTGTGTCTAGGATTACTCGTCTAAGCTTACATGATGAATAGGCGTCCGGTGTGATTGAGGTGGCGTATCCAGCGCGCGACGTTCACATCGGCTACGCTAGTTGATGTCGATCCGATTTTTGACTAACTAGTTTCGACTAGTTAGTGTAACTCGTAACTAGTTTCGAGCGGCTAGCAGCAGGTTGCTGCTAACCAGCCGTGGTCACGTCAATAGGTGGTCAATGGCAGTTACTCAAAATATATCAATAGCTACACCCACGCGTGTGCAGCTTTATTGGAGTAAAGAGCAAAAACAATTTAAAATGATTGACAGATTGAAAGTAGCTGTCAGGAATACTGGGCCACCACGAAGCCACTATTCGTACAGGTCATGCTGTATGATATAAATATCTAAAATGGATCTGGCTTCCGACAGCCGAATCAATAGGTACCTGTTGATAGCGGTGGCGCTACCCGGAATACCGCAATGCCTACAAAGTGGAATGGTTTTCACGAGAATAAAACTGGCAAATGCAACTGGAGAATATATTATTTTCTAACTCCCAGAAACTTTTCATTCTAAGTACATTGGATTCGCCTTTTTTGAAAAATACTTATACAGGATTCCAATATCATTGGAACGGTAGATTTCTTACGTTAGTACCAAGATTGCCAAGTCGCATTTCTATGAAAATAATATTGAATTTCTAACGTTGTTATGGTGATCCTGCATACTGATATAATAATTGAAACCATCCGTAACTCTCACATAGAAACTCAGTATATACTAGCGACAAGGAGACTGATACCTCCTATCGGCAACAGAGGCCCCTGATCCTCAGATTAATTGGTCGGTCAAGGGTAGAGTCGCAAGAGAGGAACCTATGCTCCAAAAATGGATTGTGTTAAATGGAGTCACCCCGCTCAGTGAATGTCGGTACAGGGAACTTAGGGCAGAAAGTTTGTTGAAAAACTGATACGTTTACCATCGATGAAATATAAACATTTCACAATCAACGAAACGAAGGAAAAATTAAATTGTAACGAACTCAAATTATCTCAAATATCCAAGAATCTCTCAATTTCCAGCGAGTGACCGCAGAAATCGTACAGTAATACTTCTGAGAGATTGAGGCTTAACTTTATCCTATCATGTCACGGGGTCTTATAGAAACTTCGCGCTTTTTTATACCCCTACGAGGGAATCCGGTGAGAGGAGGCCCTCGCAACCCGAAACATTGTCCTTTTTTTATACCTGTTTATCTTTTTGTCCGTAACCACAAACAAGAGCTTGTTTAAATATGAGGGTTTTGTGAGAGGTTAACAAAATTAAATAGTTTTATTATTAAAATGCGAAGAGGTTTGACAGAAAATTGTATTCAAATTAGGTGTTTTAATAAAATGAAAAGAAAAAGAAATCTTTCCGGATTACCAATACTTTCAGATGTGTATAATAGATGTGCCAAACTCGTGCACTAAATTAAAAAAATGGCCACCCTCAGCCAGGTGGCCCTATACAAAATAGTTAATATTAAAAAGTCATGGTGATTCTCACGGTTTTATTACATTCGTTCCGATGGGAATTAAAGCATATGATACATTAGCGCATTCTTGGGGTAACGACCTTTTTTATGTTAAAGAAGTTACAGGATGAACTGAAAGCCGACCTGATGTTAAGGGGTCACCTTCACCCATAACAATAGCAATACTACTCAGGTCTTCCCCGATTCGAAGTGAGGGAAATCCCAAGTCGCACCTCGTTGCGCCCGTCGCCCGAGTCGTTACGTCTCATGCGCATATAATTTCGCCTGCACCCACACGTCAATACCCACACGTCAATTTCATATAATATTTTTTTTTTTCGTAAAACCTTCCTTGGGGAATAAGCACAAACCCATAATGGAAGGATTTCTTTCTTTTCGTGAGCATGATCCCTTTAACAAAGTATCAAAATCACCCTTTATCAAAGTAAGTACTTAAATATAAATAACATTTTCCTTATTACGATGTAGACAGATACTCGTATAATAAAATATTTTGCTTGTCGTGTAGAGCAGAGCGACATCACACCATGGAGCTTTATCTTTTATATAATCATTAACTGAGTAATACGCTTTCTTTATTAAATTATTCCTTATATGATTTAAATCTTTGGATAGGAAGCTTGGTAGCATTCTCAGGAAGCTTGTTATAGAATTTCCCATAAAAGATCCATTGACTTTTTGCAATGAGAATCTTGGGATATTTAATTTATTTTTGTTTCTTGTATTACAGTGATGTGATACAATTTTTATTCTTAAAAATAGAAATGTGTAATAAAATAGAAAAAAAGTGATAAGATATTAATTTCTTTGAATTTTTCTTTCAGCGAGTCATGTGACCTCATTTTATAAATTGCACGTATTGCTTAATGATGAATAAAGTACGGCTAATAAAAAACTGAAAAGTTATATTATATATATTGAGCAACATATTAAACGAAAATTGATTTGAATCTATCTTGCATAGTTTCGGAGATATGGGCTCGGTTAATAAAATATACCAGTGGTAAGGAACCCAATGAATTCACAATGAACGAATGAATGTAAATACTTTATTGTACACCAATACAGTGAAATACAAACGTGGCAAATAATTAAAACAATCTCCTCCAGACAGAGTGCCCATACATACTGCAACTAAGCCGGACTGTTGTACCAAAAATATAAATAACATATAATAACTTTATACCCTTTAATATGTACTGTTGTACATTAAGATTCACAATTGTAAATATAAAAAAGTATCTCGTTCTCGTTAGTAAGCTCGTATGTTTTAGATATCATCAAAGCAATTTAGTTTGTCTACAAATAATAAAACAAAATTGCCAACGGATGCTATCACCATAAAATTACTCAATAATAAAGGTATTTCCGAAGCGGATTTGTTTCTTGAGACAGAAAATTTGATCAATTTTCGGTTTTCTGTGATGTCGAAAGAAATTTGATGACAATTCGCCTACAAATAAATGTAAGATATAGGTACGAAGTTGTACCTATAAAAAACCTTCTATAATTGCGACTTCTTAGTATCTCGTCAGTGCTCAAAAAATATTTTCAATACTCAAACTCATACTCATTTATTTGACCGTAGTTATCATAAGGTTACGTTAAAATTATACACATATTTTGAGGGTTTGTTGTTTAACATGTTGAGTTCAACTCAAAATACTGAATGGTTTCTAAAGCGGGCTTTCAAAATCAATAAAAAGCAATAACACTCCATGTGTTAAAGAATAGGTTTTTTGAACTTTCTTAATACTATAAGATATACTTACTAACTATACTTAGTTATTTGTTATCATCACGACACGATGTGAAACATTCACAATGAACTAACTTTTGGAACTTTTGGACGTTCGGAATGAATTTCGGTTTCCGTACCACTTGGCAATCACGCTCTGCATTTACTTAAGCTTTTGCTAGAAGAATAATATAATATTTTAACCAGACCTCAAAAAATGATTTATAACTAACGCAGTCCACAAATTAACCTCTAATGGAAAATTTAGTCCAGTCCACAGCAATTAGAAAGAAAAAGCTTAACAAAGTTTATTCAAATTAACTGAGCGCAAACACACAAAAAACTTTATTCTAGGTCTCATTTACTTCCTCTTAAATTCTATTTCCAGGCAAAAAACATTTAAAATTAAAAGCCGGAATGCTCCATTTCTCGAGTTTTTAAGTTATCTTTAGATCCACCCAATTTGAGTAACCCATTTCCTTTTTTTGGAATCATGTTTATAATCACGGAAACGACCAAAAGAGTCTCTTCAATGTTCCTTAATTGTAACACAATAGCTTTTGTTTAGGTAAAACAAAAACATTTGAATTTTATCTTCAATATCTTAATTTTAGGAGGAAAATAATAAGTAACAAACCGTTTTGAATAAATCTCGAGATCATAAAGCATTGCGTGTCTTAATGGCTGCCTTAGTGCCTACGATGGAGAAGGAATATTTTTTGGTGGTGGTTTCTGAACAGTGTTATTGTTTATTAGCACAGTAAGACGTAGATCGTTTATATGTGATATCAGCAGAGGATTGGCGCGAGGGCGTCATAAACGGTGCATCAACGCCTAAAATAAATCAAATTTCATAATACCATAATGAATATGTAACTATATACATAATAATATGACCTCTTTGTTGTCTACAGTTTATCCTAACATGATCGATAAGTTCATTGGAGCTAATTTAATGAAATATAATAGATTTAACATCTGTTATTTATATTATGGAATGCAATAAATCATTGAGTATTAATTCACTACCAACTAGGTTACGGATTAGTAATTTTTAAATATCAGGTTTATTCGTTATCATATAATTACGTGGGCCGTAATTAGAGATTATAACGATACGTCGTTGTAATTATGAACTAGGTACTAACTTACCACGTCACCGTTACCCGCGGTGGCCATCCTACGGGAATAGTTCATTTTTTCGAAATAAAAAGTGGCCTATATGTTAATCCAGGTTATGAGCTACCTTCATCACAAATTTCAATGATTTCATTTCATCATTTACTATGTACACTATGTACACGCTCACACTCATAACTCTGCACTAGGATTCCTTATATCGCAGATGGCATGGACAAACACAGAAACATGATACAAACACCCAAGACCCGAGAACAAACTCACCACCATGCTCACCACACAAAGTGAGCCCAGTCCGGGAATCGAACCCGGAACTCCTCGCTTCGAATGCAGTACATCCAAATCTGTTCAGCCGTTGACGCGTGAAGGAGTAACAAACATGCATACTGACAATTTCCACATTTATAATATTGGTATGATTAATCCTAATAACTTAGGGACTAACGTGGTCTCTCTAAAGAAAGAAAAGTAACGATAGTGACGTCATTCAAGGTCAAACTTTTTGTCTTCAAAACATTTGTTTGCAGTGCAATCTCTGGTGTAGTATATAAGCTTCTTGTTTCCAATCGTCCGAAATTGTTCTGTGTACATTCAGTTGGCAAGCTGCCAGAGAAAAAACAAGACTTAGATGAAGTAGCGCAATTAGTTTATTGTACAGTTGTTATTAATTCCGGAATTGTACCTAGTGATTGGAGCTGAGATTGAAAAAATAAACATTATGTCTACATGCATGCGTAAACTGAACTGAATAAAAGTATTGAAAAATAAAATTATTCAAATGTAACATAGCCCATGTTAAGCTCGTCACGGGAGTTTTATATTATATTTTTTTTTAACTCAACAAAACTCTTTAATTTTCAATAATTAAAGAAAATAGTTAAAATCCATAAAAGATCAGAAGTGTGGGTTGAACTGCCCGTCGGTAGTGCGGCTACCGTGGGATAGAAAATCTCAGGATATAGCGATTTGAAATACAAGTGTTGAAAAGTTTCAAGGAAAACAGAAACGCTAGGATTAAGGGGTCGTAACGGTTCGTACCTTACACGGGACGACAATGTCGTATCAGACGCACAATTGATCTAGCTGTGGAAAAATCACACCTAACAGAAACAAAGAACAATCTTTAAAAAAATACGTTTGGATAAATAAATTATAATCAGTATGAGTCAGTATTCTTTAATAACTACCCGCTTGTCAGAGCTACTTTACCTGCACAAACCACAATGTAGATATCTTTAAATTAGAATGTCTGCCTTTTCCATTTACAAATAACAAATAAAACCTCTTCATAATGTTTGCGGAAAACAAGTAAGAAAAAATAAGCTTTACATAGAACATGGCTATTTGGCATTGATGTAAACAATAAGGTCGGTGATGGTTCCTTAGACAGTACCTTCCACTTAAAATAAAAGAAACTGTCTAAGGACGCACAAATAAAAGTGGAAGGAACCTTCCACTTAAAATTGTACGTTTCGACAATGTAGAAAGAATTTTCTCACAGCTGCCGTGTTGACTGACGTAACTTTTATTAAAATGGCGCATGCAACTTTTTGTTATTCTCGTGCCTATGAATGTAATTCAACTTAAGTTAAGTGGCTGGTGGTATTATAACTTTATGACCAGCTCCATACCCTCGGCTAGATCCACTTTAAAGTTCTAAAGATCTTGCTAACTCAGCTTTTAGCTTTACGAGCTTTGAATAACTTTTTAAATTATGAATAAAAGTAAGATTAAATAAAGTAGAAGGCTACATAGGTAATATTATGTAAGAGTCGTCGAAATTTCATCTTTAATATACAATACAATATAAAACTGTGAAACTCGCTTCCAAAAATAACCACAAAAGGTGCAGCCCTTCTGAAGTCATGCGTTTACATACATACGGCAATCGATTTTTATTTATATTGGTTGATTGATTGATGATTGATGGTCGCCTATTCATAATCGAATGAAAAAATAAGAAGTATCAATTCAGATGTGTTATTTTATACGTTTGTTCCGCGATATCTTTGCCAACTGCCAAACTTCTACTCCAGATCTAAGTAATTTAAATAATAATATCAATTCATAAGATTCCAATCAAACTAGTATTTACACAGTCTCTGACTTTAGATTACAAATTCATCAGCTTAAACTTCCTTGAAATACACTAGATTTCCAGCTCTAAAACAAGGGGATAAGATTGAGAGTGAGCAAGCGAGACGTTAATCTCCATTTATCGGTCGCAACCACGAACTCGTCGTGGTGATATCACTTCACTTAGCACAATATTGGTATAGGAGCTAAATCTATTTACCGCTATAGTTTACTTGAGGGTTGTGGGATCCTATTGTAACTTATAAGCCAGTTTTTCAATGTTTATGCTTCAAATAGATTGCAGAAAGTTATTTTGTTTCTTTCGCATCATTTAATCTATACATTTAATGCTTAGAATTTTCATGATTATTGTGAATAGTAAATTTGTTCGCGATTAACTAGTTATCACGTTTTAACCGACTCGATTCCATATTTATATTGTATTTCCCATATTTATATTGTAGCGTAAGAAACCTAGGTGAAAGGGGGCATGAGAAAACGAAACTGAAAGATGAAGGAATAAACCTCGTAAGAGTAAGGAAAAATCCTTTTAACGTAAAAAAGCCTTAAAATTATCATTTACATTTAGAACAACGGTTCATTGTCGCTTATCTATTTATATCTGTGTAAAAGAACCCACAGAGTAGTTTAATTACTATGACTTTTACACTTTTATTCATCTCAAAACGAGAGAGAAATCAGGTAAAAACTAATTTTAGGTAAAGTTCTGATATTATTTTATATATTTAAATTACTTTTTAAAACTTGTTTAAAGATATTTTGATCGCGAATTAATAAAAACCAATGTCAAAGTCAAAGCCAAAATACTTTAAATCGTCACTATTTAGGGTTCCGTACCCAAAGTACCGTAAAACGGCAGCTTATTAATAAGACTCCGCTGTCCGTCTGTATCTCATGAACCGTGATAGTTAGAGAGTTGAAATTTTCACAGATGATGTTACCGCCCAATTAAACAGAATAAAATAAACATTTAAGGGGGCTCTCATACAAAAACGTGATTTAAATTTTATATTTAATGGTACGGAACCCTTCGTGCGCGGGTCCGACTAGCAATATTTCTTTTAAATATTTAAAAAAAACTCCGATATTCAAATAAAATAAAGAAATAACATGTGACTAATTTCAAAATTTAAAAAACCAATTTCGATATTTTCATCTCCTATTTTTAGCTAAGAGCCAAGAGTTAAAAGTTTTTCGTCGAAATTTCTATCAAATAAAAAAGTATCATCCGATACGGTCCACAAATTCCAATACCATCCAGCAATTTAGCACAGGTGGGTTACTCTGTATTATAAATTGTATTATTTCAACTCATTTGAACAGAATGTCTATCCATAAAACAACGGAAAAATTTGATTACATTTTTTATTCAATAATATCCTAAGCTTGGCTTCAGCAAAAACAAGATGACACAACTTTTCTAGATCAATTTATTTTTTGTTAACAATGCTTTTGGAATTTTTCTGAGATAGATTACGAACACTTGCTTTGGCATCAACAAAAAATCTACTTTCAAGTAGTAGATTAATGAAACTAATGGCGGGTTTTATTGCCGTCAAAATTTGAAAATTTTCATATGGCTGTTCTGTAAGATACGATTTAGTTACATAGTTTAATTACAGACAATTTTCAATAGCAATCATAAGGATTACATCGACTGTCCGGTGTAGCGGTGGTGCAATCGGAAAACGCATGGAAACAGCCAGTTTGGGGGTTCATCCGTGCAGAAATTTTGTTTAAATTTTTTTTAATATTTGAAGTCGAAAGAACTTAGATACGAGTAATGAAGAATTAGAAGACTAGTTATGCAAATAAATATCTTGTATCTTGTTGCTAAGGGTTAGTAATGACGCAATCAACTCCTGGTACCGCGGTACTACATATCTGTTACAACATTAACAAAATCACCTTGGCTTCTCAGAGCTGTTGATATTATTGTGTTTGCGGGAGTCAAATAAATTGTATAAAGTTGCCGGTACCACCACGCCAGTAAGGTTGGCAAAATCACCTAATTTTCGGGCTGATTGCACATGATTTATTTCAATCACGGAAGGACTCAGTTAACAGTAAATAGATATCCAAAGTTTAAACAGGTTAATTTAAAAGTTGCTGCGAGGTAATTGGAATCAAAAAAGTCGATTTCGCCATGCCGTTGAAAAAATTTTCAAAAACTCATCGTTTATAGATGATAACTAGACCCTTCTTAGTTATAAATGAATCAGAAATAAGGGTTCCTCACGTTAAGGGGAACACTATCACTAAGTCTACAACGTCAGTCTGTTTTTTGACCCTTTTTTTTAACAGGCTAACATTTTCACAGAATGTGAAATAATGGCGGATGTCCTAACAAATATCTAAAAACACAATCGGTCGCCGGAACCGGTTATGTATCGCAGTGGACCGGTTTATTAAATTACCATATTTGGTCTACCTTATGTTATCTCTGCAGGGATACAGGCCTACTCGCGACAAACATGAACAAGATAAGAGATCAAAGACTAGTTGTTCCCTGCGACATTATCCGCGTGGAATTTAACAATTTTTTAGCGTGGAACCGTAATTCACTTTTTTCTAAATAAAAAGTTCCTCCTTATTACATCAGCTTTCTGCCAGAGAAAGTCTTGTCAAAATCGGCCCAGTCGTATTTAAGATAAACCGGAATAAATAAACAGACATACAGATTCGGTCTGTCCGTCTGTTTGTTTGTTGACAGATAAAAATTAAGTTCCATATTAATTTTAAATTACAAAAAGACACTACAATTTAATTTATTTCTATAGATAAGTTTAATTTTATCATTAAATGGACTTTAATGTACTACAAGAGCCTAACAGGCGGGTTAATGTGAATCCGGTTTTTAAAGTTCCCACTTTTCACGCGAGTTTCCCCGAAAATTTTATTTTTTACGAACCTTGTCCTGACAGTTGTGTAGACACAACAAAAAACGAATTAGCCAAGTAGGTGATCCATACATGCGGAAATTGATTTCATTTAAATAGATTAGTACTAATTTATGTTCATATAATTGGTCTGCGCAAGCCAACCTCATTAGGTATGTTGAAAGATTTGAGCCACCACAATTGAGTCATTAATATCATTTCGTTAGCCGCAAAGCATTTATTTATTCGATCGTTGAAAAAGAAAACCTAAATTTAAAATAAAGATGTAAATATCTAAAGTAAGATGTATCTAAAGCTAGACTAGCGGACTAGACTCGGCTTCTACATCTATAACAGAATATACTATGCCACTGTTAACGTCATAATGGGGGTGCTGGCACAGGGAAGTGAATTAGCTCGCGTTGGAGTCTGCGAGATCTAATTATAGACTCAACGGGCCGATCTTGCTGTAATAATAAATGTATTTATTGGCACAATATACATGACTATATTTTAAAATCTAGAGTATGAATTATACAATTTATACAGTAATCCTGGAAGGAAATACGCCGGTAGCCAAACTTGGTAAGAGATGTAACTAACAATACATCTTACTTTGTAAATATGAATTATACGAGGGGATATAAATTAAGATACACGTATAATTAATTTGTAGTGTGAAATATGTTGTGTGTGTGTGCTGGCGAATTAAGTCTTGTAAATATTATTTAGTTATTATAACAAATATTGTAGCTATAATTTATTTGTGTAACTTATGTCTACGTATACATCAGGCTATTTATATCAACATAGATATAAGAATAATTATTTCCATTATAGCATCCAAAAATTTTGATTTCAAAGCTTTCGCTTATTCGTATATTCGGCAAGCAAGAGCTTGATAAAAAGCGGAAACATAAAGCGTTATCTTTGTCCGGAAGAGACCTACATAAAATACAGTAAGGCTTATCTCATTATGTGGATAGAAAAGGAAAATGGCTCGCAGACTATCCTTCAAGCCGGAATATAGCAATATGCATTACTGTCTGGTAGAAATGGGTATGGTAGCCGCACTTCTCTAGAGGAACTCCGTAATTTCCAAGTTGGTTAATCACATAGACCACTAAGCGATCCTACAATTAATATCACAGCCGGGGATTTAGTGAGTGTGTGTCTTTATACAATAAATGTGACTGAACCTGCTGACCAGCACCGCCCATAGACTATGTTAATACATATGAAAAGTGTCAAGACGCTTTACGTTGCGTCCGTAACTATGCGCATGAAGTTCTTCTCGGGTCCTGGCTGTTTGTGTTGCGTATTGTTTGTGCCTATGCCACCTGCGATAGGAATCTTTGTGCAAGAGCATAGGAAATTTCCAACGCATGTATCTGGCTATATTGCAAACCGCATAAACATGAATCTATTTCAAATAGTGTGCATGTGTCAAAACCGCAATGTTGTCGCCAAACAATACAACCGCAAACAGCGGCAGTGCCGTTTGGAAAATGTTTGGTAAGTGTCATTTATCTCACAGAATAGCACTCGCCATGCCACCGCAGAAAGTTAGCGGACTTTTAACACTATAAAATTATATCCCAGAGACATATAATTACGTAATTATGAATGCACACTTGCATTCCCGATTTATTTTGGAACATATCGTAGCCCGTATTAGATAATATACTCGAATAATATATATAAGATAGAAGATACTCGTATTAGAGTATCTTTGGCTCATGATATTTTTACGGTTTTACGAACGAGATTACACATCAGCGTGAAGAAAACTAGACACCATTTTGCAACGCAGCGTCGTTTCCTAATAAGAATTGATAATATCGTAAATGGCTACGAACAAACGTAAATGCTACGGGTTTTCCGTAGCACTAACGCCTTAAGCACAGCGAGGTTTTCGCACGTGGTATTCAAGCGATACTGCAAGAAAACAAAAAACTTTACAACTATAAAAAACGAGATAAAACTGTGCTACGCAGTAAGCACGTAAAGCTCATCGAATACGTAGCTATAATATATATTTCTATGTCACCAACATATACCGTAATTTATATTATTGCCTATTAATATTAATTAATGATAGACCTACCATCGTCCCGAACTTATAGCATAGTCTCCGTGTGTGGTAGCTCGCTGAAATATATATTATAGTACGGTTTATAAATAGACATTATAGCTTCGTGTTCGATGATCTTAAAAGTTGATAGAATGCATAAAAATGTACGGCTATGACTGTAAACAATGTGCTCGCTACGAGTATGCTACGAATCTTTCTCGTAGCATAAACGCTTTCGTGTACTTCACTGCCTTCACGCCCGATTTTTTTACAATACTGCAAATTTGACAAATACAATATTTTGCTGTGTAATAGTAAAAGAAAAGAAAGTTATCCATTCATTAGGGGATTCCTGCTGCTTCTTCCCCCTGGAGGTTTGAACAAGCGCGAAACTTAGTTATAAGAAAGCAGGGTTCCGTAGGTACATATTTGCTTTAAAAAAGTGTCTTTTCCATTTAATAATCAAGACTTCAACGGATATTATTGATTTTGCTATGTAAGGACAAAAGTACGTAATTAAGCTTCGTTTATAAATAATTACAATTACATAATAGGTTATGGAGGAAACAGAAAACAGTTTATCAAAAAAAAATCATATGTTAACGTTACTCCACACGTTTTACACTCACGCGAACTGTTATAATGACGAAATTGCGAGCGAAAATAAATCATTCATAATGTTTCCCATGTAAATTATTAGAATAATAATGATTACCTCATTAAAATTTTCGAAAACAATGACAGATGCAAGAGGCACCAGCGGCAAGTGGAATTAATTAATTTCGATGAACATTAATTAATTTAATAGACTGCTTTGCTTCATAATTTTAACACACTGGACGAAAATAAGATACGTTATAAATGCCTAAATATAATTAGTTTTTTCAGTTGTATCCTCCAAGAGATTGTTTTTATCGTCATTGATTCACCATCCAACTACAAAATTTCTTATACAGCTAGAGTTAATAAATAACATGTAAGTAAAAAAGGCATTCGAACAGTTCTTTTATCGTAACTGAACTCACTTCACATTTCTTTTCAATAAACCATATGTCACATAACTTTTGATACGCGAAACTTTCTTCCCTCAAAGTAATAACTTCGTTTTCTCCATGCCCGATATTATAACGGTGACATATACTAGAGTTTTGATTCTACGTTAGGATTAAATCTGTTACTGATAAATGTAAGGGAAGACCCATGTAGTGTCTCTATACGTGTCTTTTAGGTCATTGTCAAGCAGTGGCACTTGCTTTTTTGGTATCTCAGTACAAGGACGCCGGGAAGGAAGGGAAGGAAATTAAAAAAAAACAAACTTAATAAAATGTGTCTATGAAATTTTGAAAAAACAAAGTTAATAAAATGTGTCTATGATTTTTTTTTAAATAATCCTAATACATAAACACAAAAATTCTTTCTACCTATGTCCGTTACAGACTTTGAAACCATGCAATTAATGTACCCCAAACCGGTTTCATTTGAAAGGCAAAAAAAAAACAAATTAGAAATATCAACATTAATCAGGGTAATTTTGTCCCCAGGTACATATTCCTCGCTATCTACACCGCGGAGATGATCATCAAATGCATAGCGAAAGGTTTCATCCTAAACAAGTATACGTACCTCCGGAACCCTTGGAACTGGCTGGACTTCGTGGTGATAACGTCGGGGTACGCCACCATCGGCATGGAGGTCGGCAATCTGGCGGGATTGCGGACCTTCCGTGTGCTGAGGGCTTTGAAGACTGTTTCTATCATGCCAGGTAAGCCCGACCAATTAAATCTATTTATCTGAAGAAAAAAAATACCATAAGTGTAATATTAACGCATCGCAAGAACGACATATTTGCTTCACTGAAATCGATATCACCGTACCATATCTCCACGCCTCAATCCACATTGAGGGAATACATATACAAATGCTTGTTCTAAGAGGGAATCGGCCGCACGACCTACGACCACGACCACGACCAAGGTAGAGTTGTGAGAATATTTATTATGTGTCTGAGTTATGTACCTAATAAATGCATGTTTTTTTTAAAATACCTACTATATAAGTAAGTATTCTTCACATACAACAAGGTTCACATAGTTCACATATAACAAGGTATACTTATAATTCGTGTTACCGAGATATTTACCATGATTTGTGAGTTTTGTTGACTATCTCGGTAACACGAATAATAATGTTCATAACTATGATAGTTTTAAAAGGTATACTTAGTTTGGGGCTAGTTGGCGTTTTGTGAAAAGCGAAGATTTTTTTTTTTAAGTAGGTTCGTGACGGAACTAGCTGAGGGCCCACCTGGTGGTAAGTGGTGACCCCCGCCCATGACAACAGTAATACGACTCAGTATAAGATAAAATGAGACGCACATAAAATCGTGACTAGCTCAATAAAATAGGAATCTGTGAGGCGCACTGCAATAATGGAGTCAATAAAACAACAGTAAAGTGCTCATTTTCAGCGCAAACTCACTTTACACCCCATTAGTGACAGACACATAAACCATCAAGTACCGGTTTTTTACTCTCGAAGAGGTGATAAATTGATGGTTTAAAAAGTAGTCCCCTAAAAACATATTGGTTGAAAATAACCTCTTGCGACTTTTGATCATATTCTTTTAAGCACTGTATGAAGACGGCTCCGTGGCTTAGTTGGTAGTAGCCCTGCCTTCGAAGCGAGGGGTCCTGGGTTCGATTCCCGGCCGGGGCACACTTTGTGTGGTGAGCATAAAGTTTGTTCTCGGGTCTTGGGTGTTTGTCTTGTGTTTCTGTGTTTGTCCATGCCATCTGCGACACAGGGAATCCTAGTGCAGAGGCATGAGTGTGTTATCGTTTATTATTATTATATTATTTATACTTTATTCTTATGTTGCTCAGCTCAAAATGCCGGTAAACATTTGTAGTGCACGGGCCTAAGCCAAGTGCCCACGAGCTGGTTCACTTGTGTTACTTGTAATAGTAGGTATGTTATCCGAAGAACTGATCTGTAAAAATCTTATTATTATTATTATTATGAATGCGCTGCAGTGAGAACTCCGACATTGTGATATGACTCGCGAACAATTAATACACCTTTTCTTCATTGAAGTAGATTATTGCTTTAAAATGATTCGCAGCGCGCGTGGTACCTAAAGTATTGCAAGCAATAGGCAATGTTGTGTTTGAGATGCATGTGTGCCTGCACGCACATCCTCGGTTAACTTATCATTTAGGTATATTTAAATGCGAAAGTTTGTCTGTATTCGTCGAAAGTTCGTTACTCCTTCACTACATGTATTTTTGTAGTATAATACAACTTCTGTTAGTTTTTTATTATTGTCTCATGTTGACTGCGGGTCATGCTATGGGGCACAGCTAGTAAACAATATAGTCAGTGCTATCAGCCTTATTGTGTTTCACTTTGGGTCCACATACTTAACAGTTACTGTTTACAGTTTGGTGAGCTGCATGATCAATTGATACAAAGGTATTATAAAAAAAGGTTATTTCTTGGTGAATTGAATTTTTGTTTGTAGCTACAGCGGGTTCATTGCACTATCCACAATCAACTTCACAATTAACCATCACCACCAACGGTAAAGGAATATTACTCATACTTCTGGACTCATACAAAGCTTTGTATCGTTGAGATGCAAAATTATTTTCACAACGCAAAAACAACGACCCCTTTTACTTGGAGTGAAATTCGAAACTCTTTATTTCCATTGAAATATGAAAAATAAATTTTAAGCGTCACTTTATATCTAAATAAATTAATGCCGACAAGAGCTCTCGTTCTTATTACTCAGTCTGGCGCTTTTTCAAACCCAATCCAACCCCCATGGGGAACAAAAGGTTCTCTCAAGTTGCCACTTAAAACAAGTAGACTTATTAGTAGTTAAATTAAATAACAGAGCTTTTTATGTGATAAAGAAACAACATGACGTCTCACCAGCAGATATAAATATACATCATAGAGCAATTCATTCGCTAGCAATTTCTTTCCTGAATTTCCGGCGGACCCCGAGAAATTCTTTTATTATTCGTAAAATTACTAGAAGTTTCGAGCGAATCGTACATAATAGCAGGTTCATATTTTACAATGTTTGATAATTTTATATAAATATTGACAAGATACATTGTTTAGGTTGATTTATTAATTAATCAGCACTTGCGCGAATAATTACTCCTAGTAAGTGCAAAATGGCCTTAATTACTAATCATTAATAATTTTAACTAGCACTAATCATAGTGCAGATCGGCTACACACTCGTTTTTACTCGTTATACCTAATTACCTGTTTAATATATGTACTTGTCTCATAAAAATACTAAATAAATATTAAAGAGTTCCCGTGTAGTAATTTATACTAATCTGCTAAACAATATCTGTGAATCATTTCACGCATCTCGACAAAAAACTGTCAAATAGACGAATTTCTGGCATGAACGGAAATTAATTCATAAAATGAATTATTTTTCTATGTGGGCAATTTTTTATTTTTAATATCATTACTGATATTAAAACTTTTATGTACTCCTCAAACCTTTACATTACTGTAATGTACATATAGATTTAACGACAATATGAGTCTTTTATCATCTACGTCTTTGATGTATCTGTGCACAATTAGTTATGTCGTTCAAAATTATACCTATAGCAGATTGGGATCAAAAGAAAGAACTTCGTAGTCGTATCCATATTCTCATAATAACGCCCTTACCCCCAGTTCTTTGACGGAGCCAGTGTTTTGTTATATTTTTGTAGGAAAAATATGATAAACTCTCAAGTGCCCTCAGTCTCTACTAATACCATCCCAACCCACGTAAGTCCTTTAAGTCAAACCAATTTTAAAGAGGGTAAGAAATCTTACAGAATATTATTTCAGTCGGGGTAGCACCGACATTAAGCCATGATTTGCGAATAAAATTACAAATTCGGAGCGTGCGGCTGATAAGTTTGCTTTAACTACTTTGTATCAGCAATAGATACTTTTAGCAGCATCGTATATACTCGTAAGTTATTTATTATCTTGCCAGCAAATCGTGGAGATTCAGTGTTCGATCCCACGCTGAGACAAATATTTGTGTGATGATCTTTAAGTTTTTTTCAAAGAGTTGTCTATCAGCTTAATTCTGCTGTTTATTTTTGTTGAGTTTGTTACACTATATCTTTGCCAGTTATGATGTTTACGATAATATTTATTTGAAAATGTATAATTTGAAATAACAATTTCACTGTTAAGGGCAAAAAAATAGCGGATGAAAGTACTGAACTTGGTTTTTTCGATTTGGAAATCAGAAATTTGTTATTTTTTTCAAGGTTTGAAAACCATCATCAACGCGTTGCTGCATTCGTTCAAGCAACTGGCGGAAGTAATGACTCTCACCATCTTCTGCCTGATGGTGTTCGCGTTGTTCGCGCTGCAGGTCTACATGGGGGAGCTGCGGAACAAGTGCGTAATGGACCTCGTCTTGCCGCCGGGGGAAAACTTCACTGAGGAAATTTGGTTTTCGTACGTAAACAGTTCTTTCCACCATTTTAAGAGAGTTCATGCTGAAGCTGACTTGAAATCCTAAATTTGCTGGTTTAAACTACACGTATCAATAAGTTTTTCGCTTCAAAACATATATGCAATGCAAGACCTAGAGAACGTTATGTTCTCAAAACGGTAAAGGAAAAACTTCGTGAGCTATATAGACTGGCATGTCCGAGAATAAAAAAAACGAATATGATCGAAGTGAAACTCGGAAGCCCTTTTCGGGGGTCCAAGTGTTCGCAACCGTATCCTTCCGGGTCCGTTCGAGTATTCTTTGAATTCCCACACACAAGGAGACCCTTGGCAGTGCTGAGGGGACATATAAAAAAAAAACAGTAGAACTTGTGCAAAGTTCGCCCGGAGAAGTACTGCCTCCCCACCAGGTAATCTGCCGACAAGCATTGGTGCACTCGCTTTGCTGTGTTCCTTGGGAGGGTATGGGTTCTGATGAAATCGCATACGCATGAGACGTAACATCCCAGTCTCGGGTGACGAGCGCAACGGCTGCTACTTGAAGGTTGTTTTAGCGGATATCCTATAATAAAAATACAAAAACACAAATGGTATGGAATCTTCGGTATACAATTTCGAATCGCACTTAACGAGTTTTTTTTTTTAAACTACATTAAACCCTATGAAAAAGAAAAAAGTATTTCAAACGCCTCTTAACAATTTGGTGGAATGCGTAAGTAGGCCGTAACTTTTGCTTTAAAAATAATTGGTTACAGCTGGCTGTAAACAGTCTGAAAGCCACTTTCCAACAAATGTCATTATTTTAAAATTGAAAGAGTCCCATAATTAAGATAACAATGTACGAGTATTAAAGCTCGAAAATGATCGAGGTGTAATTAGTTGTACACAACTATATCAGTGAAAGTAATTTTCTTCATAGATACCATGTGACTATAAAAAAGATATAGAAATTCAAAATTCGAATTGGCTGTGGTACTAAAAGTTACAAAAGTGTAAATTTACGTTAAGAAGTGCGACGCCAGAGGAAGAGAAAAAAAAAAAAAAAAAAATTTACGTTAAATTTAAAGGCGGGAAACTTCGAAGCCGCGTTTTTTTCCATAAAATTGAAAAATACTTTTAAAACTTTTCCAAATTTTTAAACGCTAGTAAATACACACTGAAGAATAATAAACCTCTGGACCATAGCGAATGTATAAGTCGTGCGAAGCCAAAGAAAAGAAGAAAAAAAAACGTTCAATTGTATTAGTGCAATATGTGTAAGATAAACATAATCACATTTTTCACTGAGAACTCATTCTTATTTAGCAATCGGGATTAAAAAATATTGAGTTAAAGATATCAGTTAAGTTAATATTTTTAAACGTTGACAAGATTGCGAGCTTGACCGAAATTCCAGCCCCATCATTGATGGCGCGTAATTTTCGCAGGTGGATCAACGATTCATCACACTGGATGGTTGATGACGAAGACGTGCCGATAATCTGCGGCAACCTGACCGGGGCCAGGCACTGCCCCTCTGACTTCACGTGCCTCTGTGTGGGGCCGAACCCCAACCACGGGTACACGAACTTCGATAACTTCATGTGGTCCATGCTGACGACGTTTCAACTCATCACCTTGGACTACTGGGAGAATGTTTATAATATGGTGAGTCAGACCAATCATACCCTTGTACTAGAATTCCCTGTAGTAACGCGCGAGCAATACCCGTGAATTTGATCTAACTAACAATGTATATGGCGAGAGAGCAATGTAAATTAGTACTCGACGGCATTACGCAAAAAACTTTAAGCCTAATGTAAAATCTCATTTTTTAGATCATACTTAAATAAAGCTATAGTTATTTCATTATTACCTAGTTCAAGTCTTTACCTAATCAATATTTTGCTTGTAAAAAAAAAGAAGTGAGCGGTCGGATAGCCGCGGTAGTGAGTTATTTTTCTTGTTGTTAGAAAAGAAAAAAAAGACTTTATTGATTACACAAAAAGTAGGTACAAATATTTAATAAATAACATAAATGTATTGGAAATAACCGAAAGTAAATAAAATAAAAATATATAAATGTTTTAGTAATAAGATCTACATTTCGGAGTCAAGAGGCATCTAATTCAGCATGTGTTGCACTGACGGGCTATGCAACGCTGGTATTCTGCTAGGGCCTGGAGGAAGTTGACATCACGGGCAATTACATGAGTCAAACAAAACAAATATGTACACAATTAGGTACACAACACAATTCAACATTTCACAAAACATAAATTATGAAATAATTAATAAAATAATTTTTAGACATGTCTAGGCATACAAAATGGCAAGTGCCAACACTAGACTATTCTGGCAGACAGGTGATACGTAATATTTAAATAGTCTGTGGACAGGTGACATGAAATATACGTACTATAAAATGGCTAAAACGGATCGGCGTCAAATTGTTAAAATGGTGACAAACAAACGTAATACATCTTATATACATATATTAGATGTATCACGGGATTTATAATTGCAATTACCGTATATTGTACATTGTATAGTAATACAATTATATTACTATACAATTATAAACAAGGTCATGATTGTTTCATCAGCTTAATTGAACAAATAAACGACTTGTATCAATATAAATCAATACCTATTTATTCGCCAATACCTATTTATTACCTATTTGTAATGACGCGTAATTGTAGTTGAATGTAAAGATTGATTCTATTTTATTCACGCAGTTATTGTAAAAGCAACGTGATTTATAAATATTAAAATTATTCTAGCTGTAATTTAGAGTTACAAGTCTTGAACTCTGAACGAGAACGATAATGAGCGATTGTGATTTATACTAATTCATGAAGCGAAATTAATTACTGAACAAGAATAACGTTCAGTAAATAGTTCACTTTATTGAACGAGAGTTGGTGAGTGAGTTCGTTCAGAAAACGAGTTGGGAATCACGAATCACGACAAACCCGCTAAAGAGATTTATGCACGTCACATAATTTTATGTAAAGCCGGGACCTAGCTTTGAACGAGCATCAAACCCAAACTCATTTATTCCTTTAGATACTCGTATTAAGTATCGTTTGGATACGTCAAATTTTAAACAAACAAGTAAACATATTGTGAACATATCAGGTAACTTCACACATTATGTTTAGTCTAATGTAGGTATGTTTGTTTATGTAAATTATGTATGATTGATTTAATGTTGAAATCAATGGCAATTCTGTATTCAATTACTAAATGTTGCTGTCTTTTTATACGTCTCAAAAACGGTAAAGGCCAACAACATTTGTAAACTATGAGAACTTCACCTTCGTTTGTCGAATTGTGGCATCTCCGTAATCTTGTCAAATAACATTATTCTTTTATGTTATTCCAAGATCCAATATTATTTTTGTGGCAAATAAGGTTTTTCCTTTGGCATAAATTTTTTCCAACTAAGTCCAAAGATCCTCGGCTTTGTAACGAAAATCTTATTTGACACAAAAATCACACTAATATTGTAAATCCGAATATGTCAGTTCGGACATTTCTAACTCTTTCACGCTAAGACTGCACTGAACCCGTTAGGCTGAAATTTTCAAAAAGAGTAGATAATGATAAGCTTAGTTGCTAGTAGCCCTGCTTTCAAAACAAGGGATCCCGGGTTCGATCCCGGTCAGTCATACTTGGTGTGGTGAGCATGAACTTTGTTTGTCTTGGGTGTATTTCTAGTGTTTCTGTGTTTGTCCATGCCATCTGCGACATGGAGAATCCTAGTGGAGGGGTATGAGTGTGTAAGCGTTTATTTATTTTTTATATCAGGTAACTTTTTATCCCTATTTCATGTGCCGAAGTCGCGGGTAGAAGCTAGTCTACGACTAATTTTCACTCGCAATTTACTCTCACCAATTCTGTCATCTACATCACGGAGATAAATTAAGGAATATTTCAACTGCTAATGATTTGAGGTCCCACACTTTAATGCAGAGGTCTGGCGAAATGAACTTTGAGTTCAGAATGTACATAATGTGGGGGTCGTCACTCGTCCCTTAATTAATTCCAGACCTTTGAAGGTAGAATAGGTTAGTTTTGATATAAAATTGTTTAGTGAGCCTTTGATGTGGATTCTTTAACTGTGTGAGAGAGTTTACGATAGAACAGATTTGAAAATCTGTGTTTTGTTTAATGGAGCTACATATTATACATACTTCGACAAAAAAATGTTTCTACCATGTCCATTATAGACCAACCATCCAACCGATGTGCCCCAACCGATAAACAAACCATTGGAGATTACAAACCCGACAACAAGACCCGAGAGCAATCTTCATGCTCACTGCTCCAATCAACTAAAATATATTGAAAACGGTAAAAAATATGCCGTTTGACCAGGCTCCTTAGTTTTTCAGCAACTAATACGTATTGGCTCTGACAGGTGCTGTCATCGTGCGGGCCGATGTCAGTGTCATTCTTCACTGTCGTGGTGTTCTTCGGGTCGTTCTACCTGATCAATCTGATGTTGGCCGTGGTGGCCCTCAGCTACGAAGAGGAGTCGCAGATAACTCAAGAAGTAAGTATAAATAATAACCCTAGTAATACTTATCTAAATCCCATGAATAGCAAACATTTTTGACTTAACCGATATCTCGCGGCGAAGCGACTACCTCCATACGTAAGACAGACAGACAATTACCCCTTGGTACTGTACCATAAAAAGTTCCTTTAAATTTAGATCTATTTCCCTTCGCACTCACACGTCACTTATTGTAATTTCATTCCGATGGAATCCGAAATCCTCTTGACTTCGTTCAAAGTTTGCGATGCGTTTACGAAGTAGGTTAACTCGATGCATGAACTGTGCCGCACTTTTAACCGTTATTTATCTTGGTAGGGGAAAAGGGGTTACCAGAATCTGACTGCATTATGAATTTTCATTTTATCTTGATGCTTAAGCACAAATATTAGTTTAATGCCAGCGCATATTTATAAAACCGCCCAAGTGGAATTCAAACTTACATCGAGGGTTCCGTCCCACCAAGTGTATTTTAAGGTATGTTTTGGGATATCCGGCATAATAACACATATTTGTGAGAATTTTAACCGGCTATGGCTTATAGTTCAAAAGATACAGCCCTTTGAAAGTAGGACCGACAGACAGATGTTGTTATAGAGCCTCATGCAATATACAACCGCAACAACCTCAGAGGGGCCGACATAGTGACATGCCAATATTTCTAACCACCGTCCCCTGGTGGTAACGCGAAATGCTTGTGGTTCCTTTATTTTGTTTTATCAATTTTCTTTGTGCTTGATGTGCTGATTTATTGTGTCATTGTATGTATCATTTGTATGTCTTGTTTTTCTGTCCGTTTTGTCACTAGAAAGGCTCCAGTTACAGAAACAGAACCAGGACCGAACTGAATCGAACTGTTTAAATCTAGCAATAAATTTTGAGATTGAGACCTACGAGATACAAAACGATTGATTTAAAAATAGGAGATACCCTCTAAAAATAACTACCGCGGAGAAACTCTATAAAAAAATGTCCAAATCAACTCACATTTTGGGTATAAAACGTATAAAAAAATAAAAATCTAAATTGATAACTTAATTAAGGAGGAGGTTATCGATTTAATTTAATTTTTATATTTTTTGCGTTCTCTTTACCATCTGTGTAGTCAAATAAATGTATTTTCTTTTTTTATATAATACAAAAACCCTTAAAACTAGCCAAAAGAGAAAAAAAACTAACAGGCTACATAATATGGATTCGTTTACGAGGCGAGCTAGCTCGATCTACAAACTATGCGGTACCGCGTTTCACCATTATTTAACTTGCTAGGGGAACAAGGGTTGGCAGAATCTGATTTTAATTATGAAAATGTATTTCTTCTTTACAATATATATTTAAGTTTTGTGCCCGGCGCATATTTTAAAAAAATTCATAAAATAATAATCATAGCGTACCACTAATAAGAACTCCACAATCATTATTGATCTTTTAACCGCGTTCAAAACTAGGAAAGGTTTCTCAATCCTACTGTTTATTGTTTATTGCTTTTTTCTTCGCTAATTGTGCGCCGATTTCTGTGATTTTGTATTTCCATCCGAGGTTATTTCATGAATTCAGAAACTTCACCCTAAATGGTGAATAATGGTGAATAAGAGAGGATTTAAATCGTTTTATTCTGTGTTAATTAGTCACTTATTTGTCATTATTAGTATATTATTTATAATCTTACCTAAAGCAAGAAGACGGCCTACCGTCGCGTCGGTGGTAAAATTTTACCATCGCTTATTATTATCCGACGTAAGTATAATCCTTTCATATGCGAGTCAGGTTTCCGAAATATTTACCGTTGAGTAAGGTTCGGTTTACCCAATTAAAATTGTCATAAATAGTTAAACCAACAACGGATTACGTTACTGGTAAATGTGCTACCTCTTTACGCTACGCTCCCACTAACAGCCAGTCCGTGTAATCAAATAACAGATTACTAGAGATAGATTGCTTTAGCTAAATTGTGACTTGTCAAAGCAAACCATAACTTTTTGAAATGTGGTAATTAAATAGGCTTAATTATATGGTTTTCCTGCTGTACGAATAGGCACAATCTATTTTTTTGCTCGGTTAATACTTTTTTCTTTTTTTTATAATAAAAGTAATCTAAGTTACTCCTTATGACATCAGCTACCTGCTAGTGAAAGTCGCGTCAAAATTGATGCCGCCACTTCAGAGATTATCAAGACTTTTAGGTAGACAGACAGACAGACGGACAAAAATTTTAAACATTGTTTTTATTGTTCTGTGGATCGTATTTTCAATTAAATTTTGTAAAAAAAAAAAAACTATTTTGACATTACAACAGACTTCAATTTTATATAGTTTTATATATAGATAACCTTAACTAATTTTAGCCAAAATAATACCTATAGTAAATATACTTATCTAATCAAAATTGTAACGTGTCTAAATTATACGCAGGTTCCATTTTTTTAGATGTAAATGAATATAATAGTCTTCTTAACTTGATGAGACAGCCCTACACAAGTATTTCCGAGTGATTCCCAGTCGATAGCAGTTAACAACTAGTACATTCGAACACTCGTTAACTAGACATCTTGTTGACGGCATCTAGTTGGAACTTAATGTTCAAATACTGGTCGGGGTTCGCTTGCTATAGAAGGAGGACTTAATGTTTCTAGAATTATTCGAGGAAAAATGTAGAGACAGCGGCGACCATATTAAATTTTTCTGCTAAATTGAATTTCTTCGAAGAATGTTGTTTCAACTAAATAAGAGATTCTAGCTATGCACTGCTATCCATTTATTAAAATATATTCTTTCAAAGGCTGTGTTTGACGCTGTGACCAGGTCTCTTTTAAGTCTGAGTTTAACTTATCCTTTAAGTAAACCTGTGTATGAAAGTCATGTATATTCTATTGCTAAATGCATCCGCAGGTCATTTAATTAAAGTGATAAGAGATCCCTACACGGCAATCAAACTGATAAGAATCATAATAATCATCATCAAAAGAAATATGCCTTACAAATGTAAGGCAAACTTTTGATGATGATTCAATGCTTATGCCTAGTAAAATATATTTACATAACGTTTACACAACATGAATAAAGCTTTTTAAATTTTAACTGCTCGTACTAATAGCCTTACAATAAAAATTTTTTGAAGCAAAGTTTATTTTATAGGAGCGTAAGAAAGACTTGAATGAGCATCGAGACGACTCTACGTTTAGCTTCGACCCGACCTCGCTAGCAGTTCGGACGCTGGCCAAAGACTCGAAGAAACGGATAGACGCCCGCAAAGGACTGCTCCTAGCGTCCTACTCCAGAAAACGGACCAGGAGACGTAAACGGGGCAGGAGCGCTATTCATCACACGGCTGCCATTGCTGCTGTTGCTGAGAGGTGAGTGACCTTATTGGATTTTAAGGACTAGCGGTGTGATGAATGGGGATGAAAATGAAACGAACTTCCTTATTCATTTTCGTGCCCTATGCAACTCCTTCAAAATACAATATGAGCGTTTGAAAACGTTCATTTAATAGGTGTGTGAATATGACTCCGCCCCTTTTTGTCAAAATAAAACACATTTGTTCGCTTACAAAATTAAAAAAAAAATTATTGAAAGTATGCTCCATCTGCAGCTACAACCTTCGCCCATCGTTCAGGTAGTTTTCGTATTCCTTGCTGGAAGAAGTCCTGGTCTTTTGAGCTTATCCAGTTGTCAATCCAAATTTTGATACTTTCACATGAAGTAAACTTTTCTCCAGTAAGGTCTGTCTGCATCGTCCGGAATAGGTGGTAATCCGAAGGAGCTATGTCTGGTGAATATGGCGGGTGGGGTAACACTTCCCAGTCCTGTCCCTCTAAATATCTTTTTACGACTTCTGCGGTATGCGGTTTGGCATTGTCATGCTGAAGAACTAATTTGTTATGTCTATTCACCCATTCTGGTCGTTTTTCTTCTATGGCTCGCTTCAAACGCATTAGTTGTCGTCGGTAAACTTCTCCATTAATAGTTTCAGAGGGTTTGAGCAACTCATAATATACAATACCTTTCTGATCCCACCAAATACAGAGCATGACCTTGGCACAGTGAATATTTATTTTTGGCTGTGATGGGCCTGGTTCGCCTGGTTTCACCCAAGCTTTTTTGCGTTTAGGATTTTCGTAGTGTATCCATTTTTCGTCTCCTGTGACTATCCGATGCAAAAATCCTTTTCTTTGCTGTCTTTGAAGCAGCATTTCACAAATGGTTTTCCGACGTTCCATGTCTCTTTCTTTTAAATCATGTGGAACCCAGTCACCGGCTTTTTGAATCATTCCCATCATTTGTAAACGCTTTGCAACAGTTGAACGATCAACATTTAATGCTGCAGCTAATTCTGATTGAGTTTAGCAAGAATCTTCCGCCAATAATGCTTCCAATTCAGCATCTTCAAATTTTTTTGGTGGTTTTCCATGTTCTTTATCCTCAGTACTAAAATCGTTATTTTGAAATCGTCGAAACCATTCCTTGCAAGTTGTATTAGACGGAGCATGCTCACCATAAATCTCCACAAGCAAACGATAAGTTTCCGCTGCAGTTTTCTTCGCAATAAAATAATGTAATAACACTTCCCGCAAATGACGTTTATTTGGAATAAAAACCGACATTTTCGAAAAGGTGAAAACAATTGTTGCTTACACTTCAACCAAATATCATAAAATGCGTTAGATAGCTGACATTCAGTACTATCGAATACAAGTATGGTCATTTATTAGTACACGTAAACAATACTAAAAACGACATCTGTTGAGAAAGGGCGGAGTCATATTCACACACCCAATACATTATAAATTACGAAATTCTTACTTGGAAATTCGTAATATCGTATAATGTATTTCCCCACCACCACTAGCACTACATAGTAAATTCCATTCAAATAAATCAATTATCAAATCATGTTGGAAACCGTCTTCATTTTCCTTTACTCCATGGAGGGGATCATCGTTTATCATGCCCGATCGGCAAAAAAACTTTATGTATTCGGTGAAGGAAAACCGAACATGTTAAACTCCCATTAAATCAAACCAGAGCAACCTCCTGCCGACAGATTGAGATATTTATTGCGGTCAACGCCTCGGCCGATCAGTATGGCACGGTTGACCACTTCTAGCAAAATGCGTGATAATAAAATAACTTTGATAAGGGTTACGATGGAGGCGTCGATATGATGGCGACGAAAAACGTAGCCACAATTGATGTCTTCTACTAATGTTAATCGTATCAATTCAGACCAAACCCGTAAATCGTAAATATTTTCGTGCCTGAAGTGAGGTAAAAGTGTTTTCAAAGTTGTAATAGCTGTGAACAAATTTATTTATAAAAAGACCTTTATTCGAAATTTAATTTTGTTTGTTGTTCTATTATTTTGTAATATATCAAAATCGTAATGAGATGAATATGTTAATTTCATGACTTATTCACTCTTTGTTATATCAGTCCTATGTATTTAGGTGCTACAGAAGTACAGAGGTTGTTTGATACAAAAAGATTTCCTTAAACTTTTTATAAGCGCCTATTTTTTTTTACACTTGGTCTATTTGTACAGTTTCTTATTGTACCAAATTTACAGGTTATTTCGTATATTGATGGAAGTACAATAGCATCTTTTTTTCCTTAGATGCAACTATCATCTATATATTTAGTCAAACACACGATAATTTCTCGTATCTAATTATTATAATTTTATTACTTTAAACGAGCAATTCTTGTATATTTATTTAATTCTCGGAAACCTCGGAAATGGCTGTAATGATTTGCTTAAAATTTTGTGTATATTTTAAGTTTACCTGTATAAGTTTACCAGTATTTCTTGTAAAAACGCATTTTTTTTACAAAAAGAAAACCTTTTTTTATAATAAATTATGCTGAACATATATTACTCGTTTTGCCATTCAAGCACGGAATCCTGAAAATATAATAAAGAAAAGGCTAACCGCTGAGAAGTATTCTGGAATTATACCTGAAGGTTGAGAGAGACATTGTCGGTAGCAAAGTAATTAGGTACCAATACAAATCATAATTTTCTTCTGTATTTCCAAGGGCTACTCACGGACTTGGAAATAACACGAGTAGGCTCTGTGTGGTATGAATTGACTAATCGCGCCCTTTGACATTGCCTAGCGAGCCGTAAAATGTAAAGCGTCACGTCGACTACAAACGTAACGACTCGCATCGAAGCGCGATGAATTGTGTCGCATAACGTATGGACTGATCTCCTCTCTGCGCGGGTTCAAAGGAGTTTATAGATATGCATGAGATGCACATAATAGTAAATGTATTAATTTTGATTCGATACGACTTGATTCAGCGAGTATTCTATTTGATCGATAAGCCATATCAGAACCCTTTGGAAGGCTTGGAAACTCCAAAGTCAAAGATCTTTGTTTCCACATTCATACACACACATCGAACACTAAAAAAATATTGGAAACGTCACTTTTTTATATCTTTGGCCTCCCCATAGATTTCCGCCTCCATCCACCGCGACCCGCGACTTTAAAGATGAGTTCGTTTTTTTAAATAAGTACCTACATTATCACGCTTTTTTTGCTCAATTTAGTCCGACTTTAGTCTTTTAGACACCAGTCTGACTTGGGCATTTTACTCACACAAAATAGATAAAGATAACCTTAGTGGACGCTACGCTTCATAACGTTTCCAGCCCACTGAGAATTGAGTGGCCGTAATTCTCTTCACTTGGCTGTTCACTACAAAGATTCGGCGCGCTGATTAAAACGAGTTTTATTTTTAAATTGGTTTTTAGTCAAAAATACATTTTCCATTCCAGAAAGGCTGGCTCAATTGCGCACAAACAATAGTCTATTATAATATGTAGCTATAGGAACTCCCTATAAAACGATAGGATTACCAAAAATCGACATTTACAAAGTAGCACCATAACCTGAACGAAAGTCTAAAAGGGATCTATTTCGGTTCAAACTCAGAAATATTCTATTGTTGCCGACTAAGTATGATTTTAATGATGTTATATTAGCTACATATGTAGCCAAATATCCACAACGCTACTGATGCATTTACAGAAATATATTACATACAGCATTATTTGATCTGTGTATGGGAACCTCTTCAAAACTAACAACAAGCAAAAACTGGTTCAAAAAGCAGCAGTTTTTCGCCTCGTACTAGTTTTGTTAATTAGGCTGGACATAATGTTCTGACCCGCTCTTGCTCACGCCGAAAATCATACTGGAAAACGAAGCAACAAAACGGTATGGCTTTTTTCGATGGTACTAAGACTAACAAATTTTTTCGCAGTTTATCTGTCATCTTAACAGACAATGTTCATCGGCTGTTTGCTTTCGGCGCACACTTAATCGTGTACTGTACAAATGCTCAGTGTTCGAGCTGGATGCTCAATTTGCTGACAACAGTATCAATAATGAATGCGGGGCGAAGTGATCCACTGATTTACATACCCATCGATGTTTGTTTCGTGAGAAGCTCTTAAACATTGTTGGTCCACAAATAGAATAACAAATATTTTTTTTAAATTCGCGCGTTTCGAAAATTGTTATTATGTTAGCGTTATTTACTTTTCAGACGGTTATTTCATATATTTATTTTAATGTTTAATTAACTAAAATCTTTAAAACCGACGTAATAACAGGAGGAAATGTTCCAATTCATCAAATTACTTGCCTTGTGAACACAGGTAATTTCGATAAATGGCTCCACATTGGAACATAATTCACTTAAAATCTCAAACAAGGCACTCGATTTACCCAATTATCAACGACGTAATGATATCCTCTTGAATCTGACAGTATTATCAGCCTCTATCAATATGTGCTTATAAGACGAATATATAAGTAGATACTTCTCTCGGGTCTGATGTCTATTCATTTCACAAAGGAAAGGGCAGGGATCAGATTTTAGAATTCTATATATAATGATTCCTTTGGATAACTTTATTATGTTATGCTTGTCATTACTACAATTCATTTAGAGCGTTGACTTTCTCGCCAATATATCGGTCCTTCCGAGCCGACGGAGCATCAAGTTCGAGGGAATAATGTCGATTTAACGACGTGGTGCAGATGGAAACCGATAGGAGTCGCTGGCAGCAGGCCGTTAGTTCGGTGAAATCACATCATAGTGATCTTTCTTGACTTTCTAACTAGAAATACGAATTTTTAGTTTCGGTATAAAATTTTCAAGATAGTACATATAAAAGGTATAGCTTAATTGCATTTTATAGGTGAAACTTGTTCAGGGAAGTACTGCCACTACACTTAGTATTCTGCCCTCAAGCAGTGGTGCATTCGCATTGCTGTGGAAGGGTGTGAGTGCCGGTGAAGTTACAGGCACTTGAGCCGTTAACACATACATTGTCCAAACCACAGTACCTAACATCAGTGGTGGAATTTTAGTGATGTTGGAGTAATTCAACAGCTTTATAGATAGATCAATAACACTTTATTGTACACCAAAAAAAAAGATAACAATATAAATCTTAACTAATAAAAAGGTGACACAATGGGCGGTATAAAGCTATCTTTTACAAACAACCTTTGGATGGACAATAAGTATTAGAAACGAAAAATTAATACATTGCATTCTAAACGAGTTTCTAGCGACGGCTGTCGGCTTTGCAGTGATAAATCCAGTTAAAACTGTGAGCCAGTGCCAATAAAACTAAACCGTTTTATATTCCAATAAAAGGGACTGTGATATTTTTTCTTATATTGTTCTAGACTTACATAACTCCAAAAACTTTTCTGGAAAGCACTCGCTCATCGCAAATTATAATGAGAAAGGGCAGTAATTAGTGTGAACAGTTCATTTGCATGCACCGCTAGACTTTTCTCATAATTTTGTCCCAGACGAAATTCAGCACAATTCAAAACAGAGATAGTGTAAGTTGGCATTATACTAAAGTTGATTTCATTTACATAATACCGCTACTTTCTCATGAAAATTGACTTCAGATATCTACAAAATTAGACTATAACTGTAGAGATATTATATACCTATATATATTTTAACTATAAAACACTAAAAATGTACGAACGGGCTTATCCTGAGTGCATAGAATCCTCTAAATAAAATAATCTTATCATCGCTTAAACAACGGATACCTATATAAAAACATACATGTATTAAACGGTGTAAACAACAAAATATTCGAGAAACATGGAATTAATTTTAGAACGCCAAGCAAAACAGACATTATGCAGTCACAGAGCTAACAAGATCCGAGTGTCCGGATAATCGCGGCTAAGCTGAGATTAGACTGAATGGAGCAAAGTAGAAAATTATCCCAGATGAAACGCTACAGGGATCCCTTGGCCATGCCAAGCGGGGTTGTATTACCAAGTGGAACAAAGATACAGTGAAGAATAACCTTCACCAGAAATCTTTAACAAAGATCAACAAGAGACCGATTGATCCAGACATCCTTAAATCATTTTCTCGTTGTTGTTGTTATTCAACTGATTTCAATATCGCTGATCTGTTTTTTGAAAATTAACAGTAGGTACATTTAATATATTACTGAAACGAGCAACGGTATCACAACTGTACCAATACGTGAGTATAGTTTTAACTACACTTGTCTGTCTATTCATCGTAAGCTACTACACCGATGCTACAATTGCTGAAAAGGCCAACTGTCCAACTTTATCGTAAGTCCATGTTCAGTATGTAACCTAACTACATAGTTACATACAGTTCTTTGGCACAGCTAGGTATAACAATTACAAAAGTATATAACTTTGATGAACGCTCTATCTAGTAGGTATTGAGAATTTGCCTCCGAAAAGAGATTCAGAACGCATTTTATAATCAAATTCAATATTAACACGGATTACATATATTACGGGAAACATAGAATATTTTAATATGCGGACACCACAGGGTCGAAACTACAGACAGAAGTTGGTTACTTACAGTGATATATATATATATAAAGTTTCTTTCGAAAATTGTCTTTCGTCTCCTTTAAAACAAAAGTTGTATTTGAAAACGGATGGTACCAAGGCAAGCAATTAAATTTGAAAGATTGAAGCACTTGAAATTCTCTTAATTAATCCACGCCGGCGTAATTCAATTCCAAAAGCCTCTACAGAGCTTTGTAAATCATGAGTGGATAATGAACCAGATTTCGTATTGAGAAGGTTTCTTTGCTCCAACCTGAAGTTTATTTAATACAGTTGACGAATCACTTGTCCGGTAACATTGAACCGATGGCTTATATGTAAACTCTATATGCCTGTTAAATTTTCCTACTCTAACTTAAATACCATAAATGACAAACTTTAAATCCAACTGTGAGACCACATCTCCATTATATAATTTCCAAGAACCAGTCCGCCTGAACAAAATAGTTCTCAAAAGCTCATTCACTTTGTCCAAGAATTACGAGATAGTACGCGACGCTGATTTCAGTTCGGTAATCACATTGGGGTACGTAGTATAAATAGAGTATTCAACCGTCAGTTAATTCTGATTAACTCGAAGTTTATTTGAGGTATGGCTGTTATGTATAAAGTATAAAGTTAACTAAATACCTAGATAATACAATAAGTATTTCAAACAAATACCCATCAAACAAAACCAACTGATTTTGTAAATGCAAAAGTTTGGGTGTCTACTTATTGCTCAATCATGCGAATACAGGACCTCTGGTGAAACTTGTGCGCAGGCTATAGTTATCCTCGAAAACGATAAAGGTTACTTAAAACGCTACTAACATTTTGTCACAGCTCGTACTCAAGTAGAAATTTATACTGTGCAACGGCCTGTTACACGTACTGGATATCTTCGATAAATGGTGTTCCTGAATAGAGCCAAACGCGATAATGAGCATAATAAAATAGCACTTTCGTAAAATACCTTCCAATATCTGTTAAATACTCGAAATTCAGTGCGTGACAGTTGAAATCCGGATGGAAAATTTTGACATTCGAACCCAAAGGAGCCAAATAATCGTTCCTCATATTGAATCTACCGCCATCACGATAAAGCATAATATTCCATTACATGCTTAACAATATTTGGGCGACGATGCCCTGATAATACCACATTTCCGTCCAACCGCTCACCTGTTTGACCTAATTCTGGGGCGCAGTCAACACAAAGAATTTACATGATAATAGTGTTTGCTAACGGACCGATTTAGCATACCAAGCGAGGGTTGTTCTCGTTAGGACATTTTGGCGCAGTGCATGCAAGGTGATAGGACTAGACACTATCAAGAAACTGAAAAGGCTAAGCTGTGCACAAATTAAATGTTCTTTCCTTTTTTATATTAATCGTAGTCTTGACTCTAAATGATATTAATTTTAAGATAACTCATAAATATTAAAGTAAATAATATTGTGGATCATAATAATTTTTTATATTCTTCGATACAAATATAAATCACGTACCAACATCATGTAAACGCTAATGGGGCGCTATGAAAATGGTGTTTCAGTACATTTTATTTTAAATTTAAGTTTTTTCTTTTTATTTGTTTTTTTTGTTTGAAGCCCCGAAAATATTTTTATTTTGAAAATATTTACTGAATGTTCGGACGTACATGAGTACACATGTATCCTCGTTTTAAAATCAAGACACTAAGGGTTTGGTACCACCAATTGCATTTTTGTATTTGTTGGGATATCTACCTTAATAAAATAATATTCTGTAAAAATTTCAGTTCCCTACGGCTTGTGGTAAAGCCCTTTAAAGATAACACAGACTAACAGACGTCTACAGACAGACTCTCAGTACCTATTTACTCTTTGGGTACGGAACACTAAACCATATTTCAAAAGTGACTGATAGAGAAAAGATTGAACAATAAATAAAAAGCAAAGAATGAATCGAAGCATGAGTAACAGACGTATCTCAATGCTTTAGTCAGCAATGAAGTCGAGATCTGTCCAAAGATATGTTTTCAAATCTTTGAATCAGACTCGTATTGAATGAAAAATGCCATTGCAGCAGTGAAATTTATGCCAATGACACTTGGTTCTTGCTTTTCATGAGCAAGAACCAATAAAGGCGTGCATTGTAAAAGAATGTAAGTGCTCTCCAAAATTTTAATATTGGGTTCAGGGTTTTTAAGTATTTATTTTATTTTCAACTGCCGGTTATAACAAATAACTACTTAAAGGTGTGTAATCTGACAAACACATTTTTAAATTGAAAAATCTAGTCATTTAATTAGATTTATTATAGTATTATTATTAATAATAGTACACAGATTTGTCTTACTATTAGAGGCCGAGAATCTAAATGGGCTCTTTTTCGCCCTGTGGGTCGTCCCGTCGTCGTAATGTAGAAGTGACAAGTGGTTAGCATATTACCGCTATTATTTTCTGTAGTCTTAAAGTAACCGACAAAAAATTAAATTTTGACAAGAGGTCTTAAGTAGATGTACGAAACCCTTGAAATATGACGAATTACTTTTTCATGTTGAGAAACATATACATCTAATAACGACAATTTTGTACCATTATGATAAACGTTTACACACTCATACGGAGGTATGAGTGTGTAACGTTTATCATTATTAGGATTCCCTGTGTCGCAGATGGCATGGACAAACGCATAAACACAAGACAAACACCCAAGACCCGAGAACAAACTTCATGCTCACCACACAAAGTGTGCCCCGGCCGGGTATCGAACCCGGGACCCCTCGCTTCGTAGGCAGGGCTACTACCAACTAAGCCACGGAGTCGTCAAACTATATCGTATAACTATATCGTGGGCGTTTTGACATTTCCACGATTCAGACGCAAATGCACACGTCTTGTTGTGCATTAAACAGACAACCGTAACGAGCACTCCACTTTGTGGAAAATGGGGATGCAGTTCCGTATCTATGGCACAACGGTTGGACGACACACAATGTAGGTTGAACGCTGACTTTTAATGGTCTGATATTTACGAAAAGCTTTGCTGTGTAACCTTTTATCTTATCATTACGTACCTGACGAACAAACCACTTTTACTTGTGTTATTAAAATTAATTGTGTTATAAAAATTATATACGTGCGCTTTGCAGTCTCATACAAAGTCAAAGTCAAAGTCAAAGTCAAATTCATTTATTCCTTTAGATCTCAAGTATCATTTGGACACGTCAAATTTTACACATGCATGTACACATATTCGTGAGCATATAACGTGTCACAGGAACTCCCAGGCACATTACATGCACACAGATATGTCAAATTACAGTCAGTTTTCATGTTTAAGCTTATCTTATTTGTTAAGTTTACGTCTGTTCCAACCCTAACCGACCAACCCGAGGGGAAGAAACAGACAAGAAACCCCTCGGAGACAGTACTACATATTCGCGAATATGGTCCTGCGTCTAGAGCAAATTCATTCCCAAGCCTTTTTGTCATCTAGGTAATCTGATATTTTATAGTAAGCTTTTGCGACAAGTTTACGTTTGATGACAGTTTTAAATTTATTTATTGACAGTAATTGAATTTCGCTCGGGATTTTGTTAAAAAAGCGTACACATTGACCTTTAAAAGAATTGCTAACCTTATGGAGCCTAGTAGTGGGCACAGCGAGTTTATTTTTATGCCTAGTGTTTACACTATGATTGTCACTTTTCTTTGTGAACGAGCTCATATGTTTACGAGTGTACATCACATTCTCATATATGTACTGACATGTAACCGTTAGTATATTTATATCCTTAAATTTTTTCCGTAATGATTCTTGGGGACCCATATTGTAAACTGCTCGAACAGCCCTCTTCTGCAACACAAATATGGTGTTGATATCTGCAGCATGCCCCCACAGCAGTATGCCATATGACATAATGCTGTGAAAGTAGCCGAAATATACAAGCCTAGCGGTATCTACGTCTGTGAGCAGGCGGATCTTTTTGACGGCATATGCTGCAGAACTAAGTCTCTTCGACAATCTTTCAATATGTGGGCCCCACTGAAGCTTATTATCTAAAGTTATTCCTAAGAACGTTGTGGTATCTACGAGATCTAACTGTTCATCTTTTATTTTAACATTAATATCTACTTTTTTAACGTTGGGTAAAACAAATTTTAAACACTTTGTTTTCTTTCCATTAAGTAGCAAATTGTTTACATTGAACCAATTTACTACTTTAGAGAGAGCATTGTTTACATCGTCAATAACGACTTGTTGCCGTTTTAATTTAAATAAAAGCGAAGTGTCATCTGCAAACAATACAATCTCATGATCGTCCTTTACAATATAGGGAAGATCATTTATGTAGATTAAGAATAGAAAGGGTCCAAGTATAGATCCTTGAGGAACGCCCATAGTAACCACTGACCCCGGGGATCGCTTTCCGTTAACTTCAACTCTTTGTACTCTTTCACTCAGATAAGAGGAAAGAAGATCTAGAGCATTGCCCTTTATACCATAATGGTGTAGCTTCCTGATCAACGTTTCATGGTGTACGCAATCAAAAGCCTTGGACAAATCACAGAAGACACCTAATGCATCTTGTGATCCCTCCCAGGCATCAAATATATGTGTTACTAACTCAACACCAGCATCGGTTGTTGAGCGACCCCTTGTAAAACCAAATTGTTTATGATGTAGTAAGTTATTTGAGTCAAAATGATTTTGTAGTTGATTTAAGATCAACTTTTCAAAGATTTTACTGAATGTTGGCAGTACTGATATCGGTCTAAAGTTACTGGGGTCAGATGTACTACCAGATTTGAACAGAGGGATTATTTTACTACATTTCATTAAATCAGGAAATACCCCACAATCAACACATTCATTAAATATGATAGCTAGTTCAGGTGCACTGGTGTTAATTAATGGTTTTACGATGCTAACAGAAATACCCCATAGATCAGTAGTTTTTTTTTCATTAATTAATTTAAAAGCTTTGTAAATGTCAGTACAATTAACATAATCAAATTTAAAATCTCTGGAACATGATGGTACATTGTCAATTAGCAATGACTCTGCCATTACATGCGAGGATTTCAATAACTTGGTAGTAGAGACTGGAATGTCAGTAAAAAAGGTTTCAAACGCCAGGGCTACTTCGCTGTCTTGTTTGATGTCTGTACTGCCTATACTCAAGTTATAGGTGTTTATATGAGTTTTGGACTTTCCAGTCTCACTGTTAATGATTTTCCACGTTGTTTTGACTTTGTCTTCACTATTTCTGATTTTAGAACTTATAAACCGCGATTTTGCTTCGCGACATACTATTTTGAAAATCTTAGAGTATTTTTTAACATAATCTTTAAATGACTCACTAGTATTAAATTGTTTTTCACTATATAATTCATACAACTTTATTCTACTTTTATGTAAACCTACTGTTGCCCACTCACTAAAAGTTGGTGTATCAGATACCATGATTGATTTGGTTGTAAATATTGAGCTAAATAATGTATTAAAATTATTAAAGAAATAATTATAAGACTCATTGGGTCCATTGGGTAAAAAGGGCATATTTGTAATTAAATTTAATTTTAACCTTTCCAAACGTTCAGTGGTAACTGGTACAAAATTTATTTTTCTTTTAACAATTGATTTCTTACAACTTTCGAATTTAATAAATTGACCACAGTGATCTGAACTTAATTTGTTAATTACACATTTATTTAATATGTCAAAATTAGTAAATATATTATCTATGCATGTAGCCGAAGTGGCAGTTATTCTAGTTGGCTCCATGAACAAATGGTTTAAATTATAAGATTTAAATAAATTTATCAACCTTGCGCTTGAAGGACTATTTTCTAATATATTTATATTAAAATCTCCACAAATTATTATATTCTTAGTTGATTTACATATTTTGAACAAAATTGATTCTAATGTTTTTTCAAAAATATCATATGAACCAATTGGTGGTCTGTACGCACTAATAACTATGAATTGCTCCAGCTCGACACAGGCTATTTCAATAATTCTTTCAACAGAGTGGTGGACTATATCTGAGCGTTCTTTGAATTTCAGCAATTTATTTATGAGTATTAATGAACCACCATGTATTGCATTGACTCTGCTGAAAGAGCTACCCACTTGGTGATTATTAAAGTTGAACATGAACTCATGGCTTTTTAGCCAATGTTCAGTGATACATAGTATATCAATTTGATTACTGTTCATGAACAACTCTATTTCTAAGTCTTTACTCTTTATGCCTTGTATATTTTGATGCACCAAGTGAATAAAATTAATATTTTTTAACAATGGTCTATTTTTATTAGGGTATTGATCTAAATTATTTTTTGACTTTTTATTGCTAGAGACTTCCTCTATTGTCACATTATCTAATTTAAACATGGAATTACTTCCAGTGTTTTGTTTATAATTACATAATTTTGCTCAATAGAAGCAGTCTGTGTAGCCAAATTTTTGGCTGTAATATTAAAAAAATATGATAGCGTTACAGCTATTTGTCTTTTATAGAATTTTGAAAGGTAATAACTACCTTTAGTCAAATAATAATTATTAGTAACAATATTGTTACAGTCAATTAATTGTATTTTCTGACTATTGCATGACATAGTATGCAATGTCAGATTTAACTTATGTCTATATTGATTTTCTGCTTGTGACAAACTCCTACTATAAGGGAATGTAAACATAACTATTTTATTAACATTTAATGAGCTTATGGATTCATAATACTTTATGAGATCCAATTTGTTTACATCCCCCCTATTACCAATAAAAAGTATCAAATTGGTGTCACAGCTAAACTTTGATTTAACTATTTTATTCAAAATGTCATGATAACTGGAATTCGATGTTCCGTACGATTTTTTTTCAACCGATTTCCAAAGGAGGTTATCAATTCGGCTGTTGTTTTATGTTTGTTATCTCAGAACTCTGTCATTCATTAACCGATTTAGAATTTTTTTTTAGAAATTTTATCTGTTCAGTTGTTTGGTTTTTTTGGTTTTGATCAATGTAACTGAATAGTATGACATCCAAATAAACTAAATTGCGTATTTTGATTTCCTGTGACTTTTTCACCCATGGGCCTGTAATTAGGGATGAAAATATTAAAGTCGTTTTTATTAGTCAGACAATTATTTTATTTAATCAATTTCTCACTCTATATCAGTATAGTAGGAGTCTTTTTGAAACTCGACCATTTTGATTTTATGATTAAATCTCCTTCAACCTCTGCTCCTTGTTAGTTGCTCTCTGCTCCTTGTTATTTAATTAGTTGGTCCTCGCCATAAGCTTTAGCTTATTACATTACATTAAATTAGCACTGGTACTAAAATAGTCTGCGACAGCTATAAAATTATTGCCGTATTCATTACATTCAGAACGAGCAGAACAATTGCTCCCGTTTATTTTAGCTTGGTCCGGCACCGAACTAGCTCTACTGCAGATTTAAATTGTTAGTCCTCGTCATAATTGTCTTAAAAGTAACTACACTTTTAGGCGTAAGAATCGGCGTAGAACTCTTAACATCGGCACATCGAAAGTAAAGATAAAGCAGCCGCTATGAATGTTGGAATCTTTAACAAAGTTAAGCGAACTTCTATGTCTTTACCAAGCTCAAGTCCAGTCAGGTCTTGAGTATTGCTGGCATCTTTAGTATGGTTCGGCAAAACACCAGCTTGCAGCTGTAGATTCGATAGAGCGTAGAGATTTTAGGTTTATAGGTGACCAGTAAATTATGGCGAGTACGATCCAAAGTCTCGACCACCGCCGCAAAGTCATATGCCTTTCGATCTTTCGCAGACTCCACTTGGATACTGTGCACAGGAACAGCTTACTTATTTTCTTAATTCCACCTAATTCCACCAACGCCCTTTCACTACAGTACGGGAAAACGAACGGCTCAATACTATCCTTACCTCATCGAATCATCCATTTGTACGAAATGCTTCGTCTCTGCCTTCATAATTCGAACAGCTTAGGATTGGAACACTTTGGCGACATTTGTTTTTCCTGAAAACTATAATACGACCTAAGCCTCTTCAAGTCAAGGATAAATAAGTTTCTCCTAGACCTTCGTGCTCCATCATCGACCTCATCATCACTCAACATCAGGTGAGATTGAGGTCAAGCGAAGGACTATCGCCAATAAAAAAAGCCAGCCCTGTCATAATGCAGATTTTATTTTCACTAAATAAAGTAGACCCGCATCGTTTTCATGCGTAACGTGTAACGTGACGCGCACACTTTTAATGAGGGAAAATGCACATACGTTTTATTTATTCATAGAAAGTCAGTTACAGGTAGTCACACAGTATAACCGTAGTATTTAGGTACTACTTTTCTAAGTATTAAGGTTATGCACAAATATCAATTCAAAGTTCATTTCTCAACACTAAAATAGATTTTTAGGTTAAGCAAACATAAATAACCATAAAGGCAACAAGTTAATTTTATGAAAATGTAAAAATTTCCCCTGACTTGGTGAATAGTGATGAACTGATGATAGCTAAGAACAGAAAACAAACATGTCCTAGAAACTTAAAATGATTGGAAGAAATGTAATATATTGGAATCCTGTGGTAGATCAAAGACCGGAGAGAAGGCCGGTGCAGTAGAGGTTAATAAGATGTAGCTCCCTATTCAGCGGTGTATCGCTCTCCGATATAATATATAGGTAGTTGTGAGCACAGAGCTAGATAGTATATCCATCGAATCTAAATTGAGCTTCTATAAAAGTCTCGTGTATCTGCAGAGGGGACGTTATGAGGAACAAGTCTATCAAAAATCATAAATAATTCGTTCATTATCATTTATTAATATCACGGTTAGAAAAATTTAGTCTCTTGGAAGATATTTGAGTTTTTTTACGTCTGGCATGGGTATCACTCCAAAAGGTGTCACCAGGCAAGCTGTCGGCTGGAAGAAAGAATAGGTGGATAATAATTACATGAAGGAGAGATAAGCTCGATTTTTTGAATTTTTCTGGATTAAAGATATATCTTTCATCCAGAAATAATTACTAGTTGATAAGCCATATCGGATTTCTTCGGGCGGCGTAAAAAACTCACACCAGAGATTGTCACATATAAAGAACTAGCTTTTGCCCGCGACTTCGTTCGCGTGGACTTCAGGTTCGTCCCGTCTAGTCTAGTAATAAGAGAGATAAACATATACCATCACGGACTTTTTTGGAGACCTTTTTAAGTTGTACAATACTGTAGTACATTGTTTTGATCTATCTTGTAGGATTCAGTCAGCGTTTGCAATGTAAGCGCAAAAAATGTGTTTTTTTACGACCTCACATTAGAAACCTCAAAAATTGTAGCCTATATGTTATTCTGATGTATAAGCTATATTGTGGTAAAGTTTCATTCAAATCCATTCAGTAGTTTTTACGTGAAAGAGTAACAAACATCCATACATCCATACATCCATACTTACAAACTTTCGCCTTTATAATAGTAGTAGGATAGATCACGAGTGCTTAGTTCGGGGCAAACTAAGGACTTCTATCAAGCAACATTTTATAATACAAAATAACAAATGTCAAAGCTACTTATATTAATTTAGCAGTGAAAAATGTACTAAGCTTCGATCCTTCAAATATGAAAAAGACCTTAGATTAGGCACACGGGCTTATTTCAATAACAGGCACGGTATTGTTTTAATGTTTTCTTTCGTTATAATATTGACTAAACCGTTTTACCTGATAACCTCCGTTTTTCAACGCTACTTCTAACTGGGTTTCCAGTGGCTGTAAAATGATGCTAAGGTTGGGTATGGTTTCGTTGCTATGTTTGACCTCTTCAACGTCAATAATATTCCACACTGATATGTCCAGAGCTGGAACGATTACCTCTATGCTATCCTGTAAAATATAATATATTAGGTAATATGTCAAACGAGCAGTAAGCATTTTCACCGATCATTAACAACCTTCAGGTTTACCTTCAGATAGTAACGGGCACGGTAACGTATTCGTTACTATATGAGATTAAGTGTAGGAAATATCTCATCTTTTAATAGGCTGTTGTTTAAGTAGTTTATGTAATATATACCATTGCGCTGTTGCTTTTTCAATAAAACATAGATTAAATAATACTCTGAAATATGGACATTCATCTCATAATCATCATAATAATATTGTATCATTATTATTAGGTATTAGTTCTAATGAATGCAAGGGATTTACATGAAATTAGTGTAGGTTACACATTGTTTGATCATCATAACTCCAGTTCCTACAATTGGTTGACATGGATTTTAATAACTTTTTCTCGGGTGAAATAACTAACTATGTTATTAGATTAATTGTAATAAATGTGATAGTTTCGGTAGATGGATGGATGTTTGTTACTCAATCACGCCAGAACGGCGGAACGGACCTGGATAAAACTTGGCACAGACAAACTGGAATAGCACATAAGTTATTTTATCCCGGAAAAAATAATAAATAGACGTCGTCCTTGTTAACCAATTCTAGGAACTGAAGTTATATTGGTTTTAGCACCTACTAAAGGTATACCATGAAACAATGTGTAACTAATACTACTAATTGTAATAATTGTATTCTATGTGAGCAAGGATACTTCCAAGCTTGCTTGCTATAAATACTTCTACGTCATTCAGATGACTGTATGATGCATAAGTAAATACATAATTACCTGTTTTATTCCATCAGCTTTCTTATACTTTAGCGACTGCAGCGCGCTCATGATATACTCCTCATTATCAGGGTAGGTTTTAGGACTGCTAAGGGCCTGATTCAATTGGTCCATAGTCCAAGTTTTACCACCAGTAGGAGGCAATAACAAGACCGTAGTATTCTAAAACAAATCAATGTAATTCTCAATAAGATTATACCAGAAAGCAACTTTGGATATATTCCTACCTATTTGGATATTAACTATTAATAAAAGACATACATTTCGTTTGGTGATTGCAGCAGATACATAGTCTGCTGACAAGCATCCTAACCTAAAGTTATAAGCACACAGACATTCAGTCACCTGTCTTCAACAGGACTGGTGACTTGATCGCATGAACCTTTAGTGCAAATTAATTTCTCACCGTTTCTTGTTCAGAATTATATATTTCAAGCATAATCCGATTTAGAGCAGTCTCCAAACATGTGCTTATCGTTTGATGCGTTTCCTCTGTCAGCGCCTTGGATATCTCATTCAGATTCCAGGTTTCCACTGTAGGCCAGCTGCAGGACGAAGCGACGAACGTTGCCAACAACAGCAAGATCTTCATGTTTATCTGAAAACAAGAAACCGCAATAAAATATGCTGCGGTGAGGTGATGAATATTTTTCAATGCAAATGTGTTTAAATGTATGTCGATTGAGCTCATGCCAACATCGTGTGCAAGGGTTATTCCCGCTCGTCCCCAAGTTTCACCCCAATGGGGGTCACCAAATCTAAAAAGTTTGGTGAAATATTTTATATATTATGTTAATTAAAATATGAACAAAAAATTAATATTGTAAAAATAATATGAAAATTATAAAAAACTATTTATAAAAACAAACTTAAACGTAAAACACGGCCTCATCTCTTAATTACTAGGTATAAGGTATTTTAAATTTGTTAGGATTAAACCCATTTTTTTTATATTGCTCGTATCATGCATTTTCATGTCATGCAAATTTGGTTTAGTAACAGTAACAAACACACACTAGAGATGAATTTTAAAAAGAAATAACAAACGACTTATATAACATAAAATGAGATATCTGCTATGCCAAAATAAAAAACACGTTGTTGATGTTGTTTTCAAAAATTGAGTGTTTAACAATTGGGTAATGTAAACTAATTAACTAATTACACGTATTTTTAAAACTCCTGAGCCCTGAGTATACTCCCACAACATAACACCATTTTGGAGTGTATTTTTGCAATATTGGTACCCCGCGCGCAATAATAATGATCCACCTTTTTTACTGAAACGTGGCAGCTCCCGCACTACCACTGGGAACATTTCCATCATTTCGTATTTCACTCTTGAGTTTCTTAATAAAGCGTACACACAGCCCTTTAAAAGAATTGCTAACATTATGGAGCCTAGTAGTGGGCACAGCGAGTTGAGTTTTATGCCTAGTGTTTACATTATTATGATTATCACTTTTTTTACTATCATTAAAATATTAAGTTGAAGAAAAATATGATAAATTCTCAATTTGTAACATTCTTCCTGTACAGTTTAAGGTTGAATGTCGTAATGTCGTTGTAATTTATTACACCGAGGATTTGTTATATATTATATCATCACACTATATCTTCAAAGCCAAAAAAAACATACCATACCATAATTAACACGCCCTGTTAATAACAGAAAACAATAATTGGTTGTCTAAAATCAAAGCATAAAAAATATTGTTGAGACAGAATGGGTATACCATTTCTGTCGACAAGCATTAACGCAAAGGCAAAGGCCGTTATCATCCATCTTCACATAATAACGTACGAAACACAATATTGGGAGTTCTTTTAAAAACCATGTTAGATGTTTTAACTATAAAGCTCTGATACAAATATAAATATTAACAATTTATACAAAGGTGAGCTATTGAGCTGTCTGTGAGTCTGTAGACGAATCAATTGGTATACCAATTGATTCGTCTACAGACCAATTAAACGATCTATATATACCTACCTCAATTCTCCATTACAAATTTAGTCCTTAAAATTTCCTCCATACCGGGTAGTCTGTCGCCGTGTAATGGTGCACTTATATTGCTGTATTTCAGTTGGAGTGTGTGGGTGCTGGTAAAATCACAGGCACTCGAGGTGTCACATCCCCGCCTCAGAGTGACGTCGTCTCGTTTCATTAATCGAATAATAACACAATTAGTTATCGTTAATAACAATAACTACTCGTGTAATAATCCTGTAAATGTTAAGTAACTACTTACCTAGAATTAGTTGCCTGCAACAAAGAAGCGCACCGCCAACTAAATGAAAAGTGCTTTGCCTTTATTTTTGTTAACTGATTATATAAGTTGAATTTAATAAGTTAAACTATATTACCTGCTGCGTATCCGCCACGCCGCCCGGCTTGCTTCGCTCTAATGAATTCAGCTTTATAACCTATTGTTATGTTCATGTCTAACTGACATTTGTGAACTATTGTGTGGGCAAATATAACAAAACCTTATATCTTAACCTCTATCTTATATACCTAATATCTTGGAAATATCTTAAGCATTATTTCATACCTTTACACAAACCTATAAAAATAGCTCTCGAACTGACGTACTTGATAAAAATCTCGTTTAGACAAGTTAAATGAATGAAATTATACAGTTCCAATGTAATTACTAGATATTAAATATCAGATTGCCTAGATGACAAAAAAGCTTGGAAATGAAAATGCTGCACTCTTTGACGCATTGAGTCTTATTGGCGAATAAGTTATACTGTCTCCGAGGGGTTGACAGGTTGGTCAGTTAGAGTTAGATGTAAACATAACAAATGACTATTCTCTAATTTGACATATGTGTGTACAAGTAATGTGCTTAAAGAGCTCCTGTGACACATAAGATCACGATAATGTTTACTTGAGTATGTAAAACTTTACGTGTCCAAACGATACTGAAGATCTAGGAATAAATGAGTTTGAACGTCCAAATGTAGAGGAGGATAACCTGATAACATTGTTTGCGTCATCTAATATTTAATAATCTACTGGTACAATATCAATGTGTAAATATACTCCGTCGTTTATCAACCGATATAAAAAGTTATTTTTTTAATTGAAAGGATATACTTTGACATTGATCCCATAGAAATTTTATCAAAATCGGTTCCATAGAAACAACTGGATTCGCCCGTTGTATATCGATTTGACAGTTTAATTTTTTATATGAATATGATGTACTTCTAATGGACTGAAATGAGGAATAAAATTTTGATATCGGTTTTTTCGATTTTTTTATCAGTCACTTGTTTCTATTGTTTTCAATTTGTACCGTCGACCAAAAAAGTGCTGTTTAATTAATGTTTTTGCCATGCATGTGTTTGCCGGTATACAATATAATGGTTGCAAATATGGAATAATTATTATTTCAATATAAAATCAATGAATTCGTTGTTCAAACTTCTATGAAACACATAACATAACATACATACAAAACATACAGGAGAATAGAGAGCTTCCACCTTTTTGTCAGTTTCAAATATAAAGTATGAGTATAAAGGATCTGCTATTTTGTTAAAGTAATTTATATGTATAGACATATAATTGTAGTATATATTGTATTAATGCTAATATTTAGTGAACCCACCATAGTTTTTACGAGCCTTAAACAAAGTATAATAATCTGATAAAAAAAATAAATAGGTACTCGTAAATGGACGTTGGTAGATGTTAATAACTTAAGGGACGCGACCTAATTAATTAACTTACCACCTTGCCCGATTCATCATTATTTTATAAGCGAAAATGTTTTTTTTTTTCTCAAATAGGTATAGTAAAATGACAATTATTAATATGATTTCAGTAAAAATATGAATATACAATAACTGGCTGAGCTAGATAGTTAAGCATAGATAAAATTACAATTGAAATATTGCCTTTTACACGTCGGATTAATTTCACAGCCTTTTTTTTTAAATTTATCCATATATTAACGTAATTTTAAGACATCCAAATTTGCACTCTTTGATAATTTTTTACTCGTATTTCCTTTATTTTATTACTTGTGCCTTTGAATTTTATCGTATATTATCGTGTTACCTGTATTTCGACGAGTTTTAAAAAGAATTTTTATTGTATTTGATCATACAGTACAATATATAAATAATTATACAATACAATAAACCAATAGGTTCACACTGAGCAACTTGCTACCGAACAATGAATGATAAATAGAACGAATGTATCGGTTTTAAAACGATTTGATATGCTTACCTATACACATAAAGTTTGTAAGAGTAAAATAAATTCTCACACACTAACTACGATATATTGGTTGAGCAAATGACGGTTTAAATTTAAAATCACGGATTCGATTCCAGCTTGAATATGTTATTATTTACATAACATATTTTAGCTTTGAAAGCTAAAATTATCTACATGTTCACCTTAGAAATGCACCCGGTTTCCTTGCAATTTTTCCCTTCATCGTTTCGAGAACATGGTATTGCGCACATAAATATTTCAAGTTAACTCATTGGTGCACGTATGGGTTTGAACCAGTGCCCTTCAGATTGAAAGTCGACGTCTGGGCCACCACGCTCCCTCTAGGTTATCTATCTCTTTATATCTTTTTATTTCTAAATTTTAAAATACCTGACACTGGCAATAACACTTAAGACCAGAAGGTAATTAGGTGCAAGTTATTAGAACCCGTCGTAATGGGTAGGTATATTACAAAAATAATTCGTAAATATGTTAACTTGTTAAACGATTGGTATCCATTGAGATAAGACATTACATTAACCCACTTTTCATTGCGCCCGCATCTTAATATTTACAGTAAGCACCATTACCATGCGTATCAGCCTTTTTTATACTACTAAAGTGACGGGAAGAGCTGGAGGCCTACCTGATAATAAGTCGTTACCGCCGTCTATAACAACAGCAATACGACCTAGGTCCTCCGACTCTTAAAGCCAGTCTCTAATTTAGCAGTCGTCCCAAGAAGTCTTAGATTTTCTGCTAATTAAAATATAATATAAAATTTGATTACAAACCATAGTTGATTTTATTCAAAATTATCCTCATATTATTTTAGTGGGGACGAACGCTACAAAAAACAACAGCTGGCCCCTTCGGGAATGAACGCTTCTGTCTGTAGTTTAGTAAGACAACGAGAATCGAATATAATAAAACCAATTATTTAACATTGTAATAAGTGTCACGTATAAACCACAAAACAAAATATTATGTTAAACAAGATAGTAACTACTTATTGTATTATTTAACAATAATATTAAGGCAACGTGATTGGCGGATATTTTCTTATAATTGAGATGGTTTTATCCTAAAATTTATGCAACAACTACGTGTTTGAATGTTTTTAAATGCAAATTACGCAGTGTCTTCTTCACATATAAAATTTATAACCCGCCTCAAGCGACCTATGAAGAAAGCACTACCTTCATTTTATTTGAGTTGGAAGTATAAAACATGAAAACTGACTGTAATTTGACATATCTGTGTGCATGTAATGTGCCTGGGAGTTCCTGTGACACGTTATATGCTCACGAATATGTGTACATGCATGTGTAAAATTTGACGTGTCCAAATGATACTTGAGATCTAAAGGAATAAATGAATTTGACTTTGACTTTGACTTTGACTATGTTATCAAGATTTTAAGCATCATAGTAGTTTGTAAATATCTCAATTGGTTTTCTCTAACAACATTATGTATACTCCATCAATTATCACATCAATGAATAGATCAGAAATACATCGAATTAATAATTATTTTCAGGTCACAATCGCGGTCACGATCAGTGACCCCCAGCACCTCCCCGCCGCCACTGCCGCCTCCCGCGCCACCACCGCCGCCCCCGCATACTCTACATCCAGACAATGCATTAGGTAAACACGTGTATTATAGGTATTATAATTATAAGGCAAAGTTACTGCTTACCCAACCGTTCGTTCTTCAACCCTTTGAGACAGGTGTTTATACAAATTCTATCTCGTCTATGGAGCGGAGTTAAGCGACGACTAGACCGCATTATTGCTGAGCTCGGTTCAAGCCTTTGTATGTTACTAATAGATTGCATATTCATCTCCGAAAACAACTTAGCTCAGCGAGATCTCGTCAACAACAATAAGTTAATTTAAAAAATTACAGAGAACTTTATTATATTAGGTCGAGGTGCTCTTATCGCTGCGGGCAGACAGCTAAGCGACCACAGCAATAATCGAGAGTCATCTCTCGATGACTCAGGCGTGGTGGATGACCACGACGATGGGGAGCATACGTCAGACGATCAGGCGCCCCATCCGATCCCTCACGCACACCCGAGAAGGGCGCACTTACTTTTGCCACCACCACCGCCACCACCGCATCCGCCAGGATGGATACCGCAATTACAAGTTCCACAGATTCAGCAAATACCACCTGCAGAGCCAATACAGCAGGTCAGTATTGATGAATGACTATTGCGGACAGAGTTCTGTTGAAAGTAGAAGCAGCTCAACCTCCAAAAGATATCTTTTAGATGTAGATCTGCCTACAAAAATAAACTTTACAAATGATTGTAGTTCTTAACATTTATGCAAAATGATCAGATTTATATTCAAAGGCACGGTAAAATAAGTACAATAACAGAATTTCGGTTCCGTGGAAGATTAAAACCAATAAATTTTGAGATTATACATTATATTAATAATGTCTAGTAGGTGCATAAAGAAAACTATAATTATGACACTTTAGGTACAAGAAACACAAACCCAAACAAAGCCAGAATCAAAGAAACAAAAACTAAAGAACTTAAAAGGAAAGAAAGCAGAGAAACTGAAAACTGAAACCCCTGAGAAACCCCCAGTTCATGAGAGATATCCATTGAACCCAGATTACCTCAACCAGATCGTTGTGCTGGGTAAGTAAATAGAGAAATTGCTAATTCTTAGATCCTTTAGTAATGCAATCAATTGATCTAAAAAAAAAATGTTGATAGCATTAGACAATTACCCATTTCTGAGCACGGCTTTGACACTGAAAAGCACGGTACAAATAACACTCAACTTGATGATGCTGACACTTCAGAATGAACGCTTTGCAAACACGAAAGTATATCAGTATCATTGACAGAAATGCAGTTTGTGCATTACAGACAGACAATTCGATTAAGTAGTTTAGTTTTACGAACGAGTTATTGGCTACTTTGCATGGTAAAAATTTTAACCGAACGAACTTTGCAAAAGCAAAATCTTTACATATGTCTAAGAGAGCTTATAATGTTTGGTAGTTTTCTATTTTCTCAAATTACCATGTACAGTTTTTTCAGATGATCATGTTTTGATTACTAGCAGTACTTTTTTCTTCTCAGTCTAATCTACACTGTTTCAATTCTCATTTGCCAACAAATAATTTATTTGGATGTCTGAATTATGTAAGATTCTTCTTTAATTTTTGTATAATCCTACGATAAGATAGTGATCCGTTTGATTCTGGGCAGATATTAAACGCACATTGTTTATCAAGTCCTTACTCAAACGGTCACCACGCAAGAGTTTGATGGCTCTAAGAATTGTGAAACCTTGAAAAAAATATTTTTTGATGCATTCAAAGAGCTACCAAAATGTAGATAATGCAATTACATCTTGCAAGAAATCAGTTACCTATAGGTACTGCTATCGCCTTAGAAACAACCATCGCCTTGCTGGAAGCAGCATATTAATGTATACAGATGTATGGCAGTTTCTGATGGCTGATAACATCACAATTAGCTTCACTACTCGATGAGGCTAAACTTCATTGAGCATTTTAATACAACACTGTTGCAATCTCGCTTCTACCCTCATTAATATCGTCAGGGGCGGACTGGCCATACAAGCGCGCACCCGACCTCCCCCAAGCGGAGACGACGAAAATTAATGAGATCAGTTTATTGGCCGCCACGCACAAAACTCATATGGGCAATTACGAGCAAAATTGCACTTACTTCACAGGTTAGTAAACACTGACGCCAACGCTTCAACCCCCCCAGTCCACCCCTGTTCCCCACAGGAAGACTGCAGGGTCTTTGCGATGGTTCACTCGCTGTTGTCCTATCACCAGAATCGCATTCAAGTCCTTTACATCACCACCTCACATTTTGACAAACTGCTTCTTACCTAATTTGAAAATTCTTAAACTTTTATGCGATTCATCTTTGAAGACATGAAATCACTATGTGGAATTCAAAATTTTCAATAGCTGACCGGTAAACTGCACCGATTCGATTATAAATTGGTTTGATTATAGAGATTAAATGCAATTTTCCTGCATATCTTATATTCCCATTTCCGCTTTACATTGCATGATGTTTTTTATCCTTACTATGATTTAAAACTTTGCAAACGAAAGCTTTGCATTTGGTTACGATTGATACGCCTCACTACGCTTTCGCTGATTTAGTCGATCTTATCTTCCATTTAGATTTAGATGATCAATGTAAATGTTTATCATGCTAATTAAATGCAGATGTTGATTAATTGTTAATTTTTACCGTAGATGAACTCGTGGATAGAAACTGTGAATGCTGCGTCAGTTGCTGCATAGACTATGAAGGTTGGCTGCAGTTTCAAAACTGTTTATATGGAATCGTGAAAGATCCACTGTTCGAGTTGTTTATTACTACTTGCATTGTTCTCAATACACTATTTCTTGCGTTGGAGCATCATGGGATGAGTGAGAATGTACGATCGGCCTTAGATATAGGAAATAAGGTAAAAGCAATACATAGAGGTAAAATTGACTTAATTTCAATGCAATAAATATATCAATGTATAATTGTATTCCAGGTGTTCACATCAATATTTACATTGGAGTGTATCTTGAAAGTAATGGCAATGAGTAAAGACTTCTTCGCATGCGGTTGGAACATATTCGATTTGATCATTGTTTCTGCCAGCCTTCTAGATCTAATATTTGAACTTGTTGATGGCCTTTCTGTACTACGAGGTCTTCGTTTGGTGAGTTAACTTCACAAATATTAGTTAATTACACTGTGCAACATGCTGATAGTTATGAATTTACAAATTTGTCTTTTTTACAGTTGCGTGTGTTAAAATTGGCTCAATCGTGGACTACAATGAAAGTGTTGTTGAGTATTATAATCTCGACAATAGGTGCTCTCGGTAATTTGACGTTCGTGTTAGTGATAGTTATATACATATTTGCCGTTATCGGTATGCAGTTATTCAGTAAATCGTACACCCCAGATAAGTTCGAGCCGGATCCAATACCCAGGTACCTAAATTCTATAAGTTCTTATGTTTACTAACGATATAAAAACTTCCATATAAACATTGTTCTCATTAAAATGTGTCTTTTTTAAGGTGGAACTTTAATGATTTCTTCCACTCGTTCATGATGATATTCCGAATACTCTGTGGCGAGTGGATCGAGCCACTGTGGGATTGCATGAGGGCGGAAGAAGAGGCCGGGGCGGAGAGCTGTTTCTTTATTTTTTTGCCTGCGTTGGTGATGGGAAACTTCATGGTGCTCAACCTCTTTCTTGCCTTGCTGCTCAACAGCTTTAACAGCGAAGAACTTAAGAATAAGAAAGAGGTAACAATAACGTACGCTGCAAATATGTTTTTATTCTGCTTTCAAACCTGATTATTGTAAAGTTTGGTCTCAAACATCCAAGTTAGTGTTGTGTATCTGTGTGTCCACGCCACTTGCAATACCTAGTACCTAGAGTGTTCAGTGGATTATTATTTTTGATCGTTTTATGTTATATGTAAACTTACAGGAAGTTGGTGAAGATTCAAAGTTAGCGAAAAGTTTCGATAGAATACGTTCTATAGTAAGAAAAAAAGGTTTCCTTATATCGAGAAGCAAAGAGACTGAAAAAAAATCTAAGTTAGAAGAGCTAGTTAATGAGTTTATGTCACAACAACGCGTGAATGAAAAAAAGACATCAATACCAAGCGAGCCGAGGTACTCATCCTCAATGCAGGAAACCATATTGTTTCCTCACGACAATATTTATAGTCATAGTTATCAAGAAGCATTAAATAGGTAAGTGTTCGGGAATGTTAGGCATAAACATTTTAGAGAAATCTAACAAACCTGACCGAGGTTAAAAACTTATACTAATTTTAGGCCAATATCGGTAGGATCCGACTTCGCTTACCCACAACTTTACCAAGCTAGTAACAACTTTAATCATGGCAGTCAAGAAACTTTAAAAGACGTGCGGGACTTAGCAACGGAACATAAAATTACGAGTATTAGAGAAGACTCCAAAGAAAATCTTGAAGACACGTCGCCCACAGAACATGTAGCAACGCAGAGGCTATTGAATCAGATGTCATCTGGATACCACACGCAACCGTCTGATTCCAGAGGTAGGCATTACAACAGTTTTAATATGGTAACCAATATAGTGGTTAGTCAAGAAACTTGTTTTCCATTCTAGACGAATATGAGCACTACGAAATGGCGCAACTGTCGAGCAAAACAACTCCAGAAAAATCCAGAAGACAGGGCATGCTGGATCCTCCTAATATGCTATGTAAGGATGGAAAAAACCCGGGTGATGAGGACATAAAACACCCCTGGCAAACTTTAGTCTCATATGTGGATGAATTAACCGTAGGTGGGAGAAAAAACTCACAGGGGCAATATATGGATGCAATGGGTAATTTTCCGGGATTTGGAAAACAAAAAGAACCAAAAGTACCGGAAAACTGTTTCCCTAAACAATGCTACAATATGTAAGTACGGAAACGTCGGAAAAGGTACGCTATTTTCTTTCCTTTTCTAACGCTTGCTTAATTTTGCAGAAGTTCTTGTTGGGATACATGTATTGAGACCAAATTGGGCCAACGTTGGATGTTTCTTAGAACCTATGTATTACGTTACGTAGACACCCCAGCCTTCGAGTGGTTCATTTTAGTCCTCATATTCGCATCGAGCATAACATTATGTTTCGAAGATATCCATTTAGAAAAGAATATACCCCTGAAGAGGATATTATACTGGACCAATCTGGGTTTCTGCATGATATTCATAATAGAAATGTTTCTAAAATGGATAGCGTTGGGCTTTTTCAGATATTTCACAAGTTTTTGGACGTTGTTAGATTTTACTATTGTCTTTGTAAGTATGATTCATAATACATCACTAACTCATTTGATTAACTTGATTAGCACTACTATTAATCGTAGAATGAATGTACTTTGTTTAGTAATCAAAACTTTTCTTTCCTTTTAAACCCTTCTCTTTCCTTTCAGGTTTCTGTATTTAGTTTATTAATAGAAGAGAATGAAAACTTGAAAGTTTTAAGATCCTTAAGAACACTTCGAGCTTTGAGGCCATTACGCGCTATATCGCGATGGCAGGGTATGCGAATAGTTGTGAACGCCCTCATGTATGCCATACCCAGCATTTTTAACGTTTTGCTAGTTTGTTTAGTTTTCTGGTTAATTTTTTCTATTATGGGAGTTCAATTTTTTGGTGGGAAGTTTTTCAAATGCGTGGACGCAGAAGGAGAGTTGCTGCCATTAGAGGTAAGCTTTTTCTCAATTTATGTCTTAAGTAGAAAATTATTCACCATACTTTTGAATTTGTCAATCTGCTTTCAGATAGTAAACGATAAATGGGAATGCTATTATAATAATTTTTCGTGGATCAATTCAAAAATATCTTTTGACCACGTCGGCATAGCATACCTAGCGTTGTTTCAAGTGGCAACCTTTGAAGGCTGGATGGAAGTTATGGCTGACGCAGTAGACGCGCGAGGAGTGGACTTGCAGCCGGCGAGAGAAGCAAATCTTTACGCTTATATTTATTTCGTTATATTTATTGTGTGCGGATCCTTCTTCACACTCAATCTATTCATAGGAGTAATTATAGACAATTTTAATATGCTCAAGAAAAGGGTAATGACTTATTATACAAAATTGGAATTAGTTTTAGGATTGGCAAAGATATTTACACTTTTTAATCATTTTCAGTATGAAGGAGGAGTTTTAGAAATGTTCCTTACAGAAAGCCAAAAGCATTACTACACAGCAATGAAAAAATTGGGAAGGAAAAAACCTCAAAAAGTTATAAAGAGGCCGCGAAATCAATTTCTCGCGATGTTTTACGATTTATCGAATTCGCGTCGTTTTGAAATTGCCATTTTTGTGTTAATATTTCTAAACATGCTTACAATGGGTATAGAACATTATGATCAGCCACATTCCATTTTCTTCATTTTAGAAGTTAGCAATGCATTTTTTACGACAGTATTTGGATTAGGTAAGATCATGTTTTATCAATCACATTAATACCTAATCAAATTTGTGTTTTCACTCTTGTAATCATGTGTTTTATTTTTTCAGAGGCAATAGTAAAAATAGTAGGTCTAAGGTATCATTACTTTACAGTTCCATGGAACGTTTTTGACTTTCTTTTAGTCTTAGCGTCAATTTTGGGCATACTTATGGAGGATATTATGATCGATCTGCCCATTTCGCCTACTTTGCTCCGAGTGGTTAGGGTTTTTCGGATAGGGAGAATTTTAAGACTGATTAAAGTGAGTATATTGCTGGAATTATTCATAATTTTATAATTAAATATAATTATTGCTGACTAATTGGACGTGTGTATTTTAATGTGAAGAATCTATTGGCATGCCTTAAACGACCGACTTTACCGACCGATATATATAAACGACCCGTATGCCGTGATGGCAAACGGCATAGCGCTCTCCATTGCCCTCATGCCCTCTTTATGCACCGCTCTCGTCTCTCTTGTCTTTCACATCTGATCTAAAATCTTATTTCAGGCCGCGAAAGGCATTAGAAAACTGCTATTCGCATTAGTAGTCTCCCTGCCGGCCCTCTTCAACATCGGCGCTCTACTGGCATTGATAACATTCATTTACGCTATCATCGGTATGTCTGTCTTCGGGCATGTCAAAGAGCAGGGTGCTTTGGACGATATTGTTAACTTTCAAACCTTTGGGAGGAGTATGCAGTTACTTTTTCGGTGAGTTTCCATTCAGTATTTAAAATATGTATTTTAGTAAACGAATCTAATATATTTTATTACACCCAGGATTAGTGGACTGCTTGGGTAAGCTGAATTTAACAGGTTTTGGTGTGTTGTATTGGGTGTGTGAATATGACTCCGCCCTTTCTCAACAGATGTCGTTTTTAGTATTGTTTACGTGTACTAATAAATGACCATACTTGTATTCGATAGTACTGAATGTCAGCTATCTAACGCATTTTATGATATTTGGTTGAAGTGTAAGCAACAATTATTTTCACCTTTTCGAAAATGTCGGTTTTTATTCCAAATAAACGTCATTTGCGGGAAGTGTTATTACATTATTTTATTGCGAAGAAAACTGCAGCGGAAACTTATCGTTTGCTTGTGGAGATTTATGGTGAGCATGCTCCGTCTAATACAACTTGCAAGGAATGGTTTCGACGATTTCAAAATAACGATTTTAGTACTGAGGATAAAGAACATGGAAAACCACCAAAAAAATTTGAAGATGCTGAATTGGAAGCATTATTGGCGGAAGATTCTTGCCAAACTCAATCAGAATTAGCTGCAGCATTAAATGTTGATCGTTCAACTGTTGCAAAGCGTTTACAAATGATGGGAATGATTCAAAAAGCCGGTGACTGGGTTCCACATGATTTAAAAGAAAGAGACATGGAACGTCGGAAAACCATTTGTGAAATGCTGCTTCAAAGACAGCAAAGAAAAGGATTTTTGCATCGGATAGTCACAGGAGACGAAAAATGGATACACTACGAAAATCCTAAACGCAAAAAAGCTTGGGTGAAACCAGGCGAACCAGGCCCATCACAGCCAAAAATAAATATTCTCATTCAAGGTCATGCTCTGTATTTGGTGGGATCAGAAAGGTATTGTATATTATGAGTTGCTCAAACCCTCTGAAACTATTAATGGAGAAGTTTACCGACGACAACTAATGCGTTTGAAGCGAGCCATAGAAGAAAAACGACCAGAATGGGTGAATAGACATAACAAATTAGTTCTTCAGCATGACAATGCCAAACCGCATACCGCAGAAGTCGTAAAAAGATATTTAGAGGGACAGGACTGGGAAGTGTTACCCCACCCGCCATATTCACCAGACATAGCTCCTTCGGATTACCACCTATTCCGGACGATGCAGACAGACCTTACTGGAGAAAAGTTTACTTCATGTGAAAGTATCAAAATTTGGATTGACAACTGGATAAGCTCAAAAGACCAGGACTTCTTCCAGCAAGGAATACGAAAACTACCTGAACGATGGGCGAAGGTTGTAGCTGCAGATGGAGCATACTTTCAATAATTTTTTTTTTAATTTTGTAAGCGAACAAATGTGTTTTATTTTGACAAAAAGGGGCGGAGTCATATTCACACACCTTATACTTATAATGAAGTTTTATTATTTATTACTGAGAATTCCGCACTAATGCTAATCTGTTACGCGGGTGTTCGTTAATGTTATCTACAATTAATAACCTACCTCTTTTTTACCTATACCTACCTCTTTTCTTGGTAATTGTGTGACAATTTAGTTAATAATTCATCCTTGTTAAAAATATTAGAGGAGTAGAAGCATGCTTTGAAAATCTTGCAATTATGTCACCTTTATAAATTAATATAATTTTCCAATAGGTATATGCCATTGGATATTTCCAACAGTATTGAAAGTATACAGCTTCAATTGTAAGGAATCATAAAACTTTTATCTTTCAGTCTCATGACATCAGCGGGATGGAATGATGTTCTAGAGTCTCTGATGATTCAACCACCGGATTGCGAATTGGGTGAACATGGAAATAGTAATGGGAATTGTGGAAGTCCCCTCCTCGCTATCACTTACTTCACTTCCTTCATCATAATTAGCTATATGATTGTTATCAACATGTATATCGCAATTATTTTGGAGAACTTTAATCAAGCTCACCAGGAAGAAGAAATTGGAATTGTGGAGGATGACCTAGAGATGTTCTATATCAGATGGTCAAAGTAAGTGATAACATGTTATTGTATTATAGTTCAAAATAATTTACCCATTTGTAAATATATACCTAACTAAATTTAATCATTCCATCATTATATCTCTAATAAGTCCATATACTCTTTACAAATATAATCTATTTTTCAGGTACGATCCACACGCGACTCAGTTCATCAGCTTTGCTCAACTATCAGACTTCATTGCGTCATTAGACCCACCACTAGGAATATCTAAGCCGAACACAGTGGCTTTAGTTAGCTTCAACTTGCCCATAGCGAGGGGAAACAAAATTCACTGCCTTGATATCCTCCACTCGTTAGTCAAACATGTCCTTGGACACGTTGAAGAGACTGATACGTTCAGACAACTCCAAGAGCAGATGGATGTCAAGTTTAAGAAGCAGTTCCCAACGAGAAAAGAGTTAGAAATTGTATCTTCCACCAGAATATGGAAGAGGGAAGACAAAGCAGCTAGGACAATACAAAGAGCTTTTAGAGAATACGTAAAGTAAGTAATTGTGATTGTCCCAAAAAAATATGTATGTTCTTAGCTAATCACAAGGATATGTAAGTGTACTCATTTATTACAGAGCGAAGGAGACACTCATTGTAAGTGAATTGTAGGGAAATCTCTTCACAAACTGTACTTCTTCATCACAACATTTTTAATCCCAGAACTTTATCTACTTTTCTGGATTCAATAAATAGGTTGCACAATTACTTGATATAGATATCTTTTTTCTTTACTTCATTAACCTGTCTACAACGTGGGTTAATCGCATCGTATATATATATATAAATTTCTCTTATAACTTTCCAGGCGTAAAAACAGAAGTCCATCAAATGAAGAAGAGAGTACTAAGTGGTCGCCGGGTACTGGTTGGGGTGGAAAGCTGAGTGCGTTGTTGCACGTCCGGAGAGGATCCCATGCGTCAAGCAGGAAGTCTTCTAGGGCGTCAGATGCGTCAGATGTAAGCGATTTAGGAGGAGCGTGGCTCAACCTACCACTTCTCCTACTGCCAGGAGCGACTAACGAACAGGTGACTTCATTATACACACACAAAGACCACAAAAGTAATTCATGCCGATTCTATTTCAATTTAAATCAGACTCAGCCATCAGACTTAAGCCTTTGTAAGGTAAGATTCACTAGAACCGTGGCAGTAGATAAAATTTCTAATTAATTTGTAATTTTTTTAATTATGAAAGGTATATTTTTTTGTATCAATCAATCTGCAATAGATTGCTGTATAGATTTAGAAGTCCTGAGTAATAAACTTTCTTTCTCTATTTCATCGTAGAGACTTCATTTTACTATCAAAAGACACTGCACGTTAGAAAATTGATTTGAAAGCATTGGATATGATCATATCTGGTTATGGAATAGCGGTATATGACTTTTATAACACAGTCACTATCAAAAAGAAAATAGCCAATGCTTTCAAGTTAGTTTAAAGTGGAGAATAAGAATAATTTCTTTGGCATTGGTTTTTAATATGCTTAAACATTTTGGAAAATCACCAATTTATGAGCAGGGCGCGAGCGGATCAGAATCAGCCCCGCCTAGACGAAGGTCGGCGTATGGTTTGCCAATATTCCTTCGTCACCAGGATGCTATGGACGAGGATGGAGGCGGCCCCAAACGCGCAGGTTCATATGTAATGTTTTGCTTTTCGTGTCTCCCTTTATATTAGTTAGATAGCTGTCTGCGTCAGGAAACCACTGAGTGGCTAGGGATTCTCATACATTTGTATGTTTCCAATCATCTCAAGAGTTAAGGGTTAGGGGCTCTTGAATTTTCAACAACGATCCGCAAGATAGGTTGAGTCCACCAGGCTCCACAGGTAATTTTATATGTTCCATATTTCAAATAAATCTTCGCCAAAATATTTGGCCGGCATCACTTCTCGTTACATCTTTACACAATATAATTCAATCCTGTCAATGGTATTGTAACATTTTCGGAACCAGCCGCTCAGTGCGAAACCTGTGTAGTAAGAGATCCTAGAATGAGCATTTCAAGTACGTCCTGCATAATGATATCAATTCAGATGGAGTGCTTTTGAATGATTTTAACACCTAAATGTTTTGAATTTTTAGATGGCGTCTTTATCCAATTGGCAAAGCCCAAGGCTAAACCCCTTGGAGCGTGATCAAAATTTGAGGCTTTGGCATGAAGGCTTGTTGCAACCTTACTGTGTGCTTTTGTGGCTCAAGCTAGCATGATCTATCCCTTATAGGATATATTCTACCACTTTTTCTTCACTTTTAACGCATCTCAGGACTTCGTAAGTAAGACTTCAAACTGTTGATTGCATGGGTTTAACATGAATTCAGTGAATAGAATGCAGCAGAATTTGGTCGCTAAAAGTAGCCCATTACTAGATATAGCAATCAACTGTACCATCATACGTGAAGTCTTAGAACACGCAGATTCAAGATTCAGCACTAGCAGATCCAAATTAATTTAGCCAGGCAAAGAACACATTAAATCCAAAGAAGAATCGTCACAACACGATCCAATGGCACCAGCAAAAATATTGCTATCGAATATTTCTAAAGAACAGTCATCTTCAGCACATTCCATGATGACGTTTAAAAAGCTATAGCTGTAAATCCGCTTAGCTCTAATATTTCTCAGCGATATACTAATTATTACATCGGTTGCAGGTTCCCTTCGTCTAACGTCAAGAAGAAGTTCAGCGCGTAGACCGACGCCCCCGGCCCGCGCGCGGACCCCTTCCCCCCACGCGAACAATAGCGAAGTGAGCATTCTGGTGACGGAAGCTTCTCCAGACGCCGCGCCTGTCCCCTCCGCGCCCCCCACCGTCGTCCGCGTTCTAGTACACCGGGAAAGCGACGAACAGCCCAGCTGATCCTCAACCACCGAGCCCGACCAGGCTCCACAGACTGAACGGACGTTGGCCACCGGTGCCGAGTTTTAGTGTGCGTGTCAAAACGATCGATTATTGTGTTCAATCGATGGTCGAGTCGATCGTAATTGTGATTTTAAAGTAGCCATGTTGATAACGAAAGATAGTACGAGGTAGATAGACAATATCGATATAATTATATCACTAACTCTAAAGTTTCCATTCAGTATTCTTGAAGAGAATTTTTATCTAGTTATTTCAATTTAGCTACTAATAGTTTATATTTTAAAAAGGATTTCGATCACGTTCTTCTAAGCCCAAATCTTTGGTATTATAGTTTGATAAAGAGATTTGGGTAAATTGTGAAAGCAATAATTTGTGTCTATTTACCTCGCATAGCCATAGGCATACTTACATTACGTAATAGCGCCGTAAACTGAGACTTCCAATGAAAAACGATTTTTACAAGATTTCACAATGACAAATAAGTATGCTTCTACGAGTAATAAAAAGCATTTAAAATATTTATCACTGCGGAAACACGCTGTCATGGCAAATTGACTTAAATATATTTTTCTTTTTCCAAAAATTTTGTGCCCTATTTTCGGCCAGGTAAAATTATTTAATCTCAGTTTCATGAGTTTCAAACGTACTTTCACGCAAATAACCAAAATATTATTAAATAAACCGGCCCAGTGCGATCCAGAGTTTACACTCAGGGTTCCATAGAACCGTTTTTTTATTATTATATGTTAGTATTTCCGCTATATTACCAAATTCTGCGAAAATTTCGCTAGACTAATTATTGCGGTTCCCAAAATACAGCTCTTCAAATTAATCTAATTCATTGTATTGGGTGTGTGAATATGACTCCGCCCCTTTTTGTCAAAATAAAACACATTTGTTCGCTTACAAAATTTAAAAAAAAAATATTGAAAGTATGCTCCATCTGCAGCTACAACCTTCGCCCATCGTTCAGGTAGTTTTCGTATTCCTTGCTGGAAGAAGTCCTGGTCTTTTGAGCTTATCCAGTTGTCAATCCAAATTTTGATACTTTCACATGAAGTAAACTTTTCTCCAGTAAGGTCTGTCTGCATCGTCCGGAATAGGTGGTAATCCGAAGGAGCTATGTCTGGTGAATATGGCGGGTGGGGTAACACTTCCCAGTCCTGTCCCTCTAAATATCTTTTTACGACTTCTGCGGTATGCTGTTTGGCATTGTCATGCTGAAGAACTAATTTGTTATGTCTATTCACCCATTCTGGTCGTTTTTCTTCTATGGCTCGCTTCAAACGCATTAGTTGTCGTCGGTAAACTTCTCCATTAATAGTTTCAGAGGGTTTGAGCAACTCATAATATACAATACCTTTCTGATCCCACCAAATACAGAGCATGACCTTGGCACAGTGAATATTTATTTTTGGCTGTGATGGGCCTGGTTCGCCTGGTTTCACCCAAGCTTTTTTGCGTTTAGGATTTTCGTAGTGTATCCATTTTTCGTCTCCTGTGACTATCCGATGCAAAAATCCTTTTCTTTGCTGTCTTTGAAGCAGCATTTCACAAATGGTTTTCCGACGTTCCATGTCTCTTTCTTTTAAATCATGTGGAACCCAGTAACCGGCTTTTTGAATCATTCCCATCATTTGTAAACGCTTTGCAACAGTTGAACGATCAACATTTAATGCTGCAGCTAATTCTGATTGAGTTTGGCAAGAATCTTCCGCCAATAATGCTTCCAATTCAGCATCTTCAAATTTTTTTGGTGGTTTTCCATGTTCTTTTTCCTCAGTACTAAAATCGTTATTTTGAAATCGTCGAAACCATTCCTTGCAAGTTGTATTAGACGGAGCATGCTCACCATAAATCTCCACAAGCAAACGATAAGTTTCCGCTGCAGTTTTCTTCGCAATAAAATAATGTAATAACACTTCCCGCAAATGACGTTTATTTGGAATAAAAACCGACATTTTCGAAAAGGTGAAAACAATTGTTGCTTACACTTCAACCAAATATCATAAAATGCGTTAGATAGCTGACATTCAGTACTATCGAATACAAGTATGGTCATTTATTAGTACACGTAAACAATACTAAAAACGACATCTGTTGAGAAAGGGCGGAGTCATATTCACACACCCAATAAATTAAATTGTTACCAGGATCGACATTAAATAGGCTCCACCTTAATTATGATTGATTATCTTTACGGTTTACTAGAAAAAAGGCTAAATTCAAACTTAAATAATGAAATTATCAAAATACTCACAGGTTATGTCGTCCCGAAAATTTTGGAAACAATATGAAACAAATCTGAATTTGTTCGGATGATCTAGGCATTTTTGGCATTTTAATTTTAGATCAGACAAAGACTAACTTTCATGACTTTTAATAGTGATTAAAATTTATGAAACGGCTTTTCAAATCATTTATATGCTTCTATTTTATTTTTCTGTTTTGTATTGTTTTTTTTATGAAAATTTTATACTTTTGTGTTACTTTTTGTTTTTTTTTTTGTCGTTTTATTTTTTGTAAAATGTTATGATATGAGTGCTACTTTAGTAAATAAATAAATGTCTATGTCTTTTAAAATTGACCTAGATGATATTTTTTTCGTAAACGTGAAATGCTGGGACTTCTACGACCCATCATTAGAGCGAGAAATGATTTCGCTGCCGCATACAGTGTGCTAAAGACAATTAAATAAAAGAATCTTAGCCTAGACTGCTTCAAGTTAACCGATAGTCTCATGATCTAATATTGAATAATAAACACAAGTTTAACAATATATTGTATATTTTATGTAGCAATCGAAAAAATCTCAGAGACGGTAGTTTGTTGTAAATAGAAATTTATTTATAAACGAGAACGACTGATATCGTCCCAATTATGTTGAAGATGAAATAAAATATTGATAAACATTTAAATTGTCATTGGTCAAGCTCACACATAAATTGAAAACAATATTAATATAGAATTAGTTAAGTAGAATTCTAGAGCAAATATTTCCCATTCACGTTATGAAATAATTATAAAAAGGCTGTGAGGTTATAATAATATGCACAACAGTAAATCAGTTCACAATCTTGTTATTTTGCTAGATAAACAAACATGGTTTTAAATGTACCTTAACTAGCAGGCTCCCAAATAAAATATTACGTAGTTCAAGATTTTTCATAGAGTATTATATTTAGCTATTGCAGAAGCTTTAACTAAAATTTAATTTTAGTGTAACTTTCCGAATGTATTATTTGAATAATTATTAGATTTAGTAAAATGTTGCCAGTAAATTGTGATTATTTCCATATGCTAGCATTTACGCTTGTAGCAATATTTGAAATGAGGGAGGAATGTGTTTTTTGTGATCGGTTAGCTGCGCAAATTGCATTGATTCGCACAAGTATCTTAATAGTATTATTAATAGGTAATATAAAATGTTATTGCTGTTTCGGTACGTGACATCTTTACGAATTTAAATGTTTCAAAATTATTTCAAATAGCTTATTCATCTACAACTCAGAACACTAGAATAACACAATTATTTTTTTAAGTTTTTAGGCCGTCCTTTTCTGTTACGTAATTTTAATTTTAAATATTATATTGTTGCTACATTAAGAATTGTTATATTGTTGCAGCTATTGTTTTTTTTTTAATCTATCTGTTTTTAGAAAAAAGCGATGGTAGGCGCTGAAAGTGCTTAAACAATTTGTCAATATTAAATTAGCCTTTAAAAATATGGTTCATAAAGTCACAATTAATAATTTAAAACTATACTTAACCGTTTTGAGCTTAATTAGTAGTAGTATAATTAGCTTGCTGTATAATGAGTCATTAAAAAGAAAGTTTTAAATAAATTTTAAAATCTATAATAGAATTACCTCATATGGTAGATTTTAAACCCCAATAACTTTCAATTTAGCAAGGACCAAACTTTGTCGATTATTTTAAAACTATCTCAATTTTCTATTTGACTTGACCAAAATCTTTCGAATTATTTTGTATGTAGTTTTTTGAAACCTGTATCAATTTCCAGTAGTAATTAGATGCTGAGTCACCTCAATCTTTGTATCACCTTGCTTTACAGCAATCTTGACACCTTTGCTTTGAATTCTTTCGTATTTCAATAAATATCTCACTATCACTAAAACCTTTAAAACTGTACCTAATTAAGAAATCTCAAGTCGGTTATTACTTTATTTTTGTAAATAAAAACGGATGCAATAATTTTGTCATAATTCTATCTCTAGTTATATATCGAGGTTGTTAGTTAATTTTGAACTATTGTATGAGTTTGTATTATGTAATAGGTGTGTGAATATGACTCCGCCCCTTTTTGTCAAAATAAAACACATTTGTTCGCTTACAAAATTAAAAAAAAAATTATTGAAAGTATGCTCCATCTGCAGCTACAACCTTCGCCCATCGTTCAGGTAGTTTTCGTATTCCTTGCTGGAAGAAGTCCTGGTCTTTTGAGCTTATCCAGTTGTCAATCCAAATTTTGATACTTTCACATGAAGTAAACTTTTCTCCAGTAAGGTCTGTCTGCATCGTCCGGAATAGGTGGTAATCCGAAGGAGCTATGTCTGGTGAATATGGCGGGTGGGGTAACACTTCCCAGTCCTGTCCCTCTAAATATCTTTTTACGACTTCTGCGGTATGCGGTTTGGCATTGTCATGCTGAAGAACTAATTTGTTATGTCTATTCACCCATTCTGGTCGTTTTTCTTCTATGGCTCGCTTCAAACGCATTAGTTGTCGTCGGTAAACTTCTCCATTAATAGTTTCAGAGGGTTTGAGCAACTCATAATATACAATACCTTTCTGATCCCACCAAATACAGAGCATGACCTTGGCACAGTGAATATTTATTTTTGGCTGTGATGGGCCTGGTTCGCCTGGTTTCACCCAAGCTTTTTTGCGTTTAGGATTTTCGTAGTGTATCCATTTTTCGTCTCCTGTGACTATCCGATGCAAAAATCCTTTTCTTTGCTGTCTTTGAAGCAGCATTTCACAAATGTTTTTCCGACGTTCCATGTCTCTTTCTTTTAAATCATGTGGAACCCAGTCACCGGCTTTTTGAATCATTCCCATCATTTGTAAACGCTTTGCAACAGTTGAACGATCAACATTTAATGCTGCAGCTAATTCTGATTGAGTTTGGCAAGAATCTTCCGCCAATAATGCTTCCAATTCAGCATCTTAAAATTTTTTTGGTGGTTTTCCATGTTCTTTATCCTCAGTACTAAAATCGTTATTTTGAAATCGTCGAAACCATTCCTTGCAAGTAGTATTAGACGGAGCATGCTCACCATAAATCTCCACAAGCAAACGATAAGTTTCCGCTGCAGTTTTCTTCGCAATAAAATAATGTAATAACACTTCCCGCAAATGACGTTTATTTGGAATAAAAACCGACATTTTCGAAAAGGTGAAAACAATTGTTGCTTACACTTCAACCAAATATCATAAAATGCGTTAGATAGCTGACATTCAGTACTATCGAATACAAGTATGGTCATTTATTAGTACACGTAAACAATACTAAAAACGACATCTGTTGAGAAAGGGCGGAGTCATATTCACACACCCAATACGATGTACATGTAAAACTGTAGCTAGTGAAATTGCAATATTGAAAGCATGTGCCGGGTGTAATTCCGATTGTGTAAATTTTAAATGAATTGTATGATATGTAAATAAAATTTAAGTGAGTCCTGCGAAATATGATTTTCTTCCGAGGTACAAATATGAATTAACCATGTTGAAAACTATGATTAAATGAAAATGAATAGAAAAACTAATTGACTTGTACTTTCAACTTCCTATATTCATAATTAAAGAGATATAATTTTTTTTAGGCCAGATATTTTATTAAAAGGTTATATTCAGTGCAAAATTATTATTCATGCGTGATGGCAATATCCAGTGAACAATAAAATCAGTAAAGCGCAATTTTGACTCGCGCACCGATTGTACTGTCGACTGTATTACTTATTATTTGTCAAGATACGCCCCATAATCAAACATATGTTAGTTACGTGGCCTAGGTGGAAAGAGTTCTATATATTGTTTTTAAATGATTACCTTCGCCCATAACAGCAATACGGCTTAGGTCCTCTTCGACCGAAGTATAAGAAGACCCAAGTAGCACTACGTTGTGCCTGTCACCCGAGACGGGCTGTTACGTCTCATGCGCATGTGATTTCACCGGCACCCACATTCACCCACCGGAACACAGCAATGCGAGTGCAGCAGCTTGGTGGATGATTACCAGGTCTGGAGGCAGCACTTCTCCGGGCGAACTTTGCTCAAGTTTTACTGCTAATTTTTGTTGCTTCTTTAACACCATAGGGATTCAAAGGGACCCACCCCAGCCTCTGCACTAGACTATTATATCAGTTTCTTTCAATAATATGTTAAATCTTAAAACTAAGAAATTGCACAGTTTAATAAGACATATAATAATAGGAATCCATTTACTTGGGATATTTTAGGAATAAAATGATTCTTAATTGCCGAGATGCTATAATAATTACGCAAACATTTCTAATCAATTAGATCTAATTATAAAAATTGAACAAAAACATACTAACATTTTATTTGGTGGAGACCCTAGTGCGGCGGTTCCACGAAAAGTTACTACCGTAGTTCTTCGTCTTGTAATCTTTTTTTGTCTTCGGAACATCTAAATACCAAGTCCATCCATTCTTTTCACAATGCTCAATGGCTTCGTCGGGGTTAGAGAATTGGATTTTCATGTTTGACAGAGGGTCTCCAGTGGATGTCCAGCCCATGAGGGGGTTTTCCCAACGCTGGCGGGTGTCAAACTCCATCTCCCAATGGTGAATGTTGTTGGTACCACTTTGCATGGCATTCTTTGGTGGCTGGAATATTCTCACCCTGCGGGTCCTGATATGCTCCTCAGGTACTCCATTTATGGGAGTCAGGTCTACCTGAAATTCAGGTAGAAATATTTGTAACCGGTGCTTGTAGTACTTGAAGAGCAGGCTGTTTTCCGCAACTAGGCCCTTTTTGAGTGAATAATGTAATTGTTTACTAAATAAGTGAGAGAAGTAACATTTACACATTCATCCTTAATAGTATGAAACAAGGTCACTCCCGCTGTTTGTACGCTTAAATCTTTTCAACTACACAAAGTATCAAAAACCATCAATTTGTTTGTATCTATATCATAAGTATTAATAATAATAACATAAGTAGTTGCGTTTTTGTTGTGTATGGGGTGGCGGTAACCACATAATATCAGGTGGGTCATCAGCTGAAGTGAACGACAAGCAACTTCAGCAATAAAAAAATTATTAAATGATAGTCTGCAGGGAAGGCTATTGTGAACGAAGTCACAGCTAGTATAAAAATAAAATACAACTGATGCAAATAATTTGTTTAATCTTTGTCTTGTGGAAATCGGCAGACTAAGCATATATTGTTATTTTTGCATTATATTCTTCAAAAAATTCAACCACACTAGAGAATGTCAAGACAATGTTTTTACAGGTTAGAGGAGGGCTTCACAAAGTTATTTTTACTGTGACGCCCTTGGGAGATTGCCATGTTCTTGCAACTCCTCCCTATGGGATAGGATGTTCTTCCTATTCTGAGCACAGCTTGTCAAAACGGTGCTCAAGATACGAAATTGGCACTCTCATCTCTTTCCTTCCATTTATTTGTGACATGTGTCATAAAATGTAATAGAACCCTCAATGCTGCAGTACTGATGGAACCATATTCCTGAGAATTCGAGCCCTGGGGCGTTGCAGCGTACAGTTTGGGAAGCCCTGGGTCAGAGGTTAACAGTCAAAGGGTTTTGTGGATAATTATGTAATATTTTAGTATGTATTTAAAATTGACGAATAGGATTCCACAGGACGTTTTTAATTTATATTTACCTTCGCCGGTACAGTAATGGTAGACTCCAGGGCGCTTTTGTAACGGGCTTCCTCAGGCTTAGAGAGTATGGCCTCGTTTTCGATTTTAGGCGCTTCCTTACGGCATATAGGATCTACATAGCAGCAGTAAAGGTGGGTAGAAGTTGATAGCGCTGGTAAAGACCTGAAAAACCAGGAATCATGATCTAGATTATTTGGTTCTCCACTACACTTCGGATTAAGGCTAACGTAGATTTCTAGTATGGTTACATAGACTTACCTAGACACCGGAGTTCTGGATATACCCGCTACACTTCTAATAACTTGAAACATTGTTTTTACGTAACAATCAATAAATGAAAATAAAATTAGGTATTTAGGAAGTAATTTTGCTTTGGTTGGTCAGGTCAGTCACAATCTGACAGTCTGACAGTGCAGTGACATCATGACATGACAACCTACCTTCTTCTTCTTATTTTTGGCCTTTTGTGTCATAACCTACCTTCGAGTTCAGTTAATAAATTAGTGTCACGTCTGTCACTATTGACATTTATAGTTTGATTTTTTTTTTTATGGCTTTTTGTGTCTTTAGCCACATAAATTCTGCCAGTGTCTGTATTTAGTGAAGTCAATAACTGTACCTGTACCAGTGTGTGAAAGAACTTGGCCGGTAGTAGAAATAATGTTTTAAGACATAATATACAAAGGCGCCCTTAAAGTTGCAGTTTGAACTTTACTAATGATCAATTATCCTGTAAATGCTAAGTCCTTACCCTAAATTCTTACGTCTTACTTTAGGATGGAGAGGACCTTAGTCATCTTGCTGTTGTTCTGGTGGAGGTAACCACTTACCACCAGGTGGGCCTTCATCTCGTTCCGTAATTTTTTTAGATAAGATACATCTTTATACCTCCCTAAATTAAAAAAAATGTGCCACTGCCTTTGTCAGTGACTGGCGTGTCAAGCAAGTCAAAGTCAACTGACGTTCGATTTTGTTGATTTTTGTCGATCGATCGGCTCAAATTACATTATTTTCGAGAATATAAATTATTCGACACGAATTTAAGCGAAATCACTAACATTTATTGAATGAAGTGCTAACGAAATCTCTGAGAGTGCGTATGAAAAGTTTTGTTAAATTTTCAACGTGATAAAATGGAATGCCTGTATGTGTCCTTCAAGCCGAGTCCTAAAACAGCTGTTTTCTTGTAAAGGTAACTTCTATATTATTATTTCACTAGGTGCTTCTACTACGCAATTCTTAGGTCCCGTATTTTTACATTCTGTATTTAGTATTCATCTCCCCACAATTTTGACAATATGTTGTGAAATCGCCCAAGACTCATTGAGCCGGTTTGAGTGAGGGGGGGGGTTAAAGTAGATAAAATAAAATTTATTACATTTATTATTATAAAAAAAAATGGTTTAGGTTCGTACATATATTTCTTGACCATATTATATATCATCTAAGTGGCTCCATAACTTAATTGGCAGTAGCCCTGCCTTCGAAACAAGAGGCCCGAGTTTGATTCTCACCTTACACTTTGTGTGGTGAGCATGCAGTTTATTCTCAGCTTAGTGTTTAGTTTTGTGTTTGTGTTTGCCCATGGTATCTGCAAAACAGGGAATCCTAGTGAAGGAATTTGTGTTTAAGTGTTTATTTTTTATATTATGTACTTGAATGTAATTTACATATGTTGTTTGTAATTAAACTTTGGTGTAAGATTTGTCCTGGATGTTGGATTAATAAGAAATGATTTATTTTATTGAAGGGATGATTGCACCACTTGTCACATCTATGTATCCACAGTAGTGTAAAGTGGCTTATAGGTCTCTGAAACCTTTGAGAACAATGGAACATGTATATTTCCTTGAATAACAAACTTTATTAAATAAAATAAAATGAGCTCCGATACTTTTTACTGCAGCACTGTTGCCCAGTGATATAGTAACTATATGGTATTGCACAACCAAATTAATTGTTAACACAATAATTTATGTTATTTTATTAACTTGGTAAACATATTTAAACCAACTCTACCATTCTTATAAACCTGAACTATAGTTTGAAGATAATGAAATGTCTGTAAGTAATTTGAATTGATTCTTTAAAGTAACATATTATGGTGAGATTTGGTATGACAGAGAACCCCCTTGGACTTTGTAAATCTGGTTATTCATAATATAACGGTTTTGCATAAAAACAAAACCGATATTATGTGCCGAGAAGGAAAACATACAGCATTGTTATGAAGAAGCAGTGTATACTTAGCCGGAAGTTTACAGTCTATCCATAGATTTATAGTAGAATTAGTTCATCTTACCGGAAACAGGTGGCGCTTCAGTCTTACCCCAGCAAGATGGTGGACAACCGCCATTTTAGATGTCATAGTCTTCACCAGGAAGGACTTCCTGCAATGCTGTATGTTTTCCTTCTCGGCACATAATATCGGTTTTGTTTTTATGCAAAACCGTTATATTGATGTGCCTCCGGAAAACATACAGCATTGTTATGAAGACGTGTTTGTTATCTGCTGGTGAAATGAATTAAACACAACGCTATGATGATGAATAGTTAATCTGTAAATGAAAACGATGGTATACCAGTTAATATTTATATATAATACATTCTTTAATCACCTCAAAAATAACGTTAATTTCTTGACAATAATAATATACAATAGTTAACATCGGTAAATCATATTATTTGACTTATTTATTTAACGATCTAAGCAATTAAATGAATTATCTTAATTTTAATCTTATTGAATTTTATGAAGGAGAAAATGTATTGAAGAACGTGTTATGGTTATTTTTAGGAAGTTCAATCTCACGACAATAATGTTTAAAAAATGTGTTAGATGACCTCCAGTTGCCCCGAGCTAATATCTCGTCTATTGGTTGGTTATCTGTCCATCCCAGAGAAGCTACTGCTGATCTGCAACTACCTGGGGGTGCTTGAATACCACTATCTTTAAGAACAGTCCGAACCCAGTTACCTATTACTGTGCGTGATGCAGCCCTAGCCCTATTAAATATAGTGATAAAAAGATGGTCTAGATCTTTAACTTCTGATCGTCTTGAGCTGGTTTTCTCTATCAATAATCTGACTAATGTAACTGGGCATATGTTTTTGTCAGTGTGTTTTGAAAGTTTCCACGCGGATTGCCTATAAGAGTGTGTGTCTGTCTTGGAGCCGAAAGTAGGAATTAGATATATATATTCTCCCGTATCATAGAAATTGTCAGTCGAAATTTTTATCAAGGTGAGGTCATGAACCCGGCGGCCCGATGCTAACAACAATACTGTCGCTGTTCTTCGAGATATCTCGAAAAGTGTGTCCTTAGGTGGGTTAGATGAAAGCCAATCAAGCACAACCGTCGGATTCCACATGATAGATGGCTTAACTACCTTCGGTTTAGCTATGCTGATAGCCTTAAGGGCGTGTTTTATGATAAAGTTTGAAAAATACTGTTTTTCTACATGAGGGCCACAGAAGGTTAAAACCGCAGATTTATGTACGAGAATGGTGCTGTAGGATAGCTTTTCCTGTAAGAAAAAATATATTAAAAATTTTGCTACGTCTGCAGGTTGAGGAGATCTAGGATCTACTTGAGAGTTGCTGCACCATGTCAGCCATCTTTTCAAGGCTGGTAAATAGGTTGTTAAGGTTGATTTTCTCCAACTATTCTTTAACAGTTCTTTTTCTTCTGAAGACCACTTCCTAATTTGAGTCCCCCACCCCCAATTTTCCAAACTTTCAGGGTCAATGTCTCTACCTGAGGGGGATGCAGTGATGTTGTGACATCTATCAGAGTCTCCGATAGGTTCTGTAGTTCGTATGGGTGATCTAATGCTCTGTCCTTCAGGTCCTGTAGCCAAAATGCCCGAGGCCATTCGGGCGCTACTATCAGGTATGTACCTGTAGCACTGTTCAAGTGTGACAGTACTCCTGGCAGAAGGCTCGGAGGTGGAAACACCCATGCTAGTCGATGTCTCCATGGTCTGCTGAAGGCATTTATATAATTTGCTAATCGATCTCTGCAGTCTATCGAGACGTAGTTTCTTACTACCGCGGTTTGACGTGACGCGAACAAATCGATCTCCGGCTGTCCCCATTTCCGGAATACTCCCGATGTCGCTTGAGGTAGCAGATGCCATTCCGCGGGGGGTTTTCCTCGCGACAGTCTGTCTGCTATTATGTTGTATCTCCCTGGCAGATAATGAGCTGACAGTGTGATCTGAAACTTGTCTGTTATGTGTAGTAACTTGAATGTCAGGGCTAGTAGGGCTAGTGACCTTGTTCCTCCCTCCTTCCGAATGTACGCTATGAGAGTTCGATTGTCTGATTGCACTAAAACGTGTGATTTCTGCAGAGTTTTTGTGTTGTTTGTGATTGCTGCTATTACGGCATAGAGTTCTTTTTTGTTGCTGTGCCATCTTTTCTGCTGTGCTGTCCAGGTTCCTGACATTAACTTCCCATCTAACTGGGCTCCCCAACCCAATTCCGAGGCGTCCGTCGCCAGGAAGCGGGAGGCAGGCTTTAGATGTATTGGCGATCTGAGGTGTGTGGCTCCGCGCCACCACCGCATCTCCTGTTCCACAACTTGTGGAATAAGTTGATTTAGACGGGGTCGCTTTTTGTTGAATTTTCGGAGAAATATTTGGATATTGCGACAATGCAGCCTGCCTCTGGGTATCACAAAGTTGGCAAAATTTAGTTGACCCAGCAGCCGTTGTATTTCGCGAAGATTGATGCGTCTTTTTTGTATCGATTCTTCTAAGGCAATGTCGAGAATTTTTATCTTTTTTATGGGTAATGACATTGCATTCTTTGCTGTCTGCCAACGAATGCCCAGGTATTCTAGGTCCTGTGTAGGTGTCAACACCGATTTCTGGTAATTTATTTTCCAACCCAGATGTTCCAAGTGTCTCACAGCTTCCGCAGCTTGAAGGCATAACTTGGATGGGTCCTGATGGACCAGAAGGTAATCGTCTAGGTACACTAGCACACGATATCCCTTCGCACGCAAGGTCTCCGCGACCCAGCATGTTACAGAAGAAAAAAGGTGAGGCGCTGACGCCAAACCAAAAGGGAGACACGTCATCTCGTATAATTGGCCTTGGTAACTGACCCTTAAAAACGTTCGGTGAGATTTTGCAGCTGGTACGTGGAAATAAGCTTGGGAAATGTCCATTTTTATCATCCAGTCTCCCGGTTGTAAGAAATCGGGAACTGAGGCATGAGAAATCAAACGAAACTGTTTTGTCTTCAAGAATTTGTTTAGTTCTCGAAGATCGAAGATCGGTCGCATTGACCCGTCGCTTTTCTTCCGCAGAAACATTTTGGAGATGAAACTGGGCGTTTTCTTGGAAACCCTCTGTAGTACATTTTGGTCCAGTAGTTCTTGTATTGCCTGAGTCATGGCAAGAGAAGATTTGGTTTCGTATTGACACATGATTCGATTTGTTGGCATTATTAGAGGAGGTTTTTTGCATAAGGGTATTCGAAACCCCGTTATTGTTGACATTATGAAATTGTTTGCGCCCAAGGCTTGCCATCGTTGTTTGAACATAGTTAAACAACCCCCTCTGAAATGTGTCGGATAGTCATTTCTTCCTGTCTTTGTTTCGAAAGGCCGTGTTTTTAGTTGGTTTGTAATTGTCGTTTTTTCCTTTGAAAGTTTGACTGGTTTGTTGTTTTTTGTAGGTGTGAAAATTATTCCTACTTTGTGTTTGGGGCCTAAATGTAGAAGGTGTTGGTTCTTTGTATTTTCTTTTAAGTTGCTCTCTAAACTTCGGTGCTTGCGGAGAAGAAATCCAATGATTAGGTCCTCCTAGGGATTGAATGAATGCAGAAAGTTTTGTTTTATCAAACAAAAACTCTTCACTTGGGGGTATGTTATTGAGAGCAGTTTGTATGTTTTTATCCGGAATGTCAGCTATTAATCTTTTACGCCTAATTTCAATACACTCAGCCCTTTTTCCACATACTATTTGTAGTGTTTGTTCCGATAATTTGTACGACGGTGACGATTTGCCAAAACTTTCAGTAAATTTATTAAAGAGGGTATTTGAATTTATCTCTGTTGGGTTATTGTGAGCCCAATCCACGATCTCTTGCAACCCGGATTGCAAAAGCTCTCTTTGGTATAGCAAGGCATTGGTGGTGGCAGCCATGATTTCCTCTGTAGGTGCAAGAAAATCTTTTCCTTTGTTAAGGGAACACATTTCGTCATTAATTTTCAGGTTGCAAAAACCCGGTGATGCTAGCAAGTCAGCCAATGTCTTCTTATACCGTATATGTTGCCACGTGGGCGAGTTAAAATGTTGTAGCTCATTCAGCTGACGTAGACGTTTATCGTCAGCACGTTTAAGCACTTTCTTCTCGTCAAAATCTGTTTTACACAATCCTAGATCTAGTGGCCTAGTACCGGCAGTCGATGGGTTAGTTAAAAAATCGCTATTAATTTTACTTGGATTCTCAAGCAATTCGTTCGTCTCTGTGTTCGTAGTCGGTACACATGGTTGATGCATAATATAGTTTGTTAAAAAACTGACCTGGTGGTATAACGCGTCGATCCGAGGATCTAAGGTTGCCTGTGAATCTTTTTTACGCTTCTTAGGAGGCGTCTCCTCTCGTTCATTCTCGCAGTCCGATGAGCTGCTGGAGCTGGAGGAGTCCCTTCGATCTCGTTCAGGGTCCCTCTCTTGCGTTAAAGGATCCCGAACCGCAGATTGATTGGGTTCGGTCTCTCCTTCGGCATCACTTGCGCACGTGGGATTCATGGCACAACACAATTCTTATATTTTACTAGCCCAAACTTGGAAATATGCACTCTAATCACTGTATCACTTTACTGTACAACACTAACTGATAATAATTTTCACAAAAGTAAAGGGATTAATGATATTTTTAAGGATTACGACCGCTCTCGGCAAAAGTACACAACGCTATGACATCTAAAATGGCGGTTGTCCACCATCTTGCTGGGGTAAGACTGAAGCGCCACCTGTTTCCGGTAAGATGAACTAATTCTACTATAAATCTATGGATAGACTGTAAACTTCCGGCTAAGTATACACTGCTTCTTCATAACAATGCTGTATGTTTTCCGGAGGCACATCAATAGAATATTTACAGTCTCAAAATCAGAAAGGAGGCAGCAACTATTACTAATGAATACCAGTCTTAATTCTTGCTTCCCTCGTTTTTATAACTCGTAAAATAATCTTAATTAAGTATGTATTATGTATTAATTTTTATTAATTTGATACTGCAAATAAAATTAAATAAATCACAAAAATATCTGCTTCTATTGGGGATTGAACCTGGGACATATTTATTTTTATTCTAGTATGAACCATCTAAAGTAACTGTTTTTTGTTTCAGACTGCCACACCAAACACCATGTCCTGCTAAACTCAGCCTCGGTAGTCCCCCAGGGGGCTACTTCCGGAGCTTTGCTCTACATTGTACCTGTGTTTTTAAATAATTATATTCACATATAAAATGAGTAAGAATAAAGTAGAAGTGGACTGCACCTCTAGGTGTAAGTCCCGCAACCATGGGCAGAACCTCACAAGTGCCATCACCAAGCGGTCCATCACTGATACGGATCTGGCTAGCTATATCAAGGGAACATGTGCTAACTTTGTCAAGGCTTTCGATTTTGAGGTGAATATTTATATTGTAGCAGCAAAACCTGTGTGTTTTATAGGTATTATGGCTCAGTGAATGAGACTTTGCACTGAACTTTCGAGTCGAAAACATAATACAAGACAAGTTTTTCTGTTACGAAAATGAAGTCTGGATTGTAACCTCGTTTCCCTGAAAGAGACGTTATTTTCTAAACTGACCCAATGAGAGCTTAAAATCAATCTGTAGGTAAGCTCTCTTGATTTTAGATCAGCTTGAATGCGACAATAATCCAAGCGTCCCTTGAACGAAGATATCGTAAGAAAACCATATAATGGTGGTAGAGCAAATCGAACTCTTGATTTGAAACTGTTGCCAAGCACCTAGCGGCGAGTTGGGGCTTCAATCCAGGCGCAGCCGGTATCCTGCCCGCTGCGCAGTTTTGAAATGGTCAAAGAACCTAGGCTCCCAAAGGGAATCTGATTTCTGATGATATACATTGACTGCAATGATTTTATTTCGTTCAATCTCGTGTTTTCCGCTTCCCGTTAGATATGTCTCGGGACAGATCATAGATAGGATCTTCTAAAACTGCCAGTTGTGACGTTCCAGGGTCGCACAGCCCTGCACATGGCCGCGTCACGGGGTAGGACACACCTGATGAATTGGCTGGTCCGACACTCCTCGGAAGCCTTTGTGAACGCACGCGATAGGGAGTCTGGTTACACGCCACTGCATAGGAGCATCTTTTATGGACAGATCAACGCTGCAGTTGCTCTTATGAAGATAGGTGAGTGTATGATCTCTCCTGTGAAGCCAACCAATTAGATCTGCCTCGCTTGCATTAAAAAGAATATAGTCACTAGGTCTGCACTATTCATTTAATAAATCATGTTAGAGAATATTCGTGTCAGTTTAAGTATACAAGGATAATACGAAACATTAACAGCCTGTCAGTCGCCACAACACTTTCACTATATCACTCGATAGCAGCTGCCTTATAATTTGTCGGTCTCTTGAATAATCAGGTAGAAACAGACGGATTATTATAGACAATTTATAATTAAACGATACCTTTCTTGCCTATGTGTAAATTCTGGCCTTCATTTTCCCCAGGAGTGAAAACAGACATAGTGGACAAAGACGATTACAGGGCGCTAGAGCATGCGCTGCTAGACCGCGCATACATGTACAAACACGACCCGCTCCAACCCTGCGACTCGTATGTGTGGGGCACCAACTGTAATTACACCCTTGGTACTGGATCCAACCAGCCTAGAGCCGTGCCTGAGGCGTTGGCCACTTTTAATAAAGCCTACACCAATGTCAAACAGGTAAAGTTGTTGCTTGGATTCAGACTCCGTCGAGCCGGATAGCTCTCGATATACTGCTGCTATTTAAGCGTCCCTTTGTTCTAATTTGACTAACTACGTACTTGGCGGGCAGTTCCACTAATGTAACGCAATGACAAACAAATGATTTGCCAGCCCGGCGTATCTATTACGTCATAATTTTCATGTCATATTTTTTAGGTCAATCCGTGCGTGTATTGCTAGCTTATCAAGCAATAGTTTAAAAAAGCTTAGAACGATAACCAACCTGCATTCAAGCCAAAATGACAGCGAATCTTGACAAACTCAAACAAATGTCTACTCATGTGTCAGTTTTTCGCAAACATTCCGAAACTAGTAAATTCTTATTTCCTAAGTGATTTCCCCAAATAATGCACACAGTCGGTCTTCCCCGAACCTGCCTTGGTTTCACAAACTTCGTTTTTTTCACATTTGGATTTATCGGCTTCGCAATATGTGTGTGGTGTGCGGCGAACACACAATTCTTCAAAGATGTAAACTACACAATCACGAAAAGCTCATACGTGGGTACTATAGCCGATTTCGTGAATCTCAGAATAATAATGACTCCAATGACGTCGATTTTGATACCTATAGCTGTAATAGCTATGTTGACGTCATGCTGCGGCATCTTAGGTGCCGGGTGCAGAATGAAATGTGCCATAAAGTCTTACATCTTCCTCGTTACGGTTACATCAGGAGTTGCCTTCTGGATCTTCTTTATATCTGGAGTATACAACATATATACGAACAATGAGAGAACTAAGAACTACCTGCAATCGTCGCTGAAGAATTACTACGGAAAAGAAAATGATTTCTTCAACTTTTTGTGGAACTACATCATGATCAACTATCAATGCTGCGGGGTTGTCTGCTACACGGATTTTGCAGATTCATATTGGAGGAAATCAAACTCTGACAAACTGTACCCAGTGGAATGCTGCGTTTTGGCCAACAAAACTGCTTTACTACCGGTTTCTCCTGAATGCACGAGCACCTTAGATACAGACGTACAGTCGTACAAAGATATCGGCTGCATGCTGGCGCTCAGAACATCAATAATAAACAATAAAGGATGGTTGATATTCTACATTGTGCTTTTGGGTATTTTCTACTTGATAGTAGCACTTTTCGCCTACTGTATTATACGGGGCGAACCATTGCTCGGATCCATGGCTGGTGGGCTGTCTCAGTTGATACCAGCGAAAAGTAATCCTCGAGAAATAAGGACATTTGTGCCGTCGTCTACGTCTCTGGAAAACATGAGGTTTGCCGAAGAACCACCTGTAAAAGTAGTGAAGTTTGTGTCGGCAGTGAATCCATTCCAAACTTATAAATTCTCTCCTAACGCGTATCACAGTGGTAATCAACTGTTTAATAAGAATTTGCATTGAATAAATGATTTTCCACAACATGCTGTTTTATTTATTTACACCTATTACTTACTATCTTCGAATAATAGTAACAAGTGCTATGTCTAGATTTATTCATATTAAAACATACCATTATCTATGTTTCTGTGACCATTTTTTCATACGACTTCTAATAACTGATGGGTTACTATCATGTTTTTAAAGTTATTGGCTATCTCAAATTTATGCAAAAATTCATTCAAACTTCATAAAACTTTATGTCAGTTTGAAAAAATAATGAAAATTACGTCTTAAATGCAAATACCGATCGAAAGTATCATGCCGGTCAGTTCTTTTCCATATATAAATATTGGGTAAAGCGCAAGATATTAATTCAATCACTATTCTACTGCTATTGGGTTAATTAGGCGAAGTGATCTTTTTGATCCATATGCAGAAAACGATTCCAATCTACTAGTACCAACCGTTGCAGGTATCTCTCGGCAAATTCCACAGCGTATGGCTTTGCGACAGCGATTCCCCAGGCACGGTGTGGTGCTGCGGACAGCTGGCCCGAGCCGGAGCCCCTCACGCCACCGCCCTTCGCCCCACCCCGCTGAGGCTGCCTGAAGCTTGCATCTGCACAGCCGTCACCCTCAACTCTACCGTGCTTCTTCTGGAGAGCGGTCTCGTAAGTCTCACATTATATAGTCAAAGCAAATTTGTTACAGAGGCCTGTCCGCTCAGAACTCCTTAAAATCTAGGATCAAGTCTAGTGCATCTCATGCCCTTAAAATAATATTAATAGTGATTAGTGATAGCGTTAGTAATCTCACTAGTAATTTCTGATCAAGTTTATAAGGTTTGTCTTCGTGTTTTCGTTGACGCCATAATTAACACACTTAAAATAATTATAAATAAATTGGAGCCAAGTACTTGTAGAGATAACGCTGTAAATCTAGTTAAAAGTTTTAAAAGATTCAACAGAAAATGCAGTTCTAAAAAAAAAAATAGTTATTTCACAATGGTAATACTCTTATAAATTAATCTGACTCTTCCAGGTTATCCAGTACAGCCTGAACAACAACGATAATATCAGTCAGTCAAGCACAAAGACGCCGTCATCGATCAAACTGCCGTCAGTCAAGCCGCTTCTGAAGCTCTCTTCACCTCTAGGCGTCCGCGCGGGAAAGTCCCATGCGGTGGTGTGGAACAAAAATGCGGTTTACACTTGGGGTACTAATGTTGGGCAACTGGGACATTCGCAGGACGACAAATTTGTGACCACCCCTAAAAGAGTAAGGAACAAATAAATAACGTTACTCATTCTGGCCGCTGTACTAAGATTCCGTGTCGCTCCTGGAATCAACATATACAGATACACAGATACAAAAAGATTCAGGCACTTAGGGTTCCTCACGAACTTGTAGGAAAACGCGTATCATATAGATTTTTTCAGTTATTATATTTTTTGTGATTTATTTACGGTTTTGTGCTGTGTAGCATTGCTTCTTGCCAAATTTCATAGTTATAAAAATAAAATAACATTTCAGGTAGCAATATCAATGAACACTAAAGAAGACTCTAGCATACAACTAGTGGAAGCCGGTGATGCAGCCACGGTGATCACCACCAGCCGAGGCGATGTTTACCTCCTGCATAAGTATATATGCAAGAAAATTGCCATCAAGTAAGTATTGTTTAGAACACTAATATTATACAGGCCAATATTATACAGTTTGTGTGTGTGTGTGTGTGTGTGTGTGTGTGTGTGGGCGCGTGCGCGTGCGGGTGCGTGTGCGTGTGCGTGTGTTTTCCGTCTCGGATGTGATTCTAATACTTCGGTCAGGGTGTACCTAAGTCGCATTGCTGTAGTTATGGGCGGAGGTAACCAATTATTTCATAAAGAAAATAGTATAAAGAAGTAGTATAAGGAACCTGAAAGTACAAGTACATCTATGGGATTTTTGCCACCATGTAGTTTGACAGCCGATTGTCAAATTGTGAATCAGGAACATATCTGCCTAATCAGCTAGTTCTGTTTCTATTTTCCAGGCAGATAAACCTTCGACAAGTGTGCGTGGAGGGCAAAGTGAGCGATCAAGGCGCCTACTCTCGCGTCACCGTCCTGCTGCTGACCAACGTTGGACAATTGCACATATGGCAGGACACTACTAATATGCTCACAAGGTTTACTTCAATTAATATTTATTTATTGTCAACAAAATTCAGTATATAGATAGATAGATATTCATGGACATATTTCACACAGCGCCATCTAGCCCCAAACTAAGCATAGTAACATGGGAACTAGATAACTGACAGAATACATATAGACACAGAATGACTGCTTGTTCTGGGTGGGAATGGAACCCATGACCTACAGCGCAGAAGGCAGAGCTACTACCACCTGAGCCATGAGGCCTGTCACAGTAAAGTTGTATAGTGTGTGTTAAGACAAAGTGACCAAGTTTACTTTCGAGTATTCGCCGTAATGTGAACCAACGTTGGACAATTGCACATAATGATAGCACAACAAATGTTCCAACAACGTATGTTTAATAAATGCTATCTATCACTATGGGAATATAAATGCAATGGAGGAAAAGATAATTTGTGGGTAAAATCTGATGGGATTTCTTGATTATGGGTCAATCCTAGAATGAACATAGATTATTTTATCGTGACTTTATAGTGGATTGAAATATCTTAATGTATGTGATGGACTCATTTATATGACAAATATGGATGTATTTACAAAAAAAGTTACTATTTACAGGGTATGCTTAGCCATGAATATTTATATTTTGTACCTTTTAATGCTAACTTCAGAGCTGACAAGATCCACTACAGAACCAGTACAATTTCTTTAAATTCTATTTCTATATATTGTACAGGTGCGTGTTCGGACTAGTCCACCAAACTCTAGTTACGCACGTTGCGCTGACTCACGACGCTGTCTATTTCACGACTAAACACGGAGAAGCCTATATCGGTACTATATCCCGGAAATCCCCACCCACGCAACCCCAGCCAACCAAGAGGGAGCGGGAGAAAGACGGACGATCCGCCCTCGTCAAGTTCCTAGAGAAGGATGACTGTACTTCTGTCAGGATTACAAGAGTGCCGAATGTGCATCGCGCGGTCTCCATCGCCGTTGATGCGGAGGGATTGAATTTTGCGATTTTACAAGTTAGTATAGATTCACAAATTCTTCTCCAATGTGGGAATTGAGTTTAAAAACTTCAGCCTCAATTAGTTGCGCATAAAACTTGTTAATTTTCAACATTCTACAATAAAAAGCGGATGCTTTACGATAGTCGTAAGCCTATAACGCTATGGATGACCCCAGGACGAATGTCGCAACAATTTTATGTATATATTTTTTATTTATTTATTCAACTTTAACTCCTAATATTATGAAAGGAGCCCAAATATGTAATCAACATAAAGTTTTTCTGTTCTATAATTATTTTTTATCTTATTTTTGGTCCACAGTCAAAACCAACATGCGGTTTGACATCTATACCGGAACTATCCCCGTCCTGCTTCGCAAAGCACATGGAATCACTCCGGGAAACCGCCACTGAAGATGATATACTGCATAATGTTATATTTCAGGTATGTAAGGACAACAAAGCACTACCTTGAAGTTCTTTGGGGTATCTGCCAAGTATAAAGCTGTAAACCTGACCCTCGACTTCTAGTTGAAATCGCTAAATAGACATTTCCCTAACTTTAGATGTAGTTTTAGCTTTTAAATCATTGTTGTATACTAGCTATCCTACACTAATGTTGTACTATCTTGATTTACAATCGGCTATCAAACGTAATAGTGAAAATCCCATAGAAAAATACACTTTCAGTTTTCCCCAATTTTCATGGCAACTTTCTCAAATATTGACTTTAAAACCATATAACGGCATTTAAACATTAAAAAAACAATAGCCCAATTGGTCCAGCCATTCTTAAGTGATGCGCTTACCTTGTAATAACACAGCCAATAAAAAAAAAATTCATAGCACACTGTATATAGATGGCGCTGTGTGAAATGTCAATATAAATACTTATATATTTTATTATTACATATGTATATATTCGTCATCCGCAGGTTGGCACAAAACTGTACCCAGCTCACATCTTCATAGTAGCCTCGAGCAGTGAACACCTTTACAATCTCTACAAAGACCGCATAACCTCCCCCGGGGAGAAACCAACCATCCCTCTTGAGAATGTTCATCCAGAAGTTTTTGAGAGAATCCTTAAGTTCATGTACACTGGGACGTGTGACGTGGCAGAACTAGGACAGTGCAGCTTGAAGATTAGGAGGGAAGATCTCGTCGGAAAGAAGGAAAAGGACGGAGATAATCTAACTGAATTGTTTGAAGAGATTGGTGAGTGTTTAATGAAGTTTTTTTACGAACAATTTGAGTGATCTCAATATTATTTACATTCATTAGACACAGAGCAAGCATTTATGATTGTCCAAGATAACCCACATTATGAGAAGAGTTCAATAATATAAAAAAAAAACATATTCTATTTTCTGAAGTCATATGTAAGATATATGCCTTGAGCATTGAGTTTTTCTTTTATGTTTTTATTATGGTCCTGATGAAGCCTCTTTACAGATGAATTATATCTACTAGAGATAGTAACTTCTTTTGATGAGTGACGTAGCCTATACATACTTATTGTATTTATAGCCTTATTCAAGGTTTAAGGCTTTACCTAACAGTGTTCCATAATATACCAAATTGTTGATATATTATGGAACACTTAAACAAAATTATAGAAATGAATGAAAAGATTATTCCAGTAAATAAACATGTCAATACCTCGATGTGAAAAAATCTATTATATGTTGACGACATACACAATACTATAAAAGCTTCTCTGGCGTCTGCCAAATATTTATTTATTATCAAAGTAATATGTAGCCTATATGAATGAATATCGTTCTATACGTGAAATAATTTATAGAATTACTAAGCAATCTGCAAGCAAAACAAATAAATTTTACCAGTAGATTAAACATTTTTCGTTCAACAGAAAACCCAGCCGAAATATCTGCTTTCGAGGCGTACAACCATAAGGAAAAGAAGCGATCTCGCAACAAGCGCTCCCTGGATACCCCTCCGCGCCAAACTCACGCCTTCTGTGACCCGATTAAACTTGTTCAGGCCGCCGCAAAACGACTGCAAGTCATGGCTCTTCACAAACTGTTGGACAAATTCTAGTAAGTTCTTCCAATGGAGTCATGAATCAAAATAGAATATTTAATAGGGACAGAACCGACTCCCTGGATGCCCCGCGAAGTCGCAGGCAAAAGCTAGTATGTTTTAAAGGATTTGAAACGACACTTTATAAACAATTTGTTTCACTAAAAACGACTATTGATTGACTATTTGATTGTGCAGATTGTGCATTGGAAACATAAGGCTGGCATAAAGCCATTTTTAGTTAATAACCTTCCTTACAGTAATTGACGTAATGTATTAATCTTCACAGCTACAGGGACGGAAAGATCTGTCTAAAGGATGGTGCAGACTATACACAAAAAGCACAAATGCACTGGGACAGGGAATCGTATCCGGAACTAGTGGACACAAATGTGTGCACCAAGGATGGTGCACTGATACCAGCGCACAAATGCGTCCTAGCCGCACGTTTGGAGTACTTCAACGGGATGTTCATGCATTCTTGGACTGAGGTAATGAACTACAACATGGTAATTTCACAAATACTTAAGTTGTTCTCTGAATTTTAGTTTACAAACAAGACTTAGATTTTATGCTGCTTTATAGCAGCATAGAAACTAAGTCATCGAAGGCAAGATGTCAGATTTCTTTATCCACTCCCGCACCTTAAAATATGACGTTGAATATGACTGGTCTCCAAGGCCTAAGTAATAAATAATTGTAAAAATTGTTATATGAACCAAAGTAAGTGTCATGCTATAAAAAAAGAGAATAAATTAATAGAATTAAGAAAGGGTACAGCAATAATAAGTATATGCACTATTTTTTTACTGAAAAAAAGCATACACTCGAACATACTTCGTCGATATATATATACATAGTCGAACTTTTAGAAGTCGGTTAAAAAGTCCTATAAGAAAATATAATTATGTTCACAAAAGATCAAGTTTTACTTATATATACCGGAAAATATACAATAATAGTAAATATTGTACAATAAATGTTGAACGAGCTAAATCATCTGGATTAGGATTAAAATAATCTATCTATTATAGCGCGTACCGACTTCAATACAATCTAATAGATTATTTTCATATCTCTTTGTGAGTATCGGCGCCTTTGTAAGTGTAAATTCTTGAAAGGTCAAACATATTTATCATTTATCCTTGAATAAACCGGCCTATAATATTTATGAATTAATAACATGCAAAATGAAAAAATAAGTTTCCGTAGCAATTGTATTTTATTGCCATTTTTGGTACCTATGTATCTGTTACCTATTAAGGTATTTATCTATGAAATTTGTTATACGGATCACTTTGAAGTCACAAGTTAAACTAAACTATGGTTTAGCTTGGAATACTGAAATTTAATAATGCTATAGTTATGGCATGTTATTATATTTAATTTTCAAAATACGCTAAATAGATATAATAAATATATATTTATACAAGAATTGCCCGTTGAAAGTAATAAAATTATAGGATAATGCGCACAATCAGTAACCTTTCGCAATTTTTGTAACTCATGGTTTTTTCATGGTTCAATAATTCATGGTTTTTTTGGCTCTAATATTCGAAATTAGAATTCCAAGTCAAACCATAGTTGTAACAGTTGAAAATATAGCATACCTTATACGAATTAGCCGAGTGTAAATGGCCAGGCCAACAAAACAGTTTCTTTATAGGTAAAGATCATTATTTTGTTTTAATTTTATAGCAATTCATGATTTTATTCAGTCTGTTCGAAGTTCGGAATCATTTATGCTTACTAGGAACCTATGTTTAGCATAATGATATCTACCAAAAAGCAAATAGGCAGTTTACACGTTTTTCCCCACAATCCTTAGACTGCATTTGTTAAACCATGATAAATAATAGGCCATCAAAAATTAACAGAGCAACAACCTACTTTTTTTGGTGTAGTATTTCAGATAACATGAAAACAAAACAATCTATAGCACGGACTAATCTGTAATCTGCCATATTCACCGCAATAAACATTAAGTAGCATATCGTTTTATTGCAGAGCAAACTATTATCAACCGTAACACTGCCGATAAACCACGGAATCTTACTGCCGGTGATAAACTTCCTATATACCGACTCCTGTCCAGAAATTGAAGGGTGCACTGAGAGCATTGACTTTATATGCAACATGCTAATCGTCGCCGACCAACTTTTTATATCTAGACTTGGGGAAATGTGCGAAATCGCTCTGGTCAACATGATAACCCTGAAAAACTGCGCTGAATTGTGCCAATTTGCGCACACATACAACGCTACACAGCTAAAGCAATGCTGCATGGAATTTATATCTCTCAATCTATCGTCGATACTAGAAAACAAATCCTTGGACCCACTAGAAGAAGCCTTATTAGACGACATAACAAAATATTACTGTAAGTTCAATCCTATCATGGCATCTCGCGTCATAACACCCTTCTACAACGCACCTAGTGATGAAATAATTGAAGATTTCACTAAAAATTACCCCGTGGATCTGGATTTCTTTGATGAGGATGTCAAAAGAGAGGACTCGGTTGTTGAAGTTAAAAAGAAAAACAAACAGTCCAAGAAAATTGAATATACAGAGAGTGAAAAGGCGAGAATGAGATACGAAAGCGTCAGCTCTGTGACGTCACTGGATCTGTCTAACGAGATATCGGGCGACATAACTTTGTCGCTAAGCAAAATTAAAGACGACCCAAAGAAGCAAGATAAATGGACGGAAGTGCCGTCATCACAACAGAAGCAGCAAAAAGTCGTCCAAGCGAGGTTGAAAGCCATCAACACAGCGAAAGATATTTTGAACGAAACACCCACGGAATCCTTCACCAAACTGACAAAAAACTCGAGTGCCATAACTATTCATCCGGAACCAGCTCATTCTTCCCGCAGGTCGGTATCACCGAAAGAGTCCCCTGAAATTATTAAAAGCCCAGGAAACGTGTTCATCAGTCACGTCGGTCCAAAGTTATCTCAGAAACAGCGAAAGAAATTGGCCAAGGAAGGGAATGACCCATCGCCACAGAGTCTAAACGACTACTTCAGCAGAATGAGCGTTAGTCCGCCAGACAAGCCGAAGAATCCTTGGAAGATTTGCGAGGCGCCGGTCGCCAGCAGCAGTCCCAAGGTTAAGCCGGTGCAGTTTGACCAGATTCTGACAGATCAGAAGAAGCAGAAGGAAGATTTTTCGAGGATAATGACCAAGCCTTTAGCTTTGACACAGGTGAGTACCTGTTATTAACATTGTAAGCAGTTGATTTATGTGAAGATAGCGACGGAATGAGCTTATGACTTTAAGTGGTTACCTCACAATGTTATATTGTAAACAGTTACAACAGTAATTTAACTTATATGGAAATCTCATGTACCTGTAATTTCACTCACTTTTCAACTACCTACTACACCGTACCAGCCTCTTAATGTTCCCACTGCAGGGACACCGGCCTACTCTCGATAATTGAGAGTGAATTGGCTCTGATCTACCACGGGAGCCCTATCCGGATTGGTAGATGTCACATCTCTTTGAATTTTTGGTTCTAAGACAAGCCGGTTTCTTCACGATGTTTTCCGTCACCGCTTCGAGAACGTGGTAATGCGAACAAAAAAAAATTTCACTTGAAAAAATCTGACGCACGTGTGGGTTTGAACTAGGGAACTTCAGATTGAAAGTCGGCGTCTGTGCCCCTGGGCCACCACGTTCTCGGTCGTGCACAATCCACACGTGAGCAGTGCTACCAACAATTAATCACACTGTGCTGATTTTCATCTCACGTTCGTCCGGTGATTTAGAACGCGACTCAGATTCGATACCCGGCCGAAGTTACCATTCATTCAGGGTTAAGTAAGCGTTCTATGATAGACCATTACTAGTTGACCATTCGTACTTTATGTTGGTTGGTGTTGGTAGGGACAACTAATATCAACGCGGAAATTGTCAACAACGGCATATAATTTTTTTTAAATTTCAGCTAGAGGACAAGGCTATAGAGCAGTTAGAAAGGTTCTATAACGCTCACGAAGCTGATGAGGAGTATATCACAGTGAAACGCATCGAGCTTCAGGTGTCTTCGCCACAATGGCTCCACCACACTGCCCCTAAGTGATATTTACTATTTTGTATATTTACGCTATTCTGTATCTTGGATGAATGGAATATTTTATTAATTCATAATAAATGAAGTCAAACTTTTTTGTGAGTTTTTATTTTGGTTCAGAATAAATGTGAAATTTCTAATTTTCAATTTGAAACCATTTTCAAGTATAATAATGATTCATCTGCTGACACGATACTCCATAGTTTTTTTGTGTAACGAAAGTGCCTGATAAAGACCCACCTGATGTTAAGTAGTTACTTCCGCTAATAACCATAAAATACGTCTTAGGTCCTCCTTGTCCACGAGTGACATACACTCGAGACGAGAATGTAACGTCTCAAACGCCTGTGATTTCACAGGCACCCACACCATTGCTCCGGGAAAAAACAATGCTAGCGCGCTACTGCTTGGCGGCAAATTACCAGACGTAGCAGTGTTTCCCCAGACGGATTTGGCACAATTTGTACATCTAGGTTCTATTTTAGGTCACTGCTTTTAGCACCACCCAGGAGGAATGTATTAGTTAATGAGACGATTAAAGATTGAATAACATAGTAACATTTATTAAATATATAGAGCTCTCTGATAGATTAGTATTGTTGCTGCTTTTAGTATGAATTTATCAATGATATAGAAACACCAATGCCCCTTCTTATTCCTAATAGTTCTTGTCCATCCAAAGGTTTTCTGTGTGAGATCACGATAAGACCGCCCATTATGTCACCTTTTTAAAAAAGTAAAAATTTCTATGTTTCATATTGTTATCTTACTTGGTGTGCAATAAAATTTCATCTATCGATCTATCGTAAATCTAACTCCAGATATCAATAGTTGTATAGAAACGGTGCTCCCTATAGAATGGGTGAATAAATGGGTCTATAGAATGAAGACTTCAAGACAGCATGGCTCAAGACTAGCCCCAAAGGAAAAAGATACTTGGATTGAGGGATTGGAGGCCATATCATTGACATATTTCACACAGCCCCATCTAGCCCCAAACTAAGCATAGCTTGTAATATGGGAACTAGATATCTGATAGAATACATGTAGTAGGTACTTTTTTTTTTGGTGTAAATGCATATTAAAATCCAGACACAGAATAAACATATCTGTTTGCACAAGAATGCTTGTCTTAGGTTCGAACCCACAACCTACAGCACAGAAGGCAGAGCTACTACCAACTGAGCTATGAGGCCAGTCAAACTACTTGAGTTACTAATTGACATTATCAAACACTTTTTTGTGTACAATTTTAATAATATGTAGACTTATTGTTTTTATTTCATTTGTGTATTTTATATTGTATATATGCATTATTTATTTATTACAATAAATTGAAAGTAACAATATACATTTATATTTATCAAGAAAGCGTTGTATCATTTTAATAACTTTCTTGTATAGTGTCATTCAAATAGATTTAATATTGGGTTCAAGACAGCTGTCAGTATTTTCATCAATATCAAGGATTTTGGTCAAAAATCAGCACAATATATCTCTCCGTTTTCATTATATAGTGCAAAGGGGCTATGATTTTTTTTTTCTTGAGTGTTTTTATTTGTATTTTGTAACAATTGTTGGGACAAGCTGAAGGCCCACCTGATGTTTAGTGATTACCTCCGCCCATAACAACAGTAATACAATGTATATCTTCTCCAACCAAAGTGTGACGAGACCCAAGGGATGTAATGTCTCATGCTCATGTAATTCCACCAACACCCACACCCGTACACTAGAACACAGCAATGCAAGTTCTTCACCAGTACTTTAGATTTTTATTTCTAGTTTTGAAGGACAGTAGAATATTCCAAATGTCTTGACAAGAATTTTGATGTCATTAGTTTTGTTGTGGGACCTAGTTATGAAAATTTAAATTAAGTTGTTATTATCAAAGATCAGTCCCAGTAGTTTGGATAAATAAATAAAAGTAAAACTCAACTATTAGCATAATAAAGCTAATAATATTACCAGTAAAATAAGAAGCACATCAAAAAAATCCTTGAAATAATATCACCACGGATTGTTAGTACATACTTGTTAAAATAAAGTACATGTTAAAATTAAATAACATTTATTCTATGTATGTACAGCTAAATCACTAACTACAAAGTCCATTTTCCCTACTTTTGTGGTGGGAATCTTTTTAACAATTGGTTCATCTGTTTATGCGTTAGATTTTTCTCTCCAGGGACTAAGATTCCCTTCTTGCCCTGCTGCCTTTGAGTGGTCATTCTGTTGTGATAGTCTTTGTAACATCCTTGGAACGCAGAAATCTCTTTCATACATTCTTGCTGATCAAATTCAGATTTTTTGAAACAAGCGAACATAACAGCCAGTTCTTGCATGCAGGCAGCTTCGTTCAATTTATCTCCTTTCCCAGAGACAGTCTTCTTCAGTTCCAATGGAAGCATCATTTGAAAAGGTAAGGGTTCCCGTTGGGGTCTTCTGGCATCCTTACGAGTTGCAGCACCAAGAATAGAATTCAAACGCATATTGCCAAACTTTTAAACAACTAAATCACAAAATAAAGGTAATATTTTGTTTGCTATTCGAGGTTAGGTTTGTTTCAATGAAAGTATAAAACTGACATTGACATAATAGGTATGTTCTCGTTATTTGACAATGACAAACTGATTCAGAAAGTTACTCGGTGTGATCGGTCGGTTAATTTCTGTTTGTTCAATAAATCGTCTAGCGTTGCTAGATCACCACATCACACCGGTTAAACCTTATAAGTTAAGTCCGATGTTTTAAATTAGATGTAATGAATATATCACTTAAAAAAGAGTAGGATAGGCTGTGTGCTCCTCGCAGACTTATATATGGTTTAATTAAATGTACCTAGGTACATTAGGTAGGTTGTTGTAGGTTGGGCGCGCCTCAATGGGTTATTATCATAGTATAGTGGTAAGGCAGACATGACAAGTGGTGATCTAAACACCGCTATTCGTTTCTCAAGAACCGCTAACACTTTTCTCTAGTAATATATTGTATTTAATTCCACAATCGTCCTGACACTACCTTTTTTTATCTAGGTACTTGTACCTAGTAAATAAAATATATTAACAACATAATAAGACCAAGTAAAGTTTTATAATAACTACCTTGGAAATAATTGACTTTTTGACGATTTGGCACACATAATTATTATCATTATTTTCAAGGAAGAGTAAATATCTATCTACAATCGATCCTGTAGGTTCCTGTATTAAGTTTGGTTAAACTACTGCCGGTCTGAAAGTGCAACTTTTCACATTCACGTTTCCGTCCACAAAATACTGCAACTGAAAACATTATGATAGTAAGATAAACAAGGCAGTTCTCACGGCACGATAGTTCTTGAGTAACAATGTCTTGAAACTGAAAAAGCTGTAAATTTATTTTATTTGGTGATAATCATTTCATATGTATTTTAGGTATTTAAGTAATTCTTAGTTGTAAGGAATAATCTAGCGAGTTGCAATAAAAATGAACCGTGGTTGTAAAATAATTCGAAATTGAAAATCATGTTATCAAATCTAATCGCTCAGAAACAGATGCGAAGGCAGATAACTTTCAATATATAAAGTTTGAAAAGTTGGTAAAGAGTATAGTCGTGTGCTTCACAATAATCCAAAAGTAAGTTATTTCCTATAGTGAGAATCCCCAAGAAATATGAAATTGATATAAAATTATTTGTTATAGTTAATAATTATTAATATTTGTAGTTCGGTTCTAATTATATTTTTTCACCATAGAATCATTATGAAATACTTCATCGCCATTGCCCTGATCGCCGCCGTCGCTTCGGCCGGCGTGGTGAAGCCCGTGCAGCTGAGCGGCGAGCTCGCCGAGATCCAGCAGATCGTGGCCGCCATCCAGAGCCCCAGCACCGACCCCGCCACCGCCGCCGCCCTCGAAGAGATGCTTTTTGACATCATGGGCGTGTCCCCCATCGCCGTCGGACCTGCTATCGTTGAGACCTCCCCCATCGCCGTTGGACCCGCAATCGTCGAGACTTCTCCCGTATCCGTCGGACCCGCACTCATCGACTTCCCCCTCCCCGACGGTGGTGCCGTCACCGCTGTTGAGCCCACTCCCGTTGCCGCCCTCGAGCCCGTCGTGCAGCCCTCTCCCGTCGTGATCGGCGAGATCCCCTCTGGACAATCTCCCCTCGTCCAGATCATCGTCAACTTGAATCAGGCTGATTCCGCAGTCGCACCCTCTCCCGTCGTGGCCCCCTCTCCTGTCATGGTCCCCGAGACAATCGCTGAGACCATCGTGCCCGGCCCCGTCAACGTTGTCGACAACGTCGTCGCCGAGACCATCGTCCCTGCTCCCGTCGTCGTCGGAGAGGTCGCCCAGCCCGGCCCCGTCAACGTAGTTGAGGGAGTCGCTGTGGAGCCCATCCAGGTCGTCAGCCCCGTGATCGTCGAGCCCGTCCAGGTCGTCGAACCCATCGTCGTCTCCCCCGTGGTCGTGGGAACCCCTATTATCCCCGCCCCCGCCGTCGTCCTCCCCGAGGAACTAAACTGAACGCTTATTCGACAATGACCAACTATTGTGTTTGTAAAATGTTTTAACATCTAGATGCAATAAACTTGTTATACTTGCCTCATTATTTTTATATTTTAATAGTTTAGAAAAAGACACATGCCTCTCATTATGAAGACTTAGCGATCAGTGCTTATTCTTCATTCTTAGTTCATGTAATCACACTTATATTATAAAGGCGAAAGTTTGTATGTATTTATATCATAAGCACTAAGGAGTATTGATATCAACTTCGATGCGACTCACCCCTAAGATAACTTACTACCCCTTTTTAACCCCGTTAGGCGATGAGTTTCAATATAATACGAAACACGTCTTCTAGCAATTCTGTTAAAAAATGTTTATGCAAAATTTGAAGTAGATTGAACCAAGAAAACACGTCGTCCCATACTAAGTTTGCCCCCGTTTTTCACCCCCTTAGGGGTAGAATTTCGGAAAATCCTCTCTTGTCGGATGCCTGTGTCATATAAAGAACACACCCTCCAAGTTTCAGGTATCTACGATCAGCGGTTTAGGCTATGCGCTGACCCGTCAGTCAGTCATTCAGGACAAAGCCTTTATCTCGTATATATTGCATAGATTAGCAGAATCGGTGCTGCATCTATTGGGTGTGTGAATATGACTCCGCCCTTTCTCAACAGATGTCGTTTTTAGTATTGTTTACGTGTACTAATAAATGACCATACTTGTATTCGATAGTACTGAATGTCAGCTATCTAACGCATTTTATGATATTTGGTTGAAGTGTAAGCAACAATTGTTTTCACCTTTTCGAAAATGTCGGTTTTTATTCCAAATAAACGTCATTTGCGGGAAGTGTTATTACATTATTTTATTGCGAAGAAAACTGCAGCGGAAACTTATCGTTTGCTTGTGGAGATTTATGGTGAGCATGCTCCGTCTAATACAACTTGCATGGAATGGTTTCGACGATTTCAAAATAACGATTTTAGTACTGAGGATAAAGAACATGGAAAACCACCAAAAAAATTTGAAGATGCTGAATTGGAAGCATTATTGGCGGAAGATTCTTACCAAACTCAATCAGAATTAGCTGCAGCATTAAATGTTGATCGTTCAACTGTTGCAAAGCGTTTACAAATGATGGGAATGATTCAAAAAGCCGGTGACTGGGTTCCACATGATTTAAAAGAAAGAGACATGGAACGTCGGAAAACCATTTGTGAAATGCTGCTTCAAAGACAGCAAAGAAAAGGATTTTTGCATCGGATAGTCACAGGAGACGAAAAATGGATACACTACGAAAATCTTAAACGCAAAAAAGCTTGGGTGAAACCAGGCGAACCAGGCCCATCACAGCCAAAAATAAATATTCACTGTGCCAAGGTCATGCTCTGTATTTGGTGGGATCAGAAAGGTATTGTATATTATGAGTTGCTCAAACCCTCTGAAACTATTAATGGAGAAGTTTACCGACGACAACTAATGCGTTTGAAGCGAGCCATAGAAGAAAAACGACCAGAATGGGTGAATAGACATAACAAATTAGTTCTTCAGCATGACAATGCCAAACCGCATACCGCAGAAGTCGTAAAAAGATATTTAGAGGGACAGGACTGGGAAGTGTTACCCCACCCGCCATATTCACCAGACATAGCTCCTTCGGATTACCACCTATTCCGGACGATGCAGACAGACCTTACTGGAGAAAAGTTTACTTCATGTGAAAGTATCAAAATTTGGATTGACAACTGGATAAGCTCAAAAGACCAGGACTTCTTCCAGCAAGGAATACGAAAACTACCTGAACGATGGGCGAAGGTTGTAGCTGCAGATGGAGCATACTTTCAATAATTTTTTTTTTAATTTTGTAAGCGAACAAATGTGTTTTATTTTGACAAAAAGGGGCGGAGTCATATTCACACACCTATTACATTGGAGGAAATTAATTCCCAAACTTTTATCATGTAGGTAATCGGATATTCTATGGGCGGTGGTAACCATTTAATAATAATTGACCTGTCAGTTAGTTGATTCACTATTGAAGCATACAAAAACAAGTTTGGGGCTAGATGGCGCTTTTTCAAAAGTCTATGAATATTTTTTTTTTATAACTGCTTGGTGCTATCACCGGCCTGCGGAATCACCCGCAGGTAGCTACTGGAACTGCTGCGGATCTATAGCGGACACTGACTTGTTGGGCAGCTGCGCTTCATGATCGCCAAGCCGTTCACGCGTCAGCAAACATTCTTGACGCCCTGCAGAAACGTGACAGCTTCACCAAAACTCTGAACGCATTACAGTATTGAACAGGCAGGGTATTTTGAGATTTTTTTGCATGCCCTTGATCAACAGACTTCACATCTAAAATGTTTGGCAGTACGATCTAAAAATCCTCTTGTGCAACGTGCAAATCTGATAATACCTTACGCTCGTTAAAACGAATCCGGTGGTATCAGAGACGCAGGCGAACGTAAAAAACGAATGCGCATGAAGGTAGACCGAGATGTCTGTCAATGATGTGTACACTCCAACTCACAAACATGGTTAACCCGGGACCATGACGCATGAAACTGCGTCGAAATATCGAGAGTCTACAAAACTCACAAACATGATTTGTACATATCTCGGCAACTCGAATAACAAAGTTCATAACCATGATAGTTTTAAAAGTTTGATTACACTGTCGTAACTTTTTCAACAGTTTCTACAAAACGCAAGTTCGATCATATGTGGCGTATTGCTGCGGTGTTATCCACGGTTTTCCGGGATCAAAAGCAGCCTATGAGTTAATCCAGGATATAAGCTATCCTGGTACCAAATTTCATCTAAATCTGTTGAGCCGCTTGAGCCTGAAGTAGTAACAAACATATTCAACCTTCCGCCTTTATAATATTAGTGTGATACTTCGGTGAGTAGGTCCAGGAACTTCACGAGCTGCCTTTTCTCTTTATTCCATTATAGGACAACGTAACGCACGGCGGTGTGTCATCCCTTTACAGTGTAAATCGTTTGGAAATTGACTATGGCTCTTGATTTCAGACCGTTTATGGCTTTTGATTTGAGCGCTTTCGTGCGTTAAGATGTCAGTCCCGGCTATAAGTCGTTAAGTCATGTCGGAGGCTATTGGGCAGCTTGAAAACTCCGTCACCAGAGTTACGATTGAAGTATATACGAGCAGGTACATACAATAGTATAATATTTAATTCGTATTCACTCCAAATCTGTTTTATAATACAATTTCCTACTATTAACATATTACTTGTTGATTGTATAAACTAAATTTACCCTTCAAACGACATTTCGCGATAGATTCATACGCCATCTTCCATGGAGTTATTGATTGGGTCGGCGGGTGCCTAACTTGGCAATAAAACCATGTGTGTAGATAATTCTAAAAGATTAACGCTTCTTTATATTTTTACTTCACCACGCCGCTAACCATATCTCGAACCTAACAAGTAGGTCCATCTAATTGGTCTACCTAGGGTAAGGAGTTAGAGCAAGAGCTACACAGACAATGATAAAAATTCAAAGTAGGTATATAACAAGTTTATTTAATGCTTATCGTAGGTATAGGCGTTCAGTTGAGTTCCTCGGGGAGGACGACAGCAGGCGCGGGGATGATGGGAGTTCCCACAACAACGGGGGAGACGGCGATAGGTTCGACGACCTGCACAGGCTCGACGATCACAGGGCTGACGACCTGGATAGGTTCTACGATCACGGGGATGGGCTCCACAGCGACTCCCTCAACTACGTTGACGGGGCCGGGCTGGGCGACCTCTCCGACGACGACGGGAGCGGGGACGATGGTCTCGGCGACGACGTTGTCGACAACGTTGACGGGGCCGGGCACGATGGTCTCAGCGACTGTCTCGGGGACCAAGACAGGGGAAGGAGCCACGACAGGAGAGGGTGCGACTGCGGAATCGGCCTGGTTCAAGTTGACGATGATCTGGACAAGGGGAGTCTGTCCGGCGGGGATCTCGCCGATCACGACGGGAGAGGGCTGCACGACGGGCTCGAGGGCGGCAACGGGGGTGGGCTCAACAGCGGTGACGGCACCACCGTCGGGGAGGGGGAAGTCGATGAGTGCGGGTCCGACGGATACGGGAGAAGTCTCGACGATTGCGGGTCCAACGGCGATGGGGGAGGTCTCAACGATAGCAGGTCCGACGGCGATGGGGGACACGCCCATGATGTCAAAAAGCATCTCTTCGAGGGCGGCGGCGGTAGCGGGGTCGGTGCTGGGGCTCTGGATGGCCGCCACGATCTGCTGGATCTCGGCGAGCTCGCCGCTCAGCTGCACGGGCTTCACCACGCCGGCCGAAGCCACGGCGGCGATCAGGGCAATGGCGATGAAGTATTTCATGGTGTTTATAGGTGCTGTAAAAAGGAAAAATATTTGGAGGCCTGGCTTTTAACCTGGTTCTATTCTATATTCCAGAATGATTTTGTCAAGATTCATGGACCAAATTTCAGGTATTTTCATTGTCCGGACAGATAACAAGGAAAGAAAGTGCTCATAGAAAGCTACTTCTACTAAAAAAGATTACCTATGTAAGTAAATAGAAACAAATAAGAACTTACTTTTTTGCCCGTGTCGAACAAGTGACTATGCTAGTAAAGATTGAAGTATTAGCTTTTATACAAAACATTATCTCTTTTTATTATTGTCTAGCGATTATGTGACGGCACAGAATGATAAATAGGTAGTAATATCTTTATTGCTACTAAAAGCTTCAGATTACTATAATATTAAAGTTTAGAATTATTCTTCAATCCTAATTCTGCGTGATGCTCTATGATCAAAAAATATGTCCGATTAGACGGAGTAGAATAGGCCCTAGTCCCCTTGTCTTGCCAGCAAAAATACCAGAATAAAGGAGTCCAACCACTAAATTTGTATTAATAATCTATACAAATTTAGTGCATAAATTTTTTTTTCTTGTTTTGTCACTTATAATAAAAATCTGTAAGTCACTTTCCAAATAATTTTTAAGAATATATAAAATTAATAATAATATTAATTTTAGCGCTTGATCAAATCCTACAGGTTGAAGTGGCTTCGTGTCAAGGAAAAGAGGAATCTAAGGATTCTATCTACTATATTCAATGCTAAAATACTAATTCAGATATTCATCTAAAATGACATTCATACATCCATGATCGTAACCTAAAGGTCTACAGATACGTTATGTTTATCCACGCCTGAGCAATCCACGGCCTTACATAGAAACTCAATTGAAGTGGTAGCGGTTGGTCTGTGGAATGCTTATATAAGTATGTATAACGGAGACTGTAGGCTATCCTCGTTATCCTAAGATGATGATTCGGTAACAAAATATAATTCTGCTAAATGATAATTTTTGTAACCATCTATTATCAACTATTCTAATCACCTGTGCGGAATGCGAGACGGTTAAAACCGAACCATAAACTTCGGATCTACTGTGGTCAGATTTCGCTCTTCTTTTTCTTATAATACGAAATCGCCAATAGAAAACATTGTATTCGTTGCCTATCAGATCAAACTTATTCATATTCCGCACTTAATACTTTATTTGAATACTATCTGATGCAATCTCACGAACCTTTACGGCGAAAACTTTTGTATCGACATCACTGCACATCAGCGATAACGGTATAGCAACTTTACCGATTAAAAGCTCGAGAGGTAAAGCTTTAGTCACATGATTCATTGTGCAATTCATAACGAGTTGGACCTCACCTAACGCATCTTGCCATGATTTGTTATTACCGATCTTACTCTGTTGTTACCGATCTTACTCTGTTGTTACCGATCTTACTTACAAACGAATATTGCATGAACAAAACATAGTTCGTAAATGCGTCAACGAGAACAAAAACGTGTTCTTTCGAAATCGATTCAAAATCGATTCAACTTTCGCAAAAGCTCAGACTTATCAGTACCCGTAACGTCCGTATCAATATCAATTAGATTAGATTGCCGTTCATTGTCGTTTCTTATCGAATTTACCACAGGAACTTTCTTCAATGAAAACGTCGTCGGCGCCATTGTTACTACGTTTACACTATAATCCATAAACAAAATAAATAAATATTCAGGGTCGCTGGAAGTCTTGGGTTCGATTCCCACCCAGGACAATAATTTGTGTGAACTTAAGTGTTAGTTCTGTGTTTGGGTGTTATTTTTTTTTTTATTTGTGTCTCTGTACAATTTCTGGTGTAACAATAAAGAGTTTATCTATCTATCTATGTATTATAAGTAGGTAAGTATTTACAAAAAAAAGTACTATATGTATTCTATCTGTTATCAAGTTCCCCTATTACATGTTATGCTTAGTTTGGGGCCAGATGGCGCTGGGTGAAATTGCTATATGAAATTTGTATTTAATTTCATTTAAAAAAAGACTCAATCTTCTTATAGCTTCAATCGACCGACCAAACTTTTACGTGTCTTCCTCAAACTAAAACTGCGGAATAATTAAAAATAGCACGACTCACGGAGTATAGCCGATAACATTTTCTAGAAAGAAAGAATTGCCACACTACCTATCATTTTGGACCTTAAAGATTAAAGATTCAATTTCGCGTTCAGTTTTATCAACAAAATATTTAAAATTAATGTCACTTGATGTCACAATATAATCAGTTGTCTATTACTAATAATATTTTAACAAACATAAGTATCTACAAAATACTTAGTTACCAAACAAAAGGTATTTAAATACAAGATACAAAATTAACTTTAAAAAAGATTTTAAGTTACAAGATGCAAATACCTATCTTGTATCTGTATTTCAGATATTTGTATCTTATACAAGTTACATTTCTGGTTATAAGTATATTTATATAGATAAATCTATATAGCTGCTACTACGCTAAAAAAGAAATACAATTTGTGCCTAATGCATTGTTTTAGTGGTCTAAAACCATCTTATAATGAAACCGGTTTGGAGCACATCGGTTGGATAGTTTCAAAGTACAATATAATGGACAAAGGTAGAAACTATTTTTGTGTTTTACATATTAGAATCTATTTCGCGTATCGCGGAAACGACTCTAATGATTTGGATAAAATTGTGTGTTGAGATAGAGTTTTGCTGTTGCTACAAAAACGTAAAAACGCAGTTGTTCTTGTAAAAATTGTTTTTCTTGTAAAAACAAGAATTAAAGACAAAAATACCTAGCAAAGCTTTTTCAACCAGGTTCCTATCTTATCTTATTACCTCAGACGAGCAATTCTTGTTTCAATATTTATTCAGGGTATCACGGAAAAAGCTCTAAAAATTTGGAAAAAAAATGTGCTTAAATAGAGTTTTGCTGTTTAAGTTTACTTGTATAAGTAAGTGTATTACCTGTAAAAAGTTCTTTATTTTAAGTTAAATAAATCGTTTTGCACAATAGAAACCGAGCAAAGCTCGGTCGCCCATGTACTTATAAATGTAACATAAATATGCATTTTATTTGGGTTTATTTAAAATAGTTTATTTAAGTACCTTTTTAATTGCATGAAACTATTAAAGATGTGTGTTTTTATATAAATCAGTTATTAGCACCCCAACCTTAATTTCTACGTTAAAAAATAGCTTGTAGAAAAAGCATTTAGATTTAACTTCTCCTTTTGTTTCGCTTGTCTTATTATTTATCTTTTGTGCGATAAAGAATTAAAAAACGAAAAAACATAATACAGATCACTCGGTAATTTCTTGCCAACACAGTTTTTGTTTGACCTAAATATTATTATATCTGTGACCTAACTAAGGTCAAAACTTTAATTTAGAATTAACCGTTCTTGTGCCGTTGATGTCCCTGCGTCACGGTCTGCTGCGATGTAGTTTTTGTAGTTGAAATTCCAAACTTTGAATAGAACCGTGTGTGTAAGTACATATTTGTAGATACCTATTTATTTATCTTATAAATATTTACGTTTCTTTTTCTTTTTGAATTACCATACCCTACTATATCTCTTAAGTTACGAGTAGTTACATCTAATTGGTCATCTGTAGTAAGGAGTTAGAGCTAGAGCAACTCACAGCCAATCAAAAAAATCAAAGTAGGCATACAACAAGTTTATTTATTGCTTGTATATCATAGTCGTAGGTATAGACGTTCAGTTGAGTTCCTCGGGGAGGACGACAGCAGGCGCGGGGATGATGGGAGTTCCCACAACAACGGGGGAGACGGCGATAGGTTCGACGACCTGCACAGGCTCGACGATCACAGGGCTGACGACCTGGATAGGTTCTACGATCACGGGGCTGACGACCTGGATGGGCTCCACAGCGACTCCCTCAACTACGTTGACGGGGCCGGGCTGGGCGACCTCTCCGACGACGACGGGAGCGGGGACGATGGTCTCGGCGACGACGTTGTCGACAACGTTGACGGGGCCGGGCACGATAGTCTCAGCGACTGTCTCGGGGACCAAGACAGGAGAGGGGGCCACGACGGGAGAGGGTGCGACTTCGGAATCAGCCTGGATCAAGTTGACGATGATCTGGACAAGGGGAGTCTGTCCGGCGGGGATCTCGCCGATCACGACGGGAGAGGGCTGCACGACGGGCTCCAGAGCGGCAACGGGGGTGGGCTCCACGGCAGTGACGGCACCACCGTCGGGGTGGGGGAAGTCGATGAGTGCGGGTCCGACGGATACAGGGGAGGTCTCGACGATTGCGGGTCCAACGGCGATGGGGGAGGTCTCAACGATAGCAGGTCCGACGGCGATGGGAGACACGCCCATGATGTCAAAAAGCATCTCTTCGAGGGCGGCGGCGGTGGCCGGGTCGGTGCTGGGGCTCTGGATGGCGGCCACGATCTGCTGGATCTCGGCGAGCTCGCCGCTCAACTGAACGGGCTTTAGCACGCCGGCCGAAGCCACAGCGGCGATCAGGGCAATAGCGATGAAGTATTTCATGGTGCTTAGAGGTGCTGTAAAAAGGATAATTATTTATATTAACCTGGTGCTATCTATATTCCACAATAATGGTGTTAAGCTTTCTAGCCTGACCATATTTCAAGAGCTTTCATTGTTCAGACAGATATAAAGAAAGAAAGAGCTTATAGACAACTTTTTTACAAAGAAAGAGTATGTAGGTAGACAATAAGAACTTACTTTTTTTGCCCGTGTCGAACAAGCGACTATGCTAGTAAAGATTAAAGTATTTTCTTTTATACAAAACATTATCTCTTTAATATTATTGTCTAGCGATTGTGTGACGGCACAGAATGATAAAAGGTGGTATCTTTATTGCTATCCAAATCTTCAGTTTACTCTTAAAGTTTAGAAGTTATCCTCAATCGTAACTGGGTGATTATAACTGGGTGATTAATTTTAAAGCTGGGGCTATATTATGATCAAAGTACAAGGTGCCAGGAAAATACCCCAATACAGGGGGTACCCCACTCCATTATGCAGTACATAATAATAGCCCACTTAGTAATTGCCGAGGCAATTTTCTCTTGCCGGCTCCGTGGCTTAGTTGGTGGTAGCCCTGCCTTCGAATCGGGAGGTCCCGGGTTCGATTCCCGGCCGGGGCACACTTTGTGTGGTGAGCATGAAGTTTGTTCTCGGGTCACATCTGCGACAGGGAATCCTAGTGCAGAGGTATGAGTGTGTAAACGTTTATTATTATTTTAACCAAAAAAATAACCTAGCCCTTTGTGTAATTCTTGGTGGTACCTTTTTAACCACAAGTTTAATTTTAGGTCTTGTGACGAGGTCTTAGGTCTTCCTTTGAATGAAACACAGTTACAGAGACATACACAGCTGACAAAGTAATAAAATCCTTCTTTTTAAATGAGGGTTAAAAAACGGTTTCGATACAACAATCTTTTGGAAATAACCACACATATCCACCGACAGGCATACATATAGATTATTTCTTTCTTGTACACCATATAAAAAAAATTTCACAGTCAAGTAATATAATGGGCGACCTTATCGCTAAAAGCGATCTCTTCCAGACAACCTTTGGATAGACAGGATATGTTTGGACTTATACATATCTAGTTAGCCGTGACTAACTAATAACAATATTTTCTTTTGTCTAAGTAAGCAGCTCTGGTATTAGAACTTTCACGCCACGCGAAGGTTTCGGATATGTTTCTTTTTAGTTGGAAGTAAGTTTGCTTGAACGTCCACCAATAGAACCAGTCGAGGCTATACATGGAACACAACCACACCTAGGAGGTTCTTATTGTGGTTGTGTTCAAGTCTAGTTTGACATAACTTCCAGTGACAACAATTTTTTTTTTTTGTGTGAATTTGTCACGGAACGAGCTGAGGGCCCACCTGATGGTAAGTGGTGACCCTCGCCCATGACAACCGTAATGCGTGCGACTCAGTATGAGATCCAAATCTTTACTGAGTCGCATTCACCCTGCTGCGTCCATCACCCGAGACCGGGATGATACGTCTCATGCGCATGTGATTTCACCGGCAGCCACACCCTTCCACCGGAACACAGTAATGCAACCACTACTGCTTGGCGGCAGATTCCGGATGTGGTGGCAGTACCTTTCCGGACGAACTTGGTACAAGTTCTACTGCTACTTTTGGTTGCTCCTTTAGCACCACCACGTGTAGGGAATCAAAGGGTACACACCTACGGACGCGAGCCACTGGACCCCCCCAAAGTGTGGTTGCGTTCAACTCTAGTTTGACATAACTTCCAGTTACAATTAATTTACAACGATCCTCATGGATCTATGAGGATTTATATTCCCTACCAAAGTAAGTTTTCCTTTACCAAAGAAGGCTCCTTCACTACGCACCATTGCTTCTGTTTGTTTGATGACAAAAGAAGCGATAACGCTACGTTTATCGGCAATTTACAACTTTTATTGCATATTATAAATTTGGTAATCCATTGATAAATTTACGATAGGAATGTCGTACCTGTTAGCAGAATTATCTGGTGTCACGCATGAAGTTGTGGTTGTAGAACCATAAATATATTTAAAAGTCTACCGTCACGTCACCAACCGCGTGAGTAGTATCTCTGCAATGATAGGAAACACGTTTTTTTACAGCTAATGCACGTTTTGGCGTATTCCAAATATTTAAACTACTGAGGGCTATTTTTTTTTCTTTTATGTTCACTCACTCATATCTCTGCACTGGATTCCCTGTGTCGCAGATGGCATGACATGACACAAAATAAACACCCAAGACCCGAGAACAAACTTCATGTTCACCACATAAAGTGTGCCCCGGCCGGGAATCGAACCCGGGACCCCTCGCTTCGAAGACACGGCTAGTACCAATTAAGCCACGGAGCCGCATTCCAAATGAAAATATACTCAGCAGCTTGGGAAGCTAATGAACAGAAATAGTAAAACATTCGATTAAAGATTCGATTCGAAGAGATTAAGAAAAATCATCTCGAATCGAAGCTCAGTATTTTAATAAAACTATAGCTGTACAAGAATGAAAATTCGATTAACTAGTGATATTATTTGAATTTGGCACAGTTTAGGAATTGTGAGGGTACGTGGAAGCAAACAATACTCTCATTGCAGTATTCCGGTGGTAGGTTTGGGTGCCGGTGAAATCACATGCGCATGAGACGTAACATCCCCGTCTCGGGTGATGGGCGCAACCGGGTGTGATCTATGTCTTATTGCTGTGGTTATGGGCAGAGGTATCCTTAGTTGATACTGTACATTAGCCTTCAGTTCCCCATCAATTTAATTACATATAAAAAAACAATTACTTCCGTAAAATCATTAAATGCAAGATAGGGAAAGCTTTACGATTATAGATACACAATTATTTTTCTTAGTTCTTTGTTAAATTTGACTTAATGTCAAATTACTCAGGCGATGAATATAGAGTCCCTGAAGCCATATTTGACGCCAATATGACGTAAAAATTATTATTATTTAATCCCTAGTTGCTTTTTCACACGTGTGCGATTCAAATGGAACTTTAATAGAGTTCTCGCTACGTTACATATCAGTCTAACAACCTAATATTATCATTATCATGCATTAAATTATTGCTTTTAGATAAAAAAATTGTATATAACCTCATACACCACCAAGAACGGCATAGTTTGACTCTTCAGGTAAGCAGAATATCAAATATCTTATAATAATTTGTTTGTGTTGATATCCTCACAATTTTTAACTATTTAACCAACTTGACGGGACGAGTTGAAAGCCCACCTGATGTTAAGTGATTATCTGCGGCCGTAACAACTTTAATTACAATAATAATTTCTACAGCTACTTTTTGTTGCTCCTAAACCAGCACAACCCAAGAGGGACTTTGAGGGTATTTACCTACGGACACGAGAAAATGGATACCCCCACAGCCCGTTTTTTCAACCGACCTTTTTGTTCACAGCCAAAATGAAATTCCTAGTTGCCTTTGTCGCCGTCGTCGCTGTAGCGGTCGCTGGACCCGCCCACCGTGGCTTAATCACCCCTGGCATCGCCGGTCCCGCCCCCGTCGTCGTGGACCCCGTCAGCCCCATCGCCATCGGACCCGCCATCATTGACTTCTCGCCTGTTGCCGTTGGACCCGCACTCGTCGAAACCGCCCAACCTGGCCCCGTCAACGTTGTTGAAGGCGTCGAGATCTCCCCCATCGCCGTCGGACCCGCACTCGTCGAAGCCGTCCAACCCGGACCCGTCAACGTCGTTGAAGGTGTCGAAACCTCTCCCGTGTCCGTTGGACCCGCACTCACCGACTTCCCCCACCCTGATGGCGGAGCCGTCACCGCTGTGGAGCCCACCCCCGTCGCCGCCCTCGAGCCCGTCGTGCAGCCCTCTCCCGTCGTGATCGGCGAGATCCCCGCCGGACAGTCTCCCCTCGTCCAGATCATCGTCAACCTGAACCAGGCTGATTCCGCGGTCGTGCCCTCCCCCGTCTTGGCCCCTGAAGTCGTCGCTGAACCTATCGTGCCTGGACCCGTCAACGTTGTTGAGTCCATGGACGTCGGCACCATCGTGTCCCCCGTGCAAGTCGTCGAGCCCGTCGTCCCCGGCCCCGTGAACGTAGTTGAGGGAGTCGCCGTGGAGCCCATCCAGGTCGTCGAGCCCGTGGTTGCCGTGCCCATCCAGGTCGTCAACCCCGTCATCGTCCCCGGCCCCGTGAACGTCGTTGAGGGAGTCGCCGTGGAGCCCATCCAGGTCGTCAACCCCATCGTCGTCTCCCCCGTGGCCGTCGGCACCCCCATCATCCCCGCCCCCGCGGTAGTCCTCCCCGAGGAACTCAACTAAACAACGACTAATGGCATTAAAGTAAGATATCTATAAAATGTCTCTGACATGTGATATCTACTCTTTAATTCCACATCGGCTGCATAGGAATATTTTAAAGTCAAACCAGTAACATCTTTCGTCCTTAATTGTATGAAATTACTGTTTAAGGAATCCCATTCATTCCGCTAACACCTGGAAATGAAATTGAAATTGATAAATAAAAAAAGAAAATAATAATGTATATTATTTAACTCATTCCACCCTTCTCTTTTGTCATATGACTGCGACTGATGAAGAAACTCTCTCAGGGCAAAAACAGGGGCCCAGACCAAAGACGAGATGTAGACAAATTATAATTAGCCTCATTCGTTGCAACATACACCTGATCATCAATATTTCATTACCTAACATGATGAAATATTGATGGTCATGTGACTACTGAGATATTCATCATCCGGCATAAGTAGTCCAACTTTGCACGGCTAATCCAACAACGAGTCGCGCCTTAAATCATCATCCAGGGTGGCCGACCCTGGATGATGATTTAAGATATTGCCAGGCTCCGAACGATAGACCTTTGTGAGGCCCAAGGCCCATGAGGATTTTATTCCAATGAATTGAAATATACAGGGTTAGTGGTAATCAGTTAGCATCCTCTTAAGAACAACTTCAACACGTCAAAACAAAAAACGGGCTGTTCTGCGTGGTAGCGAGGCACCAGTCGGTTGCCCTGCTTGCCACCCCCTAAGGTCGCCACTGTCACCATCAGAAGTCCACTGCTGGACATCTTTCTCAAAGTAAGCCCCGATGAGATGAATTCTATGGAACATCCAATTGGACGCCCTCTTAGGCTTGAATTTTAAGGGAGTATACCTTCGCTGACGACTTTGTCTTCTATTAGGAGATAGAAGTACAGGATAATAAAGCACTGGGTACAATATTGTACTGGGAAAGGTGATCAAACCTGAAATTCGCGCCACACAAAGCCCAACTCATGATACTGACTAAGAAGATCAGATACCAAACCTCCCAATTCTCTATGGAGGGCAATCAACTCACCTATGAGAGAAACATGAAAATTCTTGGACTCATTATAGACTCCACACTAAACTTCAGGATCCACTTGGAGAATATATCTAAAAAAGCCTTAGTCCTTTATAAAGCGGTGGCAAAAACTGCAAGAGCACAGTGGGGACTAAACTTTGATATACTGCGTATAATTTAAACAGCAGTAGTGGAGCCAACCAACTACGCGGTCAGTTGTTGTGCTGACACGTCCAAAAACTTGTATGCAGTAACTATCCTCAATAGAATAGTCAGGCCCTTAAGATTAGCAAGTAGCACCGAACAGTCTCTTTTACTGCTGGGCTGCTGCTGGCGCGCATACTGCCGCTCACGCTAAGGGTGCGTGAATATGCGGCGACTTACGCCATAAAAAGGGGAGAGAAATAAAGAAGTACCCGCATACGATCGTGTCCCGCTGTCCTCGGTGAAACGAGCCATCAGGGCTGACTCTATTTCTGCGTGGCAACATACTTATGAATAGGAAGCAACAGGCAAGGCTACAAGACTTTTCTTCCCATCGGTCACAAGAGTATAGGATTTTGTCAAAAATTTAAATAAAATGGATAACTATCTAGCACAGATTTTCACTGGACATGGTGGGCTGAGAACCTATCTACATAGATTTAAATTGATGGAATGTCCACTTTGCCTTTGCGGTGAAGATGTCCCGCCGACAGAACACGCTCTCACTCAATGTCCCAGATATAATTATTAAGATATAACTGTGAGTGCAGAGTCCAGCATTACATTGGCAAATGTACCTCTAATATTTGGTGATGATCGCAGAACACTCTTTTTCGACTTTGCGAGAGCCGTTCTCTTCAAAGTTGGGGTATCAGAAGTAGTTGATGTTAGATGCTGCAACTTCAAATAACCTACGGAAAGATGAATGCGTAATGGAAGGCACGAAGCTGTACGAATCCCGTCTTTAAATTTGAAGGTAACTGTTTCAAACATGCGGAGCACAAGTGCTTAATAACACATTTTGAAAGGAATGGAAGAAAACATTGTGAGAAAACGTGTTTGTCCTAGAACTAAAATATTTGAAGTACTGTATTGAAACAGCAACCTACAGCAGAGTCATTGACTTTTGCTGTTGACTTCACTTCAGGCAAGACTACAAAATCACGTCGTCAACGTTACAAAAAATTAAGCCATGGAAAGGGCCGAAATATATTATTTAATATTTAAAATTAAGTATCGTCATGCCTGGAATCTTAAATGATCCTTTCAATGTAGTTCCACTCCACTCCAAGAAAAATCCAGTCCAACCAACTACATAATAGGAGGTTCTCATCTCAATTGGCTGTATGTTTTTGTAAGTATGTTTGTTACGCGATTATATACGTAAACCAATTTGAAGATTTTTTTTTCACCCAGGACCTCTGTTTTGTTCACTTAGAAATTTAAAGGCAAAACTTGCACTTGTTATTTATAGACAAATTCTTGTTAAAATCATTATTAATATTACCCATAAGATAATATTGATACTATTATAACTTTTTTATTTGTTTTTTTTATTCACGTTATAGACAGAAATACAGACGCTGAGAATATAAAGGTCAAACCAAGACGTGCAACAATGAACTTTTGACTTCAAAAATGCAAGTGTTTCATTCAGTACGTTATCTAAACGGTGAGAGAAAACATCAAGAGGAAACCAAAAATTCGAAGACATTTGGATTGGCCTCCCGTGGTAGATCTTTCATTTACTCTCACTTATCGAGAGTAGACCGGTGTCCCTGCAGTGGGAACTTTAGAGGCTAATACGGATTACTCACTATCTACTTGTTGACTTCAAAGCAGCAATACAATATTTTAAATTTTTATTATATTGTTCAGAATCAGGAGTATGTTCTTAATTATTTGGCTTTATTTTACCTATTTTTTTTGTTGTTAGTTTGTGACATTCTTTTTAGCCAATTGTTGAGACGCGATTTCTTTAATTAATCGGTTAATAGTAAGTAATCTTGATCCCATAGTACAAGCAATATGCTTTGTTTAAGATTAAATAGTGTGAAATATCCATGTATATTTATTATTTATTAAGATTAATTTAATTGATAACCTCCTCTCTTTTTTTAAGGAGGTGAAAAGTCGAATAATCCGACATACTTTCATCCCCTATATAACGCTTTTAGGAAATTGAATATCCTCATAAAATTTCTATGAGACTACTTTAGAGATCACTTCAGGTCGAATGTACACGCTGTCAAATAAAAAAGAGTCCTCCAAATCATTTCACAAATGGCGAAGAAATCTTGAAAATGACAGCCGAATTGAGAAGATCCTTCTTTTTTAAATTTGTCAATAACAGCTTTTTAAATCGGACCATCGCTTTTGGAGATACGTTACAAGGCCACAACAGCACAGACAGACAAATTAATAAAACCATTTTATGTCGGAGGTAAACAAAACGCCGTAAATCAAACTTAATACAATCGCCTTCCGCGTATTTATTTATCAGATCTAGAGTTTATCCTCGCAAGGATTAGCAAAATTTACACTTATATCTTATATACCTACTTTCCTTTCAATATCATTAGAAGATAACATATTGGTATAAAACATTGAGCATCCAGACACAAAATCATAACTTGAAAGAAGTAAACCAAAACAGGTGAGTTCAAATTACCTTTTTTAAAAAAATACTAAGTACACTAAATTATCAAATCACATCATCTTTAGAACAAAAAATGTTCAATTAAGGTGTGTCTTGCTGTGGAAAAACTTGAAGTGTCTACGTTCTTTATGACAATAGTGACACTTATTTGACGTGTTTATTTGATCTGCAAACTAACATAGTTATTTTTTCTCATTCAGAATGCAATTATTCATCACTCTCGTCGCTGTGGTAGCAGTCGCCGTCGCTGGCCCCGTCCAGCGCGGTCTAGTCACCCCTGGCATCGCTGGTCCCGCCCCTGTCGTCGTGGACACCGTCAGCCCCATCGCCGTCGGACCCGCCATCATTGACTTCTCACCTATCGCTGTTGGACCCGCACTCGTCGAAACCGTCCAACCTGGCCCCGTCAATGTCGTCGAAGGCATCGAAGCTTCCCCCATCGCCGTCGGACCCGCACTCGTCGAAGCCGCCCAACCTGGACCCGTCAATGTCGTCGAAGGCATCGAAGCTTCCCCCATCGCTGTCGGACCCGCACTCATCGACTTCGCACCCGTCGTTCAGCCCACCCCCGTGGTCGTGCCCGCCGTAGTCTCGGAGTCTGAGGCTCCCCTCGTCCAGATTATCCTGAATATCAACGGCCAGTCTACCATCATCCCCGTCGGACCCGCTACCGCTGAGGAAGTCGTCGCCCCCGCACCAGTCGCTGAGACCATCGTGCCCGGCCCCGTCAACGTTGTCGACAACGTCGTCGCCGAGACCATCGTCCCCGCTCCCGTCGTCGTCGGAGAGGTCGCCCAGCCCGGCCCCGTCAACGTTGTTGAGGGAGTCGCCGTGGAGCCCATCCAGGTCGTCGAGCCCGTGGTTGCCGTGCCCATCCAGGTCGTCAACCCCGTCATCGTCGAGCCCGTCGCCGTCGGTACCCCTATCATCCCCGCCCCCGCTGTCGTCCTTCCCGAAACCCTGAACTAAACAGTTGAACGCCAAAAACTAGTGATAAACTAACATCACTATGACTTTCTGCTAATATCGTGAAACGCTTATGTTCGTTTTGAGATGTTTATCATTTAATAAATCGATCTGCATGTAACACGAGTTCATCTTACAAAGACCTTTGGCCTCAAAATTTTGGTTGATCGTCAAATTTCCTTCTAGTTAAGTATTCAGAATTGTAAAAAGCTCCATAGATTTCCACCAAACACGTCTAAGAACACACAACAGTTTTACAAATTAAGCTCTTTAAAAACCCTTTTGGATTTATGAGTTAACTCATAAAGGAATTGAACAAACGGCCCTCGTTTGTTCAAGTAATAAATAAAAGATTTTTGACGGAGGACCCTCTAACTCGACTATTTCGTTCTTACGTTCCGAAAATGCCTATTTTTCCTATATATCTCCTATACCTACTTCTAGAGAACATATTTTGAATCGTAATATATTATTATATCTATTATACGAGTACTATGTAGCATGGGACCGTGGTGGCCCAGAGGCACATACGCCGACTTTCAATCTGAAGGTTCAAACCCACAGGTTCATTAATGAGATTTTCACGTAATACCCATGTTCCCGGATTGGTGAAGGAAACATCGTGAGGAAACCGGCATGTCTTAGAACCAAATATTCAAAGACATGTGACGTTTGACCAATCCGGATCCGGGTTCAGATCCGGGTTGGTAGATCAAAGCCCATTCACTCTCATCGAGAGTAGACCGGTGTTCCTGAAGTGGGAACATTAGAGGTTAACACCGATAGGTAATCCTGATCCACCCGACATTATACAAAATTATGGAGTGCCTGTATAGGACACAGCAAGTTTTCAAAAGACCAAAATTGTTGTATTAACATTTAGTACTCTACTTTCTTCATTTAGTAAAAAATTATTAATAAATAATTATTTTTATTCCGTCGAAGAATATTTTGATCTTAAATCGCTAAATATGTAAATGTTTTGATTTCGTTAAAGTAAGTAACTATTTAGAGTAACTTTTAATTTGTTAATTTAATTTCTCTATTTTATTCACACTCATATATTTTTTTTAATGTAATTATTACATAGATAAGTATTATTTTAATTTTCAAGCGCTCTTGAACAGGTGACTAAGTCTTAAGTTCCATCATCAAATCATCATACTAATACCGAAATATACACTTGGTTAAGACATAAATATCTTGAATCTTGAATATACAATATCTTGATACCAGTAACTACCTAAATATCTAAACTTATTAATAACGGGTGTGTATACATAGATACTTTGGATTCAAAATACATAAGAACATTAAATTACAAGTAAGATTTATTAATAACATAAAGTTGTTTTGTCTTTCACGATCATTTTTACAAGTTCAGATTAGCCTAGGTTTAGTTGAGTTCCTCGGGGAGGACGACTGCGGGGGCGGGGATGATGGGGGTACCGACGGCGACGGGCTCGACGACGACGGGGCTGACGACCTGGATGGGCTCCACGGCGACTCCCTCAACTACGTTCACGGGGCCGGGGACGACGGGCTCGACCACTTGCACGGGGGACACGATAGTACCGACGTCCATGGACTCAACAACGTTGACGGGTCCAGGCACGATAGGTTCAGCGACGACTTCCGGGGCCAAGACGGGGGAGGGAGCCACAACGGGGGAGGGCGCGACCGCGGAATCAGCCTGGTTCAGGTTGACGATGATCTGGACGAGGGGAGACTGTCCGGCAGGGATCTCGCCGATCACGACGGGAGAGGGCTGCACGACGGGCTCGAGGGCGGCGACGGGGGTGGGCTCCACAGCGGTGACAGCACCACCGTCGGGCAGGGGGAAGTCGATGAGTGCGGGTCCGACGGATACGGGGGAGGTCTCAACGATTGCGGGTCCAACGGCGATGGGGGAGGCCTCCACGACTGCGGGTCCGACAGCGATGGGTGAAATCGCGGCGATGATGGAAGCGAGTTGTTCTTCGAGGAGGGCAGCGGTGGCAGGGTCGGTGCTGGGGCTTTGGATGGCGGCGATGATCGCGTCAAGCTCAGCGGCCTCGCTAGTGGCGGGCTTCACCTTGAGGGGGTTAGCCGAAGCCAAGGCGACGATAGCGACGAATGCAACTAAGAACTTCATTTTGTACTGGAAGAGAAAATTAAACTATAGGCAGGTTCTTAAGTTCAGCTTCTTGAACATAATCATTGATAGCATATATTCTTCACTTATGAGCTCGTTACCTACATAATTTCTTTCTCCTTACCTATTGAGCTCAATCTTGTGAAATGTTTAAGCCCTGGCTAAATTGGCGTTCCAAAGTAAGTATATGCCGATATTTACTAATTAATTACAAAGGTAAGTAAGGTTTTTTGTATGATGCGGTACTTAACTTTGGTTAAGTAAATATCTTAATAGCTTTTATGTTTATTTAGCCTTATGATGTTGATTTATGATTTTTTTTACTTTTCTAACTGAAGATAATGAAAGTAGTAAGTAGTTTCTATGGTACTTACATTTTTTTGGATTTTCCGTGTTAACAATGATACATTGGCGTTCCGCGGTAGCCTTTTTATACGAAGCATCGTTATCGAAAGGCGAATATTATTTTATACGGCAAATAAAATGATTAATGCGTATCGAAATTAAGTAAGGACAATTGGATAGGTACCATAAAAATTACAATGATCTACTACCTATGTAAATTCTATGCAAAAACAGGTAATAACATAACGTGGACACGCACAAACACCTAAGACTTGAGAACAATGTGCATGTAATTAAAAAATCTGATAATATTGACGTAGGTACAGTAATGAAGCGCTGATGTGATCTACACCGTCAAAGTATTCATTTGGGTTGTAAATTTTTTTTTAGTTATTTTCTTAAAATTCTGACCCTATATGATTCTGGTCAGAATTTTAAAGAAACTGCCATTAACATTAAAAAAACTTTTGTGATACATGCTGTTTATTGACTTGGGTATACCCCAGTATACTAATACTATCTATATTTATACCCATTTATTTTAAACAATAAGCCATGTATGATTTAATTGCAGATGGAGAATTCTGGTTACTTTTGATTTCCAAGGTCCAAATTGTTATAATTATTACATTTGTTGGGTAGTCCATGTTGCTCGCGTCTGCCCTTTATGCTGCTACACGTGATGCTAAAGAAGCGGTTGCTTTTTTTGCACAACTTTTACTTTAGGTTTAAAGAAGCCAAACATGTACCAAGTTACAGGCACTTGACGCGATACATCCTCGCCTCAGTAACGGGTGACGGATTTCCTCCGCGTGGAATTTAACATTTTCTTTGCGAGGAACTCTGTTTCTTGTTTCTCTTTCTAAAATAAAAGCATCCAATTGTATATTTCTCATATAGTGAAATGTCATTTCTTTGGAGAATTAAGGTCTTTAATCACAAGTATCTTAAGTTACTCCTTATAGCATTAGCTATCTGCCAGTGAAAGTCCCATCAAAATAAGTCCAGCCGTTTCGGAGATTAGCCAAACAGGCAGACGGACAGGAGATCGGACGGTACCTACTGTATACCTACCTACACTTTCAAATGCATGTAGTAAAAAGCTGTTATTTTTGACATTACAGACAGACTCTTTCCTTGTAATAACAAAGAAATTCAGAAAATCAATAGCTCATTTAATTACCTACTTCTTTGTTGAGTGAGAGCTTTATACTTCGCTTAAAATATTTATTGCAGACATTTTTCTCTTACTATGCTTGGGGACTCGCAGCAACAATCATTACTTAATATTGTAATAATTTAAAACTAGGTACTTAAGTAGAATTACTAGGGTCACTTTGTACCTAACCGAGAATAAATTATGGCAAAAATTTTCAAACCAGTTTGAGGTAAGGCTGGCTAAAAATAAAACCAGTAGGTAACGCATATCGAAATTTATTTACCGTTCTTCGCCTAGACTCGTTGATAATTTATCAATGGGAGTATGGAATCTTTTCTTTTTAATATATAATAGTATTATTATATCTGTGATATAACATACCAGCAACCCGCCCGGCTTAGCACGGTTAGTAGGGCATCAGTGTTGTATCAGAAACTACCCGCGCGAAGCCGAGGTGCCGAGTTGCTAGTACTACATATAAACCTTCTTCTTGAATCACTCTACCTACTCGTATTGCTGAAAACTGCATTAAAATACGTTGCGTAGTTTAAAAGATTTAAGGGTACAAACAGCGGGAGCGACTTTATTTTATACTCATACTATGTAAGGATTGAATAGGTAAAGGCAATCCTAATTAAAAAAAAACTACCTTTGTCCGCTCATAGACTTTGAAACCATCCAACCGATGTGCCCCAAACCAATTTCATTACAAATTTCATAATGCGAAGATGGTTTCAGACTACTAAAACAATACATTAGGCACAAAATGTATTTCTTTTTCTAGCAAGTAGCACACGCTGAGTATCAGCTCGTGTTGTTTATAAGGAATTAAAGGAATAAATGAGTTCAAGTTTAGTAAATTCAGTGTTAAAATCTAAATAAGGAGGCAACATAAGTCTCAACCTTAAATAAAATTGTGTTTTAACTGCTCAATATGTAAGCTACAAGCGTTTAACGGTGTGAACTCTGGACCTGATGCACTACAGAAACATAAACAATAAATACATTAAATAAGCAGGAAACGCTAAGTCATAAATAATATCGAAGATAAAGGTATAACAAAACTGTATTATCAGTGGCAATAAACATGAGATTAGCTTTACAATAGGTAATCGGGCGCGGTCATCGGTAAGCAAGATGTGTGCATTGACGTGTGTAGTATTTTTTATTCAAACATTTTAATGGTAAGGAGAATATTCCACGAAATCCGGTAGCTACTTTTAACTGACTTAGAAAAAGAAGGTTATTCGGCCGTAATTTTTTGTGCCTATGCTTGTTACGCGGATTCTTCGTCAATATTGATTTGAATAATTTTTATTTCAGTTTAATAGGGTCCCATAAAAAAGTTATGGGACTCTATTAAATTATTATTATTTTATGGGACCCTATTAAATTCCCGCACAAATAATCAATTATGTGATGAAAGTATTGAAGTCGGTTTATTAGATTTTAAAAACAGCACAAAATACTGTAAATCATTACACTGTTTTAAAATCATAATTAGGAAGCCGTGCTAAATTTCTGAATAACTAACTTTGCCGGCCTTAATGGCAAGCTGGCGAATACTAATTGATTCTCGGGAAAGAACCTTTTTAGTCTAGAAAGTCCTAAATTTGGTGCCGGAATACGCAAGACTGCTTCTACGGGTAGGTATGTAGCTTGATTACATAAATAACTTTTGAGTGATACAATTGATATCCTATCAAATGTCAAATCTAAAGCCCGATTAAAAATGTCTTAATTCTTGAATTATATGAACTTGTCAAACTGGAATTTGTGTAAAAGACAGACTACATTATAAATTGAATCGATAGAAATAGTTTCAATCAAAAGTTATGTAGGTAATCGCTCTACAGACCCTTTAAAACTTTATGAGGTTCACTATATGCAGTCCCTTGGTAATAAAGCAATACCCAAAAATTTGACGCGGCATAGCATCGAATTTATGACTCCCGATGCTGTGAATTTTTAACACTTAATGAATAAACTTCGTCCTGGGGATAGGATTATAAAATTCACTAAATATTAGCCTGGTTGTTCGTGGAAAAACAATGGAAGCGATGAGCTCACTATTTGTCACGGCTACATTCCCATGATAGTGTAACCCACAAGGTTAAGTGGTCAATTAAAGTTCTGCTTGACCTTTGGGGAAAGGCGTGAAGGGGAAAGAAGAAAGTATGTCAATTCATCTCCCTTACATGAATGCGATATAGTTTAGGATCATTCATAGATTTTATGATCCTTGCTGTCAGGTCCGTGGAACAATAACAGACATAAAATATATTATAATAAAATCAAAGAGTTTGGTTTCTTCTAATTGGAGTGGTTGCATAGAAAATAAGTAAATAAATCATACAATATTAAATATTATATTTCAGTAAAAAACCTGTTCCATCTTATGGATTTAATTAATTGTATTAAAGTTTGTAGATAATTGCTCTATCAATATCAAATGCCATTACAAAAATTATAACTATATTACTTTATAATATTGTAATATAATGAAGTGAAAACAAATTTACTTGACTGATGTTTGTGATGCTGTTGATCAATAGAATGGCTTCTGATTTGTGATGGAAGGATAAATTGTTTACATTTTTTAGGAATGACAAGTTATAGGATTAATGATGTACATATTATAAATGAATGTATTTAAAATTGTTTTAAAATAATTTGTAATAAATAAGTTAAATAACTTTATACAAAAAAACTAAGCAAAAAATCTGTTGTAAGTTGTCAAATAGGAGTCTAAAATGATTCCAATCTTTTGAAGAGCACACCAAGATGTGACCAAAGCCTTCTTTGTTTAGCTTAGGCAGTCTTTTATATAGCTTAGTTTGTTGTGTGAAAAGGGTAAATTCTGTAGCTGTGAGCTAAGTAAGCTTAACTCCTAAGGGAACTAAGTTACCATAACTTGCCTAAGTAGTTAACTTATTTTAGTAATTTAATTTCTAATTTGAAATCATATTTCTAAGATCAGAAAAGGTCACAATAACAATCAGTTCGCCAATTAAGATAACACCTTATCAACAATTTTCTAAGGCAAAATAACAAACACAAACAACCAGGAAATAATCTACAGAAATATCTTTCACCAATAAATAATAAAACAATAAGATGCCAACACCTGCACCATCAAATTACACTAATATAAATTATTCCATGAGACACATAATTTGACACCATTAAATATCCAACTATTATCACTTGAGCAATACTAGTATTTATATTGGGATGCCTGTCAGCTATTTACATACAGATGTTTTACACAATAAACAAGGTATTTCATTTACCTTTGAACAGTATCTGTTTTTGACTTAAACAAAAGTTATAAATATATAAATAAAGAATTTATGCTTAAGCATATAAATGCTCATGGAACGGATTAAATTATAACTTAAAGTTTCCTATCATAGGTACGTCTTCTTTGGTCATCAATATCAATGAGGTAGTATGTTCCAGGGAAAAGGACATCTATGGAGCCTGAAGGGGTGTATGGAGCTGTGTGGTAATTCTTCGTCCGGATATCCATCAAGTCGGAGAATCTGCTTGGCTCGACACTTTCCCGTTTATCCAACAAAGAAACAGTCTCATGCAGAGAATTGATTAACTTTTCTAGCTTAGAGCCCACACTCATGTCATTACAAATATTTATTGAGTACATAGTTGAAGCTAGTCCAGATCCATATGAAAATAGGCCAAATTTCTTTCCAATTAGTTGCTCTGGAGATTTACTAATGAGATATGATACAAGACCTCCATACAAAGAGGGTGTGTACATATTTCCAACATTACGGGCAATGTGTAGAGAGGGCTTTGTCTTCTCATCAAATAGCTCCTGACTGTACATCATAAATGCCTTTTCAACATCCTTGTCAAAGTATGTATCTTCAAGTTTACGATTTTTTAGTTCTGAAAGTCCTGGGAATTGCTCTTCCCTGGTCTCTTCTGGTGCATTGAGAAAATCATTAAAACAAATTCTAGCTAAAGACTTTTGAACCAGCTTACAATATGGCGAATGGAAAAGCATACCATCTAAGCTCAGTAGTCCTTTGAAATCAGGGTCAATCTTTCTCATCTTCTTACAGAATAAGTTATAACAATTATCTAAAGCACTGAGGTAGCAATGAATGGACAGTTTTCCATCAACAAATGGGAATTCTGAGGCTAAGTCGGGTTTGTAGAAGTCATAGGCATGAGTCATGTATGAGGCACGTACGCCACAGTCAAACACTAGGGGAGCATCCGGTCCTATTAGCATGGCCACAGCACCAGCTCCTCCCGTCGGTCTTGCTGGGCCCTTTCCGTAAACAGCAATATCTCCAGCAACCACAATCGCCTTCCTACCATCCCAGGATGAAGACTCCACCCAGTTGATGGTGTTGAAGAGGGCTGCTGTGCCTCCGTAGCAAGCATTTGTTGTGTCGATTCCCTCAATATCTGTAGCACCTTCTTTGGCAAATAAGGTCATGAGGTAAGTTTTTACACTTTTACTTTTGTCAATGATGGTCTCAGTGCCAACTTCCAGACGTCCGATGTCGTGCAGGTTCAAGTTATTCTTCTCGATGAGCCGGTGCAGCGCGGTCATGCAGAGTGAATTGATGTCTTCTCTGTCGGAACAGAACCCCATTTTATGCTGGCCGAGGCCAATGGTGTATTTACCAGCGGACACTCCATCGTATTTCTCTAATTCGGTTTGATCAACATACTGCGACGGAAAGTACAGTTCCATTGCGAGAATACCGACATTTTCGACCCTGCCACCCATTTTTATTGATCACTTTCACAACGGTTCTTAAACTTAGTAAGTAGGACGTGTTAACCGGCCGATGGTAGTCGCGGACTGATGTTCTGAGTGGGTCTTGCTGGGTGCTACGTCACTGCATCACGCTACGTACATACCGGCTCGCACCATTGACCCAATATATCCAGCTTTCTTTACGCGAAGACCCGATAGGCAATGTTTACGTCTCGCCTGTCATCAAAAGTCTGTCAAAAGATAATTGACTAATGGGGCAGTTTGTGTCTTAGTTTCAGTCAGTAATTTAACTTATTTTACGTGAATAACAGAGAAACCGAAACGCAGTGACGAATATAATTTAAAATTTTCGTAAATTTTGATGGATTGATGACTTGACATTTGTGACAGCCCGTGCAATGATTCAATATCAATTCTATTCATCGATTTAAAAAAGTCATAATCGAATAAATTATGTTCAAAATCTTCTACTGAAAATTCCAGGAAGATACGATATAATTTTACGGTTGCCATAGTCAGGGTTGCAACACACACAATCTTAACTATAAATACATGATTGTATAATAATATACGTTATAGGTACAAGAATATATTTTTAGTCTTGTGCGTGTTTTTTTTGTATCCAAATACCTACAATATACCTAAGATGTAAAGGAATAAATTTGTTTGAGATTAAACCTCCAAACATTTTTGGTCGCACGAAGACTAATTAAACCGCTTTGCTTAAAGCCCTTATTGATTGTATGTGATCCTTGAAATCAGAAGCACATACTATCCCTTTCGATTACCATAAAAATATAAAATATCAACTATAACCATTTTACTGTAAATTAAAAAAAAAACTTGAATACGTATTTTTTTTATATAGGTAAGTGTTTTCCTACATAATCCCGCCTACGTAATGAGTTTAGCTTATTGGCTAATTCTAAATTCACTTTACTAAATAATCGAACCAAATCGACTTTTAATGATCGATGCTGAGATATCACAACAATTACTAATTTTCATCAACCCAATCAATTGATCAAACTGCTTTACTACGTCGTTCATGACGCAGAAAAAGCGAGGAAACATTATTTGGCTCTCGAGCTCACGGTGTAATTTTTAGCCTTTCCTGACACTTCAAGCTTTTTCATTTTTTTTTGTATGCGAGTATGAGTACGGAACGCGCTGAGGGCCCACCTGGTGGTAAGTAGCGACCCTCGCTCATGAAAATAGTAATGCGATGAAAATAATAACTCAATATAATTCAAAACGACTCAGTGAGTCAAAATACTCGCATTCATCCTGCTGCGTCTATCCCCTGAGACGAGGATAATATGTCTCATGCGCATATGATTTCACCGGCACCCACACCCTTACACCGGAATACAATAATGCGAGCACTATTGCTTAGCGGCAGAATCCAGGTGTGGTGGCTGTACCTCTCCGGACGAACTTAGCACAAGTTCTACTGCTACTTTTGTTTGCTCCTTTAGCTTTGATAAAAACCAAACATTTATCAACTTTCACTTTAGGCTGTAACTTGCCTACTTAGCAGGTATTCTCTAACGGCTAATACATTTGCTAGGACAAATAAACCGGTTTTACAAGTCAATGTTGCCCTTAATACCTAATTAGACTAAGGGCTAATAACCTGTAGACAATTTTAATATGGAATGTATAATTTACCTCTACCTGGGTAGAGATAGATTTTCTTCTATTTGGCTTTTTGTGTTTTGAGCCACACTTTAATTTTATTGTCTTTAGTGACCCTGACAAGAAAAAATTAAAAGATGAAATGGATTTCCATTTTACTATATCATTGCTATATCCATACCACACATATCAAAATACGACATAAGATACTTTACTAAGTTTAGTTATATAGGTACAAAATAATTATTTATTGAAACATACACACGGCCAATTTACGATCGACTTTGTTCGCGAAATGGTTATTGTATTGTATCAATGAACTACCTACCTACGGAACTGCGATGGTCTATTCCCAGTTGCCACCACTTTATCATTTGCTTGCCCTTTGTGACATGTTGCGATAAATAATCTTCCAATCATACCCTAAATCTTTGTGGTATACTCTCTTCTATCCGGAACTCCTGGCATTTAAACTTCATTTCTAAATAAATATAATAATAGAATAGGAATATATTAATGCTGGGTTCCAACAAGACAAGAATTATAAAGATTAACAACACCTTTTAATAACATCCGGTCACGAAAGACAAATTCGAATAAGTAAATAACACAATTACAAAATGCGTAATATTTTGTTGGCCGCAGATAACCTTGATGGCCACTTTACGCGGGCTTTTGCTGATAGCGGAAGGCTCTCAACGGAGTAAAAGTGCTTGAATCACTTTCCAAATCATCATCGCGCTTTTTAAGTAAAAGCTACACATTACTGTAGGTACTACGTGTACTAATCTATACAATATATAAAAGGCCTTGTCCTGAATTACCGACTGTGGATCAACGCACAGTTAAACCGCTGATCGTAGAGACCTGAAACTTGGATGGTGTGTTCTTTGTATGACGCAGGCATCCGCCAAAACTGTAATTTTTTCTGTCTGTCTGTATCTTGGCCGCGCATCACGCCGAAACTACTGAATGGATTCAAATGAAACTTAGCATGATCAGGACTATTACGACGTAGGATATATAATACTTTTTATCCTGATATTCAGCACGGTGCTCTCGGGAGAGAGGATGAAAGTCTCCGAAACGGCTGAACCAATTTTGACGGGACTATTACTGGTACATCGAAGACGTTATAAGGAGTAATTTAAGTTACTCCTATTGAGAAAATATTTTAAGTCACGGGGGCTAGTATATTAAATAACTACACTAGTTATGCTATACGTTAGGTAAGTGAGTAATTGTACTTTGTAAAGTAAACAATCAATATAAAATCAAACTTGTAGTTTAACATTATTATCCGCAATCATCTTGACAACCACGTCTTCCTGTAGATCGCTTTGGTCATCTGCTTTCTTTGGCGTGAACTTATAAAACTTGACACCTGAAACCAAAATAAAATCACACTTGTAAACATAATTTGATTTTTTCAGAATAATTCAGAATAAAAATCGTGCCTGCATATATTTAAACTATTGAACTTCAAAGATAAGAAAGAAAGGTAATCTAACCAATGATTTTTTAAAAAGTAAAACACAAGTTTCGTCAATTGACGTTCATTTCACAAGTATGGGACTCTGAACCGTAAAACACTGGGTTTGTGTTCGCAACGAAATCTATAATTTAAGTAAATCTCAGAAAAAATAATTTGTTAGGTCGTGTGGCTCGTTTAAACTAGATTATCTAATGTTCAAAGTCCAGCCATTCTTTCCTCAATTCGATTTTTTTTAATGATCTTTCGTTATTGTAGGAGTACAAGGAACCATTGTTAATCTATTGGCTTGATAAACATACCTGATGGATTTATTCTAACTTCAAAATCGCTTGATGGTCCCCAACACCGCAATGGCTCTTCATGATAAAAATCCTGAAAGTTGAATATAAACTTTAAACACCTGTTTGAAACTTGTTAGTCTACTCAGGAATAGGATATATTTCCTGGCAATGTGATCTTAGTGTGGTGCATGTGTTTGAATTATTATATTTAGATTCAATAAAAATCAAATCATCGTTATTTCACGAAATCAATTTCATAACCACGACATTGAGCAGAGGACATTTGCGTCTCTAAAAGCGGAAAGCTTTTGGAATAAAGACCATTTACCCTATTGTTTATTTTTTAGTGTTTAGGCTACCGGCCAAGCTATAGCCAGAGTAAACTGACACTTTCGAATAAGAAAAGAAAATATTTATTGTGCCACTCCATAAAAAGGAAAAATATCAGTAAATATAGTATAGCACAATATAAATGTTGATTCGAGCACAATCGGCCGTCAATCAGCATTTGCTACACATTTGCTTACAGTGTTTTTTTCAATTGATTGGTTCAATAAAATTTTGATCGAATCTACAAATCTGGAATTTGAAAACCTAATGAAGGAAATTGATAGAGTCGAACCTATCCCAATTCCTGCTAAAATTATAGGGGTTAGCCGCCTGACCTTGACAGTATATGATTGGTTGGGCAGCTGCATTTCTTCATGTGTGAAGTTAGCAGCATACGGAGTCCCATCATCCCGCTGACTGACGAATGCCATGGCGTATGATCCGTCAGCGAGCTCTCGCTTCCAAATTTCCAGACCGGATCTCTGGTGGATAAACAATGGCTTTAGAATTTATGGATTTAGGATTACCTGTGTTTTCAATGTCAATGCATGTAATGAGCCCAAAAATCTTCTCAAACAAGTTACATTCGCACAAACATGGAGAAAACAAAAAACGCGCGTAGGTAAATTTTGTCTTCTCCAAACTATACCTGTGGAATTTACAGAATTAATCAGAAGTCAATGAATATTCAATTTCAATCACCTTCTTAGATTCTGTCGTCTTCCAAACCCTGATCCCCTGTTTCCCCATCGGATCTTGGTTTACGTCTATGATATCCTTATTGAGCAGGATTTCCTTGAACTCCGGTCTGATGGTCGTTAGGTCTGTGCTGATGAGGAGTGGAGCAGCCATCACCGCCCATACTGCCATTTGCACACGAGCTTGGTCTACAGTCAGACCGAAGTTGCCTATCAACAGCTGAAAGAATATGGGAAACATAAGAACATATTTATGTGCTATATACCTATACTTACATATCTATTGCTGTTCGTTAGTCTCGCTAAAACTCGAAAACCGCTCGACCGATTTGGCTGGATATAAAAATTATATCATTGTGTTCGTAATTGCCAGGACAAGATTTAAAAAAAATATTTTTTGGTGATGCCAAAGATCGTGATGGCCCAGGGGTATAAATGCTTTTTTTTAATCTCAAGGTTGCTTGTACAAATCAGCACATGTAGAGTTTTTGATGAGATTGAGTTTTTGTACTAAATTTAATAATAACTTAATTTGCGCAATAATATATTGAAGGAAAATAACATGCCGATTTCCTGACGACTCCATGATATCATAACTACCATAAATTCGATAGCATGTGCTGTGAACGATAGGAGGAACATTATTAAATTAAACCACAGATATTATAATACTATACTAATTGAACGTTCTATTAAATTGAAACGATGGAATTGGACTATTTAAACATATGGAATTTAAACTTTAAGTTTGCCGTCCATTTTGAGAGATGACTCTTATCTTAGTTGGTAGTAGCCCTGCCTTCGAAATAAGGAATCCTGAATTCGATTCCCGGCCGAGGCACCCTTGGTATGAACCCCGAGCATGAAGTTTGTGATGATAACATTTTATGATTTCATACCAATCATCATACTTAAAACACGTGATTTTGGAAATGTTTCGGTAGTGAATCTAACCGATGATGTCAAAGATAAGTAGGTACATATATTGAAAAATGAAAAGTTTTGATGGTGTGTAAAACGTAAAACTAAGCAACATAATGTAAGTTTTATAAGGTATGAAAACTAAGCTACATGTTGCAAAATGATGTGGCATAATTTAGCAAGTCTCTTGAACCAGATGTACCTACTACACACCTTGAAATACTATAGTTACACCTTGAACGTGATGTACCTGCTGATGTGGATTAAGTTCAACTGACCAATAAACTAAACTATGAACGAAAGGTCAAACTACCCGTGTCCGTGTTTACATTCCAATGAAACCAAATTGAATGTAATGTCTGAATCTCTGTAAGTATCAATTGATTGATTGATTGATTGTATCAACCTAAGAGCCAATGGCTTCAAAAATGTGCCAAAAGTAAAAAAAAAGTATATTTTTTACTTTTGACCGGACACCGTCATAGTCCGACACCCTTGCGAAAGTGCTATTTAAATGTTATACTATTTATATTATTATTATATCTTATCTTAATTCTACAGGAGCAATTCTTGTAAATTTATTTATTTCGCGTATGTTGGAAACAGCTCCAACTTGAAATTTTTTATTTAGTAGTTTTGCTGTTTAAGTTTACCTGTATAATTCTATTTCCTGAAAAACACAACTTCATACAAAAAAAGTTTGACCTATAAAAATTAAGCGAACCTCAGTCGGCCGGGTACTATCCTATAATACAGACCATGTCTGGGTCGTTCCAGTGTCCAGGGCCAGCGTGCGACGCGAACCGGTCCTGGTTATCTCCAAACCAGTTCATGATCTTCGTGAGTGACGCCCACGAGTCTTCGATGTCATCCCAGTTCCGCCACAAGTTGCAGTGCTTAGCTATGGATGTATAGTCGGGCTGCAAGAAACAATTGTATTTAGCTGAATGAAATCGTGAATCACCTATATCTATAATTTATATCTCATTAATACTGATTAGCTAGACTAATCTATGGGAATCGGGTAACAATGAAAGACGATAAAATTCTTGTATGTAAAACAAAAAACCCAAATATCTGGAACTCCGAAGACCATTTTGTAATATTTACTATTATAGATATTTAAAAGTCAAAGCAATTATGGAAATTACTGATGTTTCAATGTTTTTAGACGAATGATTTTTAGTTTAGTCTAATTAAAACCGTTCCGAGTATAATTCTGACAAATTTTATTCTATTGACAACCATTTGTTTTGACTATAATATTTGGAACTTGTTCGAATACTTACATGAATGTCTTTAGGCTCTTGATACGCTGGCCAGCTGCAGGAGTATAAAATGTAACGCCCAGTTTCATTCAACATTTTGCCAAAAGCCGGATACCCTGAAAAAAAAAAAAAATTTTAAGGCTACGTCATGGGCCATGGATTATGAAAATTTGGACCCGGTCAAAGAAAATTGGATTGTGAGTGAAAAGTTATATAGCACTATCTAAATAAACAAGTATAAAAAAATGGTAAGCCTGTGAAATTTTAAACGGGGTGCTTATGTCCTGCTATTGTTATAACATAACAACTAATACGTTATCTATATACAAGGTGTTTCATAAAGATGTGACAATACTTATACAGCGCATGCCTAGATTGATCTAAAACTCACCTCACCAGGTCTCCCAATCCTCAGCATGTTTGGTCACAAGTCAAACCTTAACGTAAACATGACGACCTCAAAAAGCATTAGAGATTCAACCTAGGGGATAGATGTACTTCAGTAACCGCATACGTGTGTGAGTGTGGAATGATACGCAGTCAGTGTCCGCTCATTAGGGCTAATTATAATAAGAAATTATTATGTTGTTTTCTTTTTTCATAAGGTGAGTGCCAATCTGTGAAATATACGAGTACGTACCTTCATCCATAGCCATAGGGTCTATGTAACAACCGTCAAGCTTCAAGTAATCTATCTCCCAGTCCACTAAGGTGTCTATATCCAACTTCTCATTTCCAAGTACGCCAGGGTAGCCCGCGCAGGTCAGGTTCCCATAGTCCTGGTACATGCCGAACTTTAGCCCTTTGCCATGGATCTGCAAATTAATATCCTTGTTGTTTGAGAGTGAAAGTGCTGCTGTACAAGTAATTTTCTAATAAGTTTGATAAATTGACGAAACGATCTGAACTGAAAAAAACAATACGGCTTAAGTCTTCCCCTAAGACCCAGTTCACATCGTGTCTCCCGTTACTCTGAAACTGGTTTGTAACGCCTCAGATATTTGTAATTTCACCGACACCCACACCCTTTCACAGGATTCACTTGGCCGCGAGTGAGATGGTCCGCCAAAACTTTTACACATTACAGTTTGTGTCGACTCGATTGTGCTGGATGTGGCTACCTAATTAAGTCAACCACTCGATAAACACTTGCTGATTTTTTGTGGGTTCTTTGATGGTAGAGATACGAGCATTTTCGCTTCCGTTCAACAGAGAGCAAGTTCAACTTCGTCGACGACTATAATAGCTAGGACCGTCATCGCGGCTATAACAGTTTAAACTAACACAAACGGAATATTTCCATGGAAGAACATGATCCACCATTCAGCACTGGATATCTCACAGAATCCGTACCTGCCTCTAATGTTCTCACTGCAAGAACACCGGCCCACTCTCGATAATTGAGAGTGAATGGGCTCTTATCTACCACGGGAGCCCAATCCGGATTGGTAGATGTCACATGTCGTCGAATTTTTGGTTCTAAGACATGCCCGGTTTCCTCACGATGTTTTCCGTCACCGTTTTGAGAACGTGGTATTGCGCACATAATTTTTTATAAGTGAAAAAACTCATTGGTGCACGTTTGGGTTTGGACCAGCAACCTTCAGATTGAAAGTCGGCGTCTATGCCCCTGAGCCACCACGCTCTCACAGAATAGCTTAGACAAAAGAACTCACATAATCAGCAATGTGCTTCATTCCGTTTGGGAAACGGTGCCGATCTGGCTGCAAGCGTCCATCTGCACCTCGCTGCTTCTCCAGCCAGCAGTCATCTATGCCGAGGTACTGATAACCCGCCTCCAAGTATCCTTCAGAGACCATAAAGTCGGCGGTCCTCTTGATTAGGGCTTCACTGCATAACATTTGTAAAATATCATCCTCAAGATAAATGAATCTAGTGCCACGCTCATCAATTGCTATTTAGGTACTAGTATTATAGGTAGGTAACATTTTAACGGAAACAAGTTTTTTATCAAAATCGTTCACGGATCAGTTAGTCACCACGGTAGCAAAGTACCTAGTATTCAACGATTTGGATACAAATTTAATTCAATTTAACTAAACCTTTTACCTTATACACTCATTAGGGTACTTTGCACAGTCGGTGATACACCGAAAACGTTCCCAGGTCAACCAGCCCATAGGTGGTGTCAGGGCTAGCCCATTGTCGAGGCCCTGGACTGATGAGAACAGCCCAAATAAGACCAAGAACAGCATCTACGGGTGAAATAAGAAAGCATAGCACTCGTAAGCATCTTGTGCGAATCCAGTTTTGTTGGAGTTGGAATTGAATCTCGTTTTTACTTATCTCTTTCTGTCTAAATGTCCAAACAAATGACGTGAAGAGATAAAAAGTCATTTTAATTCAGATACGGGATTAGTCTTACGGAAAGGGGTGATTGACAATCAATGCAAATAAATGAAAAAAAAAAAAATATTTTAAATATTTTTTTTGCAAAATTTTTACATGGCGGCTCTAATACAAACGTCAACATCAAATTGACAAACAAGATGGCGGTAAGATCAAAGTTCTATAAATGCTTAAATAATTAATTATCAAGTATCAAATTATTAATAAATATTGCTATATTAAATTTGCCGCCCTTTTTTAATTCTACTTTTGTAAGCCAGATCGTTCTCGTCTTGCTGATATTATAAGGAGTAACATAAGCTATTTTTATTTTGGAAAAAGAAAAAAGAATTGTGCAGCGCGCAAAAATTATTAAAATCGCTGGAAACAGCTAGTCCGTAATAAATATAGATGACGACTTTAGTGAAGTGAGGCATAAATATTTAATTTTAATTAATATCGGTGATACCTATTTTGTACTAGGTACTTACAATTATCTGGTTGTCTTATATTAACTGGACTGGCTGACTTAATCAACGTGGACGCAGTGACGTGAATCTACCTGCCAGTTAGAATTGGCAAATAATGTATTCTTCTCAATGTCTGCTGAGTACCGGTTGGAGATCCCGTTATTTTTCGGAAAACTAAATATGCGATCGATAAACTAACATACATTAGTATTCATTTATGTGAATTATTAGGCAAACAACATAAGAAAATGAGAATTATTATCTATTATAATATAAATATTCAGAACACATATTTAAAATAATTAAAAACTTGCCTTACAGTTTTCCTTGCAAATCGTTTCCAAAATATCTACAAATGTAAAAGAAATTATAGTATGATCAAGGAAGGAGCTAAACGTCCACTCAATAAGAGACACACCGACAAAATGTAGCTTACCCTGTCTCAATGAGGACAGTTCATAAACACAATGCGCAGTGATGTACAAGATACTTTAGATAAAGTATCTGGAATACAAAATACAAATACCTTTCTGGAATGGTATCTAAAATACTAAACGTAAAATACTATCCTTTGAATACTTTTAAAGATAAAATACTTGTGTAAAATAACAACATTCTTTTTAATGAAAGTTTATTTTTTTTACATGTAATACGCCTTTGTCGCGTAAACGTGACACAACATAATTTTATATTTTTAAGGTTTTAATTGAGACTTAAGTAAAATCAATTCTTCAAACAGTTTATCACTCATTTTTCTTCGATGAGGCCTCATGATCATGCTTCCAAATCGATTCTGTCAATGGTCAAGTGTCAACTATTACTGTGTTCCGTCCAATAGCATAAACGTAAAAAATTATGTAGTTTTTTTTAAATGGTGTTTTTAAAAAGTCAAAGCTTTAGAAAAGACTCAATCTTCTTATAGCTTAGGCCGACCGACCAAACTTTTAAGTGTCATAAGCGGAATAATTAAAAATGACACGAGTCACGGGGTATAGCCGATAACATTTTGTAGAATGAAAGAATTGCCACGCCACCTATCAATTTGGCCTTCAAATTAAAGATTCAATAGCGCGTTCAGTTTTATCTACGACAACATTGATATTTAAAATTAATTTCACTTATACATATATCATAATAGAATCACTTGTCTATTATTAAAAATATTTTAGCAAACATAGTGTCTACAAAATAGTAAGATACCAAAAAAAAGGTATTTAGATACAAGATACAAGATAAGATTTTTAATTTAAAAAAGTTTTATAATCCAAGATGAATATATGTATTTTGTATCTTGTATTTCAGATATTTGTATCTTAGTTATGTTACATCTCTGTCAATGCGATAATCTCTATGCGACCCAAGAGACAACTTTTATACCGACCTACCTATCTACCGAGCGGGCCGATTCTAATCTACATAACAATCACTTCTGTTTACTAACTGTAAACAAAAGTTTACCAATTAGGTCTACCAACCGTACAACAAGGTAATATTTTTAATTTTTAACGATAATTATCTGAATTGTTAAAAAAATATTTGTCTCATGGGGCAAACTTCAATTAATTAAAATAAATTTATATTAAATAGGAAAATGAAAATTTTTGAGAAAGACAAAATCTTTATTTATGTCGTGAATTTTTTTTTATCCTTTCAAATAATGCATACAGAGATGTTAACCCTGAGACCGGCCCCTACGATTTCCACCAAATATGGCTAGGATCATAATAATTTTTTTTATTTGTGGTCCTAGCCGATCATAAATAAAAACACGTCGTTATATTCGCACACTGAGGGTCAGACCAGACCTACCAGTTATATTGATTAACGTATCACAAAAACTACATGATTCGAAATTCTGACCATATTTTAATTTGTTTCCAAGCACCGACCAAATTATAATATTATTTATTATTATTTCATAATCCTTTGTTTAACTTTATAAACGCATAGATAACTTACCAAATACATAATACTTACTTATATATATTTTATCCTGAAATGTATTTATAAAAGTTACGATTACACTAATGTGCGCTGAATTATTATTTTCTATCTCTCCGATACATGTAATTTTTTTGCATTCTATACTCTCCACTTAAGCTATTCACTGAGCACTGAGCTGGAGGGGAGTTGATTGGACTGATCATGTTTGCTATAGGTAGACTAGTGGGTAGAAATTTTTAGGTCTACCAAGTGTCTTTCACTCAATTATAGGAAATAGGTTTTTCAATACAGTTGCAGATAAAATAATAATGGTAATTAAATTATACATTAAAGGTAAACCTTTAATGTATAATTTAATTACCACTAGCAATAAAAAACTAAAGTATCTGTAGTTTAGTTTGATTGTAAGTCCACACAATTCACCGTATTCTTTAGCCCCTTGCGATATTAAATAGGTATCTACGTTCAGACTGCTATAAAAATTATTCAGGCATTATTGTACCTGCATTTTAGTATTATGCGATGCATGCAGTATTCCTCTAAACCTTGGTTTTAATCCCTCCCTCCGTCCCTCGCCCTTTTTATCTCTTACTTCTATATCATCGTTTAAATAACACCTATGTCGTACCTACTGTGCTATGCAGCTCTACCCCAGATCCAAAAAATACTTAATTAATTGTCTGAAATAACATAATTTAATAAATAAGTTATTCCCCTCTTTAAGATATGTTATTCGGCTAAACCATCTTTAGATTTCTACGCTGAATGGGTCCTTTGACATGCGTGGTTCGAGTCTAGTAGAGCACAAATAAATTAATCGTGATCAAAGTTCAACAGACTTTCTTATTGCTACAGAGTCAGTAAGGCAGTTACGTTGGAATGTGGGATAGACCACCCCGCCCACGTAGGTAATTGTCTATCGATAAATCGCTACCTACACACTATACAATATATATAGTTTTTATCATTATAATGTTGATTTCGAAAGAGCAGGTTTTTATGTCATGTAAACTGTTTTTAGTGTAATGGCATCTGCAGTCTGCAGCAGGTGCAAGAGTAACGAAGCAGGTGGACAATTAAGACACAGATGCAGATTCCTTGCATTATTCGTAGTTTAATTCGTAAAAAAGGTACTTAGCGCCATCTATGCTTTCTTAAATATTACTAACAGCTACTCCGTTCCGTATCTCGCATATTTCATTTGAAATGTAATTTTTGAAAATGTAATAAGTATATAAATTTATGAGTTATTATATATTCTAATAAATATATTTGTCGTTACTTTTTAGTATCAGTTATGAATAGGTACGTATAATATGAAAATAGGAAAAGCTTAAATCTGCACGATACAGCAAACATTAAACATAACATTTTATGTATAACGGAACGTAATTCAAAACGTAAACAAACTTTGTGCGGTCTATTCTCACTTTGCTTGACGTTATTTTGAAATGAATTGAAAATCATACAATGAAATCAAAACAAAAGAAAAAGTTTATTTAAATTTTAATGTTCGAAAGTGTTAAATAGCTGGCTTTCAAGAATAATGTTCTGTGATAAACTCAATACGAAGATAATTATGGACTGGTGAAGAAAAAAACGGCGACAGGAAACGCCACAGGAAATGAATGGATAGAAGTTGCGAACTACTAATCACTTTCAAATTTTAACCATGGGAACCTCATACAGAGAACTATTCAAATTATACGATTTGATTCAAAACGGAGACACGAGGTGAGCACTCATTATTTTATAGATATCCACATAGTATTTTAGACATAATGCCGGTCAAATGCGATTCGGACACGATAAAATAGGTGGTACGTTAGCCTTGTTATACGAGATACCGAGGGTAACTTACCTTGTATTGTTTAATTATTATTTACTACATTAGCCATATACGTCTTTAGCAGACGATTAAGTAGTACCTGAAGGCATTTTCTTTGGTGGCTATATAAATGCGTTATCGCACTGAAAGACCGCACCCTGAGCATTCCACACATGCATCATAATAACACTTACTCTGTGAAAATTACAAAAAACAAATACTATAACATAAGTATAATGAATGAATCATCATGAAACAGCTGCCGCTATAAGTGCCATGATTCATTCAATTAATTTAGTTGATTCATTTTAGTAAGATGAACTCTTTATTGTTAGCACCTGAAAGTGAAAGGGATTTAATGTACTGCACCAACTGGACCCACCAATCTTAAATGGAAATGACATAACAAAAAAAAAGATTAATTACTATAATTCCTTATGTGGCAGCAGCCATAGAAACAAACCCACAACCTACAGTGTAGAAGGCAGAGCTACTATCAACTGTGCTGTGACGTCAGTCAATACTCTTAGTATTGTAACTTATTCATAATTATTTCAGGGCTGTATCAAACTTCCTTGTGACCACACAGACAGAAATCAACACCATAATACCATGCAAAGGTATTGGTGTGCTGCATCTAGCAGTCGGCATTGAACCTGAAGAGAAGTCTAGAGCATGCACAGAGCTACTCCTCAAACATGGAGGAAATCCTAATTTTTGGTAAGCTAGCAAGTTCTTCTAAGCCTGATCTTTGGCTCTTCCACCTTCAGCCATCTGTCGCTTGCATAGAGACGCATATTATGTCTATTGGTCTCAAAAAGGCTGATGATGATGAAGATGAAGCAAGTACTAGTGAGTGGACATCCACTCAGTGCACTAGTGTGATACCTTTGTTTTTATGTATGGACAATTTGCATTATCCAGCCCCATACTATGCATAGCTTATAGTGTGGGAAGCAAATTGCTTATAAAAAAGAAACATACACATCCAACACACTAAATGTTTGGGAATCGAAAATACGGCCAGAAGGTACTTACTATCAGAGCTGAAAATGTTTAGCTATCATTAATGAATACTTTCGAAGCAGGGTTACTATAAACTAAGTTAAGGAGCGGTCAATATTAAAAATCTTATCTTGATTACAGTAATGACGACGGTGTGACGCCGGTACACATAGCTGCTATATGGGGCCGCCTTGACAACATTAAGCTCCTAATAGACCATGGCGGAGACCCCAGTCTGAGGGATATTGACGGGATGACGGCGCGCGACTACGCCATTCGGGAGAAACAGTGGCCAGTGTGCGAATACCTTAATAGTGTCGATCAAGTGGACGAAGACCTTGACATCGGCGAAGTGGACGTGGACAACGGAGATGAATGCGCTTATACTTTAGAATTAGGTATGTTGGGGTCGATTATTTCGGTAACAAACGAAACCAAAATCGATTTTGATAGCGCCAAAATTAGTAGTATATTTTCAGTTTAAGAAAGAGATGCACTTTAGTTTAATTGGTGTGACCAAAACAGAATCGGTGCCTTTGTCTCTACTTTGATACCTACTAATGTCTAAATATTTTAATTTAGGTAAATCTAAAATGTGATTATTTCTGATAGGACATAGACTGGCTAAGTGATTGAAATTGATAGACACAAGTGATCCAGAAATTGAAATACCTGTCTTCGCTAGTTTTATACCGATTTTTCGACCTTGCCTTCAGTTGTATTGTTGAATAGGTAAGCACTTAAAGCGGGGATTGTCACCTGGATATCGGCGGGTAAAAAAGTGTGGCGTGACTGTAAGCGACATATTCATGTCATGATGTCATGTTTCACATTTGCCGGGCCTCCCGAGATGACCACTTTTTTTTATTTATTTAGTTGGACCTGTAGATGGAGATGTACTTTATTCCTAATGGAATTATTAACATGTCAAACTTAATACATACGAAAAGAATGTCGAAAGAATTTTCAATTTTTGAAATGTAGTTTAAAATAAATAACGATGTTTTTACTCTTTAAAATTCCAGATAAAATTCTAGTGACCACCGACGAAGTAGTTGCAGAGTATGAACTAGTGTCCAACGACGCTACTACGATCCGAAAATCAGAAATAGTACGCAACTGGTGCGCAAACAGCTTAGTCGTCAACAGACTTTACCCGACCATAATCGGCGAAACCTACCTACTTGACAACGATTTCGACTCAATATCTCTACCGTTCGACAAAAATATCACCCTAGATCTCACCGCCGACACCTTCAAAACTTGTCTTTCAAAACGATCCGTCGAAATAAGCGGCATACAAAGATTAGAAACCACAAAATGCACCTGCGAAATCAGTAAACGTAAAAGTGTCTATGAAAACTTTTCCCTACCGGGCTCTCCGAAAAATATAACACATAAAAACTATAACACAAAATGCACTTTACGAAGTAAGAATGAAAGTTTGATCTCAAGCGACCGTTCATTCGATTTACAAAGAAAATTGAACGAGTTGAAATTGACCGACGAGAGTTTAGTTTCGAGCGATCGAACGTTCGATTTACAAATGAAACACAGTAATGAATCTTTGCATTTAAACAAGAAAAACTGCGACTCTTCGTTCGATATTCAAAAGCAGAGTGAGACAAAACACGGAGCTTTACAAAATAGTAAATTGAACGACGAATTCGATGAACGAATGCATAATTCGTTAGACAAAGCCATGGCTGTGGTGCAAAACCGGACGAACGAATGGTTCGATAAAGGCGCGAATACACGACGATCGTCGGCGAGCAGTGGAGTCAGCAGTAACTATTCCGGAGGCAGTATTGTTATAGCGAATGTACAGGAAGAGTACAAGTATGAAGATAAGGAACAAAATGTTGTGCTGATTGAGAAGAGGTTGCGAGTTTCGCCCGTTGTGTGAGTATCTTATACAACTAACAGGATTTAATTTGAACTTATACATATTTCTAGTTTATTATAATATTCTTCCTTCCTTAAACGTTCGCGCTGAAATTCGCTGTCACTCAGCCCGTTGGTGTGGCGTTTTCTCCAGCACACAGCCTTGTTTTATTTAAGTTGACCAAAGTCATTGTATCCTTCGATTTCAGGACGGACCACCGTACTGTCTGGAAGGAAAAACACATTGACAGTTTTTCTTTTTATGCTAACGATGCCATCTAGTTTCTCAAGTGGTATTAGTTCTTATTAAATAATACCTCATTATTTGTAGCTTGCCAGTAGAAGAAACCAGTGACGGCTACGCGGACCAGACGGTATTGTCGATCGCGTCTTCCCTCCCCACTTCCGTCAAGTACGACGACGACACGATACGGACAGAACTGTTGAAGCGGGGTCAAGACGTTGGACCTATACAGGTAAATAATAAATAGATGTCGTAGTAATTTCACAAAGCGCCATCAAGTCAGTTTTGGCGGGTCCAGTTGCTTGTGTCCGTAGGTGAGTTCCCTTTTGGATCCCTACACGCACCCCTTGGATGGTGCTTAAGGAGCAACGAAAAGTAGCAGTAGAACTAGTGCAAAGTTCGCCCGGAGAATACTGCCTCCACACCTGGTAATCTGCGGCCAAGCAGTGGTGTGTTCTGGTGGAAGGGTTTGGGTACCGGTGAAATCACATGCATGAGACTTAATATCCCCGTCTGGGGTGACGTATTCTCATTCTTCAGTTGTGGAGGACCTAAGTTGTATTACGAATGTTTGTATATTTTTTTATTACAGGATAGTACCAGAACTTTGTATCTGAAAGTCCTCAAGTCATTGAATAAGGACACGCCTGCTTCGTCCCTCGTTGTGAACACAAAAGAGAAAGGTTAGTAAAAGCAATGAAAGTACCAAGTAGTTATCAGTGAAAATTTTATGTACACGAGCGAGACTTTCGTTTTTCCAATGTGTCCAATCCAAGAAACATATTATTTACTTGCGCTTGCGCCTACTTACAATTACTGCTAAAGAGTATACGTCTATTTTATTATGGTTGACAGCGTCATCTAGTGAAAAATGGAAATACTTCTCTTCTTCCATATGAATAGTTCATTTTTTTATTTTTGGCTTCTGAGGTTTGGTTGCCCGCAATTTACCCAGTAAAGAAATTTCGGCAACATTTCACATAACTGACGAAAGTACTAAATATAAAAAAAATAGCCGGTATTGAGACAGAGAGAGAGATAGAGTCTTTTTTACATCTTATTAAAATTATTCTTTATTTTTTTACTTTTTATGGAGTCAGTGGTTTAACTTTATGGGTATTTACAGTAGCATCAAATTTAAAAAAAAAAAAATTTCCTCTAATAAATTTGCATAAAACCGCAACAATAGACTTTTTGAAAGGCATACAATACCATTAGTACAATACAAAAAGGAAACAATGTTTTGACAATGGACAAGTCTATCAAATTTTGACATGTTTACATAAGATTTTGTAAATATTTATAATATATTATTATTTATATTAATATTTAAGTAGCCATGGTAGTGAAATTACTCAAAATTTCCAGTAAATTTATTATATTTTTACCCAGATGTAAGTGCGTGTGACTCCATTTCCTTTCTGATAATGAGTCGACTCTACCCACTGATCTTGATATATTATTTTTAAACTAGCGACCCGCCCCGGTTTCGCACGGGTAGATACTAATATGGGGCAGTTTCCCCACTATAATATGCATGTAACTACTTATAAACCTTCCTCTTGAATCAGTCTATCTATTGCTGAAAACTGCATTAAAATACGTTGCGTGGTTTAAAAGATCTAAGCGTAAAAACAGCGGGAGCGACTTGTTTTATACTATGTAAGGACTAACGGGTTTTATCTCTCTGGTAACCATAGTATGGTTACCAGAGAGATAAAACCCGTTAGTCCCATTATGAGAACCTTTATATGAAACGTTCAAAGTAACGGGTGGGTACTGTGATGCAACATGAGGTCTCCTTAATTGTATTACCATATTTGGAGTTGCTGTTGTTTTGGCATGAAAGCCGTTAATTAGCCACATAAATAAAACGTAATTTTTTGATTCACAGCATACAGTTACGAACTAAAAAAGGCGCTACGTTCAGACGAATGGATGGACAATCTCGCGCCATACATAGAATTGGACAAGAAAGTCCGCGCGGACTTCGCAGACCCCAACAATGTTTGGCGCGAGGGCAAAGCCAAGACTTCGTTCACGTATCTACTGCTAGATCCACGGGCTACGGACAATCTGCCGGCGAAGCACGGACTAACCAAGATGCAAGAATGGTCTACCTTCGTCAATTCCATCTTCTACGTCGGCAAAGGTATATAGGGTCAACAACCTTTAGGGTCAACACCCTTCAGGGTCAACACTTATAGTCTAGTATAGAGTGTGATATTGGAAATTGATAGTCTTTACTGGTTATCACGAATAATTTAGATTATTAATGAGACAGTAACATGATAACAGAACACACTTATATGGCTTCACCTAATGTGGGTACTCTACAATATAGCTGAATTGCTGAACGAGTTTATGGCGCGTCCGTATCAGCCTCTGTTTCTACTGCAGGGACACGGGACTACTCTCGCTAATTGAGAGTGAATGGGTTTTAATTACGGGAGCCCAATCCGGATTGGTCAATTTCACATGTTTTCCTTCACCATTTCGAGAAACTTTAAATATTTATGCGGACAATGCCCATAGTATATTGGCAATGTTATACGAACAATTCTTGATGATTCAGTACATCAAAAATTTTACGTTATTAATTAACGGTTTTACTGCTGGATTACAAAACGCTCACACACCAACGCACATGACCCTACACTGGTATTATCTCTGTCGCTGGACACAACAGTAACACAAAACCCGAGAACAAACTATAAGCTCCTCCCACAAAGTTTATTGCTACGAATCCGTTGAGAGCTTTCCGTTTTTTCAGGCAAGCGCTCGAGACCTTATCAACACCTGTACGAAGCGCTCCAGATATGGAAAAGCGGCAAATCGCCCAGCGACACCAAAACCAGCGAAAAGAAAAAAATGCAGCACATATTAGACATATGGAAGAGCAACGTCGGCGTGGTATGTCTGCATATATTCCAAAACGTCATCCCAGCGGAGGCGTTCACCAATGAGGCGGCCATGATAAGCGTCATTGGCACTTCCACCTTGACTAATTCTAAAAAGGGATCTTTTTACGGTGTGGCTAAAACGTGGTCGCTTAAAGAACAACGAATGCTTGGATTGTACCTGTTGTACAAGGCTATGCAGATATTTATTAACGAAGGCGAGCGGCAACTGAGGCCGGATGATTTGAAGTGATAATTTTTTAACAATACTTTAACGCTGGCCAATAATATGATAACCATATGCAAATGGTTTTATTATCTTTTTAATACCAATACAGTTGAAATTAAGGAGAATGAACAAATATTCCTTTTGTTTTGCTGCAATGGCGACCCTCCTAGTTACAGAAACTCTTTGGAGGTTTCCCTAGATGTATAAAATGCGGATCTAATTCCAAACGGTCAAAATTAACTGTCATAAATAATCACGTACTTGTAAGCATTTTTGACTATGTAGAGGACCATAAATATAATATATTTTAGAAATGCAGCATTAACGTATAATATTTCAGTATTTACGTACCGATGTGTATTCTAATGAGACCATAAACTTTAAAGTTTCGATTTTTTTTTTGACTGACTGGAATCCGGTTATAATATTTACACGAGTTTGACATGTTTTTGTGATTGTAGACAGACAAAGCTCAAACCTGCGTCTTTCGTTCGTTCCCGCTGCAGGGGTACAGGCGAAAGCAGAAGTTTACGCATCATACAAACAAATAATCGAACTGATAGTTGACTAGATATTTCAATAAAGTATGAAATATTTAATAAAAAAATGTTTTTACATAATATTCTTGTGATCACGTATAATAAGAATACTTTGTGTTTCAAAAAGGTGTAACAATATTGACATGTGTTCATACAAATCAGATTTTAAATCCATGAAAGCCAGATTCCAAATCAAAATGTTTTTTTACCATACAAGGTAAATAATAATTGTTTGTTGTTTTTCGGACAGCTCTAATGAGCGGTCACTGACTGCGCTTATCATTCCGCAGCAATTACAACAATGAAGGTTATCGTATGTCACCTGGTAAGCTTTTATGGTTGAACCTTGTTTAAGTTGGAAGTAATCTAACATGCTGAGGATTGGGAAACCTGGTGGGGTGAATTTTAGAGCAATCTGGGAATGCGCTGTTACTAGTATAGTATTATTATATCTGTGGCGCTGTTTTAGTATTGTTAGTAGTGTTTTGAAACACCTTGTGTATACGTTTATATACCACAGTAAATTTTTGCCAATAATGATCTCGGGTGTCTGTAGTCTGTCCTGGTCTGTTTAGGGCAGAACAGGCTGGCTCTAAAATGACAATAAAGTTATTTAAGTATTTTATCCTGAATATATGATTGGTTGTGAATATTCTTGCTAGATGAAATTATGGAAATGTCTTTAATCAGTGGCCATTTAATATTATAACAAATAAATAAGCTGCCGCAAGCGGCATAATAAAAATGCAGCATATCATTCTGTGAATAAGAAATTATAAATAAATATATAGGTTATATTTTAATTGCTAGCATGTAAACTTCACTGCGACATTGATAAGTGAAATTCTACTTTAAAAGAAAGATGATGTTCTAATGACTACTGACTTGTGGTGTGGCAGAGTATTGTCGTTTTGTTACTTTGTCACAGTTGTAACAATACCCACTGCGCTTAATACGCGTGTATTAAAATTGAGCTGTAGCTTTTAACTAGTGGCAGAATATTTCTCATCATTTAAGGTCCAATGGTAAACTAGACATTTCCTTAAATTGTTCTCATTATTTATTACGGTATAACATGTAAATTAGTACTTAAGTAATTAGTACTAAGATAATTGTGAGGGCCTAAAATCACTTACGCCTACTTGCTTTACATAAATAATTTTGATTATGTGTTGCATTCTTTAAATGTAAGCGGAATTTACATATTGCTATCCCCTTTTATACAATATTTAGGGCCTGTTTCACCGCTGTCTATTAAGTTAGATGCCTTAACTGACAGTTATCTGTGACGCCGCCTGTTCTTCCTTAAGAAGAATAATGCCCCATCACAGATATCAAACAAACTTACTGACAGACCCTTTAGTCAGATCCATTTTCCACTAAGCTATTATTTGCAGAGCGGCTGACCGGGTGCCACTGACATTCCTTGCTTCTACTGTTAATTGGACTAACTAAACTATGTAAACTGACTGCAATTTGACATTATATGTGTGCAAGTAATGTAATAATAATTTTAATAATCGTTTATTTCCAAAACATTTATACACTATGGTTGTAGCACTGATTCCTGCGTTAGTTTAATACTGTGTTTATCTTCCCATGTGTCTAAGGACTTCCTGTGACACTGTACCTAGGCTCGAATATGTTAACTTATTCATGTAAAAAGTTGACGTGTCCAAACTATACTGAATTTAAATATGTGTAGTAACTATACTGAAATAAGTTGCACGCGACCAGCCGC